>CM053600.1:75999788-76034550 GCA_028646575.1 Pseudocheirus occidentalis
ATTTACAAACCCTGAACAAGGCAGTTAACCTGAATTTCAGATAGCCCTCTAAAATTATAAGTTATGTCATTGATGTATACAAACTTCAAGGCTGACACTTTCTAGGTTACTGGCTCACTGATTTATGTGACTATATTCTCTTTAAAAAACTTACAAAGAAGAAATGATTTTCTTCTCTAAGCAGAAGTAGTATAAAATCTAAAGTTGCAAAGACAACACAACACACATTTAGAGGAAGAAATGGTCTCTCAGTTCATTCATGTGTGAGGTAGCTGTGCACAATATCAGAGAGAAGAGTGAAAGTTATTTTAAAATTCAAAATATCTTTAAAGTATCCCTATCCTTAATATGAATGAAGAAAGGTTTTATAAGCAGAAGGGACAGTCTATGTTGAAGTATAATTAACTGGGGTAGAGCATCCTTAAAGATGATGAACCAATAACATTATTCCTCTACTCCTGCAGGAAGCTGATTTACTTTTCTCCTTCAAATGACTTATCACAGTTTCTCCTTATGCTTTCTCCCAGTAAATACTAAAGACATTTGAGACATTGATAAGCAAAAATCTCCCTATAGATATATGTATATAATATATTATACACGTATAATATATATAATGCATATGTATGTATTTACATATAGTATACAAGTTGTATATGTATATTAAATTATATATACGTACACTATGTATATGTACATTGATATGAGTATATTATAGGTCAGGCCTAAGTTAGGTCATTCCAGTAGATTCCAGGTTTGAAATATCATAAACGCTAATGGACCATAAAATACAATTAAAACTCAACAAGAACTAACCATTAAAAGAACATCATTCCAACCATTCCTGCCAAAATCTCTCCTTTTCTAGGAGCCCTGTCAGGAAGATAGTTTCAATTTTTGGCTCCTTTTGAGAAGTCTAGTGAAGGATGATCCCTCCTTGGATTGGATGATGACAACCCTTTATCTTTAGCCAAGGAATTAAAATTACTGCCAAGTTATACAAAAGGATTCCCTTTCTTTCAAGGGAACTCCCACTCATCATTATTGTAAAAAAGAAAAAAGTTTCATTTCCCTCCTACACAATTTTTTAAAAATATTTTTTCCAATTAAATGTAAATTTTTTAAACTGATTTTTTAAAAAAAAATTTGAGTTCCAAATTTTCTCCTTCCCCCTTATTGAGACAAACAATTTGATATAGGTTATACATATGCAGTCATGCAAAATGTATTTCCATATTTGTCAGGTTGCTGAAGAAAAGGCTAAAAAAAAAAAACCAAACAAGAAAAATGAAGTTTTTAAAAAAGTATGCTTTGATCTGCATTTAGACTCTATCAGCTCTTTTGCTGGTGGTAGATAGCATTTTTCTTCATGAGTCTTTCAGAATTGTCTTTGATCATTTTATTGCTGAGAATAGCTAAGTCATTCACAGCTGATCATTATACAATATTGCTTGTAGTATGTACCATGTTCTCCTGATCCTGAATTTTTATTCTTTGATCTCCTATACCCTTTCTTGGAAGGAACTGTCCAAAGTATTCCAGAGGAAAAGAAACCTGTCAATTAAAGGGAACTTGAACTGTTTTCCTTGGTTGAACAGAACCCTGTGAAAGAGCAGAAACCTTAAGGCTCAGTTGACTATGCAAAAAAGATGTAATAAGAAAGGGCTACAGAGGAGCAACTGAAATGACATTCAAAAGTGGTTCATTATGATCAGGCAAGACTCTGAAAGACTTCACCCAAGAAACCTCTGGAGTAGAGTTCTCCTTCTTCTTGGGGGTATTGCTGACTTCACAAAGATATCATCTCTGGGAGATGACACCCAGCTTCAATAATCAAAAGTATGATGATGAAGCTGTTGTTCATTACACCATTTCATGATACCAGTACTGAAGATGGAAAACACAGCGAATGAAGTAGTGATAGTTCTCATCTTGTATCTTTTTTTTTTTAATTGTAACATGGTTACTTTCATCAGAGGTGATGAAACAAAACAGAATAGGCCAGTTGGTAAAAGAGGCACAAAAATCCACTGAAGGGAAGACCTCCTTAAAAACAGAATTGGCCAGATGAAAAAAGTTGTACAAAAATTCATTGAAGAGGGGCAGCTAGGTGGTTCAGTGACTAGAGCACCAGCCCTGGAGTCAGGTGGACCTGAGTTCAACTCTGGCCTCAGACACTTAACACTTACTAGCCATGTGACCTCGGGCAAGTCACTTAACCCCAATTGCCCTGCTTTCCCCCCTCCAAAAAAAATTCCTTGAAGAGAGACGTGTTCTGACAGGAACTTGATAATGGCAGCCCCAGTAGTATAATTAACTGGTCCAGCAATCTATAGCAAACTTTTTGCCTTGTAAAAAAAGAAGGAAAATACAAGTAATTTTACAATAAGAGGCAGGTTGAAAATTATGTGGCATCATAACATATTGATTAGCAGAAGAGGAATCATTAAGCACAGAGGAACGATTGTTGGTTAAGGGAATAATATGGTTCTGTACACACTGCAAAATATCATCGTGTCCTTCAAGTACACATTGATAATGGACCTATTCCCAATCTTTGCTGACTTTTTGAAGCTATCAAACTGGTTATTCACTTTAACATAGGGCATATAATGGCTCTGATGGACACAAAGATGTCCCACAAACAGCTATAAGCAGTAGTAGGCATCAGTAAAATTTACCCATTATTCCAAGTCCTGAAGTTTAGAGCCTTTTTATCCCCAATTATTTTTCTCTTGGTCCCAGAACACCCATACCCACTGCCCAGGAATCAATATAAATAAAAATATTGTCTTCTCTATCCTTTGAGGCGCCTCGCAAACCAGTCATACAACCTTCAGCTTGGCCTCACCAGTAGGACTTGTGATAGGCTTTCTATAAGATGTTCGTAGCTATTGGATCAATGACCACTGAGGTCTAGCAGCCTCTCCTATTCTCATAATGGACAAGACCAGCAGTAAACCAAGTAAAACAATGTTCCTCAAAAGCTAGGTCTTCACAGGCATTCATCCAATAGTCTAGCAGAGGAAACAAAGCATAGGAAGGAAGGAAGCAAACATTTATTAAGTGTTTATGCTGTGCCAGGTACTGTGCTAAAGGCTTTACAAATATTATCAAATAAGAATAAAAATATTAGCTTATTTGATCATTACAACAACTCTGTGAGGCAAATGCTATTATTAATCTCCATTTTATATTTAAAGAAACAGAAGGAGGGACAGGTTAAGTGACCAGCTCAGGGTCACAATAACAAGTATCTAGGATTGGGACTTGAACTCAGGTCTTCCTGACTCCAGGTCCAGTGTTCTACCCATTGTACCACCTAGATGTCTGCACTGGGACAGTGCCTGGAGGATTTAGTTTCTGAAAATATCACAATTTGTTATAACAACTACTAAGATCTCAAGTGTCCAAGTGAGTGCAATTTTGCCTGCAACATTTCCATTTAACAATAGAAGCCTTCTCTGTTCTGCCTATCTTGTTACTGGATTCATCTTACATTATCCAGCTTATAGCAGGCAACAAGATGAAAATCATAATACGTTCCTATGTCATCCATTCAGTAGCAGTCAGAGCCCATCAACACATAAGCATTAGTTTCTCAAATGTAACATAATGAATGATTACTTCAGGAAGTTTATGGTTTATGGTTATCCCTGGTGCCTAACAAAGGTTTTACTTGGTTTTGTCATAGGCAGAGACTGCTGAGAACATGAAGCACCACAAGATCTTAAAGGTCCAATGGGAGAATGCTGGGTTTGCTTTAGATCATCTAAGGTTATATAGCCTGTTCTGCCCCACCGCCCCAGAAGAGGCAGAATTGCAAGTAAGTTGATTAATAGAGGCCAGAAAAATTAGATGGAAATATGGATTCTCCTTAACCTGAAGAGTCCAATAACAATTTTGGTTTTCTTTTTAGTCTCAAGGGTAGCAATGTGACAGCTACGTGACCTAGTGGATATAATTCTGGACCTAGAGTTATGAAATCCTGAGTTCAAGTCTTACTTCAGACATTTACTAACTCTGTGACCCTGGGCGATCACCCTTAACATTAGTTTCTTTATTTGCAAATTGGGGATAATAATTGTACTTACTTCTTAAGTTGTTGTGAGTATCAAATGAGTTAATATTTGTAAAATACTTTGCAAACTTTAAAGTAAAATAAATTCTAGTTGTTATTATTACCATCATCTAAATCCAGAACAAACCCAGTTCTCTCTTTCAAGTAAGTGCATTCTCCAAAACTTAGTTGAGAGGATTGGATCCTGAATTTTTTTTCTTAGGGTCATTCTCCTACACCTTATTTCTCATATGAGTCATGATTTGATCTAGGACTCCTGTCAGCATGACTCTATCTGACCCAATTAACATTATGTTGTCAATATAATGATGAACATCACAAAGTGAGGACTCTCACCCACCAATTATCATCATACTGAACTGCGGCAACATGAAAGAGAATTTAAAGGAGCCTTCCCAAATAAAAGCAAACTATACCTGTTTGGTGTCATCTCAGAAAGGAGATGGTATTGATGAGATCAATAACCCCATACTGCTAACTCAAAGAGTGTGCTATCTGACCCACCATTCTTGACTAAGTTGGGAATAGCTGCAGCAGACAGTTTAACAGCTTTCTTCAGTACTCAATAATTTGTGCTAAGTCCTGAGTACACAGATACTGTTTGTATTTGTAAGTTACCAAATTGTATCTGCCTTCTTCACTAATCATTTGTGGTTGTTCAGTCTTCAAATTGTGTCCAACTCTTTATGACCTCATATGAGGTTTTCTTGGCAAAGATATTGGAATGGTTTGCCATTTTCTTCTCCACTGGGTTAAGGGTTAAGTGGTTAAGTCATTTGTCCAGGACACATAACTACTGAGTGGTCAAGGCTGAATTTGAACTCAGGTCTTTCCTAACTCCAGGTCCAGTGCTGTATCCACTGAGCAATCTGCCTCACTGGCCAAACAAGGGTATTACAAGTCAATTAGCATAATGAAGTACTTCATCTTCATCTTATTAGTAAGAAGGAAATGTCCTTGACACACTTCCCGTCTTCAACCTCTTATCTAATATTGTTTAATATTCACTACATGGGATAGTTTAGGCAGCTACAAAGGCTTCCATTTAGTTCTACACGTAATAACTAGCATGGAAACTAACAATAAGCACTTATCTAGTTACCAAGTCTCTAGAGCTCATCATATCCATGTCTACAATACATTCCCTTGTGCAGCCACCACAACTGGGACCAAAACGGGCGGTCTTCCGCTTATCTTCACATGAGCAAAGGTACTTCTCTTGGTGATCTCCCTGATTCCACCCCACAAAATTCCTCCCAAATAAAATAGGAATATCTCAGGTATAGTAGTAACCCAATCATAGCTAGCAACCCCTCATGTTTAGTGATTCCATTTCCTTTTCAAACCGCAACAGTTCAGACATATTGTCCCTTGTTTCCCCTTCAGTCCTGCAGTTAAAGCCACCCAACTTCAGGGAAGCCTTGGCCCTTACTCTAGAGGAATTTTTTCCAACAGTTCCTCAAATCTGTATATAAAAACTTGAAACAATATAAAATCTCTGTATATAAAAACTCTGAACAATCAGGTATTGGTGAGTAACTAAGTGAAGAAGGTTAATGACCAGGTAGAATAGAGAAACAACCAAAAAGGAGAGAGGCTTTTAGGAACATCCTACATTTTGTCAGGGTAGAAATATTACTGTCCTGGTCCCAAATAGCCTTTTCACTATTTCACTATTATCTCCATGGGTTCATAATCGGTCTTCTCTACCTCATGTATTAAAAGTCATACCCAAACTCCTTTTGATGGAAAATATAATCATTGACATCCTTAGCCCACCTAACATGGCGGTGGTCATTGTAGCTTTTCCCATCATCTTTCAGAACCTTTCCAGCCTACTTATCTGGACAGCTGTTGGAGTCACTCCTAATCTCTCACTTAAACTTCACCAATTGACTTGCTTAGTCCTATAAAGGGGTCTGGAGGTGCAGGCCATAGCTAAATTTTGATACCATTCAGATGGAATTCTGCCCAAAAGGCAGGATCTAATTGCATCCTAAGCAGGCTCAGCATGGGAAAAGAAATAAATCCAATCCACCATTTCCATATCTTTAAAAAAATGTCACTTCCATTGCTGTTCTCTTTTGGAGAAAATGACTACAGAAGAATTATTCTTTGCAGGGCCAAGTATAAAAAACTCCCTAATTTACCCATAAAAAAAGGACGAGGAGCAATATCCATAAGATACTTCCAATTAATTCAACTATTTTGTAAGAGCAAAATATCTGTAAAATCTCCCAGCTGTTAAAATTCTGCAACTGACAAATATTTTTAACTGCTTGAATTAGCTCATACCCTCATGATAGTCATTGTTCTAAGGATACACTGGCCTGCTATTTATATTTCTTTTGTAACTGCCCAAAAGTCTTAATGTTAAAGACATGCCCACACTTTGATTTTTTCAGGGAAAACAAAATTTATGCTTTCTGACTTTAGAAATCCCTAGAGAATAAGTTATATCCAAGTTATATACCTATCTACTTATCTATCTGTCTATCTATCTATCTATCCATATATAATATATGTATATATTTATATGACACAAATGCCATTTCCCGATCATTTTTATAGTTTCTAACCATCTGAAGTCAGGCAATTGAGTAGGAGTAGTCATTCCTATGAATGTCAAGTAGATATCAAAAGATCATCGCCAAGATTGAAATATAATACATAAGAAGATATTTTGAGCCAAAGAAAAACTACTTTGAATTCCTAAAAGGGTTAAAAAACTTTTTCAGGTTGTCCCACAGATACACTATACAACACTAGCTAATGTGAGAATGGGAAGGAGAAGGGGTGTGCCACTTTGTTTAAAACCCACTCCAATGAATGAAAAACATTTATTAAGGATTTACAATATATCTAAAGCTGTGCTAGGTACAAATAGAAAAGCAAGATGGTCCCTTTTCTTACTGATCTCATATTCTAGTTTAAAGAAACAACACACAAAGAAGGTTTAGCTTCTGGGCAGTTGGAAGGGGCAAGTAATAGAGAACTTAGTACTGGTAGGTGAAGCAGCAAAGCAGATGGAAAAATCTCATGGACCTGGTTAGTAATGGCAGGGCATATGGTCCTCAAACATTGACTGTTGGCAAGGACATAGTAGACTGAGTAGTGGAGTAAAGTAGGTCTCCAGGATTACTTCTTGCAAGAAGCAGATATGGGGAAATGTGGTAGAATCTAGGGGAGAAGGGGGAAACTAAATAAGTACTTATATAGGGTGTACTATGTGCCAAGGACTGTGCTGAATAGTTTACAAATATTTTCTTATTTCATCCACACAATAACCCTGAGGAGTAATTTTTGTTATTACTCCAATTTAGATTTGAGGAAATTGAGGCAGAGTTTACATGACTTGCCCAGAGTCTTAACAGCTAGTAAGTGTCTGATGGTACATTTAAACTCGGAGGTCCCTGACTCCATGTTCAGCATTCTATTTAAAGTGTCATCTAGCTGCCATTGTTAGTTAAAGAATCTAACTGAGAGTCAATGTGTAGAAGTTCCTGGTTGGAAATGGGCATTGGATGTTGGGGTGGGGGAGGTAAAAGAATCACTGAGGTTGGTTCATAGTATTGTTTGGTTGATCCTATTGGCTAATGCTTGTCTTTCATTAAGTCATCCAATTTTCTCCTTCAAAAAACAGAGTAAAGGAGAAAAGAATGGTAAAGATAGAGAGGACTTTTAAGATGCAATGGGTGTCATGTAAGGGAGAAGAAAGCTCATACATGACAGCCTTTAGTTTCTCTGCAAAATAGGAAGAAAGAACATTTGCTAAAAGTAGAAGTGAGCAAAGTTGGCATTAGGATTTTGAGAAGAGGAAAGAAGGCTTGTAACAGCAACTGAGGCTAGTGAGTTAGAGTTGAACATGGACTAAAAGTTTTGCCTTGTAGTAATGAGTGTGGCTGAAATAGTCATGAAACAAAAAGCCATGGGAAGTGAGGGAGTTAATGAACTGTACTGAGAGGGTGATGAACTAGGAGAGCAATAAATCATAGAAATAAAGATTTGGATATAGCTAGATGGAATGAATCTCAAAGTAAGAGAGATTTCTGGGAAATGGTGTTAGGGGAAGAGTCTGGAAATGGTCATTAGAAGCAAAAAGCATGCCAACTTCTGCTGGAGGTTCACTTCTCCATCTTGGTACTGCCTTTCAAAGCCCCTTTGTCTGCTCTGCCTTGATCTTTCACTAGACGTAGTTCTAATTTGTTTACTGCTCTCCACTGGTGTTGCAGCATTCTACTATAGCTTTCTTTTGTGTAGTGAAGGTGACGTATGCCTTCTCTCCATTAGTGTCTCTAATTTCCACTGTCTACAACAGTCCCTCTTTCTTCCAACAGATGGTGTTCATTTCTTCTTTCTAGGAGACCAGTTCTCTGGTTACTCATGGGAAAGCTAACAGGGATAAAAGGGGAAGGGGATGGGAATAAGCATTTATATAGTGCTTACTATCTGCCAGGGGTGTCTGGGGGGATCTAAGGACTGGCATCTCCAGTGAGAGGGCTTGCTGAGCCCTTTTCAGGGCTGCTCGTCCACCTTTGGGGTTCACCTACAACCCAAATCTCACCTGTAGCTCCAAGAAGCTCCACCATACACAGCAGCTATATCCCACTAAAACCATTTCAGCAGACTGGCTATACCAGACTGAGAGTAACTAACAGGCCTCAAACCCATCATTGAGTTAGGGTGATGTCTACCTCAAGCTGGTGAAGACTTTCCCCAATGGAATGGGCAGATAAGAACAATTTGTTCCAAGAGCCATGAAGGTGACCAAAGCTGCCAAGGGGTCACTACATCCTGGACCATCACCAATTATCCTGACTTTTGTCTTGCCCCTGGACTTTGAGCAACTCTGCCTCACTTAAATCCATTTTGCATGCCAGTCAAGATATCACCTGTGTTGTAGTTGTTTCTCTTTGAAAATGAATGAACAACAACCCAACACTGTGCTAGACGCTGTTTTAAGCCTTTTACAAATATTAACCCATTTTATTCTCACAACAACCCTGTAAGGTAGGTGCTATTATTATTCTCATTTCGCAGTTGAGGAAACTGAGTCAGACAGTTAAGTGACTTAACCAGGGTCTGAAGCTGCACTTTAACTCAGGTATCCCAGTCTCCAGGTTCAGTGCTATTATCCATTCATTGCACTACCATCTGCTCTAAAACTCATTCCTATAGCCTAGATTGCTTCTGACTTTTGAAATCTGGTTTTTTTTTTTTTTCACCAGAGTCTCTATTAAAAAAGGCTTTTTGGCTGTAAGGATATTTCCTTCTTGGACTGCCCTGGGTTGACTTTTGTCAGTGAGTCTATCCTTGTTTATTTTTCCCCTACCCCACTTGTCTAGGGCAGTTTGCCTCCCACTAAGTCTTGGGATTTAAAGGAAGAGGGCACTGCACTTTTCTTTTTGCTTGCCTTTTTCTTTTCTTCCTTTGAGATAACTGAGATGAATTTGCCTAAATTGAGGAGAGAAGAGCAAATCCTATTACTGAAAATGGGCATTCCAGCCAGCCCTAAGGCCAAAGATTTGTGTCCTTAAAAGGTAAAGATACTTAACAAAGACACAAAGTTACTTGCCCTTATCTGTAGTAAGGAAAAGCGTCAAATTATAGGCTTGTCCCTACATTCCACTGATGATGAGCAAATTCAGGGTTGGACCACACTTAAGTGAGAGATATGGGAGTGGGTGTTTTGAAATATAATGTGGTGCTCACCTTGGATTAGCTGGGATTCTGAACTGAAGTAGAGCTCTAGTTGATTTAGTGTTCACACTAAGTCTGGCATCAATATGGTGAGCTATTTGGATTGGGGTCCACCATGTTACCAAGGAATGGACAAATTGGCCCAGGTTGGAAAACATTTGAGGTTAAAATTTGTGTGGTGATCTGTAGCTGGATCAGATTGTTGCTGCACTTTCAACCTCGGTGAGATACAGTGCCCCAATTTCAAAAGAAATAAAAAAAAAAGGTAGAATGAAGCTGGCTTACTCTCTCCACGTCTTCATCTTTGGAAGGATGTTGAGACTTAGGCGATATTCTTTCTAGTAAGGAAAACCCAGCAGACTTTGTCCCATTCCTAAAGGGACACAAGTTTAGATTGATGAACATTCTCAATCTCATGTGAAGGAGGTGAGACCTGGATTTGTTGGGGAAATGAGAGGTAAAAATGACAATAGTTACTTCTTTAGTCATACCTTCTTATGCAATATTCTAGAGAAACACTGAAATGACCTGTGTTTCAGTGAAGTTTGAGAAGCAATTGAAGAGGGTACCCAAAGAGGGTTAGTGTTGCTTGAGACCCCAAAATACCAACATGCTGGGTCCTGCCAAATGAATTTGACTCAAGTCTTCTCTCAGCCAAAGAAAAGTTTATTGAAAGTTCATTAAAAGTTTGCCATGTGGGATAGACTCTTAAGGAGCCAGTCTATGCTATGTCATTCTATGGCACTCTCACACAGTAAGTCTGTGCTAAGCTATTCTATGGCGTTCTCACATACATGGAGGGAAGATTGGATTCTTATATACAGAGGAATCTAGGGGTGGTCTAGAGGAGGAGTTTGGGGAGGGTCTTCAGGAGGAGTCAATGAGGTCAGTGCAAGAGTGGATTGATATTTTGAGAAGCTCCAGGTTGAGAAACAGATGGACAATGCAGGGCCAGGCTAGTGATGGAGGTTTGGGCCCAGCCACAATGAAATACTTATGGCCTCTGCAAATGCCTCATCAAGTGGGAAGATTTCAATCAGACTTCAAGGGGTTTCCCAGAGCATGTACCTCAAAGATTCAAGGAGAGCTCAAAGGAGGTCCCAGAGCCTACCCCTCATCAACCATAACTGTTCAAGAATGAGCTGTCCTTTGCTCAATTCCCAGCTGAAAGGTTCCTAGAACTGAACTTTAAAGTTCTTTCCCTTCTTGCTGCTGCAAAGATTAAAGTGGGGGAATGAGTGATTAGTTTGGTATATATGTGGTCAGTGCTTTGCTATTCATAGACTTGTAAAATCATGGATCTAGAGCTGGAAAGGAACTAAGAGGTCATCTATTCCAAACTCTTCATTTTAGAGGAGGAAACTGAGGTTTAGAGTTATCAAGGGATTAAGTGACAAAACCAGAATTTGAGATCAGGTCCTATGACTCCAAGTTTAGCACTTATTACATTATACTGCTTCCTCAGATTTGATCTGTAAAAATGCAAAAGGATTTATCTTGTCCATCCACACAGGAAAGATCAAGTGGATGAAGAATGTCTATTACCAAGATTTCAACATACATCTAGTCAATACCATGTAGAACTCCCTGTAGGAGTATACCTGGTACTGATGGCACTGAAGGACAATACGTTGACTCAGAGTTGAAAAGGAGAACAGATTGGATTGCTTTCAGGAAATTGCAAAGTTTCTGCCCTGACCCCAAGTTTCTCATGGTATCAAAGGCCCATCTCTCCAATCTTACTCCTTTACTAATGTTGCTATATGGCAGTGAGATATATAACACACTGCCTCCAAAGAACCAAAGGTGATTATCACAAAGAAGTCAAGGAAGAGGCGTGTGTGTGTGTGTGTGTGTGTGTGTGTGTGTGTGTGTGTGTACACAGGCTACAACAGATAGTCAATGAAGAACTCTGAAGCCTAGGAATAAACAATATTGGTAAGGAGCTGTGTGAAAGCAAGAAAATATAGGCTAATCAAATGGCAATAGTGAGGGACTACAGGTAGTGTTCTGCTAGTACTCTTCATGTTGGGAGAAAGTAAAGGAGGCACCTACCACATTGACAAGATGTAGCAAACTTTTGAGAGAATGTGAACAAGAGGTGCACAACCTAGGCAAGCAGAGATGGGTAGAGATCTGCATTGATGGAAACGACTCTCTAATGGATGGGATTATAGATCTGTCAGCTGGCCTCTAACTCGTGGATGGTCAGAGCTGAACAGAGCAGGCTAGAGACATGAGAGTCAAGAATCAAAAAGAAGTTTAATTTCCAAGCGAGGGAAATGGCATGCAACAAGGAGACAGATTAGACACGCGTGCCAGGGCCCTAACCCTAGTGGGGGGATCCCACTTTAGTGTGGCAGAACCTTGATTTATATATTTGTGACCAGACAAAGAGTCAAACAATATAGTATAGCAATTGTGAGGCAAGGGTGTCTGGGGACAAAAAGTGTTCATAGTAGGGCTTCATGTCTGGGACTGTTGGTGCTTGCTTGAACTCAGGGACCATCAGTTCCAGAAGGTGAGTGCAAAGGGTTGTTGTTATGCCAAGCTTATGGCACAGCTTGCTTGCTGGATCTTAGCTCTGGAAAACAGGGTGTCTCCTAATATCCTGACAGATCTATTCAAGTATTTGAGTATGCATTTAAAAAAAAAAAACTATACTAATTATTTTTTTTTTAAAGTAAGTACTGACAGAAGACATCTGATGAAGCATTCACAAAGGGCAGTTTCTAGTTGCTAATGATAAATTAGCTGAGAGATTTAATTGGTAGATGTCTACAGTCCCCTAAAATAACACCAGAATCTGGCATAGACTAAGCAGGAGGCATGATTGCCAAAATGCAGACCCTTTAGGTTTCTGATGAAAAGAAACAAGTAGGTTGGATAATACAATATCTTGACAGCTATAATCTAATGTCTTTATAGCCCTTGCAACCATAATATAATGTAAAAAGAGGTGTGTCATAAGAGAGGTATACACAACATTCTATGGGAATGTAATCATTCGGGGTGGGGGATGGGAATTCCACCCTCAAGGTTCAACCCTTGAATTCCTATAAATCTTTTAAAGCTGTTTAAATACATCTTTTCCCAAAATGCTTTTCCTTTGAACCTTACATAATATTTTGCTTATACCTCTCATGAACTTATTATGTATCATTTTCTATTAGTCATTTGAAGATGTATCCTATCTCCTTACTAGACCATAAAATCAAGGAGAGTAGGAATTGCATGGTATTTAAGTTTTGTATCTGCCACAGTGGCCAGCCTTTATATATTGGCTCACTGACTGTGTACACTACTTACACTTTAATAAATATTTGCTGAATTTAATTGAAGTGACTTGGGGTGGCATCATGGAGGTATTTGAATGGAATACTAATAAATCAAACGAATAAATTTATTAAGAGCCTACTACATGTCAACCACTCTGCAAAGACAATTCAAAAATTAAAAAGGAAATAGTTCTTTCCTTCAAAGAAATTACATTCTATCAGAGCACAGCATGTACACATAAATAAATAGAAAATATATATAAAGTAGCCAAGGCAAGGCCTGTGAACTTTATTTTGTAGGCAATAAAGAACCATTGAAGGATTTTTGAGTAGGGAAGTGGCATGATCTGTATAATTTCAGGTGCAAGTTTTTTACCAAGGCTAATCTGATAAACTACTTGAAACAGAGATGTTAATGTCTAAATAAATTAGCCAGGGACATTGAAAAGTTTAGTTACTTGCCCAGAATCAGAGGCAAGGACTTAATTTAAGTCAGCCTGACTAGAAGGCAGCAATATATTCACAATGGTACACTTCGTCTCTGTTGAATGTTAAAAGACACGTTATAGGTCTTAAGCCAAAGGTATAGTAGAAATTTTAAGGATTGTGGATGTTTAATCGGGGAAATATTTTGGGATCGGTGAAAGCTGAGTATATACTCTGGGCAGCTTGCTTTGCCTATGCATACGACAGGCCTGCAATGCACAGCATTATGGTGCGGTTTTAAAATTGGCACGGCTACTTATCTAGGTGCCCTTAGGTAAGTCATTTAACCTGTCTGGGTCACAGTTTCTCCTTGTACTAAATGAGGGGGTTGGACTCGGTGCTCTTTAAAGTTCATTTCCCCACTCGTTGTTTTATGGCTTAACCAATAAAAGGATGGGAGTTTTTTTTAACTACCATTTTAACAACGCACTATATTTTCGGTTGCTACTAAGTGTAGGACTGAAATTAATGGCTCATAGGCAAAAATGAAAAGATATCATAAATGCAAAATCAATTAAAAATTTTTTGGACTGGAAGGCTTCATTTCTTTACCTCAGTAAATAAGTCAGAATCACATCCAGCAGAAGCTGCACCTAAGACAGGGAAGAGCTACCCCCTCGCCCTTTTCCGCCCAATTTGTGAGAGGAGAAAGCTTGAGAAAATTCCTCTGACGGAACCTTCACCCACCTGGCTGGAGGAGCCGGAGGGAGGATGTGCAGTAACGGGAGGGGGAGGCTTTAAACAGTTGCACTCAAGGAGCCTTGGAGGAGGGGGGCGCGGTGTGAAGCAGCTAAGCATTGTGGGGGTTGCCGGTAGTTTCGGCGGGTTCTGTTAAAATGGCGCCGCGGTTACGCGCTGTGCCTAACCGTTAGGCAATCGGCCGGCAGCGGAGGGTGCCCGTAGACCCGCCTGGGTGGGCGGAGAAGAGAGGCGAGTAAGTCGGCCAGGTGTGAGGGCGAACACGGCTGTGGTGCCCCCTGTACGCGCCGGGGGGTGAAGAAGGGGCAGGAGTCAGGTGAAAGAGGAGGAGAGGGCGGGGGTGGGGGGGGTGGCGGCCGTCCACCCCCCCCTCCCCGTGGGCGCGCGCCTGCACATCTCCCTCCCCCGCCCCCTCCAGCCCTGGCGCCAGGATGGCGACTCCGGACCAGAAGTCCCCGAACGTTCTGCTGCAGAACCTATGCTGTCGGATTCTGGGCAAGAGCGAAGGTAACGGCGTGCGCCTGGGGGAGGGAGGCTCCTCCACTTCCCCCCCATCCCCCGGGGCGCGGGGCCCTCCCCGCTGCAGCCGAGGCCTGGGGCCGCCGGGAGCCTTGGCCGGGAGGCCGGGGCTGCCTCGCCCCCTGCTGGAGGCGCTATGGGGCGGGGGCACCGGGAAGGGTCTGCCTGGCGGAGGCTGAGTCACCGTGCTTGGAGCTCACCCTGCCCGCTTCTCTTGTCCCTGGAAAGGGGTGAAGGTGGAGGCTGGCGAATTTATCCCCCTTTTTGGGGGTGGGGGTGGGTGGGTCACGTAATGAGGAGGGGAGGGCAGATTCCTGGTTCTGGGAAACTTGGTGGGTGGGGTTGGATGGGTGAGTTACCACTGCTGCGCAGGACTGGCTTTTACGTGACATCCACCCGTGACCAAAACATGGTCACATTGTTGGAGAGAATGGAAGGTTTGCTCCTTTTCTCCCCCATAGGTAAAATCGAAGTGGTTCAATGGCTCAGCCACTGGGTGAGGGACTATAAAGAGCACGGGAGGATGAATGGGCCACGAAACTTCTTAGGACACATCACACTCTGCGTAGCCATGGCTGCAGAATCAACACGGAACAAAAAGCGATCTAGCCACAAGATTAAAAAGCAAAATTAAAGAAACCTCCCTTCTCGTATTTTCTCTAAAGGCTTTGATTATAGGTCCAGTGATGAAAATTGTAAGACAAACCTACTTAAATTCCAGTAGGTTCCCAGAAGGCTGGTCACTGGGTAGAGGATTTTTTTTTGCCTGTGCAACTCATGAAATTGTCTTGTGATCTTGTGATTTACCCTCACACAGGGATTACCTGCATTAATGAAATAGATCCTTAGAAGTAATAAATTGGCTTTCACATAAGTGGCTAAATGAAACTTCGCCCATTTAACACTGAAGCTTTAAAAAATTTAACCATTTTTGTTAATCTTTATAAAATATGGTACTTGTAACCGCCTCTTAAACAGAGCAAAATTTAACCTTTTCCTAGTGATTTATATCATCAATTATAATAATTGCTGTAGTAGCTTATACTCTCTGGGGTTGTGGAAGGGTGCTGGGCCATTAACCTTTAACAATAATACCTGAACTTTATATTTATAGGTTTCAAACTCATTTTACCTAATTGTCTCATTTGAGCTCAAACAGCTCTTTGAGGTAGGTTCTGTAGGTGTTATTAACCCCGTTTTACAGATGAAGAAAGTCCTTCTAAGTTTAGATGATTTATCCCTAGTCAATAAGTGGTTTAGTTGGAGTTCCCATCAGGGTCTTAATAACTTCAAAACCATTGCTTTATCTGTTGTGCCCTTCTGCACTATGAAATTTTTATTTATTTTTGCTTTTTGGGGGGAAATTGGGGTTAAGTGACTTGTCCAAAGTCACAGGGCTAGTATGTCAAGTGTCTGAGGCTGGATTTGAACTCAGGTCCTCCTAACTCAAGGGCTGGTGCTCTATTCACTCTGCCACCTAGCCATCCCCCTTCTGCACTATGTATACTGAATTTTCATGGTCTTTTTTTTGTTCCTTCTTACTTGTCCACTTTCACCGTTTCCATTGTGTAACTTTCTCCAGGATTTCTGCTAATTTATTAATAATTATTAATTCTAATTTATTGATTTTAATTAACTTTGGTCTGGCAAAATTAAATTTTTTAGAATTGTTTTAATTTAGAATAAATAGGCTATAGATCTAGAGGTGCCATAGAGGTGCAGATATGAACACACTGATAAATTTTGTTGCTTAGGGACCTTTTTTGCTTACTTCCAGGTTGTTGTGTTTTGGATAACTGAGGTGATATACCTACACTTTAATTTATGCAACTATGTGCCAATGAATTTTAATGATAGTTACTGTTTCGTTCAATAAAGAAAAGGAGTGATCGGTTGCTACATTTTGTTTAAAATATTTACAGCATCATAGGTTTAGAGCTGGAATGACCTTAGAGATTGAGACCAATCCCTTGATTTTACAGATGGAGGAGTGGAGTTGCAGAGGGAATTACAAAGATATGAGATGGCTTGCTTAAAGGTTAAAGTGGCAGAACTAAGATAGGAAACCAGGTCGTCTCTAGATCCACCATTCATTCCATTGAGCCATTCTGCCTCTGGTGGTATAGATGTGGCATGTTTAGATACAACTTATCTGACTCCTGGTTAAAATGATAATCTAGTTAGACTATTTTGTCTATAGTCTATAGTAAGATATAGTTAGTCTATAGTAATTACTGATGTTTGTGTAATTGACATTTGAGTGGTATGTAATATATATTTGATGCCATCTTTTCATAACAGTGCCTTTTGTGAAAGTTTGCTTTTGATGGAATACCAAAGGCACTCTAAATTGTTTTTAAAGTATTTATCATATATATATGTATATGCATATATAAACTTTATAAATCTGTACACATATACACATACACACACATACACACATATACACATATTTAGGCCAGCTTCTTTTATTTAGTATTTTTATTTTTCCCCAGTTACATGTAAAAACCATTTTAAAAATTTCTTTTTAAAAATTTGAGTTTCAAATTCTCTCCTTTCCTCTTTCCCCACTCCCACTGAGAAGACAAGCAATTTGATATAGGTTATATATGTGTGACTCATGTAAAGCGTATACATAATAGTTATGTTATGAAAGAAAATATAGACATTAAAAAAACTCAAAAATAAAGAAAGTTGAAGGAAAAAAGTATACTTCGTTCATATTTAGACACCATCAATTCTTTCCCTGGGGATGGACAGCATTGTTCATCCTAAGTCCTTCAGAGTTGTTTTGGATTGTCATGATCCTAAGACTAGCTAAGTCATTCACAAATAATCATCTTACAGTATTGCTGTTACTTTGTACACAGTACATTTTTCATCAGCCCATGCAAGTCTTTACAGTTTTTTCTGAGAGCATCCTGCTCATCATTTCTGATTGAACAATAGTATTCTATCCTAGTCACATATCACATCTTTATCAACCATTCCACAATGAATGAGCATCCCCTCAATTTCTTATTCTTTGCCCCCCAGAAAAGAGCTGCTATGAATATTTTTGTACATATAGGTCCTTTTTTTTTTTTTTTAATCTCTTTTGGGATACAGATCTAGTAGGTGGTATTGGTAGGTCAAAGAGTATTATAGCCCTTTGGGCATAGTTCCAAATTGTTCTACAGAATGGTTGAATCAGTTCACAGCTCTACCAACAGTGCATTAATGTCTCATTTTCCCCACATCCCCTCCACCAGTTGTTATTTACCTTTTCTATTCTATTATCCAGTCTAACAGATACCTCAGAATTGTTTCAGTTTGCTTTTTTTTAATCCGTAGTGAGAGTATTTTTTAAAAATATGGTTATAGATAGCTTTGATTACTTCATCTGAAAACTAATCATATCTTTTGATCATTTATCAGTTGGGGAATGGCTGTTATTTTTATAAATTTGACTTAGTTTTCCTTACGATTGAGAAATGAGGCTTTATCTGAGAAACTTGGCTTCAAAATTTTTTTTACAGTTATTGCTAACTGTATTTTCCTCCATCCTATTTCCCCCCATTCTTCTCTCTCTCTCTCCTTTCACCCTCTCCTTCCTCAGAATTATTTTGCTTATGATTATCTCACAACTTACCTCACCCCCACCCCATCTTCTTACCACCTTCCACTCTTAACTTTCCTTTATGGTAAGATAGTTTTCTATACCCAATTGAATGTGTAATATTATTCCCTCTTTGTGTCAGTTTTGATGAGACTAAGTTTCACTCACTCCCCTTCATTCCCCCCTTATCTCTCTCCTCATTCCTTCCAGTGTAAAAGCTTTTTCTTGCCTCTTTTTAAAAAATCTTTTATTTATTTATTTTTAGTTTTCAATATTCATTTCCACAAAATTTCGAGTTACAAATTTTCTCCCCATCTTTCCCTTACCCCCCATCCCAAGATAGAAAGCTTACTGAATACCCCTTCCCCCAATCTGTGCTCTCTTATATCCTCGCCCATTCCCCCCTATCTAGTAGGGCATGATGGATTTCTATACCCCTGTGCCTGTATATCTTATTTCCCAATTACATGTAAAAAATTTTTTTAAACATTTTGCTTTTAAAACTTGAGTTCTAGATTTTTTTCATTTCTTCCCTCCTCACCCACCCCTACTGGTAAGACAAGCATTTCAATGTAGTTTGTACGTGTGTAGTTACCAAAAATGTTAACATAGTAGTTATATTGTGAAAGACTATATTTCCCTCCATCTTATCACTGCCCCCCACTTATTCTATTTTCTCCTTTGACCCTGTCCCTTTTCAAAAGTATTTGCTTCTAACTACCCTCTCCCTCAATCTGCCCTCCCTTCTAGCATCCCCCCTCTTATCGCCTTCCCCTCTTCTTTCCTGTAGGGTAAGATATCCCATTGAGTGTGTGTGTTACTCCCTTCTTAATCTAAATTCAGTGAGATAAAGATTGACCCATTACCTTTCACCTTTCTGCTCTTCCCATTCATTGTAACAGTTTTCTCTTGCTTCTTTTATATGAAATAATTTACCCTATTCTCTCTCTCCCTTTCTCCTCCCATTATATTCTTCTCTCACCTCTTTATTTTATTTTTTAGATATCATCCCTTCCTATTCAACTGATCCTGTGCCCCGTCTGTGTATACATATATACACATATTTATACACACATATATTCTCCTATATATGTACATATATGTATGTTTTATATATATATATCTACATACATATATACACACACACATATATACATATATATTTCCTTCAACTATCCTCATACTGAGAAAAGTCTCATGAGTTATAATTATTGTTTTTTCGTGTAAAAAGGTAAATAGTTCAGCTTTAATAAGCTCCTTATAATTTCTTTTTCCTGTTTACCTGCTTCTCTTGCTTCATGTATTTGAAAGTCAGATTTTCTGTTCAGCTCTGGTTTTTTCATCAAGAATACTTGAAAGTCCTCTATTTCACTGAATGATCATATTTTTCCCTGAAGCACTATATTCAGTTTTGCTGGGTATGTGATTCTTGGTTTCAGCCCTAGCTCCTTTGACCTCTGGAATATCATATTCCAAGCCCTTTGATCCCCTAGTGTAGAAGCTGCTAGATCTTGTGTTATCCTGATTATGTTTCCACAGTACTCAAATTGTTTATTCCTGACAGCTTGTGATATTTTCTCCTTGACCTGGGAAGTCTGGAATTTGGCTGTGATATTCCTAGGGATTTTCTTTTTGGGATATTTTTCAAGAGGCAATTGGTGAATTCTTTCTTTTTTGCCCTCTGGTTCTAGAATATCAGGGCAATTTTCCTTGGGAATTTCCTAAAGTCTGATTTCTAGGCTCTTTGTTTGATTGTGGTTTTAGGTTTTGGTGGATTTGGTTTAGGTAGTCCAGTAATTTTTAAATGGTCTCTCCTGGATCTATTTTCCACATCAGTGGTTTCTCCAATGAGATATTACACATTGCCTTCTATTTTTTCATTTGTTTGGATATGTTTTATAGTATCTTGATTTCTCATAAAGTCATTAGCTTCCATTTGCTCCAGTCTAATTTGGGTTGTTTTTGTTTTTTGTTGCTTTTTGGAGAGGGGAAGGTAGGGCAGTTGGGGTTAAGTGACTTGCCCAAGGTCACATGGCTAGTAAGTGTTAAGGGTCTGAGGCCTGATTTGAACTCACAGATTTGTCTCCAGGGCAGATGCTCTATTCACTGTGCCACCTAGCCACCCCTCCAATCTTGAAGGTATTTTTCTCTTCAGTGAGTTTTTGAAATTCCTTTTCCGTCTGGCCATTTCTGCTTTTTAAGGCATTCTTCTCCTTATTGGCTTTTTGGGCCTCTTGTGCCATTTGAGTTAGTCTGTTTTTTAAGGTGTTATTTTCTTCAGTATTTTTTTTGGGAGGGTCTCCTTTAGTAGGCTGTTCACTTGCTTTTCATGATTTTCTTGCATCATTCTCATTTCTCTTTCCAGTTTTTCCTCCACTTCCTCTTACTTGATTTACAAAATCCTTCTTGAGCTCCTCCATGGCCTGTAACCACTTCATATTTTTCTTGGAAGCTTTTGATGCAGGACATTTGACTTTGTTGTCTTCTGTCTGGTTCCATGTTTTGTTCTCAAAAAAGGATTCTATGGTCTGATTGCACTTCTTCTGTTTGCTCATCTTGCCAGCCAGTTACCTGGTTTTTGAGCTCTTTGCTGTGGTAGAACTCTGCTTCCAGAATGGAGTGTGCTGTGTCCCAAATTGTTGGGGTTTCCACAGTTGTCAGAGCTTTGAGGAGGGCCCCCTCTCTACAGCCACCTCAAGCTCTGGCCCACTGGCCATACACCCCAGGACCAAAACCTAAGACTATGACCCAGATCCAAGCAGTTCAAAGCAAGAACAATTACCCTCTGAATGGTTGCATGGTCCCCGTATGATCTGCAACTTTCACTTGCTCCATTTCAATTTTTAAGGAATTATTTTAAAAAAATTATTTACTTTTAGTTGACAACATTCAGTTCTACAATCCCTTGAGTTCCAAATTTTCTCCCCCACCCTCTCCTAAACCCTCCTTCCCCTGGTGGCATGCAATTAGATATAGGTTCTACAATTATCTTCACATTAAATGTTAGTCAAGTTGTCAAGAAGGGTTATAACCAATGGAATGAATGAGAAAGAAGGAATGAAATAAAACAAAACACAAAAGAGACAGCAAATAGTTAACTTCAATTTGCATTGATATTCTGTAGTTCTTTCTCTGGTTGTGGATATCCCTTTCCATCATGAGTCTTTTGGACTTGTCTTCTCACCTTACATTGCTGAGAGGAGCCCAGTCTATCAAAGTTAGTTGTCACAGATATGATGTGTCTATAATTATGTACAAAGTTCTCCTGGTTCTGCTCTCCTCACTCAGCATCACTTATTTTTTTTTTTTTTGCTTTTTGGAGGGCAGTTGGGGTTAAGTGACTTGCCCAAGGTCACACGGTCAGCATCACTTTAAAGTCTCTCCAGGTTATTTTGAAGTCTGTCTGCTCCTCCTTTCTTATAGCACGATAGTAGTATTTCATTACATTCATATATTACAACTTGTTTAACCATTCCCCAATTGATGTGCATTCCCTTGATTTCCAATTCTTGGCTACTACAAAAAGAGCTGCCATAAATATTTTTGTATGTATGAGTCCTTTTCCACCTTTATGATCTCTTTGGAATACAGCCCTAGAAGTGGTATTGCTGGGTCAAAGGGTATGCACTGTTTTGATAGCCCTTTGGGCATAATTCTGTGTTGTTCTCCAGAATGGTCGGATCAGTTCAGAACTCCACATTAGTGTTCTATATTAGTGTTCAACTCTTTATTAGTGTTCCAGTTTTTCCACATCCTCACCAACATTTATCATTTTCCTGTTTTGTTACCTTCTCCAATCTGACAGGTGAGGTGTGGTACCTCAGAGTTGTTTTGATTTGCATTTCTCTAATCAGTAGTGATTTAGAGAATTGGAAACTGCCTGTTAATATCCTTTGACCATTTATCAGTTGGGGAATGACCTGTATCCTTTTAAATTTGACTCAGTTCTCTGTATATTTTTTAAATGAGGCCTTTATTAGAGACACTTTGTAAAAATTCTTTCCCACTTTTCCACTTCGCTCATAATCTTGGTTACATTAACTTTATTTGTACAGAAACTTTTTAATTTAATGTAATAAAAATGATCCATCTTGCATTTTGTAATCTTTCTATCTCGTACTTGGTCATAAATTTTTCCCTTCTCCATAAATCTGACAGGTAAACTAAAGAAATTATTTTCTTCAGTGAGCTTTTGAACCTCCTTTTCCATTTGGCCAATTTTGCTTTTTAAGGCATTCCTCTCATAGTCTTTTTGTACCTCTTTTACCTTTTAACCCAGTCTGTTTTTTAAGGTGTTATTTTTGTCAGTTTTTTTTTTTTTAGCTTTTTTGGAGGGGGCAGTTGGGGGTGATTTGCCCAAGGTCACACAACTAGTAAGTGTTAAGTGTCTGAGCTGGATTTGAACTCAGATCCTCCTGACTCCAGGGCTGGTGCTCTATTCACTGTGCCATCTAGCCGCCCCCCTTTTTGGGTCTCCTTTTCCAAGCTGTTGACTCTTTTATCCTAATTTTCTTGTATCACTTTCATTTCTTTTCTCAATTTTCCCTGTAGTTTTTCAAGGTCAGTGGTTTTTCCAATGAGATTTCACACTGTCATTTATTTTTTCATTCTTTTGGATCTGTTATTATGTTTTGGTTACTCATAAAGTCATTAACTTCCATTTGTTCCGTTCTAGTTTTGAAAAAATTATTTTCTTCAATGAACTTTTGGATCCTTTTTCCCCATTCGACTAATTTTGTTTTTTAAGTCATTCTTCTCTTCATTGGCTTTTTGAACCTCTTTTGCTATTTCAGTTAGTCTATTTTTTAAGATATTACTTTCTTCAATATTTTTTTGGTCTCATTTAGCAAGCTGTTGACTTGTTTTATGATTTCCTTATATCCCTCTCATTTCTTTTCTCAGTTTTTCCTCTAATTTTCTTACTTCATTTTCAAAATGCTTTTTGAGCTCCTCCATGTCCTGTGACCAATTATTTTGTTTGGAGGCTTTTGATGCAGGAGTTTTGACTTTGTTGTCTTCTTCTGGTTGTATGTTTTGTTCTTCTTTGTCACCAAAGAAAGATTCTATAGTCTGGTTTTTTTTCCCCTTGGTTTGCTCATTTTCCCAGCCAAGTACTTGACTTTTGACCTCTTTGCTAAGGTAGGACTCTGCTTCCAGAGTGGAGAGTGCTCTGTCCCAAATTTCTGGGGTTTTGCGCAACTGTTATCAGAGCTATTTCTAGGTACCTGTAAATTTTCAGTTCTTCTAAGCTGATATGATCAAAAGAGAGGTGTTTACTCCTCTGTTGGCATGTGGCCTGGTCTGTGAGTGATCAGAAACATTCTTTTCTGCATCTGAACTGTAAGGAGGATTCCCTCTTCACAGCTGCCATAAGCTCTTTCTTGCCAGCGTTCCTCCTTACCCTAGCACTTGCCACCGAAGACTGCTACCCAGATCCAGGCAGGGCAGAGCAAGAGAATCCTGCCATAGTACAAGCAGAGAGGTCCCTGCAATTGCCCTCTGATCAGCTGCTTGATCCTCTTACCATCCGTGGGCCAGGATTTCTGGAAGCAGTTGCCACTGCTGCTGTTACTGCTGCCTCTGCAGGCACCACCACCTCTGCTGCTCCAGGGCTTGGGATGACCATCCTCTTTTCTCATCCAGGTTATACAGAGATTCCCCACTCACCTTTTATTTTCTCTTTAGCATTTGTGGCTTGAGAAGTCTGGAAACCACCACAACTACCAGTGATTTAGTCCCTGATGCCTGCTCCAGTCTTGTGTATGCCAGCGTCAAAGTGTGTGCGAAAGTGCCTTGTGGGACTTTGCTCCATTCTCAGCCCAGTCCGATAGACCCTTTCTGTTGGCCTGCCAGGCTGTCTTCTGCAGCTGGAGATATTTCATTCTGTTATTTTGTGGGTTCTGTTGCTGTAAGCTTTGTTTAGAGTCATTTTTTACAGGTATTTGGAGGTGATTGGGCGGAAGAGATTAAGCAAGTTTCTGATTTTACTCTGCCGTTCTATACTTTTCTTACTTGATTTTCAAAATCCTTTTTGAGTTCTTCCATGACCTGAAATCAATTCATATTTTTCTTAGAGGATTT
Organism: Pseudocheirus occidentalis; assembly: GCA_028646575.1. NCBI lineage: Eukaryota > Metazoa > Chordata > Mammalia > Diprotodontia > Pseudocheiridae > Pseudocheirus > Pseudocheirus occidentalis. The sequence continues at coordinate 76,024,231 of CM053600.1, forward strand.
ATATATAGGAGCTTTGACTTTTGTTATAGTCTTCTGAGTATATGATTTGATCTTACTTGTCACCATAGTAACTTTCTATTTAGAGTTTTTCCAGCGTTTATTCATTTTCCCAACCTTTTCTTTGACTTTTAACTCATTGTTAAAGTAGGGCTCTTCTTCCAGGGTGGAGGGTGCAGTATCCCAAGGTTCAGGAGTTTTGTGCAACTGTTTTCAGAGATACTTCTAAGGACCTATAAATTTTCAATTCTTTACTCTCCTGACCTGTGTGCTCTGGTCTGTGAGTGACGACAAGCACTCTTTTCTGCCCTGGAACTGTGAGAAAGGTCCTCCCTCACTGTGGTCATAAGCTTTCCTATGTTAGTGCTCCTTTTCACCCTGGGACTGCCACCCAGGATGGCCACCCATGACTACAACCTGAATCTGAGTATGGGCAAAGCAAAAAAGTCCTGACTCAATGCTAGCAAAGAGAGTCCTGTAATCTCTTTCTGACCTCTTTACCATATGTCGCTAGAAGCAGTGACTGCTGCTGTCACTACTGATTCAGTCACTCCCAAGGACTGCTTCTGATTTGCTGTGGCCTGTGCTGTGCTTGCGTGGCCTGTGCTGGACTGCATGCTACTCTCATCCAGGTGTGACAGACCTTTCCTGCTGTCAGTGGTAGTTTCTCCTCTGGGCTGGTTTGTGTTAGACTGTGCTGCACTCTCCCCCTGGTGCAGCAGACCTTTCTGCTGACCTTCCACATTGTCTTGGGTTGGAAATTTATTTCACTTCCTCTTCTTTTTTTGGGGGGGGTTCTCCTTCTCTAGAATTTGTTTAGAATAATTATTTAAAGCCTTCTGGAGGGATTTGGGGGAGAGCTTAGGCAGGTCCTTGCCTTTAGTCAGCTATCTTGTCTCTGCCTCTCTAAAGTATTTTTGTAAACTACTATAACTGACTTTGGAGGTCTTCCCAAAACAAAGTATTTTTTTCTTTGTGGTACTTGTGTTTGAGTTATGCCAGTGTTTACCAGCTTTTTAAACTCTGACATACTTATGAACTTCCTGGGATATGTGTGATGTACAGCATAAAGTCAACTTGTATATCATCTTGCCTTCTAGCAAGTAGTAGATATACACACACACATATACATGTACATATATATTTATTGGTATCTCCCAATACATTTTGTTTTGTGACTTTGTAGAAGTTCTGTTTCTTTACTTTCTCATCTGCAAAATGAGAGAGATGGATTAGTTGTTTCTGGCTATTAAATTTATTGATCAATTTAGCATGTTACTGGGCATTTTCAATGTGTAAGTTACCATGCTTCAGTGCTTTAGCGGGTGCAAAAATGTGTAAGATGCAGCTCTTGTCCTCAAGCAGTTTATAGTCAAACAGGTAAGGCATAAATATATGAATAACAATATTACGGAGAAGAGTTCTGTTCAGTAATATAAAAGGGAACATTTGATTAATTTCCAAAGCAGTGCATAGATTCTTCTATAAGAGATGAGAAAATTGGGCTGAAATGGATTAGCATGCACCTTCATGGGAAAGGTGAGGGATGAGAAGTGAATTTGATCACATCTTCAAATATGGGATAAGATGAATGGATGAGATGGAAAGTAACAACTTAGAGGTAGGAAAAGTAATATGAGTAAAGGTTTGAAGATGAAAAGGCCCAACACATGCTGGGAGACACTAGTTCAATTTAACTAGAATGGAGGGTTTGGGAAAATGAAGAGTTCGCATTAAGAATAGAAAGGTGGTTTTTGAGGACAGATTTTAGAGAGTCTCAAATTTTTTAGACATTGAAGAACTATATATGCATATTTGTACACTAACACAGTAAATCTTGGATTCTGTATGAAACCATTTGGATGTGAGTTCTAGGTAACCTAGTTTTTTGAACAATGAATGCTGGCCTTTGAATGAAAGAAACCTTACTTAAATCAGGCCTGCACAACACAGGACCTGTGGGCAGTATGTTGTGCAGGCCTGTTTTTTATATTTTTTGTGGGACTCCTGAAATCCTTTCTCAGACTGCCTGATATCCATTCACGGGCTGCAAGTGGTTTGTGAGCTGCCTGGTATACAGGCCTACCTTAGATATTTAACTTCTTAAATGAAATTTTTTCTATAATACTGCATTAGAGTATGCAGTTCAACTTTTATAATAACTTAGAGACTTAGTTTCTTGAAAAATTTCATATCAGTTTGCCTTTTGGTCCTTTGCCTCATCTTTTAAAGAAAGACAGAATGTGAATGTATAACTTTATAACTTCTTGGAGAGTGTAATATGCTTTGCATTCTGAAAAAATTAAATGGTGAAAGTTGTTTTCTCTCAAAAGCTCTTCTTTTCCTCTAGAAAAGTCATTGTTAACTATAGCTATTATTGTAATTTGACTTATCAGCATCATTCAGAATATTATTTATGATTTGGCTTTTGTGACATTGCTTTCTCCACCTGTCTGCACCTTCTATATCTCTTTTGCTAGATCATCATTCATATCCTGTGTAGATATGGGTATTTTTCAGTGCTTTTGGGCTTTTTACACCATTGGTGATCTCATCAGGCTATATGAATTCAACTGTTATCTCTTCTGAAGATGATTCTCAAATCTGTAATCTAGCCTAAATCTCTTTCTTGAATTCTAGTGTTGCTAGAGTATTCTGGCACTGCCCCATTGGTATCTCAAACTCATTATGTCCAAATGGAACATCATCTTGTTATGGGAATGAGAATCTGAAGTTCTTCCCTGCCCCTTGGCCCTTTGATTGGCTTAAGTGACTCTGAGAACCTTCCCTGATTTGAAAATATACCCGCCCCCCCCCCCCCCCCCCGTAGGCTGAATGTGGTCACATGGAGCCTGTGGCGGGAGGCTTGTTTTTCAGGAATGCCCACACCTTGTTACTTTGTCAGTGGGTCAAGAGGGTTGTGACATTCTCTGACCCAAGAGAAGGCTATATATGTCCACCCTGATGTGAGGTTTTGCTTTTGGGCTCACTTTGGGAAGTGTTGTATGTTTTGGCCAGATGAGATTCTGGGAAGCCGTTGAGCCCTCCTGGCTTTGAAAACCCCGATGTTGGTGCTTCCCTCTCTGGTAACTGACCAGGTATGGATGTGATGGTCAGACAGCTGGAAGCCCTGTCTGTTGATCTGTTTGTCTGTATTTTTTGTCAGCTTGTTACTTCTGTTTGTATTCTCTGAAATTCAGGGTGCTGACTTTTCCCCCTGAACTAAGATTAAAGTAGGATTGTTTAACCCATTTTGAGTTGCTTTCTTTTAGAAACGCAGATCTAAGAACCTGTGCTAGAAGCCATACTGGGTGTGCTAGGGTGCTTTTTGCTATACATCTTTTGCTCTCTTTACCTATTCTGCAATTAAATCCATTCTCCCAAGCTTCCCTTTTTCTGGGTAGGGTACCACCATTCTTCTTTTAGTACAGATTCACTATGTTTGTATCATCCTTGATACTTTCCATGCCTTCATTGCTCAGTAACATTGCAATCACTTACCAAGTCTTGTTGATTCTATTTCTGTAAGCACTTTGAGTCCGTCCTCTTCTTTCTGCTTACATGTCCATTTTTATCCTAGTGTTCTCTATTCCATCTTCCACAAAACTGCTGAATTATTATTCTTAATTTACAGATCAGACTATGCCACTCTCATGCTCAAAAATCCCCAGTTGCACCTTGTAGTCTCTAGGATAAAATATTAACTCTTTAGTCTGGCATTTAAAGCCCTCCACAAGAAGGCAAGGCTCTTACGTAACTTTTCCCACCTTACTTCATATGAATTCCTGGGTGTGCGTTCTGTGTTGCAGCCCAACTGGCCTACTAACTGTTTCCTGAACTTGACATTCTGACACCTGCTTGGAATTTTATCTTCTCTGATAATCCTTTTTTTTCTTCAAGGCTCAGCCCATATGCCATCTATGGGAAGCCTTTCCTGGTTCCCTTTCCCCATTGGCATCTTTTTTTTTTTCTCTCCTCATTGACTTCTTAGTTCTCTTTGTCTTTCTTTATCTTGTATTTATTCATTTGTTTACATGTTTTATATTCCCACTGAAGCTATTTTGATTTTTTTCCCCTTTATTCTCTGCCCCAGGACCTGTTTTATTCACAATAATAGGTACTTAATAAATGTTTGTTGAATTGAATTGAAATATGTGCTAGGATCTGTTTTTGGGGGCTAATTCCAAAGCCCACAAATCTTTCATGGCAGTTAGAAAATGATATTTCTGAAACATGGCATCATAATTTTTTCCAAGCCCTCCTTAATATTTGACTTTGAATAGAATTACTAGCACAAACAACATTAAAAATAGCATCTTTAATGCAATAACAAGTTTGACAGGACTGTATGGTGGATCATTTTTCTTAAGAAGTCTCTTTTGTTCTATTTATGTTCTTGATAATGCCCTTGTTCATTGATTGGATCAATGAAGTAATGTTGGCAGATGGGAAGATGGTAAAACTATGCTTTGATTTCTAAGGAAAGCTCTTTAATTGTTCATCAAATAGATGGACTGTTTTGCTCTCAGTAGCATCTGTGTGCCAGTGTGAAGTACTCATTGGCCATAAAGTAGCTCTTTAGCACAGGAAAGAGGTGCAGTTCAGCCAATTTACATTTTAGTAAAAGAGCCTAAATATACCATGTTGGCAGCATATCTTTTAGCTCATTTTATTTTTATATTGACATTGTAAAACTAGTCAAGGAAAGTTGTGGTATCTGTATTGGGCAGTTAAGGAAACTGAGACACAGAGTTATAATTTGCTTATGGTCATAGCTGTGCAGAGGTAGAGAATATACACTTAGAACCTCACTTAGGCCATTCTAACTCCTTTTCATTCTGGTTTTTCCAGAACATATTGCCTACTGTTCTGGAAGGTGTGCAATCACAACTACTCTTTTGGTTATTCAGGGTAAGGCATTTGGAGGAGATGGGCCTCTGTAGTTCAGTGATAAGAAAAAGAGAACGTGAAGTCTTTATGGGTGTAATTAATTTAACAAGTAAATGACATACATAGTTTTAAAAATTTTATACCTCTTATACCTAGTGTAGTGCTTTGTATATATAGTAGGTTCTTGAATTGATGAATGAATGATCAGTGTATTGGATACTCTGTTAGGCACTATTTAGAATATGACTTGAAGATATGTAGGTTGAAATGTTGTGAGTGGAGGAATTGGGCATTGAGAGTAAAGCACTCAATATTTTTTAGCAGTTGTTGAATAAGGGAATGCATAGGGATTTATTTAATATTGACCTTTTTAATCTATCATTTGACATTGTTTGGTTACACCAGTAATCAACTAGTCATTGAAAATGAAAAGATTTAGTGGTTTAAAATCCTATTTTGTTGTTGTGACTGTAACAGTACTGGTTGTAGGGGTGAGGGAAGAGGGAGAGTCCTTTCTGTGGGACAGCCTTACAAGAAGATCACATTGGTACTTGAGTATCAAAGACCCATCAGTATAAGATGTATTATTTTGCTGGTTTCAGTAATGATAAAATGTGAATTCTTCCTCAGAATAATGATGATATAAATAATCTTTTAAAGTTTGCAGAGCACTTTATATGTTAATTCATTTGAGCCCTGTGAAAACTCTGTAATTATTATCCTAATTTTGCAGATAAGTATTCTGAAGCAGACAGATTAAGGGACTTGCCCATGTTCACAGAGCTATTAAGTGCCCGGGGTTGGATTTGAATCAAGGTTTCCCTGATCACAAGTCCAGGTTTTATCCATTCTACTCCAGAGGGCAGGAATTTGATAGGGAGGTGTCTGGCTGGACTAGCAAACTAGATTGAATTGAGAAGCCGAGTTACAGTCTATAAATCTTGTTTTTTTTTTCTCAGACATCTTAAGATCCATGTCAGATTGTAATGGCCTTTTTCTCCACCTCTCTTGCCTCCCCCACCCCTGAATCTTTTTCCTATTTTATGGCCTAGTTTCATTTTCCTTCTCCTCCATATCCTTAGACATTCAGTTTTATGCTGTTACCTGGCATTCCAGAATCATCTATTTTACCCAGGTCCTCCTTTTTCTTTTGATGAAGTATAGGCTCTGGGAAACCCCTTGAAGTCTGATTAAGTCTTTCCATTTGATGAGGCATTTGCAGAGGCCATAAGTTTTTCATTGTGGCTGGGCCCAAACCTCTGTTACTAGCCTGGCCCTCCATTGTTCATCTACTTCCCACCCTTGAGCCTATCAAAATATCAATTCATCCTTGCAATGACCTCATTACCTCCTCCTGAAGACCCTCCCCAAATCATTACTGGAGTCTGACCTCATTGACTCCTCATGAAGACCCTCCCCAAACTCCTCCTCCAGACCACCCCTAGATTCCTCTGTATATAAGATCCCATCTGCCCTCCATGTGGTGTGAGAGTGCCATTGAATGGCTTAGCACAGACTTGCTCTGTGAGAGTACCATAGAATGACCCAGCATAGACTGGCTCCTTAAGAGTCTACCCCATATGGCAAACTTTCAATAAACTTTGTTTCTTAGGCTGAGAAGACTTGAGTCGAATTCTTTTGTCAGGATCTTGTGTGTTGATATTTTCCGGTCTCCAGAGCAACCCTAACCCTCTTTATGGGTAACCACATCATTTTTATGGTTCCCTGATACTGGGAAACGCTGCTAATCTCAAGCTTTTCTGCAGCTGGGACTGGAAAGTATATAAGCCTCTCTTTTTCCCTATTGCATTGCCTTCTTGTTCTCCAAGTACCTTGGGGATGTGGTGTTTTGTTTTGTTTTTATGGGCTTGACCTCTCAGGTCTCATTAGGTCAGACAGCTAGAAAGTTGTCTAGTACTCAGGTTCTAGGTCCTGTTTAGTTATTTTGGAGAAAATGGACATGTGCACAGCCTCTGAAGAATGAAGGACAAGGACAGATGCCTCACCTGGAAGTGTAAGCCAGATTATTTCAATTATCTTGACGTTAAGAAATTGGGAAAACTTCAGGTGCTTTTTTAATTTTTTTTTTTTTGAGGTTTACTCTCAAACCTTCCTTTATGGAGCAAGGGACTTCCAGGCCCTATGCTTGTAGCTCCCAAAAATTCGCCTTTGGGTTGTCTTTTAAAACATTGGAAAAAATTTAGTTTCTTTGGATATCTTAAAAAGGAAAAGATAGTGGTTTTGTTTGTTTTTTTTTTTTGCAATACTCTTTGGCCGAGGTATCGCCTAGAAACCCCTGAATCAGGGCCTGTTTTTGGGACTTTAAAAGATAACATTCTCTTACAGTTAGAATTATGCTGTTGCAGAGAAGAAAAATGGATCAAAGTTGCCTACTTAATGGCCTTCATTGAAATTTCTTGGAACACACTTCTCAGGAAAGATTGTGAGATGCTTGAATCTAGAGCCTCTCCACAAAGGGGCGATGGGGACCAATTAAATGACCCCTTTCCTATGACTTTGGCCCCAGCCCCTCCCTCCTCAGTGACTACTGTTTAGGTCCAGGTCATTGGTCTTGCTGAGGTGCCTCTCTTTGTGGCCCCTCCTCCCTCAGGGACGCCTGCTCAGGTCCCAGTCACCAGTCCCACTGACGCAGTTCCCCCAGCCTCTTCTGATGTACTGTAACCCTTTTCCCCCTGGTTTACCTTCCCTTTTCCTCTAGCCTAATACCCCTCATTTCCTGCCCCCTACACCATCTGTATCTACTACTCTGCATCTCCCAGCATGGTTCCTCTCTTCTCAGGGACCCCTGCTCAGGTCCCAGCCACTGGTCTTGCTGAAGTGCCTCCCTCTGTAGCCCTTCCCCCCTGAGACAGAACCCACTCAAGCCTCAGGTCCTACCCCCTCAGCAGCACTAGGGTTATCTTCTCTTCTGACCTCTTCCCCTCCTCAGGTGCCAGCTGACCTTCCTCCTTGCCAGCCGGATCCCCCAGTCTTACAGTCTGATCCAGATCAGCCAGTACCCCCCAGTTACTCTATCACAGGAAGTGGGACTTCCAGTGTCCCTTCTCAAGCCCCTGTCCCCACAGCATCTTCAGGACTTTTTCCCTTAAGAGAAGCAATGCTCTTGGCTGGTGGGATGACTAGAGTGCATGTCCCATTCTCCATTTCGGATTCCAGTCAAATTAAAGAGAAGCTGGGTAAGTTCTCTGAAAGCCCCACAAAGTTTACTGAAGGGTTTTGAGAATTATCCCAGTAATTTGAGCTTTCTTGCAATGATTTGCATATCCTCTTCTCTACCTGTTGTTCCACTGAGGAGGAGAATCTGGGAACAAGCCCCAAAATTTGGAGATCATTTGGCTAGCAATGACCCCCCAAAATGCACCCCATGAACAGATGCTGTTACCACTGGTGACCCAGGATGGGATTATCAAATCCTGGAGCATAGAAAGAAGAGAGACCACATGGTACTTTGCCTGTTGGATGGCCCAAGAACTGCATTTAAGAAGCAAGTAAATTATCAGAAAGTTAGAGAAATTTCTCAGACAAATCAAGAAAATCCCACCCTTTTCCTAGACCAACTGGTAAAAGTATTAAAAGGTATACAAATTTAGATTCTGACTGTATAGAAGGGGCAGCAGTCCTTCAGTCTGCCCCAGATATTAAGAGGAATCTGCAGAAATTGGCAGTGGGACCCCAAACACCTGAGGCCCAATTACTGGAGACATTTGGAGTCTTTAATAACAGAGATCTGGTTGCAGCAGAGGAGAAAGAATGTAGGGAACGAGCCAGAGACAGAGAACATGCTCAATTCTTGGCTGCTGCCATAGCCAGGAAAAGCCCCTACAGGGGGACCCTCTTGGAGGAAGCCCAGTCACTTGGGCGGAGGGAAAACCTGCTTTTGATGCGACAAGGAGGGTCACTGATCCAAGGAGTGACCTGCCACAGGGAACCCCAGGAACAATAAAAATGAAGAGGTTACCCACAAAGAGGGTTTAGGGTTGCCCGAGACCCGAAAATACCAACACGCCAGGTCCATCCAGAAGAATTCAGCTCAAGTTTTCTCAGCCAAAGAAAAGCAAAGTTTATTGAAAGTGTGCCATATGGGGTAGATTCTTAAGGAGCCAGTCTATGCTGGGTTATTCTATGGTACTTCACAGAGCAGTTCTGTACTAAGCCATTCTATGGTGTTCTGATATCACATGGAGGGCAGATGGGATCTTTCATACAAAGGAATCTAGGGGTGGTCTGGAGGAGGAGTTTGGGGAGGGTCTCCATGAGGAGTCAATGAGGCCAGACTCCAGTAATGATTTGGGGAGGGTCTTCAGGAGGAGGTAATGAGGTCATTGCAAGGATAAATTGATATTTTGATAGGCTCAAGGGTGGGAAGTAGATGAACAATGGAGGGCCAGGCTAGTAACAGAGGTTTGGGCCCAGCCACAATGAAAAACTTATGGCCTCTGCAAATGCCTCATCAAGTGGGAAGATTTAATCAAACTTCAAGGGGTTTTCCAGAGCCTGTACCTCATCACTCTCTTCAAGGATTTGCCATTCTTTCTTCTCTTTTGGCTTTTCTGTCCACCCTGCCACTTTTGTGCATGTAGATAAGCAATACAGTAGGGGCTTGTGATTATTTTACTAAAACAGTTCATATTAAAGAGTGAATGAGTGGGGGCAGAGCCAAGATGGTGGCGTAGAAGCAGCAAGGTCCCGCAGCTCCCATACCGCCACCTTAAACACCCATAAAATTATGAGCCCAGAGAAAGCCTAGGACTCTCAGACTCACAAAAATACAGAGAACATATCTCTCGCTGAAGGCAGCTCAGCAGCAGAGGATTATCGCGGCAGCCGGAATGGAGCTTGGAACAGCCTGAAGCCGAGACCCGGCCAGGACTGGGACGGTAGGAAGGAGCCAGGCTGAGCTGAGCCGAGCGGGCACTGCAGCCAGTCAGCAGCGGTTCTACAGCCTCCAGCACCTCCACATCTGCCAAGGCATGAGGAACGGGATGGGAGAGGGGCAGCTTGCACCGCAGCGGAGCAGAGAATGCCCAGCCCAAAACCGCAGCCATGGCCACGCAGCTGCAGGGTGGCCTGGAGGAGCTGAGTCTCCCAAATCATAGCTTGAGTCAACTTCAAAGAAAATCCAAAGCACCTGCCTAAGGGGATCTTAAAATCCTCAGATGGTTAGTGAAAGTGAAACTTTGAAAATTAATTTGGGGGTGGTAAAGCAGTTCGGCCAATCTGCCCCAGGGGCAAGGAAGCAGTGGGGGAAGGGAACTGCTGGAACCGGCAGCGACCCCCACCAGGTTGCTTCAGAGCCCCTGGCCTGTGGACTCCGCAGGGGGGCTGAATCAATTGATCAGGGCCAAGTGCTCTTGCATTGAGTGGCCTGGATCCAGATCGTGGTCTTGGACAGTGGTCCTGGGGTGCCCTTTC
>CM053600.1:76035050-76078696 GCA_028646575.1 Pseudocheirus occidentalis
TTAAAGTTCTGCAACACCTGCAACTAGGAATTAAGATATACAGGGGCTGGGATAGGGAGACCCTCCCTGCCCTACCAGAAAATAAGAGAGCAGAGCAGGGGAGGGGCTTTATAGTGGGATTGCTGTTTTAGAGTTGGGGTAGGGGCAAGATGGGGAGAAAATGTGTAATTCAGAAATGTAATGAAAATGAATAACGTAAACAAGAAAACAGAAAAACTAAATTAAAAAAAGAGTGAATGACACTGGTCTTTAAACCATTATGAAAAAATATGAATGTGTAATTGGAGCAATATTTATAGGAAATATTAATCTGTTTTCTTTCCTACATGATATTTAGTTAGTGAATAAGATGTTCCAAGTAACATGTTTTGTTGTTAGAAATTTAATTATAGAGGTAGAAATAAAATGGAAGAGACATAAAGGTGTATTAAGGTGTATTTGAAAAATAAGTTACATAACAAAATAGCATAAATATTAAACACTAACATCAAATGAGAAGAAAGGTAGTATAATATATAGAATGTTGACCTTTGAATTGGAATACCTGGGTTCAAGTCTTGTCTCTGACGTAAGTATATTCATTGTATGATCAGGGACAAATTGCTTGACCTTTCAATGCCTGAGGCAAATCTTTTTTTTTTTTTTCAGTCAGAGACAAGGTTTATTAAAACGTTTGTTGGGCTGGGTGAGATTTTAAGAATCTGACCATTTATGATGCTTGTATTGACAAGTGGGTCAGATTCTTAAGGAAATCTGCACAATTTAGTGGGGGCAAGATGGACCTTTTATGTAGAAAGACTGTGGGAAGATCTGGATGTGGTCTAGGAATGATCAGTAGTCTGGGATGACCTAGAAGTAACAGAGAAGGGGTCTAGATGGGATTAGGGCAGGGAAATAGCCTAGGGTGGTCTGGAGGTAATGGACCATGAAGGTTTGCCTGGGTCTGAGGTACCTACAGTGAAGGATTGGCTGAGGGCCACAATGAAAGGGCAGTGGAAAGGATTAAATGGGATGGATGATGCCTCAGGTAAATGCCAGGTGCTGGGACATGTGCAAAAATCTAGAGGCTTTTTCTTTTTGAGATCCATATCACAAAGACTTGGTCTTTTCCTTTTAGGGGTTCAGCTCCCATCTCCATCATTCCCCCTCAAACAAATGGGCAAAGATCTTGGCTTCTGAAACTGCTTCTTGCTAGAAAGGGGCATAGTGTCCCAGGGAAGAGTTTGATTGGAACTGAGCACAGGCTGCATCCAGAGTATGATGGGTGGACATAGGCTAGTACCCACTGTTTATTACCAACAGTAAATGAATGGCCTGTAGTCTGAAAGATACAGATCTGACAAGAGCAAGTCTGTAGAGCCCAAGCATAGGGACAAGTAAAAGTGCAAGACACCCATTAAGATCATTTACGTTTCACCTACAGGATTATCTGATCTTGTTACTTTCTCCAAAGCTTCCACTCTTGATTCAGATTCCTTTAGGAAGATCAGATGCTTTTGGGAAGTAACAACACTTTTGCAGGTAGTTTTCCATCCCTGAGTTCAGTTGTTACACAAATGAATTTGTCATAGACTGACCTTTACTTGAAATTCTAACAAAATACTTTGAAAGATACTTAAGTAATGTCTAGGTCAAATAGGTTAATCTTCCTCTAAGAGAATTGATTGCACTGAAATTCTCTTCCCCAAACCAAATTGAAAATATTTCTGACTTAATTTCAGTAATTTGGCAGATAGAATGACTATATGTTCTGATCAAAATAGCAAGATCTCACACAGTTACGTTGTGTTTACATCTTTTACTGACCATTTACTCTGATTATAAAAATCTGCTATAAAAGGATAAGCAGGGACCAGATTTATAAGAAATATGACAGGATAAAACATCCTTATAATCCAGGTAATTCATAGTTTTCCATTCATATAGTATCAGGTCTACCTCATAGCCAGACTCAGGACTCAAACTCAGGTAGTAACATTCCTTTTCAAAGGAACACAGTGGGGAAATTGAGCCGGGAGGATCCTGTCTTAGACTAAGGCTAAAATTATCTCAGTTTTTCCCAATGGACACCTGTACCTGAATCACTTTCTCTCTGAGTAGCTTGTGGCATTTCTCTCAGATCTTGGATTATTATTGACTTGATTATGGATGGATTATTACAGTTGGATTATTATGATCCATTAGACAACTCAAAATCAGTTACAGTCCTGTGAGCTTTTACCTCATATAGCTGTATCAACAATGCAGTATTCACAATGCCTACAGTAACTGTAAGTATGCTGATATGGTTATTAATCACAAAATGTAACAGGCTCTCTAAATGGGAAATATAGCTAGAACTTTCAAATACCAGAAAACGGAGTCCTCAAACCAGAAAGTCAAAGCCAACATAGTAGTTATGAAGTTAGCCCATGTTGTTAATGTAGTAAACAGCCACGTTCTCAAGCCTTCAAAATAGGACAGGCTACCTCAGGCAAAGATCCTCCTCTCGCCACTTACGCAACTGCTGTGTCCAGGCAGCTTGCTCTCAGCAGCTCTGGCACCCTACAGTTCCTGTCCCCTGGTAGTCCTCAGCAGGAGTCCTTAGCAGAGATTCTGGCAGGGTCAAAGTAAAAGGGAGTTTGTGATGCAACCTCAGCCCCTGCTGCTCCTTTGAGTCACCATGGGGAGAACTCTAGCTTGGCTCTGGCTTTCTCTGGCTCCACCCCTTCTTGCTACATCAGCAAGTTCAAAGGCCATGGAAGATCTTCAAATCCCATTATCGTTACAATAGCAAGTTTCACTAATCATAGTTTAGGGAAAAAAAATTTCCAGGATTTACATCTCAAATTTAAATTTGTCCTGGTGTAAAAGCCAATTGTTAGAGACATTTCTATAAACTTAGAAATTCTCATCAAGCAAAATTAATTGTTTAGGAACTCCATAACCCAATGAGGTAAATTTCATAAAATAGTAACTTAAGTTGAATTGTTCATCTGTAAATGAGATGTAGGGAGAGTTTCTACACTGAGAATTTCCTTTATTGACTCAATTACATGTCTAGTGCAGCTCCCTCTCCCCCTGCCCAAAACATAAAATATTCCAGAAATGTGAAATATGCATTTCATGCAAAATATGTTTTAATGTTTAGCATTGTTTGAAAATAGTTATTCATTAAAAGATAAGACAGTTCAGCTGTATGTAGGCAGTTGCTCTACATTGTCAGGGATGCTAGCCAAGGGGCCAGAAGTTGCATGGAGAAGCAGATGGTGCCAATTGTGAATCTTTTCCTTTCTCTTCACTGTGGTAAAACCAACTCCTTGGGTGAGGTTTCAAGGAAATAGGTCACACCTCTGTGCCTATTGGAAGAGGCAGAGGGATTAGAAGACAGAAGAAGACGGAAATAACTCTTCTGTTTCCTCAAGAATTACAACATAAAATTCTCTCAGCCATCAGGCATGCTATTGATTTGTATTATTCCTCATAGCTATTGTGATGTTTAGTTCATGTCACTTAATTTTCATTATGCCAAAAATGTTAAGCAGTGTAGTTCTTTTTAATGTTACCAAACTTTTTGTATTGTTTGATATTTAGCTATTTTTTCTTAAGTAAACCAATTGAAATGTTAAATTGTCTGATGTTATGCTTTAGAAATTTGTAAATATAGCCATCATGTATAAGTTGTGGTGATTCTGAAGGACAGTTTAGACAAAATTATGGTCTTCTGAGAAACTGCTAGACTGAAATGGAAAGAATGCTGAGCCCTAATTCGAAAAGAAAATCCAAGTGAATCAGGAACAAGAAGATATAGAAGCAAGAAGTCAAAGATTGTTGGGATCAAGGAGCTGGTTTGGAAGCATAAGCAAGGGTTGTCTGGATGGTGGGAAACAGAGCAAAGGTGAAAAGACAAGCCCAGGAGAATCACTGATAGTGGATCTCAAAATGGCTATTGTTAATGTGACTGCTGTTTTATGTTCAAATACATCTCCTTCTGTTAGTGTCTCTGGATGTACATACAGGTTGTAGGCTGCTGTCATTACATTTGGACACTTGAAATTGCTTTCTTTTTTTAAGATTTTTAATTAATTTTAATTTAATTAATTAATTTCAGCATTCACTTCCATAAGCTTTTGATTTTAAATTTTCTCCACCTCCCTGTCCTCCCCCCTCCCCAAGATGGCATGCAATCTGATAAAAGTTCTACATGTACATTCTTATTAAACATATTTTCACATGTCATGTTGTAAAGAATTAGAATGAATGAGAAAAACCACGAGAAAGAAAACAACAAAACAACAGCAAAAAAAAAAGAGAACAAATAGTATGCTTTGATCTGCAGTCAGACTCAATAGTTCTTTCTCTGGATGTGGATGGCAATTTCCATCATGAGTCTTTTTGAGTTGTCTTTGATTGTTTCATTGCTGAGAAGCAATTATGTCGATCAAAGTTAGTCATTGTACAATGTGGCTGTTGCTGTGTACGGTGTTCCCTTGTTTCTGCTCATTTTACTCAGCATCAGTTCATATAAGTCCAGGTTTTTCTGAAGTCCACTTGCTCATCATGAAATGGCTTTCTCAAAGCTACTATATATTTAATTTCTAAATATTGGATTGCTTGTTTTGTAGGTGGCTTAAAAAGCTTTTTATTTCATGAAGCTTAATATGTCTAATGTTATATGCAGATAATGCATTAAGAGCTTACTATATGTAAGCACTGCATGTCAGGCACTGTGCAGAGTGTTGAGGATACAAATATAAGCAAAAAAGATAGTCCCTACCATTGAGGAGCTTCTTCTCTGATGGGAGAAGATAACACAGGCAAAGGGAGCAGTGGTAGTTGTGGTAAAGGTGCTTAGGGGCAAGGCTACTTACTGGTAAGGAAGAAGAGACTCTTAGAAAAGAGAAAATCTGTGTGCCTCATGAAATGGTCGTCAGCCCAAAGACTTACCCATCAGTCAAAGGACCACAGGGTAGAGGCATTTATCTTTCGGTTGAGAAGGCTGCTGGAGGAGAGCAGTGGAGAGTGGAGCCAGGAGCTGATGAGTCACATAAAGATTTCTTGTCCTGGTTACTCATTTTTCTCAGCTCTTATACCTCAGTTGAAAATGTGAAATATTTGGTTCATGACTCATGTGAGTGCAATTACATGCATCTGAATCATTGTCTTTTAATGAGGTTAATAATACTTTTAGATAGAAATTTTACTTTTTGTCTTCAGTGTAAAATATGTATTACATAGTTAGTTTTTTCTATGTCAATATGTCTATGGATCCTTTTCATTTTCTTCAAAATTTTTCACCTAGTCATATCCTTTTTTTTTCTACTTTGTAGGCCAAAAAGGATGTGTTTCTTACAGCCAAGTTAACCCAGCATTTAATGGACATATATTTCCATGAAAATGTACTGGAAAAGCAAAAAAATGCTTTTTTTTTTCTTATCAGGTCCACTGTTGGGACCTGTTTTGATCCCATTCTACACTAATTTGACTGATCTGTACTTGAATAAATATAATACAATATACTAGTGTACCTTAAGTTTTGTTTAGTTATATTTATAAGCACTACTTATCATCTGTACCCCTCTTCCTCTTTATTATACTCTGAGTGAAGTAATTATTTTTTAGTTACTCCATGAGGTCTTATTAATTCCTTTTCCACCCTGTCCTATTAATAGCATACTTCCAAATTACTTTATATTTTCCTTGTATATACTTTGTTTTATATGTACTTATTATTTTCTTTGGTAGAAAGCAAGTTTCACATGGGCAGAGACTAGTTTTTCTACCCCCCTCCCGGGTCTTGCACAGGTCCTTGCACATAGTTGTTTGATAAATGCTTATTGATTGATTTTAAAAAATACACATATTGCTTTGATATCCCAACTTTTTTTTAAAAATTAAATTGATTTTTTAATTTACTTTTACTTTACAAGATTCAGTTCCACAATCCCTTGAGTTTAAAATTTTCTCCCTTTTACCCCCGTCCTCCCCACCTCTCACCATGACTACATGAAAAGTATAGGATCTGCAAATAATTTTCACATTGGACATTAGTCTGGTTGTGTAGAAGGGATGTAACCAGTGGAGTTACAACAAAGTTACAAGCGAAGAAACAAAACCAAACATGGAAAAGAGCGATAGCATGTAGATTGCTTCAGACTCCATTTAAACTCTGTTCTTTCTAGATCTTTCTCTGAATGTAGATATCTCCTTCCGTGCTGACTCTTGTAGAATTGTTTTATAAATGTGCGTTGCTGAGAAGGTCCAGTTTGTCAGGGTTGCTCTGCACACATACGATGTGTCTGTGATTATGTACAAATTTTTTCTGGTTCAGCTCTTCTCACTTACCATAAGTTTGTATAAGCCTCTCCAGATAATTATGAAGTCCATCTCCTCCCCATTTCTTATAGCACAGTAGTATTCCATTACATTCATACACCACAACTTGTTTAGCCATTCCCCAATTGATGGGCATCCCCTTAATTTCCAGGTTTTTGCCACCACAAAGAGAGCTGCAATAAATATTTTTGTACATATGTATCACAACTTTCTTAGTGACCATTGTGTTTTTCCCAAAAGGAACTATAAAATCCTGACATGTGAGTAAGACAAGTATGAAGGAAGAGATTTTTTTTTTTTACCATTTAAATAAATATGCCCAGAACAACAACAATAAACTGTTGTCTGACTGAGGCCAAGAAATTTATGCAAAAATGACTAAGAATTTTAGAGATTATGTAGACTGTAAAATTTAGGTGGAATCTTGTGTACTGAGTCACAAGGCAAGTTCATGTAAAAAAATGGATATTTTGAAATTTTTATTTCTATCTTTTGTTTTTATATCAGCTGCATTTTTCAGTGTCTTCTTTCCTGTCTAGAGAGCCATCTCTTATAACAAAGGATTTTTGAAACAGGAGCAAAAGACAGTTCAGGAAAAGTAACTGATTGATAAAGTGTCATGTGCAGCATTCTGTGCAGTCTTTCTTCCACACGCCTCCTTCCTACCTCTTCCTGTTCTACAAAGAAGTACAAAGAATTAACCTTTTCCTATCTTTGGGGCCAAGCTTATTCATTATGATTTTACATTATTGTCTCAATTATTTTATTGTTGTTCTTTCCCTTTATATTGCTGTAGTTATTGTGTATTATTTTTCTTTTGTTTCACTTTGCTTTCTTGTTCGTGTGTCTTCTCATACTTTGCTGCATTCTATATATTTTTCTTACAGCACAGTAACATTCCTTTGCATTTGCAACTTGTTTATGGGTTCCTCATTTAATGGACATCTTTATTCTCAGTTCTTTGATCATACAGAAGGGGGAGCTATAACTATTTTGGTGTATGTGGGGCCTTCTCTATTAAAATTTTTTTTCTATTAATAGAAATCCATTTTCTTTCTTACCTACCCCTCCCCATTGGGAGGAAAAACTCAGATCTTGGTAGCAAATCTTCATGATTAAGCAAAGTAAATTCTTACATTGGCCATGTCCAAAGAAAATCTATGTCTTATCCTCTGACTGTACCCCATACCTGGAATCTCCTGTCTCATTTTCAACTGCTAGCTTCCCTGGCTTTCCTCAGATCCCACTTTCTGTAGGAGGCCTCTTCCAGATTCCTCTCTTCTCTCCCCATTCCTTTTCGAGATACATTCCATTTATGCTATATATGTTTGTTTGTATCTGGTTATATGGATGTTGTCTCCCTTTTTGAATTTGGGGTCTTTAAAGACAATGCTTTTGTCATTCTTAGTATCATCAGGTTTTAACACTGCCTAGCAAGCATATACTAAATGCTTAATAAATGCTTTTTGTTGACTCATTCTAGCTGACAGGAAATTTTTCCTTACATCAAGCTTTAATTTTTCTCTTTGCTATTTCTTCCTGGACTCTTGTAATAATCTTCTCATCAGTCTTCTTTTAGTCTCTAACCTATTCTGTTCCCTTTATGTTAGCTTTTAGATTTGATTTCCAAAAGCATTTTCTTTCATAATACCTGCTTAAAAATCTTCAGTGGTTCTCTTTTGGCTAAACCAGATATTTTATATCTATATCTATATTTATATCTATATCTATCCAGTCTTATACAATCTTAGCCCATTTGCCTATTTTCTTAATTTTCATTATTTCCCAGCAGAAATTCTTCATCTAGACAGATTCTTTGTTGTCCTCATAAACACAATGTAACTTTCTGCCTCTATCTTTCCTCATGCTGTTTGATTGAGTGACTGTGAAATGTGTGTGTGGGGGGGGATACTGGGATATAAGAGAGAGAGTGAGGTGAGTGAGTGTGTGTGTGTGTGTGTGTGTGTGTGTGTGTGTGTGTGTGTGTGTGTGTGTGTGTGTGTAGTAAGAACAACACCCATATGATTTTCCAAATAATTTAGAGGAACAAAGACTAGTTACAATTTGCATCTAGGTCAAAGATACCACATCCTAGTATATAGTTCATATAATATTCAGCTTTCAAAGCATTTCCCGTTGGATGAATTAATTAAGAAGTACTTAGTAAACATTTATGATTTGTGGATGAAATACAGTGCTAAGTGCTTAGGATATATCTGGAAAAAGTGAGACAGACTTCCTTTACTTGCAAGGAACTCTCTTATTTGGAGTCTTCAGTGTAAACAAAAATTTAGTTGTAAAGTTATTGGAAAGACTGTTTCTAAGGATTCAATTTCAGGGTTTGTGGCAAAACTCAGGGTTCCTTAGGTTGTATCTGTAGGTAAGGTGACAGTGTCCAGGGGTCTGACTGGTGTGTTGGCAAGGCAGAGATGATGTCTTCAGTCTCATTGGATCATGGTGAACTCCCATCTTGTGGGAAGGACTAGAGTTTTTTGTCTCCACTTTCATTCTGTCAATGTTAGTAGTTTTAAGTAGCCTGCATTGGGGTGTGTGTGTGGTCCACGATGAAAGCTAGGGGTCATTACTTTCCCCATGCTTTTTTTCCCACTTCTGATATTCCACATAACTTTGACTTTTTTGGAATGGTACTCAAGCATAGGAGTGGTTTCTACCTTTTTATGCTTCTGTCCTGAGCTGAGTTCCAAGGTCTTCAAATTTTCCTGGTGAGCTATTTACTTTCGATTTTTTTTTTTTTTTTGTTTTTTGGAGGAATAATTGGGGTTAAATGACTTGCCCAAGATCACACTACTGGTAAGTGTTAAGTGTCTGAGGTTGGATTTGAACTCAGGTCCTCATGAGTCTAGGGCCATCCAGCTGCCCTGAACTATTTACTTTCAAATTGCCCAGACTCAGCATAGCCTCTCTCTGCCACTGCTCTGTATTCCATGAATTGGGAGCAAGGAGAAGCAGCTATGAAGAAAAAATGGGATGAGGAAAAAAAGAAACAAATTTACCATCTTATAACCATGAGATTTTTTTTTTGATCATTTGTCTCAAAGTTTGTAAAAGATTTTCTCCTTTAATGACAAGTCCTAATACTGTTAAAATTCAATTATCTTCTTGAATCTAGATATTGGAAAAGCAGAGGAAGCAAGATTTCTAAGTGAAATTTGTTTTTAAATAAAATATATTTAATTTTAAAAATTAAATTACTTATTTTTAGTTTGCAACATTCATTTCCGTGGTTTTATAATGGGACTCAAAAATAAGAAGTCTGGCTAATACTCATTCAGGAAATACTAGTAATTCAAGCAATATTTCTGTTTTCTGAGATAATAGACCTAGTTACCTAAAGCATTTAGGCCACTGATTTCATGATTCTTCCTTAGAAACATTAAGTCAAAACTAACTTGATAGGGAAATATTGTGTCTGTTTAGGAGCCTTTTAACTTTTTTCAAATAGATTAATTATATCTATTTTCTCTTTCAGCTGATGCAGCCCAACAATTTCAATATGCAGTTCGAGTTATTGGTAGCAACTTTGCCCCAACGGTCGAAAGAGATGAATTTTTAGTGACTGAAAAAATCAAGAAAGAACGTATGTATTTTTATTAATTTTTGCTATTTATTAGATTACCAATTACTTCTAAAGTAATAAGTATACTTGTTTCATGTGTCAATAATCAATTGGTCTTTCTACGTGAATTTCATTTATAAAGGGCAGCCAGTGGCACAGTGTCTAAGATAGAGCACTGCCACTGGAGTCAAGAGGATCTGTGTTCAAATATGACCTCAGACTTACTAGTTTTGTAACCCCGGGCAAGTACCTTAACCTTGATTACTTCCTCTCCACCCCCCCAGCAAAAATCTTAATAAAAATAGAAAAAATCCAGGCAGTTATTTATAAGGAAAGTAATGTGAGATACTTATTTTTAGTTGTTATTGTTTTCAGTAATTTTAATTAGGTAATTTTAAATATGAGATGAGCTTAAAAGATAAGTGGAGCTCTAGGTTTTTTTAAAATTTTTAAATCTTAAGACCTATATGTAATATGCTGCCACCATGATGTTCCAGGTAATATAAAATAGCAAATGGCCTCTTCCAGGAGTGCATCATTCTTCTTATACAGTAGTAAGCCTAGTGTTAATGCAATGAATGCACTTATACAGTTGTAAGGATTGAAGTTAAATCTTCCATCTAAAACTATAAATGATATTTTTAATGAATTCCGATTGAAGTGTTAACCAAGTAAGGGAAAAATTAAATCTGAAAGTAGATGTTTAAATTGTAAATGATTGCTAAGAGGCAAAAAGGAAACAAACATTTATTAAGTGCTTACTATATGTTAGGCACTGTGATAAGTGCTTTATAAATATTATATCATTTGATCTTCACATCAGTTCTAGAAGGTAGGTGCTGTTATTCCTTTATTTTATAATTGACAAAACTGAAGCATATAGAGGTTAAGTGACTTGTTTAGAATAACACACTAGTAAATGCTTGAGGATGCATTTGAACTTAGGTCTTCCTGACTCTAGGCCCAGCACTCTTATCACCTTGCCACCTAGCTGCTTTCCATTTAGTTATAAAAATAGAAAATGCAGGAGTACCTGAGTTCAAATCCGGCCTTAGACACTTAACACACACACACACACACAAAAAACTTGCTGTGTGATCTTGGGCAAGTCACTTAACCCCAACTGCCCTCCAGAAAAAAAAAAAAAGCAAAAAAAAAAAATAGAAAATGCAATGAAAACTTGGAAAAATTTGATTCTTAATGTATTTTTTATGATTTATATTGTGTTATCCATGGGAATTTTACTTGTGTGATAATGTTTTCTAGTAAGTTTACTGTGGTATAAAAGCTACAGAAAAGAAATACATTGCTATCTTAAATAATTCATGTTCATGAGTAGATATATTATTAATGGAATACTTGTCAAAGAAAAGGTAATATTCTATATCTTTGCCCTTTAACCAAACTTATGGTTTCTATAAGGGCTTAGATATTTGATTCTAACTTACCTGGGCCTTAGGAGAACCTGGCTACCAGAAATACTATCCTTTTAGTGTCCTTCTCTCCCTCTCACTTCCAACCCCGCCCTGCCCCCCAAGCTAGCTGGATTAAGGATATGTCACAATCTCTTAACAGCTGTGTTTCTGATATTAAGAACTTGATTTAAATCAATGGTTCTCAACCTTCCTAATACCGCGACTCTTTAATACAGTTCCTCGTGTTGTGGTGACTCTCAATCATAAAATTATTTTCGTTGCTACTTCATAACTGTAATTTTGCTACTGTTATGAATTGTAATGTAAATATCTGATACGCAGGATGTATTTTCATTGTTACAAATTGAACATAACCCACAGGTTGAGAACTGCTGATTTAAGTGAATGTGAAGAGCTCACTATTTTCCATATTAATTGTGAATTTTCATACTTTTTTATATGAATTGCCACTATGGGCCTTCAGAGTAGTATGGCAGGATTGTGAGAAAATTTGTTGAGAAAGATTGTGACTATTGGTGACAGCTCTTTGATACCTAGCTGTTGTGCTAGTGAATTAGATTGGAGCCATTGGCCACCTGAACAGTAGCAAATATCTCCATAACTAAATGATTCCCCAGTCCAGGTTTTTAGTGCAGTAGCTGGGCAGTGGGGACACGTAAATTTGAAAGCTTGAAAGTCGACTACAGTTGTTAGGAATTTAGAAAACAAGAATTACTGATTCATCTGTTAGTGAGTCATGGTTTTGATGATATTTAGAGTTACATGTATTATGTGAAGGACCAAGGTAAAGCAATAAACATTAAGTCCTTGTTCTTTCTAGATCTGATGATAATATACATTAAAAAGGCATTGTAATCTCCTCTTTTGTCTTCTGGTAGCAATTCAGAATTGAGCACCTCAGTAATATGCCCGATGATTGTGAGTAACTAGCGTCCTTTACAATTTTATATTTTAGGGCTTTATGGCTCACATAGTACCATACATGTTGGAGCACAGCTGAGATAAAAATTTGACTAAGATCAATACAATTTTTATGGAAAGAGAAGTTAGCTAGCTGCCACATTTCCTGTACATTCATACTTATATACTCTTGTTTTCATTTGATCTCAAGAATAAAATTTACAGAAATATGTATCCTGGACTTTCCTTGACCTAATTGTGAATTAGAAATCATTTATCTCTAGTTACGAAGACTCAGAATTTGAGGTGATAGCCTCTTCTATTTTTGGAAAGTTTAAGTCATTAAGTTTTTAATATTTATTTGTATCCTGCTTTCTTTTATCTAGTGTTGCTAAAAGTAACACAGAGTAAGTCTTCTCCAAATGACAACCTGTCAAATGTTAGTATTTGACATGTATAGTTAATAGAATATCCTAGGGTTACAGTTATAAAAAATGGGCTTTAATTTCACCCCTGAGGGCAGGTCACTTAACCTTTCTGTGTAAAGCAGCTCCCTAGGATTCATCTACTAATTAATAGGTGGTGGTTATCTTTGTTACTGGAGGGAATTCACATACAAAGTCATAATAAGTAAAATGTTACTCTCACATATTTAATAGTGATTATTATTTGGTATTAAAATATAAATGCTAATCAACTTTATGGCATAGTATATAGAAAACGAGTCTCAGAGTTGGGAAGATGGGGTTTCGAGTCTTACCTCCCTCTTCTACATACTGACTCTGACTTTGGGCAAGGTGCTTCAATTAACCTCTTAGGGACACCCAGGCAACTCTCTAAGACTTTAAGTGTGATTTCCTTAGTAGAAATTCTCCACACAAGTAAAAAAAAAATTACAGGTGTGGATTGTTTAAAAAAACAGAAAGTAGATAAGTTGTTTAAAAGAATCACATGCATCAGAAAATGTTTTTATTTTCTCCTAAATTAGGAAGTGAAGTATATTGTATCTCAAGACTAACAAATCTAGACTAACCTGAGTAATAAGTTAATATAATTTCCCAAATATCAACACAGTTTAATATTTTTTTTTGTATTTAGTAGTAAATCACTGCATTATTCTATCCATACAACAAGCACATTGCCTATTGTGTGCATAATTTTCAGTGTGTTGTTGTAGTCATATGCTTTAAGAATATGGCCAATAGTAGTAGATAAAATCTACCATTTTGTTAATATTTTTGGTTTTATAAAGATAGTAAGAATAATTAAAAATGATATTAAAAACTGATTTTGGGGTGGCTAGGGGGCACAGTGAATTGAGCACCAGCCCTGGAGTCAGGAAGACCAGAATTCAAATCTAGCCTCAGACACTTAATACTCACTAGCCATGTGACCTTGGGTAAGTCACTTAACCCTAGTTGCCCTGCCTTCTCCCTCCAAAAAGCAAAAAACAAAACCAAAAAAACTGATTTGATTAAAATTTAGCTTTCTAGTTTAAAAGTTTTAAATCAGTTTCTTTACTTTTTTGTGTAAAATGTGTTAACATAATTTTAACTCCATCACCATGAAATAGGGCATATCGCTTTTAATTTGTAGATTTGAAAGACTAAAATAACAACAGCTTTATGTATAGCCTATATACATATATAGCATTATGTATACATATAAATATGTATATTTAGAATCTTGCCATGGAATCAGGGGGATCTGAGTTCAAATGTGACCTCAGATACTTGACACACTTACTAGGTTTGTGACCTTGGGCAATCACTTAATCCCAATTGCTTTGCATTCCCCCCTCCAAAACTATCTATCTATCTATCTATCTATCTATCTATCTATCTATCTATCTATCTATCTATCTGTCTGTCTGTCTGTCTGTCTGTCTGTCTGTCTGTCTATCTATCTATAATCTTTAAAGTGCCTTTCTTTCCTTAACCTTGTGAAATAAGTAGTTGAAGCATGATCTTTTTATAGAAGAGGAAACTGAAGTTCAGAGAGGTTAATTTAATTTCCCTTGGTTATATTATTAGTAAGACACCAAGCCCTTGTTTTTTTCCATGGAATCATTAAGTTGATAATTTTTAGTTGAATTATTCAGCACTTTGTATCAGGGCCTTCTTTTCTGACCACTCCTCAGTCTTCTTTGCTAGATCCTCATCAAGATTGCTCCTGCTAATATAAATCAGGTGCTCCCCAAGCCTCTGACCTGGGCCTTTTTTCCCTCTGTATACTATTTTGCTTGATGATCTTGTCAGCTCCTGTGGATTAAGTATCCGTCTTTATGTAGATGATTCTCAGATCTAAATGTTCATTTCTAACCTAACTCTTGACCTCTAGTCTTGTATCTACAACTACCTCTTGGACTTCTTGAACTGGAAGTCCAACTGATATCTTAAATACAGCATGTTCAAAACTGAACTCATTTTCATTTCCCCAGAACCCTCCTCTCTTCTTGATTTTCTTATCATTGTCAAGGGCATCATCACCATCTCAGTCACCTAGGCTTTTAACCTAGTTGTGTTCTACCTAGATTCTTGACTCTCACTCCTCTCTCCTACACACCTAAGCTATTGTCAGGTTCTGTGGATTCTGCCTTTGCAACATTTCTTGTATATACCCCATTCTCTCTTCTGCCACTTTACCTTGCTACCATAATTCTTCTTTGTATTGTTATTGCTGCCAAATCTCTATTTGTTTAAAAATATTTATTTATCTTTTGTTTTTATATTGCCTAATTTCCTCTGTGTATCACTTCCTCCCTGAGAGACATCCCATCTAACAAAGACTTTTTTTTTTAAACAACAAAAAAGAGGGGGACAGATCCAAGTTAGCAGAGTAAAGACAGGGACTCACTTAAGATCTCTCCCAAGCCCCCTCAAATACTTGTAAAAAATGACTCTAAACAAATTCTAGAGCATCAGAACCAGCTAAAAGACAGTGAAACAGATTTCCAGTCCAAGACAACCTGGAAGGTTGACAGGAAAGTTTGTGGCACTGGACTGGGAGAAAAATGCAGTCTAGTGCAAGCCATGCCAACATGGACCATGCCCCAGAAAACCTGGAACAGACCTCAGGGGATTGGATCACAAGCAGCTGTGGTCGTTTCCAGACTTCTCAACCTATAAATGTCAAAGCTAACTTAGAAGGTTGGTAGGAAAGGAAAGGAAAGGACCTGGATGACAGAAGAGCATTGTCCAGCACTGGTCCCAGCACAGTCCTGGGGCAGCAGCAGCATGGTGGCTTCTGGAGCTCTTAGCCCACAGACAGTAAGGGGATAGAACAACTGATCAGAAGGAGATTACAGGGTTCTCTTTGTCATTACTGAGGCAGGACTCTGTTGCTTTGCCCATACTTGGATATGGGTTGCAGTCCTGGGGCAAGCAGGAGCACTGGCCTAGCAGAACTTGTGACAGCAATGGAGAGAGAATCTCTTCTCACAGTTCCAGTGCAGAAAAGAGTGCTTGTGGTTGCTCACTCACCAGAGAACAGGCCAGGAAAGTAGTAAACACCTCTCCTTAGATCATACCACTTTGGAAGAACTGAAAACTTGCAGGTCCCTGGAAGTATCTCTGAAAACAGATGCACAAAGCTCCTGAAACTTCGGACAGTGTGTCCTCCTCAATGGAAGCAGAGTCTTACCTGGACAAAGATTTAAAAAGTCAAATAATGGGCTGGGAAAATGAACGAACAGGGGAAAAAACCTCAGACTTCAGAAACTTAATTTGGTAACAGTGGAGATCAAATCATACATTCAGAAGGAGATAACAAAATCAAAGCTCTTATATCCAGAGCCTCCAAGAAAAATACGAATTGGTCTCAGGCCATGGAAGAGCTCAAAAAGAATTTTGAAAATCAAGTTAGAGAAGTAGAGGAAAAATTGGGAAGAGAAATGAGAATGATGGAAGAAAATAATAAAAAATGAGTCAATAGCTTGGTAAAGGAGACCCCCCCCAAAATGCTGAAGAAAATAATATCTTAAAAAACAGACTAGACTAAATGACAAAGGAGGTCCAAAAAGCTAGTGAAGAGAAGAATGCTTTAAAAAGCAGAATTGGCCAAATGGAAAAGGAGGCCCAAAAGCTCACTGAAGAAAATCCATATAAATAAGAATGGAGGAAATGGAAGCTAATGACTATATGAGAAGTCAAGAAATTATGAAATGAAGCCAAAAGAATGAAAAAATAAAAGACAATGTGAAATATCTCATTGGAAAAACAACTGACCTGGAAAATAGATCCAGGAGAAATAACTTAAATTATTGATCTACCTGAACTCCATGATCAAAAACAGAACCTAGACATTATCTTTCAAGAAATTATCAAGGAAAACTGCCCTGATATTCTAGAACCAAAGAGTCAAATAGAAAATGAAAGAATCCTCTGATCAGCTCTTGAAAGAGATCCCAAAAGGAAAACTTCCAGGAGTGTTATAATCAAATCCCAGAGTTCCTTGATCAAGGAGAAAATATTGCAAGTAGCCAGAAAGAAACAGTTTAAATATTGTGGAAATACAATCAGGACAACACAAGATTCAGTACCTTCTACATTAAGGGATTGGAAGACTTGGAATACGATATTCCAGAGGTCATCACCCCGCAAAACTGAGTGTAATCAATGAGGGGGAAAAACCTAGACATTTAGTGAGATAGAGGACTTTCAAGCATTCTTGATAAAAAGACCAGAGCTGAGCAGAAAATTTGACTTTCAAATATAGGAGTCAAGAGAAGCATGAAAAGAAGCAGGAAAGAGAAATCATAAGGTACTTACTTATTAAAGTTGAACTGTTTACATGGAAAGATATTTGTAACTCATGAGATCTTTCTCATTGTCAGGGTAATTAGAGGGAATATGTATAGACAGGGCAAGGGTAAATTGAATTTGAAGGGATGATATCTAAAAAGTAAAATTAAGGGATTAGAGAGGAATGCACTGGGAGGAGGAGAAAGGAAAAAGTAGAATGGGGTAAATAATCTCACATAAAAGAGGCAAGAAAAGCTTTTACTATGGAGGGGAAGAGTGGAGAGGTAAGAGGGAATGAGTGAACCTTAATCTCAGCAGATTTGGCTTAAGGAGGGGATAACATACATACTCTCTTTGGTATGGAAATCTGTCTTAACCTACAGGAAAGCAGGGGGAAGGGAATTAGGAAGGGGTGTGTGTGTGTGTGATAGAAAGGAGGACAGAATGGGGGAAGGAGTGATCAGAAGTAAACACTTTTGAGGAGAAACAAGGTCAAAGGAGAGAATAGAATAAATGGGGAGTGGGATAGGATGGAGGAAAATAAAGTTAGTCTTTCATAACATGGCTATTATGGAAGTGTTTTGTGAGGAAGGGAGAGAATTTGGAATTAAAAGTTTTGAAAATGAATGTTAATTGTTTTTACATGCAATTGGGAAATAAGATACACAGGCAATGGGGTATAGAAGGGGAAAAATAAGAGTAAGGTGGATGTGGTAGGAATGAGGGCAGATTGGGGAAAGGGGTAATCAGAATGCATGGTCTTGGGGTAATGGGAGGGGAAAGATAGGGAAAAATTTGGAACTTGAAATCTTAATGGAAGTGAATGTTGAAAATGAAAAATGAATTTAAAAAGCAAAGAAAAAAAGAAAAAGATGAGTGAGAAAATCAGCCCAACTTTTAAATACATTAAAAAAAAAATCTAACAATATAACAACATATGCAGTGTTCCACTCCCATAGACACCTCCAGCTCTGTAGAGATGGTGTGGAGGGATGTCTTCTAATATATGAGTCTATGGGATCTTGCTTGGTTTTTGTAATTTTGGCAACATTCATTATCAGTTATTTTGTGGTTCTTTCTATTTACATTGTGATAGTTACTGTGTATTTTGTTATCTTGGCTTTGCTTGTTTTATTTTGAATCAACTTATTTAAATCTTCCCATGTTTCTTTCTATTCATTGTATTCGTTATTCGTTGTTTCCTGTAGCATTGAAATATTCTTGTATTGTTGAAATAATACTGTATACCATGCAATATTCTGTCTATCTTTATTATATACCACGACTTGTTTAACAATCTGATAAGAGATGAAGATCTATTTACTTTGTTTCCAGTTTTTTACTACCACAAAAAGTACTTCGGTAAATATTTTGTTGTGTGTAAATGAATGAATGAATAGAATGAATGAATAAAATCCTTGTTGCTTTTTATTAATAAACTCCCTGTCTTTATATACTAGCAGCAGAATCTGAGTCAGAAAGTATTGACATTTTAGTCACCTTATTTACACAATTCCAGATTGCTTTTTAAAATGTTTTGACTAAGTTCCACTAGAAATGCATTTCTGTTTTACCTTTTCACAAATTTTTTAGGGTTGACTATTCACTTCTTTTGTCATTTTTGCCTCTTTGCTGAGTGAGTTAAGTCCTCAGGGCTTTTGTGATTTGCATTTGTCTTATTATTAGTGATTAGGAGCATTCTTTTATATTATTGCCAATAGTTTGCAGTTCTTTTGAAAACTGCTTGTTCATAGCTTTTGATAACATCTTATTGGGGGATGGATTTTGTTCTTATATGTTACTTCTTTTTTGGTGATATAGCCGTAAAATTTAAAAAATCCCCTGCCAGAATCCTGAGTTAGAATGTGTTATGGATATTTTCCAAAATAAAGTTGACCTTGAATTTAGCTCCTACCAGGTAGAAAAATATAGTTTATTGTTGCAATTAGCAAAGAAAATTGAGAACTGAACTATAAAGATGACAGAAACACTGATTATGTTATTATAGAGAAGTTTAACTAATGTAAATCCATTGCTAAAACAAGAAACCCAGAAAGCCCTTTAGTCAGGACACATTTGACTTACCTGCCTAGAAGAGTGATTTGGTGGCCAAAGGTAAATATTTTAAAATAATTTAGATTACTTGCTCATAAAAATTTTAAAAAGGATGATGGATGATAGCAGTATATCCTCGTAAAGGAGAGAAAAGCATTGGAAGATAAAAAAGAATTTAAAACTTGGCAGCTGATCACTTAATCAAAGTCATCTCAAGGGCATTTAAAAATTGAAGTAGGAGTACAATAAAAAGGAGAAAAATGGAAAAAAATCTCTAAAGATAACTTTTCACCATATCAAGGACAGCAGAACTATTATAGTTGTACTTTAATATCACAGTTCCACATGTGTTTAATAGTACAGATAGGAATGGCACTTAAGAGAACAAAGATGTAAAAAACATCCAGATTACTTGTAGTATATGTACAGGAGACACAATATTCTTCCCTCCCTTTTAACCCCTCCCCTTTCATGGACCGTCCCCCCTCCTACTGCCTGTAGGATATGATTGATTTTTATACTCAATGTTGTATGTTATTTCTTTTTCTTTCTTACTTTTTTTTTTTTTTTTTTGCTTTTTAGAGGGCAATTGGGATTAAGTGACTTGCCCAAGGTCACAGGGCTAGTCAGTGTGTCAAGTGTCTGAGGCCGGATTTGAACTCAGGTCCTTCTGACTCCAGGGTTGGTGCTCTATTCACTGTGACACCTAGCCACTCCTGTATGTTATTTCTTCCTCCAACCAAGATTGTCAAGAATAGATCTCATGAAGTGCTCCTCTCCCTCCCTTCTTTCCCTCTATTATGATAAGTTTTATGTTTCTTCTTGATAGAGTCCTATATTTAACTGCTTGTATTATTCCCTCCTTGCACCAGAATCAGTGAGGGAAGAGCTCATATAATGGTCACCTCCCTCCCTCCTTTCCCTCTACTATATTGTTTTTATGCCTCTTTGTGTAGCATAATTTACCCTTTTCTGCTTCATTCTTCTTCTTCCATTGCAGTCCTTTAATAAGGATTTTTATCATCATTTTGCGGAATTTATACCCACACCCTCTATCTATATCCCATTTAGATGATGCCTTAGGTATAGAGTTGATGATATTAACAGGTATCAGCTTCCCATATAGGGATGAAATATATTTGTTAAATAACAAATTGTGTGTGTGTGTGTGTTTTTCCTTATTTCCCTTTCTATGTCTCTCCTGGGTCTTGTAATTGGAGGTTGAATTTTCTTTTGAGCTCTGGCTTTTCCATCAGGAAGGTCTGGAATTCTGTTGTGTCACTGAATGTCCATCTCCTTGCCTGGTAGATTATGCTCAGTCTTGCTAGATAGGTGATCCTTGGTTGTAGCCCGAGCTCTTTTGCCTTTTTTGTGAAAAATCATATTCCAGTTCCTCCGATCTTTCAACATTGAGGCTGTCAGATCCTGTGCTATCCTCACTGTGGTTCCATGATGTCTGAATTGTTTCTTTCTGGCCACTTGTAGTACTTTCTTCTTTACCTGATGGTTCTGGAGTTTGGCTACAACGTTTCATGGACTTTTCAATTTGGGAACTCTTTCAGGAGGTGTCTGGTCGATTCTCCTGATTTCTATTTTACCCTCTGGATCTAGGATCTCAGAGCAGTTTTCCTTGATGAGCTCTTGGAAGATATTGTCCGGACTAATTTTTTCATCATGATTTTCTGGTAGACCAATGATTCTCAGATTATCTCTCCTGGATCTGTTATCCAGGTCAGTTATTTTTCCATTGAGATATTTTACCTCTTTTTCTAATTTTTTAGTCTTGATGTTTTGTTTGACTGATTCTTGGTTCCTCATAGAGTCATTGGCTTCAATTTGGTTGATTCTAGGTTTTGGAAAATTATTCTCAGTTTTTTAAGCTTCTTTTCCATATGCTCAGATTTCATTTTTAGTTCACACATTTTACTTTTTAAGGAGCTGTTCTCTTCATTGTAATGCTTTTCTAATTTTGTTTTTATAAGAGGTTTTGATTTTATCTTCTCCCTTTCTAAGCTGAATTTGACAGTTCTTTTTGGGCTCATCTAGTAATGCTTTCTGTGCCTGAAACCAGGTCATAGTCCCTGTTAAGGCTTCAGCTGTGGTGTGGAGTCAGTGCTCTCTCCTTCTGAGTTTGATTCCTCCCTCTCACCATAATAGGATTCCAGAGTCTTTGTCTTTGTCTTTGTAGCCTGCTTTCTTCCCATTTTGAGGCAGGACCTTAGCCACGCCCATCCTCTGGGGTACCTAAGACTTTACACCTTAAAATTTTCCTCTGGGGCAATAATTACTGTGTTTTTCAGTCAGAAGGGGGTGGGGTGGGATTAGGGCAGCCAGGGTTCACTTTGTCATCCTGGTGCCTGGAAGTTCAGGTAAGGGATTTTAAAATTTCCAGGCTGTGGATGGGTAGTCCTGGGAGTAGCTGCTGCCCCTGCTGCAGGCCCTGCCTTTGTCTCTTCACCATCTCTGTCCAATCCCCACCCTGTGGTGATCAGCCTGGGAATGGCCCTTGTGGTTGGTGGATCAGCTGGCCTTGTCCAGGGGCCTCTTGGCGTGCGCCACAGCATCTGGGGGCCTCTCCAAGACACAATATTCTTGAGGCAACACAATTGTGCTATGATGTGGAGGAAAGATACAATAATTCTCAAAAAAATATTGAACCGAGGGTAGAGACAGGATGGCAGAGTAAAAGCAGGAACTTGTCTGAGCTCCTGCTGCAACCACCTCTAATACCTGTAAAATATGATTCTAAACAAATTTTAGAGCTACAAAACCCACAAAATGACAGAGAGAAATCTCCCGCTGTAGGCAGCCTGGCAGGCCTACAGGAAGGGTCTATCACACTAGGCAGGGAGCCAAGTGCAGTCCCGCATGAGCCACGTGGTCCTGGCCCTGACCAGCTGCACAGAACAACCAGGGGCGAACTTCAGGAGAGTGAATCACTGGCAGTTGTGGTGGTTTCCAGACTTTTCAACTCAGAAGTGCCAAAGGGAAAGTAAAAGGTCAGTGGGGAGCTCTGTTGGAACCCGCTGTCCGACCCCTGCCCCTGGGGTGAGAGGTGGTGGAGGCTGCAGCTTCTGCCCTGTGACTGCCTCCATAGCTCCTGGCCTGCACATCATAGGAGGCCCAAGGACCATTACTCTTGCTTTGATCTACTTGGATCTGGGTTGTGGTCTTGGGTGGTGGTCCTGGGATGAGGAACACCATTGTACCAGAGCTTGTGGTGATGTAGAGAAGGTGCCCTCCTCATAGCTCTGACAGCATTTACAAAAACCCCAGCAATTTGGGGCACAGCTCTCTCCACTCTGGAAGCAGAGTTCTACCGTGGCAGAGTTAAGAAGTCAAGTAACTGGCTGACAAGCTGAGCAAGCAGAGGAAGCACAGTGAGACCACAGAATTCTTTTTTGAGGACAGAAAAGATCAAAACATGGAATCAGAAGAAGACAACAAAGTTAAAACTCCTGCATCAAAAGCTTCCCAGAAAAATATGAACTGGCTATAAGCCATGGAGGAACTCAAGAAGGATTTTGAAAATCAAGTAAGAGAAATGGAGGAAAAACTGGGAAGAGAAATCAGAATGATGCAAGAAAATCATGAAAAGAGAGTCAACAGACTTTATAATAACACCTTTAAAAACAGACTAACTCAGATAGCAAAAGAAGCCCAAAAAGCCAATGAGGAGAAGACTGTCTTAAAAAGCCAAATTGCCCATATGGAAAAGAAGTTTCAAAAACTCACTGAAGAGAATAATTCCTTGAAAATTAGACTGGAGCAAATGGAAGCTAATAACTTTATGAAAAATCAAGACACTATTAAACAGATCCTAAGAAATGAAAAAATAGAAGGCAGTGTAGACTATCTCATTGGAAAAACCACTGATCTGGAAAATAGATCCAGGAGGGATAATTTAAAAATTATTGGACTACCTGAAAGCCATGATCAAAAAAAGATCCTACAAATCATCCTTCAGGAAATTCTCAAGGAAAGTTGCCCTGATATTCTAGAACCACAGGACAAAATAGAAATATAAAGAATCATCTCTTAAAAAAGATCCTAAGAAGAAGACTCCTAGGAATATTACATCCAAATTCCAGAGTTCCCAAGGGAAGTCAAGGGGAAAATATTATAAGCTGTCAGGAAGAAACAATTTGAGTATTGTGGCAACACAATTAGGATAACACAAGACCATAAATCTTCTTCACTAAGGAATAGAAGGCCTTGAAATATGATATTCCGGAGGTCAAAATAGCTAGGATTAAAACTAAGAATCACTTACCCAGCAAAACTGAGTACAATGCTTTAGGGGAAAATATGGTCATACAGAGAAATACAGGACTTTAAAGTATTCTTGATGAAAAAACTAGAGTTGAACAGAAAATTTGAATTTCAAATACAAGAAGCAAGAGAAGCACGAGAAGGTAAACAGGAAAAAGAAATAATAAGGAACTTATTAAAGTTGAACTATTTACCTTCCATGTGGAAAAACAATTACTGTAACTTGTGAGACTTTTCTCTATGAGGATAGTTGAAGGGAATATATATGTGTATATATTGTATCCATACATATATATATATATATATATATATATATGCATGTGTAGGAGGGTGTATATATGTGTGTATAAATATATATATATATATGTATGTGTGTGTATAAATGCATATGTGAGTGTATATATGTGTACATGTATACATAGAGGGCACAGAATAGGAAGGGATGATATCTAAAAAAATTTGAGGTGAGAAAGGAATAATAATGATAATAATATATATTATATGTATGATATACATATATAATATATATTATTATTATTATAATAATGATGGAAGGAGAAAGGGAGAAATAGCATAGGGCAAATTATTTCACATAAAAGAGGCAAGAGAATAAATACTGTTACTATGGAGGGGAAGCAGGAAGGTGAAAGGGAATGGTTCAAGCTTACACTCATTGAATTTGGCTTAAGGAGGGAATAACATACACACTCATTTGGGTATCTTACCCTACAGGAAAGCAGAGGGGAAGGGGATAAGAGGGGTGATGATAGAAGGGATGGTAGATTGGGGGAGAGGGTAGTTAGATGAATACATTTTTGAAAAGGGACAGGATCAAAGGAGAAAATAGAATAGGTTTGGGGCAGTGATAGGATGGAGGGAAATATAGTTAGTTTTTCACAATATAACTACTATGGAAACATTTTGGGTAACTACATATGTACAACCTATATTGAATTGCTTATTTTCCCAGTCGGGGTGGGTGAGGAGGGAAGAAGGGAAAGAATCTGAAACTTAAAGTTTTAAAAAACAAATGTTAGAAAAATTCTTTTTTACATGCAACTGGGAAATAAGATATACAGGCAGTAGGGTATAGAAATCCATCTTGCCCTATTAGAAAGTTGGGGTTGGGGTGGAGGGGAGGATATGAGAGAGAACAGATTGAGGGAAGGGCTATTCAGTATGCTTTCTCTCTTGGGATGGGGGGTAGGGGAAAGATGGGTAGAAAATTTGTAACTCAAAATCATGTGGAAATGAATGTTGGAAACAAACAAAAAATAATATTGAACCACCAGAATAGTGATAGTAGCTGCAGCTGTGACTCTAAGGTGCTGTAAGAGAGTCCACCACCATACTGGAGTATGTCTCCTGTCAGGTCTTCAGCCTCTGTTGTGAGTTGGAAGAGGAGAAGAAGAAGCCTTACCACAGTCCTACAACCTCCTGTCTGTTCTTCTTGATCTCACATCTCTTAATCTCCATTCTCCATCATTGAACTGAACCTGATTTCTATGAAGTTATTTCAATAATAATAAATTTCAATAATCTGTTCATTGCCAAATCCAATGACTTTCTCTGTCGTCTTCTGAGCCATTGACACTGTCAGTCATGTCTCTAATTCTCTCTTCTCTCTAGGTTTTAAGAATACTACTCTTTCTTAATTCTCCTATTTATCTGACCACTCTTGGTCTCCTTTACTATAACTTCATCTAGGTCATTCCCATTAACCATGTGTGTCTCATAAGGCTCTGTCTTGGCCCTCTTCTCTTCTCTGTTGATGTTATTTCACTTGGTGATCTACAGTTCCCATAGATGCTCCATTAGCATTTCTTTTGCTAATGATTCTTAGATACACTTATCCAATCCTAACCACTCTGCTGACTTGTAGTCTCATATCTCCAGCTGCTTATTTGACACCCTAAAGTGAACACCATCATCCTTGTCTCCCAAACTATTAACTTTGGTGTCATCTTAAATTCTTTCACTCTCTATCTTTGTCTCCCCTGCTCCTTTTCTGGTTTGTTGGTATGGTCTATTGATTTTCATTTGCTGGTTGCTTGGAATATTTTCCCAAATTTGGTTATAATGTTCTTAGGACTTTACATTTTGGCATCTCTTTCTCGAGGTGATTTGTTGGAGTCCTTCACTGTTTGTTTTACCTTCTGGATCTAGTCTATCAGGGCAGTTTTCCTTGATAGTTTCTTGAAAGATGATATCTAGATCTTTTTAAAAATTTTAATCATGGCATTCATGTAGTCCAATAATTCTCAATAATTCTTAAATTGTCACTACTTGATCTGTTTTCTAGGTCAGCTGTCTTTCCAATGAGGTATTTCACATTTTCTTCTATTTTTTCATTCCTTTTATTTTTTTTTCTTTATGTCTGTAAGAGTCATTACCTTCCACTTGCTCAATTTTAATTTTTTGAGGAATAATTTTCATCAGTGAGCTTTTCTATCTCCTTTCCCATTTGACCAATTCTACTTTTTAAGGAGTTTTTCTCTTCATTGGATTTTTTTTTTGCCTCTTTTACCATTTGACCTATTCTTTTTGCATTTTTTTGTGCTTCCTTTACTGAGCTGCTTATTACTTTTTTTCATGACTTTCTTGTATCACTTTCATTTCTCTTCCCAAATTTTCCTCCACCTCTCTTATTTGATTTTTAAAATTATTTTTGAGCTCTTCCAGGAATTCCTTTTGGGCCTGAGACCAAGTCACATTTTTCTTTGAGGCTTTTAGGTATAGCACTTTGGACTTTGTTGTCTCTTCTGAGTTTGTATTTTGTTCTTCCCTATGACTAGAGTAACTTTCTATGGTCAGGTTTTGTTGTTGTTGTTGTTGGTTGTTTATTTTCCCAGCTTCCTTCTTGACATTTTAGTTTATGTTAAAGTTGAGTTCTGCTCCTCAGGTGGAAGGGGCACTATCCCAAGCTTCAGAATTTTTCTGTACAGTTGTTTTCAGAGGTAGTTTTGAGGGTCTGTAAATTTTCAGGTATTATAAGATAATATGATCTAAGGAGAAGTTTTTTTTTTTTTGCTACTCTCCTTGCTTGTGTTTTGATCTGTGAGTAAGCCCAAGTACCTTTTTCCCTTCTGGAACTGTACCCAGATTTCCTGCTTCCCTGAAGCTGCAATCTCTGGTATGGCAGGATTCTTCCTCATCAGATCCATATATGTACAACATGTTGCAACAGTGCGACAGTCCTGCATCTAGTGCCAGCAAAGGGACCCTTGTAATCTGACCAGTTCAACCCCTTTACCATCTGTGAAATGATTCACTTGTTTCCAAGGCCTGCTGCTGACTTGTCAGAGCATTGCCTGCTCTGGACTGCTCCATTCTCACCCCATTATGACAGACCTTTCTTGCCGACCTTCTAGGGTGTCTTGGGCTGGAAAATTGTTCCCCCCCATCTTTTTGTAGGTTCTGTTGCATATGTATAGTCTGTATTAAATTGCTTGCCTTCTCAGTGAGGGAGGTGGGAGGGATGGAGGCAAGGAGAGAATTTGGAAAAAAAATTTTAAAAATTGAACATACACACATACATATTCGCATACATATTCTGCATCCTAAATCTATTACCTCTGTTATCAGGTAGATAGTATGTTTTATTCTCAGACTTTTGGCTTCATTGATGGTTGCTATATTGATTATAGTTCTTATGACTTCAAAATTTGCCTTTATGGTTTTGTATACATTATCCTCTTGGTTTCACTTAATTCTTCAGTTTATCAATGTCTTCAGAATTGTAGTAGAAATTTTTTTTCTGGTTCTATTTCCTTTACTCTGCATCAATTCAAATAAGTTTTTCCCTGTATCCTTTTACTGATTTTTTAGAGTACAATAGCATTCCAAACATTTACATATCACAGCGTACTCAGTCATTCCTTAATTGATATTTTAAAATTTTGCTTTGAGAGCTGTAGGTTCTGACCTATAGTCATTTATTTTTTTCTTTTGTTTTTCAAATTTTTCTTTTTCTGGTTTTCATTTCTCTAGTAAACCATTCTGAATTTCCTTTGCCTTGTAATATTTGAGAGAACTTTGTATTCTCTTTGATGATATATCTCCTGTTCTTTCTACTTGTGTTAGGATCTTCTCTTGATTTATCTGCTTGTGTTTTGGTTTTTTTATTGAAGGTTTTTTTTTCTTGTATTTTTGATGTTTTGACATTTATTTGGTATGGGGGGGGGAGTAGCACAGTATTCTATTGCTCATTTTCTGGTTTTGCTTTTGCTGATGGGGCACACTGCTGAAGTTGAGCTCCAAAATTGCTTCTGCCTCCTTATCTTGGGGGACTATTGGTTTTGCTGATCTGGGTCCATGCCTTTAGTAATCTTTGTGTGTCCTGTACTGACCCTAGGTGAATTCATTTCATTTTCCTTCAGAACTGGTGTAGCCAAATACACTGGCCCCCCATTTCAACTTTCCCCTTTACCCTTGTGGTAGGAGTAACATCTTTTAGGGTCATTGCCATATGGGCTAGATTTGTTTTTCCTTCAAAGACAGGATCACTGTCCCTGACATTTGACTAATCCAGATGACTAGGATCCAGGTTTTTGATGTGGCTTCATGATCACCTGGGACATGGAAACACTAGTCTACAAGTAGTCAGTCTCCCTCGTTCTTGATGGTTGATAGATAGCCTATTTCAGTGTAAGTTATCATTCCAATTTGACTCAACACTCTGCTGAACAAATGCATAGGCTTTATCTCTATATCTGAACTAGTGTTGTATCCTTGCTGAGTATCTTTTCCATGTTATTATTCAGTAAATTTTTTAGTTATATGTTGCTGCATGGTTGTATCACTGTGATATGAGCAACTGTTATGAATATGTAAATATATTTTAAGGATGGAATTGGAAGGTACAATAAACATTCTTCACTCTAAACTGAACCAGTATAACATTTATACCGCATACTAATACCAGACAAAACATCATTGTGGAAATACGGAAAGCCAAGCTCAACAGGGCAGCAAAAATAGTTATATACATTAGCAGGCCAGGGAGCATCTCCATCTCAGTTTACAGTCAGGAGGCTCCTTGATAGCAGCTTCTTTGAAAAGGTCTTAAGCTAAGTGTTCTTCCTGTGGGCGAGTCCCCCTCCAATAAGTTTCCTCTCCTAGTGAGTTCCCCCCACAGTATCAGTCTTCTGGGATGTATATATAGTTTTCAGACCAAGACTCAGAACCTGGTTGGCTCAGCACAGAAAGACATGAAAGTCAATGTGCGAAGTGCCAAAAAGCATGAAAGCCTGTGTGCCTAGGTGACTCTGTGACTTGGCATGGGATGTATCGCAGCTGTGAACTGGGCCAGAGTTCAAAGGGGCAAGACATCCGTGATTGGTGAGGTGAAATACAGGGATGAAATATGGGAAACATGGCCCCTGTTCCAAGGAGAAAAAGGGAACACACATAGTCACATAGCCCTATTAGTGGACAGGGGACATCTTCATATTCCGTTAACCCTGTAGTTAACCATTTATGGTTAATAATGGTTAACCATTGTAATGGTATAAGCATATTATTTCATTCCAGTGTTGCTCCTGGATCAGTAGACTTAACTTGAGTCACATTTGGCTCATAGCAGCTGTCTTGGGTCAGGAGACTGGTGTGGGAAGGGACATGAGTGAGCTTTTTAATGACAGTTTTTTTTTGTTGTTAATTTATAAGAATTTTACTTTGGATTTTTTTTTCTTTATCCTGTGGACTCAAGTATAATTATTCTGGTTGGTGTATGTTTACATTTTTTTTTGTAGGTTTACAGAATTAAAATATTAAATTAATAAACTGCTTACTGGTTGTGTGGCCCAGAAGTCCCTCCACCAGTAATCTTAATAATTTTTTTGACTTTTATTCAGTCATTATCTCTCTTGGCCTCCCTTCAACATTTGATATTGTTGACTACCTTGTCTTCTTGTATATACACTCCCTTCTCTGATTGTTATTGACATTGCTCTCTTGAACTTGGTTCTGCTATGTTTATGACTAATTTGCTATCTGGTCATCTGTATCCTAATCCTTACCTGCATATCAGAGTTCTATTCTGTACCTTCTTGTTTTCTTTCTCCACATTCTGTCTTTTCATATCCTAATCAGGTGTCACAGTGGATAGAGTGCTGGGTTTGGAGTTAGAAATACCTGAGTTCAATCACCATCTCACACATTTGAGGATCCTGACCCTGGACAAGTAACTTAATTGCTGTCTACCTAAATTTCCTGGACTATAAAATGGGGATTGTGATAACACCTACCTCCCTGGGTTGCTGTAAGGCTAAGTAAACTGATAAAATATCTATAAAGCACTTAGCCCAGTGCTTAGTAAATGCTGGTTCACTCTCCCAGTTCCAGTCAGTCCCAATGGGCTTAATTATTATCTATGTAAATTACTTTATGTGTA
The DNA here is from genome assembly GCA_028646575.1 of Pseudocheirus occidentalis. NCBI lineage: Eukaryota > Metazoa > Chordata > Mammalia > Diprotodontia > Pseudocheiridae > Pseudocheirus > Pseudocheirus occidentalis. The sequence continues at coordinate 76,064,742 of CM053600.1, forward strand.
TCTTGTTTTAGTCTCTTTCCTGAGCTCTAGTTCTACATCGCCAATTCCTTATGGGATATTTTAAACTGAATCCCTCATATGTATCTCAAAAGCAGTATTGTCTAAAACAGCTGTTTATCCCACACCTCTTTCAGATTTCTCTGTTTCTGTTGAGGATACCGTCATCCATACAGTTTCAGATTTTCAACCTTGTATTTTCCTAAACTCCTTATTCTTCACTCCACACACTTAGCCTTGTTATTTATTCTTCTGTAGTTATCTTTTGTGTTTTTCCCATTCTCTGTACCCACATGGCTACTACCCTTGTTCATATTCTTATCACTTCTTCTCTGGACTCTTATTTTAATAAGTTCTTAATTTGGCTCCCTCTCTAGTTCATCTTCCATAGTCTGCTAAATGGACATTTCTAAAGTACAAGTTTGACCATATCATTCCCCTCGTTAACATGCATCAGTGATACCCTATTGTCTCTAGTATAAAAATCTTTATTTGGCATTTTATACCCTTTACAGCTTGGCAGCAGTTTACCTTACCATTCTCATGATAGATTATTCCCTTTCATACCTTCTATAACTTAGACTAAACTAGCCTTCTGGCTCTTCCTCACATGTGACACTCTTATTTCCCATCTTTTTTTGTATTCCTCATGCCTAGAATGAATTCTCCCCTCAACTTCTAAAAATTTTGAAGTACTTCTGGATTTGTTTTGCTTATGAAGAATCCCAAATCCTTATATGAGTAGGAACTAGGGCTAATGGAATATGTTAAAATTAGATGTTTCCTTCCATGAAACTTCAGTCTCTAGAATATTATGAAAACTCAAGTTGCACTAGTCATTTCTCTTCATAATGTATTCCCTTTTGTTGTGTGTATTTCATCTGCTTGCTCTAGGATGTGTGTTTTTAGGGTATTGACTTGCAATTTAAGATGGATAGATACTGTGAAATAACTTTCTTTTATTCAAACAAATTATTTTATTTCTTTAGGTATGCAATTTTTAACGTGATGAATTAATTAAAATTAATTAAAATAAACTAAACATATGTGATATCATGGTAAAGAAACCAGAAATAGAGGCCAAGAATAAAATTCAGAATGCTAAATTTTTATTTAGGTACATTCATATTATAAAGATTATATACTAGAACCTTTCTTTTGAAAATGATCATCCTAGTGTTTATGTCATTCTGACTGTACCTCCTTGTGTTTCCCTCTTATCATTTTTCACCTGCACTATCCCTACACAACTCTTGTTACAGCTTTGGATCTGTATCAGTTTAAAGCAACAATAATTTAATGTTTAGAATGACTACTGAACATTTGTCCAGGTATTATAGACAGATCTTAAGAGTAGGATAGTGGGTTAAAAAAATACATTTTTTTGTAAGCTTTTTGCTGTCTTTTGTGCAAATCCTTTCCAGGTAGTGATTTCTTCATCAAATTATGTTGGTATTTTCTTTGTTGGGTGTTGCATTTTTGCAGGAGAATGGGGCCATGGACTGTTTTTTTGTTTGTTTGTTTCTAGTGCCTCTGACACATATTGGTTGTACCATCCTAGACATTCACTTAACCTTTTAGTGTTCTAGGCCACAGGTATCAGAGACTCAAAAAGTAATGGAGAAATGCTTAACAAAATAAATAAGAATATGGTTTTCTAACAACCTTCAGGCCTCTGAGTTTGACACCATTGTAGTCTAGGTACCTCTCTGACTATAAATTGCCAAGAAGGGGCTAACCTGCATTGGTAGAGCTTTTGCTCCTGTGGAGTTCCTTAAACGAAATGATAGTCAAGTATAATCTCTTTCTCAGAGCCTAGCTCAGCACTTTGCAGAGTAGGCACTTAATAGATCCTTGTTGAATGGTATGAACTGGTGTTAAAACCTTTACAAACTTGTAATGGAGATTTCTTTTTTAGTGTATGATTTATTGTGCAACTGGAATATGGTTTTTGAGTACAAGATTCAAGCAGGTGCATTTTGAAATATAAGCATATTCTGGTTTTTAAGCCATGGTGACAGAGCCATATTAATAGAGCATTTACAGTTTTCATTTTAAAAAAGGTCTTTAACAGTTTGGAGTATTTTAGGTGACTGTATATCTCCATGGAATAAGATCATTAAAGCACTTTTATTATATAAGGAAATTTGGTTTATTTAGCAACCTATTAATTATAACTTTCTTAACTGATATAATAAGTGAAGTTCATTATGATGAACCTAAAATTTGTGGTGATGAGGTACTTTCAGGATCCTGGAAATCTTTCTGAATCATCACAGGATCAAGGATTTAGAGTTGTAAGTTACCTTAAAGATCTTTTTAATCTAGCCTTTCATTTTACAGATGAGGAACTGAGATTCAGAGATGAAGGGACTTGTCCAGGCTCACTCATTTAAGAACATTATTACATTAGGATTTCATGATTTCAAACACACCAGTTTCTTTCAAATTAAAAATGTTACATTCTAGAATTTGAATGTGTAGCTTACTTTTGTTTCTTTTAGCAAACCACCACTAGTCAGTTTTAAAAGTTTTTCCATCAAAAAAAAGTAAATTTATTCAATTTTTCTCATTTTTCTCCCCTCTTTTCTTCTACTCTACAACTCCCACTGCAAAAATACAAAGCGGGGCTACTCAGTATTGTGAGATTTTTTTTTTTCTTTCATGAGTTGCCATGATGCAAGTGTTCATTACAATGTGAATAATCTACTGGTGATTAGCTTTTTCCTACTTAGTTAGTAGGAAAGCTGACACATTGTTTTCAGAACCATACTCAGAATTACTAGATCTAATTCAGTACTAGCATAGCCTTTGAGAACCCAAGGGCACCTCTGCACCACATTAAGGTAATGGATTAAGACTTTATAGAGGTTTTGCTCAGCAAAGACCAGATTGTGAGATAGAGACTGGAGGTGGCATCTACCAGGCATATCAAATCACAACTACCACCTCTTAGATACTGATAGAGATAGCTGAGGACTCAGAACCCACGAATCATGGGAGTAGCATTGCCCTCCAAACCACTGGCCCTGTTTCCAGGTAGAGTCTCCAAACCATTATTGAAGGGAGAAGCCTCTATGCAGAAGATGCCTACTTTCCTCATCACCACCATCACCAACTGTCACCAATGGTCAGTAAATTCCAAAGTCTGGAAATGGCAATCCCTTGTCTCCTCCCCACCTTCCCAATTTACTTTTAGTTCATCTCCTGAAATCATTATCCTGGGAAGCAATTGCCTTGTTGAAATGCAGTCATCTGAAATACTGCTCCACACTGCTAAAGAGCTTTTTTTAAAATGAAGAATGTAAATGTTCTATTAAGATGTTCTGTCACCAAGGTTTGAAAACCAGAATATGCCTACATTATATGCTTATATTTCAAAATGTACCTGTTTGAATCTTGTACTCAAGAACTATATTCCAGTTACACAGTAAAATATACACTAAAAAAGGAACCTCTCATAAGCTTACTTAAAGGGTTTAACACCAGTTCATACAATTCAGTAAACATTAAATGTCTACTATGTGCAGAAGCACTGTGCTCTATTTTCCAAGTGTTGCAGACACAAATGCTGAATATTCTGTAAAGAAAGTTCTTACTATTAAATTAAATGGATCAGTTTCAGAAACTGATATGGTTTTTATCAGTGGATAGGGCATTAAAGAAGCATTTCCATATGCTTTGCAGCTACACTCTAAAGAGCCATAGGATTTTTCCATCCTCTTTACCCTTGAAGCCTGTATATGTTGTCTTCTCTGCTATTAGAATTTGAGTTCCTTGAGAGCAGAGACAGCCTTACTTTTCTATTTCTGTCCCTAGGGTTTAGTACAGTACTTTGTATATAATACGCACTTAATAAATGCTTATTTATTCAATAAGTATTTTTTATAACCTTGATGAAAACTAGAAAATAATTTTAAAAAATACTGAATCTGTTATATTCTCTTCCAGAGGTAAATTATTTGATGAGTATTTAGAGAGAATTAATTATGAGTTATTCCAGAGTGACACATAGCATTGGGTATTTTTGTTTTTTGTTTTGCATTTTATCCTGCCTTGGATTACCAATTTGAATTGTGATTGCTGCTGGTCATAAACCTTAGAAATAAGTCTTTCACAATATATTATTCCTCCAGGCTGACTCTTAGTCTGATGGTCTTATATACTTGGATTAATTCTAGGTCCTGCCTGTGGTTCTAATCTCTGTGGGGATGATAATGGACCTAATAATTCCTGATCAGTTATGATCCTTTAGCGTATCTCCTGTCTTTTCTCTAGACCATCTAAAATTGTCTTAGAGCACCCCTACATTTGGAATGGTTTGGGAACTGCCTTAAAACATTACTGAGGCTTTTCTAGGACATAGTTAAATAGGGTTGTGAGAGATTTGTACAAATCATAGCTTTTCAGCATGGATCTATTTGAAGAAATTATCTGCTAAAGATTTTTCTGCTTCTTGTTAGATGAAAGTCACAGACGTATAGATAGAGATAGAGATAGAGAGATATGGTTTTAATAATACAGTGAAATACCCAGAAGTAAAAATAAATACGCAGTATCCAAATGATAGGACTGTTAATAAATGAAATATTGTTATAAAAATGAACATATGAATGCTTTATTAAAAGTTTTTTTTCTAACTTTTTAGTTTTTCGACAAAGAAGGGAAGCAGATGCTGCGTTATTTTCAGAACTCCACAGGAAACTCCATTCACAGGTATTATGAAAGTGATTTCACTGATACTAAGGATGCTACCAGTGGTACAAGAAGAGTTTTTGTGGTATCATATTAACCACATCTGTATTGGGTAATGCTTTTAATTTTAGATTGTGGTTTATTAAGAGCCTACGGCTGGTTCAAGGAAGAGTGCTGTGGGGACCTTCTATCATCCTGTATGTCCTGAGCGGGGAACTTTACTGTATTAGAAGTATGTTTGTACTTTATTTGGGTCTAATGCTAAATTGCTTTGGGGATGAAAGGAAAACCACTAGCTTGGATAGAAAATTTGGAATAAATCAGCAGTATTTACACATTTGGTTTGTGTATAGTTGCTTAAAGTCATTATAGGAAGGAAGGAGATGGGAAAAAAAAGTTATTTATTCGTAATAAAAGCTTATATGTTTAACCATATTGTTAGGATAATGGGCCCTAAAATGTATTGATATATTGATTTAGAGTTTAAAAAAAGTCTTGGTTTTGAACTTTTATGAGACTTGTTTATGCTTGAAGGTTTAGTGTTTCTTAATTAAATTTTTTTTTCTAAAAAAGTAAATATAGCATCATAAAATCGATTCCTCAAAAGAGGAGCCTCCTCAAATTGGTTTGCATTTTAATGCAAATCTCAATTATTACTGTTTTCCCTCTCATTTTAGATGATCATTAATGTGGGATTATAATAGACACTTTTTTGTTTTATCAACTCCAAATTTTCCTTTCTTAGAAATTTTTACATTTCTCTCAGATTACTTTTTAAAACCATCCTTAATCCTTTTCAAAGATTTTTATATATATATATATATAATTGTGATCTGAAATTTAATCATGTTCCTTAGACTCAATCATTGAGCTGAGGCTAAGATGATAAATCACTAGACATTTATCTCATTTCTTTTCAGAGACTCTTCATCTTTGAGATTTGTCTTAAGTGGACTAGCTGTTCAATTCCATTTAATTGATAATTCAGTTGAACTCCAAGGCTAATGGGCCAGTTATCCACTCTGCCTCATTGCCACAGGACTTTATTACTTCTGTGTTAAATTTAACAGCATTTGAAAGGTATTCCTTCCAGATTTCTTAATTAAACACACACACACACAGACACACAAGTGAGAATAATCTGCTACAATGGTGATGAGATTTTTGGCTATACCTCATTTGAATAAAAAACTAATTTTATATTTAATAAATCTAATTCAAACAAAAAAAAAATTGAGTGCCTATTTTGTGTTAAGACACCATAATAGGCATTTGGGATGCAAAGACAAGAGTGAAAAAGTCCTTGCTATCAGAGTTTATATTCTACTAGGAAGAATCTTAGAAATCACTCTTTTTGGTTAAGCAGTATTAGACCTTTTAGCCTAAAAGTTTGTTATCCTTTTGACTTTATTTGGGAAGCAAAAAGTAAGAATCTTCTACCATATTTGCTTATATGGTCAGTATTGTAATCTGTTTCAAATCGTTGTCTCTTTTGCTTTTCTTCTTTCCCATTATTTACAATTTATCATTCATCCTTAAAAAGAGAATACCAAAGTTTTAGTTTCAGGAATTATATACCTAAGCCTGAAGTTCTGAAGATGAAAAGTATACCTATGAAAAAAAAAAACCTTCCCAAGTGAGCCTGTGTTGGATAAGCAGATCAGAGTCATATATATATATAGAACATTTCCTACTTGAAATGGGCTGTTCCAAAAGTTAAAATTTTAAATCTCATAAAGTTTAGAACAAAAACTAAGAATACAGCATATCTCCTAACTTCATAAAAAAACAAATCTATAAAATCAAACTTGTACATTCTTAGGGCTTCTTAACTGGGATATATAAACTTAATTTTTAAAAACAACTGTTTCATTCTAAATAGTTGTTTTTTTTTTCTGTAAATAAGCATATTTTATTTGAAGCATTTGAAAACATTATTCTTAGGAGTTGATAGACTTGACCAGATTGCTTAAAGGGTGCTGTATGGGGGTATCTTTGGCCCCCATTAAAAATTAATTACCTTTTCTCTTCTACCCCCTTTCTTTTTTCTTTTGTCAACTGGTGCTAAGTATATGGTTGGTAGGAATTTATTATTTGCCATTCTTGAGACTGTTGCCGTTGTTGTTGGACCTGGATGGCATTTGAATATACTAAGGGTAGTGCACTGGAAGTTGTGGCCAGCATCATGGGAGGGAGTTCCCAAATTACAGATATTACAGATGCATTTGAGTACTTGAGAGAGTGTACTAAATGTTGGCATTTCATTTCTGAGAACATGGATCTTTGACATCTCAATGAGGTGACTTGACAGATTCTAGGAGAACATTTTCTCTCTCAGCTTGATGGATTGAACATATGAGTTCTCTTTAGAATAAGTTAGATAGTACTACATATGTGTACCTATTCCTAGTCTGAAAAGCACTTCTTTGTTTAACAGACTGTTGCTCTGGGAAAAACATTTGGAAAACTGTTGGTGGCACTGACCTCTATGGGAAAGTAATAATGACTATTTCTAATTTTCTTCCTATTCCCCCGCAACCTCCTTTTATTATGTTTGTGTCTTGGGGAGTATCTAGAAATATTTCTATGTGAAATTAAAAAATATATACTTGTTGGACCATAATTATTGTGTGTTTTCCCCCCACTTTTGTACTGTCCAGACTATCCAGTAACTTAGTTACGCAGTCTAGGTCTTCTTCTCTGATACCCCACATGAGCTTTCCTGTATTCTAAAATAGAGATGTCTACTTGACCTGTCAGAATACCTGTGTAACTCTTTGAGTGCATCCAGAACCTGATTAAAATGTTCTTGGGAAATATTTAACAAAATAAGTAAAAATACAATAAGAGAAAGGTGATGGTTTTTTTTTTTTTTTTTTTTTTGCTTTTTGGAGGGCATTTGGGGTTAAGTGACTTTCCCAAGGTCACACGGCTAGTTTTTGTGTTTGTGTTAAGTGACTGAGGCCGGATTTGAACTCAGGTACTCCTGACTCCGGGGCCGGTGCTCTATTCACTGCGCCACCTAGCCACCCCCAGATATAGGTGATGTTAACATGGTTTTTTCTATGTTGGTTTGTGGCTGACAAGGATCTTCATTTGCTGTTTGGTGGCCCCTGTTTCTATTTGAATTTGACACCAACTGCTTTAAAGTGTTTTGTTCAAAAATGTCTTATTTTCTTAACTACTTAACTACTTAACTACTTTCCCAAGTAATTTGCTGATCTCAGCAAAGCATTTTTAAGACAGTTTAATGAGCACTTGGCACTGAGTTTGAAATCAAGAGACGATAGGTCTAACAGTTTTTTGTTTTTTTTTTGCCAATAGCTAGTTGTATTGCTTTGGACAAATTATAAATGGATGAATCTCATTCATAAAACTTGGGAGGGGATGGTTGAGGTAGATGATCTCTAAGGTTCTTTTTGTCTCTTAAATGATTCAGTTACTGAAGACTCAATGACTTTTCAAAAGAAGATGCTTATTAACCCAAATTAATCTCAGGTAAAATTTCCAGTCATCATAAAATCAGGAACCATATACTTTAGCCTGAAATGGATTGTGTTCAAGGTAAAAAAATATGAGGGAAGCTCTTTTTTTAAACAGGGCTCCACTAGGCAGTCCGACTGTCCAGTTCTGTATGGGAAATCTTAAAGTGCTTGACTGAAAGCTCTTGCTTCTCACAGCTTCTCTTTTACTTCTAAACCCACAGATTCCCCCCAAACTCCAAGTAAGAAACAAAACAAGACAAAACACAATAACTTCCACACTGGTGGGAGCAAGGGTTTTGTCTGTTTAAGTCATGAGCAGGACATAAAGACATGATTTGTTAACAGATTCAAGTATATGGAATCTTAAGTATTTCTGAGGTTCATATCATTTGTATAAATGTAATGATGAACCAAATTCCTTTTGATTTTTCTTTGAGTTTTACATTTAACCTGGGTAAGTAGATGCCAGTATAGACAAGTCTTATTTGAATTTAACTCATCTCTGAAATCATATAAATTGTGATATTGTTGCTTTCTGACAGCTAGGAATTTGGTGGGAAAGTGACGTCAGACATGTCTTTAATTATTTCATGTTTTTTAAAGTGCATTTAATTATTTAAGTATATAATGCAACAGAAAATTTTTGTAGCTAATGATTGTCTAGAATATGGTGAATCAGATGATTGATAACTTTTGATAAAATTCTGCAATTTTATTAAAATTTAAGATTGTAACATGATAAATACATTATTTGCTGAAATAATACTCTCACAGATTAAACATTCAGAAATTTTATTTTTTTGACTTTTGTAAACTTTTGGCCTTTAATCATTTAACCAACTTGGAAATAATATCATCAGAATAAAGTACTTCCCCCTCACTCTGATACCCCCTCTCAAATTTCTTAGCAACTTTTGTGCAATTCCAGGGCCTTTCTGAAGGGTAATAGTGCGGCATCACTCTTTTTTTTTATTTTTTTAAAGTGTATTTAGTCTTGTGCCTGATTGTTACCATGTTGTACTGGGCTAGGTAACGGATACTAGTGTGTGGGGTAGTTATTCAGTCTGGGCAACTATTAAGAGTATAAGCTGTAAGGAAATTGAGAGAAGAAAGGAAAGAAAAGCAGTAATGTAATCTAACTTGTCATTTATATGCCATTCCTGTCCCAATATTATAGTACTATCTAGACAACCTTTGAGCTAGGTATATCCACATCTTACCATTTTTCTAAGTTTTCAGAGCAGCTGGATTCAAATCCCTTTAAATATATGGCTTCACATATGATTCACATATTTATATAATATGTGATTTACTGTTTCTTTTCAACATAATTTTTCCTGGCCATGTAGATACTACAGATTTTTAGTAGTATAAATCCCAGAGTCCTAAAATTGGACATAAATTCTCTTACTACTCCATTGTAAATTTAGGTGATTTTTAGCATTGGAAATTTTAAAGATACTTCTGCTAAAAGAAAATTCACTTTAATCTTTTGAATGTTAACATGTAACTTGATGTTGATTAAAGTATAATATGTAATAAATGTGACGAGGCAGCTGTGATTTTACTCCATTAATTTGAGGAGAGGGTACATATTACAGTTTTATGTTTGGAAAGAATATTATTCTATACACTTTCTATAACTTTATTCAGTAGTTGCATAAACAAAATTATTTGTATTCATGAAGGGGACTTACTATTCAAAGAATGCTAGGGAATATTTTTAATTGAAAAGCTACCTTCTAATTTATAATTTGTGAATATATGAATTTCAGTATCTTAAAATTTCCTTTAATTGCTTAGTCACTTAAACTTTATTAAGTACTTACTGTGTTTCAGGCACTGTGCTAGGCTGATAGTACAAAGGCAAAAGTGAAACAGTCCCTACTCTCAAGAAACTTTTTGTTGGGACACAACATGTACACGTATGTATGTGTAAATACATGCAAAATAGGTTAATTTTTTGATGGAGGGTTTAAGAGCTAAGGAGGGATCAGGTAAGTTAGGTGAAGTTGAAGGAATCTTGGAATTTAAATGGTAGAGGCAAGCAAAGAATGGAATCCAGATATGGAAATCAGCTTCTGCAAAAACTGAAGAGGTGTATTATGATAAACAACAAAAAGGGCCAGTTTTGCCTGGCAGTAAGATACATTAAACAGAAATAAGCCAGGAAAGATAGGTGAGAATCAGGCTGCAGAGGGCCCTAAAGCCCAAAAAGGAATTTATATTTGATTCTAGAGGTAATAGAGGACCAGTGGAGCTTATTGAATAGTCAGTGATGTGATCATGTTAGTGCTTTAGGAATATCACTTTTGGCCACTGTATGAAGCAGATGGATTGTAAAAGGGAGAGACTTGAGAAGGAAGACAAATGAGACTATTGAAACTGTTTAGTCAGTCAATAAATATTAAGCCAGACTATAGGCCAGACACTTTGCTAGGCTCTGAGGATATAAATACAAAGAATGAAAGTTTATTTTCACAGTTTACATTTTAAATACAGTAAGCACATTTGTAAATGAGTGCAACATAAAAATAAATGAAGCCTTTCATAATCTAGCCCCATTATCTTTCTAGTTTTCTTAGAATTTGTTCATTCCCACATACTCTGTGATCCTGTTATGCTGATTTTCTTGCTATTTCCCATATATAACATGTCAAATTCAGATTCTGGAAATTGCTGGCTGTTTCCATACCTGGAATTCTCTTCTTCGTGTCTGTCTCCTGACTTCACTGCCTTCCTTCTAGTCCCATCCATAATACTATCATGTATAAGAAACCTTTCTGATCTCTCCTAATTATAGTATCTTACCTCTGATGATTATCTCTAATTTTTCTTGGATGTAACTTGTTTGTACATAATTTTTGCATTTTGTTTCCCCTATTTGATTGAGAAAATGAAGACAATGAGGATAGACAACTTTTTCAAGGAGTTTGGCCATGAAAGAGAAGAGAGCTATAGGATTATTGTTTGAGGTAATGGTAGTCAGTCAAGAAGCATTTATTAAGGATTTACTGTGTGCCATACACTAACTGCTAATGGTAGGATTAAGCAAGAATGGAGGAGCCTTGAGTGTGCTTGTAAGCAGTAAGGAATTTAGCAGAGGTTCTCAACCTTCCTAATGCTGCAACCATTTAATATAGTTCCTCATGTTGTGGTGACCTTCAACCATAAAATTATTTTTGTTGCTACTTCATAACTGTAATTTTGCTACTGTTATGAATCGTAATGTAAATATCTGATATGCAGGGTGTATTTTCATTGTTACAAATTGAACATAACCCATAGGTTGAGAACTGCTGGAGAAGAATGAAAGATTAGGAGAGAGTGTTATGATTCTGGGGCAGTCTGTCAGAGGAGATGAGAGGGGTATCAGTGTAGCCTTGATGAGTACTATTCCTTATCAGAGATTAAAGGAGGAGAGGATAGGGGTGATGTCAAAGGGGTCTGAGATATAGAATAGGGAATTAGAGAGGAATGCAAAGCGTATCTCTTATTTTCTCAGTAAAATATGAGGCCAGATGTTCTGCCAAAAGGGTGTGAGGAGAGGTGAGTGGTATGGGAGACTTAAAGAGGTTTGGAATAGGGAATGTAACCTCTCTAGGCTTGATGTCAGGATAAAACTTTCTAACAATTTATATACAAGTGGAATGGGTTGTCTTGAGAATTGATGATTTCTTTCTTGTAAAAGGAAGATGGGTGAGTTCTTATTGGATATGTTATAGTAGGTATTACTTTTGTGTCTGGGTTGCATTGCTGTCCCTTATAACTCCCAAATTCAGTGATTTTGTGATTCCTTTAAGTAATGTTCTTAGTATATTTTAAATGATTTTATTTACAAAAATTACATTTACGTGCAATTCTCAAGGACACAAATCCAAATCTCCGAAAACAAAATGAACTTGCATGTCCTTTGCAGGGGCAAGGGAGTGCAAAAGAATTCAAAGAGGTGATTTGGTTAGAAAAAATGAAAATGCGAAGGAATAATATTTTAAGCACAAAACATAAAGATAGGTTTACCTCTTCCTTTAAATATTGTCATAGCTGCTTAACTTAGTAGCCTAAGGGCCAGCCTTAGGCTGTATTCTCAGGAGGGACTTAAGAGGCCAGATTCTGAGAGAAGGATACAGCAGCTGTCCTTTATTGTATTGTAGCCTCTTCTTTAAATACCCTAGAGGTAACATGATCAGAGCATGATTCTCTCATGCACTGGAGGAATGACCAATGGAGGACAGGCCAAGCCAGCTGTCTCAGCTGATGCTCATCAGGAGAGTGGTCTCACGAAAAACTACCCCATGAGCTTAACAACTGGGCTGTGACCCTCAGCACCACAGGTGCTTTTAGACTTACACTGATCCCTACAAAATATGATTTAAAAACATTTGCTGCATTATTTAATTGTTCATTGACAACATTTTTTCCTTCATATTTATTTTTAAAATACTTGTCACTGGAAAATAAGATTCATTGTAGAATTTTGCCTGCGTGCGTATATGTGTGTATTATTATTATTATTATTATTATTATTTTTCATTTTGGAGGAGGGAAGGTAGGACAGTTGGGGTTAAGTGACTTGCCCAAGGTCACAATGCCTGTTTTTTTTGTGTGTGTGTATGTCTGAGGCCGGATTAGAACTCGGGTCCTCCTGACTGCAAGGGCAGATGCTTCTATTCACTGCACCACCTCGCTGCCCCGCCCAGTGTGTTTTTAAAAATAAATTTTTATAGATGTACTTCATTTTTACATTAACTGCATTTCCCAATATTTCCAACTCCTTTCCTCTTCTCATAGAGCCATCATATCTAATAAGAATTAAAAAAATAGAAAAATAGTTCAGCAAAGCTACGCAACACATTGAAAATGTTTTATGTTATCTGTAGTGTTCCATATCCATAGTCCTCTAGTTTTGCATTGAAAGAAGGGATCAAATTTGGTTATTATATTTTCATAGCTTTGTTGTCATTGTGAACATTTTTCTGATTCTGCTTACTTAATATTGCATCATTTTATGTAAGTTTTTTTATGCATCTCTATTCTCTACATTCATTGTTTCTTTTGGTACAGTAATATTCCATTGCATTCGCATACCTCAGCTTGTTCTGGTATTCCGCAGTTGATGGACATCTACCTTATTTCTATGTTTTTGTTACTACAAAAACTGCTTCTTTGAGTATTTAGGACTGACATAAACTTTTTGAAGAACAGGAGATGAGATCCTGAAGATTAGTATAGAAATGAAATATTTTGTATGTATTGAATGCTTAAAGAAAGTTTACTTTCTAAGGGAAGCTTTTGGTAAACAGTTTTGTAAATTGAGGAATTCTTTTGTAATATAAATATTTTTTCTTTTTTTTTGTAAATTTTTTTTGTTTGCTGTTTGAAGTAAGTGATGATGCAATAGAGAAATTGTTGGTCCTGGAGTTAAATAAGACCTGTGTTCAGATATGACCTCAGTAGCTATTTGGCTTCCCCACTTAACTGTTTTTGCCTTAGTTTCTCCTTGACTGTCAAATAATAAGAGCACCTATTCTCAGGGTCATTGTGAGAATCAAATGAAATAATGTTCATAAAAGTGCTTAGCATGGTGTCTAGCACGTAGTAGATACCATATAAAAATGCTTATTCCCTTTCTTTCTCCTTCTCTTTTTATCCATTCATATGACAAAGGCCCCTGTGGCAATAGTAGAATGTTTTGAACTCCTCATAACAAAGGTAATATATAAATCCAAGACAAAAACATTCAAGACTAGTTTACTCTATAGTATTTGTAAATCACTT
>CM053600.1:76079196-76096879 GCA_028646575.1 Pseudocheirus occidentalis
CCCTACCAGAAAATAAGAGAGCAGAGCAGGAGAGGGACTTTACAGTGGGATTGCTGTTTTAGGGTTGGGGCAGGGGCAAGATGGGGAGAAAATTTGTAATTCAAAAATGGAATGAAAATGAATAATGTAAACAAGAAAACAAATAAAAAGTAAATTAAAAAAAATACTTTAGCCATATAAAAAGATGATGCAACCAAAAAAAGGAAAAAAGACCCTGATGCTGGGAAAAACTGAAGACAAAAGAAGGGAATGGCAGATGATGAGATGGATAGATCATGTCATAGAAGCAAGGAAGATGATCTTGGACAGACTTTGGGAGATAACAGAGAACAGAAGGACCTGGCATGTCCATGGGGTCACAAAGAGTCAGAAAAGGCTGAACTCAACAATAATAAAAACAGCTTTTACATTTAAAAAAAAAAAGAGGTAGTTGGGAAACTACACCAGTTCAAGAACAGAGGTCACTCGAATCAACATTAAGTGCTATTTACATCATACAGTCCTCAAAATAGAGCTGAGATTATGGCTGGGAACCTTAGCAAAACACTGGCATTGGGAAGACCCTTCATTCATACAATAAAGATTTACGGTCATATGATTATACAGGGCATGAAGACAGCAACAAGGGCCACGGTCTATCTAACTTCTCCAAGTCTCCCTCCTACACTTACTCTCTGCTTAAACTAACATGAACTGACTGTCAAGCCATGTATGTTTCCTGCCCTTTCCTACCTCTGAACCTTTGTCACACTATTCTCTACCTGCAAATAGCATGCCCTCCCCTCCAACAGCTAAAATCTCATCCACACACTTAGCTAACTGCCGCCCCCTCTACCATGAAGCCTTCTTGGGTACCTTCAATGGATCATGGTCTTTGCAACTTCATATCTCATAACATAAACATAAACTCATATAACTCATAAACTCATGTAACTTTTTTTTAATAGTAGCATCAGAGTTTGGTTTAGTGGAAATTAATACATCTGTAATAAGGAATTCTTGGTTCATATTCCAAATCTGATCAAATCTTGATGTCTTTTTCAGCTAGAACCAATCATAAAATGGCATAAAAGTGTTTAAGGACTGCAATCTGAATTAATCAAAATGTATCCACAATTATCCTTGAAATATTTAATATAAAATATTATATTTCTATCTGTCTTATTTGTGTGCGCAACGATCGTGTCTTTTCTATTCTTTCTATCTCTCTCAGCACCTAGCACAGAATTCTGCACATAGGCATTTAATAAGAGATGGCGAGATGATTAAGCAGAAACTGGAATAAGAAGCAGAGTAGTCTGCAAGCTAAGATAACCAAGGGGCAGTTAGCATAAAAATGGGGTTTGTAATTATCATTATTCCTGAAGTGGAAGTCAAGCTCCGGGTCCAGGATATCACACCAAATTAAGAAGATATGCAGAAGGTTTTTCTTCTGAATAGGTGCATTACTTTCAGAATTCAGAAGTCAAAGCTGAACAAGAAGGCACAGAAAGAAGGAGAGTCTGAGCATTTAGACAAAGATCTGAGTTTAAATTTCAAATAGGGCAGGAGGAAATAGCTAAGGAATGGAGTTCAGACTGAGAGAATGGGAAAAGATCTGGATCTCTAAATCCAGAAAAAAGCAAAACAGCAACAAAGTATTACTGCTAATTCTAAGCCGTGGATTGTGTGACTTCTACT
This sequence comes from Pseudocheirus occidentalis, assembly GCA_028646575.1. Lineage (NCBI taxonomy): Eukaryota > Metazoa > Chordata > Mammalia > Diprotodontia > Pseudocheiridae > Pseudocheirus > Pseudocheirus occidentalis. The sequence continues at coordinate 76,080,877 of CM053600.1, forward strand.
CTGACTTTAAGTCAAGGAACGATTCTTAGGTACTAGTGATTTTTCAGAACAGGTTCTCTTCTCTGAATCCTCAAATTTCTAAGTGGCACACTATATACCCTTGTATTCTAGACAATTCCAAGTAATACCTGGGGGATTCTCATAATATAAAGGTTAATTACTCTCTCAAAAATACACATTTCATCCATTTTTTCTACTTTTAATATCACCACATTTTTAGTAATGATTTGCATTACCATGATTTAGCAATTCATCGAAGATTTAGAAAAACTGTAGCAATATATCCTTACTCACCACTTGTATCTGCATCTCTTCTTAATCTAGTCACATTACGAGAAACAGTGTTCGGCAGGCCTTTTGAGGTAGCGGTTTGTAAAGAAGGCTGATTTGCAGTTAATGTCCATGCCAGACGTGAGCCCAACTGCTGTCGAAAGCAATCTCCTACTCCTGTGGTTTGATAAGATTGTCTAAAAAGATGAAAACACATTTTACACTAACAACTAACCAATAAATGTACTGAAAAGATAAAATAAGAGGAAAATTCTAAAAAAAAAAAATTAGTTTAATACAGGAAATGAACTTAATTTCTAGATTAATACAGTTGACCTACAACCCAAAAACTGCCCAAAATCAGCTGCTCCAAAGTATACTCTAGGATAGTGGTTCTCAATCTTCCTAATGCCAGGACCCCTTAATATTTGTATGTGGGTGGACCCGCCTGGAGTAGAATAGAGGAGCGCAGTGTCTTGGTTCCTAAGACCATCAGAAATATGTTTTTCTGGTCTTAGGCGACCCCTGTAACCCCTGTGAAAGGGCTGTTCGACCCCCAAGGGGGTCACGACCCACAGGTTGCGAACCGCTGCTCTAGGACTAAACTTCCTTGGCATTCTTCAAGTTGGAGAACAAGGAGGGGACATAGCTTTGATGAGATTCCCAGTCTAATACCAAACCAGCCACCAGAGTCCTAAACATAAGCCCCATGAGAGGAGAGAATGTCTTAATTACCTAAGTATCTTCCTCAGCAACTAGTACAGTACTTTGTTCATGTTAGATGCAAAATAAATCATTGCTAAAATATTCTGATTTTGAGCCACATATTAAGTGTGCCAGATTATCTTGCTCACGAAGGAGCAAATATTTATTTAAAAAGAGAAATCTATTTATTTTAATAAGAGAAATCTTTTCACATTAGATATGTGAAAATAATGCAGCTGATAGACATTTGTCACCTTTGCAGTATACTATACCATTCATTTGTCACTACCACTCCCTCCTTTGTCTGTGTTCACATATAGAAAAAAATAAAAATATGGTGAAGCTATTACTATCTTATGCCTGTCCAGCACGTAACACAATGCCTGGCATATAGTAGACTCTTAATGTTTACTGACTGTCTCAGGCATCTGTTTGAGAGATCCTAAATTTTTTTTCACTTTTTTCATACTTAACACCTAAAAAGTTAATTTCCATACACATGAACACAAAAAGAAGACTCTGAATGAAACCATGATTTTTCTTCTCATAATGCTTATTTTTTAAATGTATTATAAATTCTACATGTGATTTTCCAAATTACAAAAATATTACAAATATTCCAAAAATATTTCAGTGGTCCTCTTTTATTTGTCATCACTATTACTAACCCTTAACTCCTCTCCCAATTAAGAAATGAGGCAAATAAACTTTTGAGTTAAATAAGGATAGCCAAGGAAAATGAATCCACACACTGGACATATCCAAAAGGAAGTTTCATCTTTCTGTACTTCTCTGTCAGGAAATGGATGTTTCATCATACATCATTTGATAACATGGCTGGTCACTGCTTTGATCAATTCTTAAGAATTCCAGAGTGGTTTATTTTTTTTAACAGGTTGCTGAGATTGAATAAACCATTCTCCTGGTTCTAGTCACCATCTTGCAAAGAATTTCTGAATTATATTGTACAGGATTCTCTAAAATTATCTCTTTCATCATTTCTTACAATGCATAAAATTCTATCAAATTCATATCCCAAAATTTGGCCATTACGTCAATTACCAGAGAGGAAATCTAAGGCCTAACATCATAAATTCTAGTTCTTTTCTTTATTTTTTTTCCCCTTCTACTATCTTCTGAATTAGGGAATAGGTTTTTCTTTCAACTATTTCATCCTGTTATCTTCTCTCTTAATCTTCTCCCCAACCTTCTTATTTCTCTACTGAGCATGTGAGTTGTCTGTGTCCAGTTCAGAGAACTGTGAGTTTCATGTGATGGCTGTCCCCCAACCTTTCTTCCATGTTTGTATATTCTTCTTCTCACATACTCCAATTATGGAAATTAGCAGGTTCACTCCTTCACATGCTTGTGGAGTTTTGAATATTTAAATGTTTCTGTTGCTTTGTTTTCCATTTACCCTCCCTTCTTTTTACCTTTTTAAAACCCTCAGAACAAAACCATTACAACCAGAGGACCTGTTTTTCTTATTTAATACCCGCAATACTCTTTAAAGGCTTTAAGGTTCAGAAGGGAAACTTGCTTCTTCTTATCTCTGTATTAGTATAGTAGCACTACATCAGCATAAAGTTCCTTCCAATAGCTCAGATAATTTATATTTTTTAGCTGTCTCTGGATTCCTATTTGCATTTCAAAATACGTATCCAGTTTTGGTGTTCTCATCATCAGTGCTTGAAAATCCTCTATCACATTAAAGATTCATTTTTTCCCCATTCCGATTTGTTCAGCTATGCAAGGTAACTTATACTTAGTTGTAAAGCTTAATCATTGGTCTCACAAAAACTCAAAACCTTGGGTTCCTCTTTTAATCCTTGATCTGTGCTTGAAATTCACACACTGGTGAATGGAAATTGAAAAAAAAAATCATAAAAACAGGCTGATAATGGATTTATACTGCATAAGCTCACCTGAGCTCATATTCCAAAAAAGAAATGAGTCTATGCCCCTAACCACATCACCCACCCACTGACCAGAACAGCTATTCCAAAGCTTTTCATCCTACCTAAAGCCTCCCCGTGCCACCCCACCATCTCACTAAAGAACATATCTCGGGGCGGCTAGGTGGCGCAGTGAATAGAGCACCAGCCTTGGAGTCAGGAGTACCTGAGTTCAAATCCGGCCTCAGACACTTAACACAAAAAACTAGCCGTGTGACCTTGGGCAAGTCACTTAACCCCAACTGCCCTCCAAAAAGCAAAAAAAAAAAAAAAAAGAACATATCTCATACTTTACTGAAAAAGAGGCCATTTATTGAGAGTTCCATTATTTGAGAAACCCATTCCATCCTAGTCAAGTCATATCCATGCCCTCATATACCCCTTCTTACTGCCCTAACAAAGTTCTTAAGAAGTTATATGTTTCTTCTTCCCATATAGAAATGTAAACTCTCCTTCTACTCATCTCATATCACTGACGTCTTCCCCCACTCTCCTCCTTCAGCCTGCTCTCTCATGAAGATGTGTAGTTCTCCTTGGCCAAGACAAACACTTCCCTATGCATCCACAATCCCATCTTCTCCAGCAGACTACTACTTCCTCTACCATTCCCACTTTTTCTCTAATCTTCAATATCTCCCTACCTATTGGTTTCTTCCCTAACACCTACAAACATAGCCTCTAGAGTCCCTGAAAAATTTTAACTTAATTCAATTATTCCAACTATCATCTTATCATCTCTTTCCTGCCCTACCCTTCTCAGGTACAATCCTTGACAGATGCATCTACAACTACTTCCACTTCTCCTCTAACTCAATTCCAAAGACTCTTAGTCTGGCTTCTTACTACTTTATTCAAATGAAATTGTTCTCTCCAAAGTTACTAATGATGTCTTAATTGTCAAATCTAATGTCCTCTTCTCATTCATTATACTTCATCTCTCTGCAGCCTCTGACAAATTAGATCACTTCCTTTTCCTGGATACTCTCACCTCTCTAGGTTTTCATGACACTACTCTCTTCTAAATACTCTTCTCTTTTCCCTATATCTTTTGATGACACCATCATCTCCCAAGGATTCAATTTCCTTTTCTATGAAGATGTAATAGTAATGAAATTTGAAGTTCCTTTTGTATTGCTAAGTTGAGAGGGACTTAGCACTCAGTAATTAATCAAGTCTCTCTTAAAGAAACAGAAGGTATGAACCCTTGTTGCTGATGTAACAGAAAGGGGTTGGCTGAAGCAGGAAGGAGCTAATGCCGGATGTATATAAAGAGAAGTCCCTGCTGTATCAGACAGATCTTCTTGGAGCAAGCTTTGTGGAAGCAGAAGCTGCTGTTGCTGGGAAGGCTTAGGAGGAAAGGCCCCCCAGGCTGGAGAGAATGATTTTGATTTTGGGAACCTGGGTGAAGTAATTTTGATTCTGGGAACCAGCTGGAGCTTCTGCTGAGGAGCTGCTGACTCCAAGGGCCAGCCAGAGTTTCTGGGAGCTGTGGAAGATATCCAAGGGCCAGCTGGAGCGGCCACAGACTGAGGAAGCATGACTGCTGCTATTTTGTATGAACCTTGTTTGTGGCTTTGTTAAACCTAAGCTTCCTGGGAAGTTAAGAAACTGTGAAGGATTTAAGGTGGACTGGATGCTGTGAGCTTCAGCTTGGAACAGGAACTGGTGGAGAGCTGGACAAAGACCTAGGAGCTGTCTGGCTTTGAACCCAGGTGAAAATGTTGGTGAATCTAGGTAGGATCTGAGAGACCACACAGAGTCAAGTTGAAAGAAGACTTTACTTGGATAGTGTATTGGCTGAAAAACTGTAATGTACTAGTGACCTAGGGGTGGAGGGCTTATGTATTTTCTGATGATTGAATAATGAATGATGAGTGAATAGCAACTTGGTGTGCGTGGAGTGGAGTGGAGTGGAGTACTTTCAATCATCCTTAATTATGTATTCTTTAAGGAGGTGACTGAATTACTAAATGATTGTTCTTTGCTGAAAACTTTGTGACCACTGTGGTGAAAACTATGTGGCCATTTTAGTGATAAGCTTTGTGAATACTGTATTTTGATTTTCTATGATAAGTTGTAATATTGTGAATGCTGATTTTCTATGAATGTTTTGCTCTCATTTGTGATTGAATAAACAGTGTTCACTATACTGTGTAATCAGAACCATGAAAAGCTGTTCACTGCAGCCATCCTCTAGAAAGCAGCTTGTGTGTGGCTTTACAGAAGATGATACCACCATCTAAGTACCCAATCCTAACCTTTCTCCTGACCTCTATCAAAAGCTTTTTTATACATTTCAAACTAGATAGCTTCATATACCTCTCAATTTAGCATGTTCAAAAAACACAACTTATATTTACCTCAAAACTTTACCTCTTCCAGGGCAGTGAGGTAGCACAGTGGATGGAGTATCAGCCCTGAAATCAGGAGGACCTGAATTCAAATCTGACCTCAGATACTTACCAGCTGTGTAACCCTGAACAAATCACTTAACCCTCTTTGTCTCAGTTTCCTCATCTATAAAATGAACTGGAAAAAGAAGTGGTAAACCACTCTGATACCACTGCCAGAAAAACCACAAGAAGTCACGAGGAGTCCAATACAACTGAACAACAACAATACACTTCTAGTTTGGCCAAAGCATGTTAGATTCTGCACCAGCCCTTTTCTTTACTATCTTTCTATTTCAAGTGTCTCTTGTATATAAATATTTTTGGATTCTGGTTTCTAATCCATGTTGCTGTCTGCTTTGGTTATATTGGTTGGCTCTTCCCATTCAGATTCACACTTATGATTACTGTTTATTTAACTTCTTCCCTATTTTCTTCTGTTTATCCTTCTCTCTCTCTCTCCTCCCACCTCTTTTCTCCCATTTCCCTATTGAGTAAGACAAATTCCTATGCCTGAGACAGCGAGAGTATTCATATGTTCTTTCCTTTTGGAACAGATTCCAATGAAAGTGAGGGTTCAAGCACTGAAGCACTGTCCACCTCAATCTCCCCCCTCCCACTTTCTGTTCCACTATAAAAGCTCATTCTTTTGAACCTCTTTTATGTGAGATAATTTTCTCCATTCTTTCTCTTGTTCACAGTGTGTCGCTCTTTCTCATCGCTTGTTTTTCTTTGGGGGGGAGGGAGAGAACTGTCCCATCATAACTGACTCACATCCATGCCCTCTGTTTATATATACTTTTTAACTACCGTAATACTGACAAAGTTCTTTGAAGTTACAAGTATCATATTCCCATACAGAAATATAAACAGTTTAACTTTATTGAATCCTTTATAACTCTTTCTTGTTCACATTGTTATGCCTCTCTTGAGTCTTCTGTATGAATGTCAAATTTTCTATTCAGCTTTGGTCTTTTCATCATTAATGCTTTAAAGTCTTTAGTTTCATTAAATGTCCATTTTTTTCCCCTGAAGGATTATACTCAGTTTTACTGGGTAAAATTTTTGGTTGTAATCCTAGCTCCTTTGCCTTCTATAATATCATATTCTGAGCCCTGTGCTCCGTTAACAAGGTAGCAAATCGGTCTTGTGTCATTCTGACTGTGACTGTATGGTATTTAAATGATTTCTTTCAGGCTGTTTGAAATACTGTCTCTTTGAGCTGAGAGCTCAATCTCGGGGAATTTTCATTTTGTGATCTCTTTCAGGAGTTATCAGGAGATTCTTTAAATTTTTATTTTTCCCTGTGGACCCAAGGTATCAGGGAAATATTCCTTGATAATTTCTTGAAATATGACATCCAGGCTGTGTCAACCAAAAACAGTATCACAAGTCAATGAGACATGCATTGCAACTGGATTTATTATAAGAGAAAAGCATATGTATGTGGGAACTCCCTATACCAAGATGCCTAGTAGTGTATTGAAAGCCTTGGCATTTAAATGTCAGGGAAAGGAAGAAATTATAGGGGAGAAGGAAAAGAACTAACCCTCTCCAAAAGGGCAGGAAAAAAAAATCACAAATAAGTAAAATGGCAAAATCAGCATTTTTTTCCCTTGGGAATAGCCAGACTACAAAGATATGATGGTCTCTTTCTCTACAAGGCTCCCAAATGCAGAAACATATTCTCAATCTGATAGAGACTAACTAGCACCTGTCTTAACTCCCAAGGACACCCAGGGAGACTAGCATGGAGTACAAACAACAAACTGTGTCAGCTCAGGAGGGCTTCATCCTTGACACATTTAGAGCCTCTGGTATACTTCAGGTTGAATGTTTCTGGAAAATATGGCAACTGAAAAAGACATGTTCAGGAAACCCCTTTACAGATGCTGATCACAGCTTTCAGGTAGTCCAATAATTCTTAAATTATCCCTCCTCAATCTATCTTCCAGATCAACTGTTTTTCCAATAAGATACTGTATTTTATATTCTATTGACGTTTTTATTATTTCTTGATGTTTTATAGTCATTGGCTTCCATTTGCCCAATTCTAATTTTTTTAAAAATTATTTTCTTCAAGTATGATTTTGTACCTCTTTTTCCATTCAGACTATTCAGCTTTATAAGGAACTCTTTTCTTTAATGAACTTTTGTGCCTATTTTACACTGCGCCACTTGTTTTTTAAGACTATTTTGTGCCTCTTTTACCAAACAGTTAATTCTCTTCTCATGATGTTCTTGCATCATTCTCATTTCTTTTCCCAATTTTTCCTCTACAATTCTTATCTCTTTAATTCTCTGTGGCATTCTTGTTGGGTTTGGGTCCAATTAACATTTTTCTTTGAGGCTTTCTCTGTAGCTGTTTTCACATTGTTGTCTTCTGAGTTTATCTTGGTCTTCCCCAACACTGTAATAGGGTTTCTTTTGGGTTTTTTGCTTTTTGGGGAGCAACTGGGGTTAAGTAACTTGCCCAAAGTCACACGGCTATTAAGTGTGTCAAGTGTCTGAGGCCAGATTTGGACTCAGGTCCTCGGAGACTATTCACTACGCTACCAAGCTGCCCCTGTAGTAGGTTTTTTAAGGTCAAATTCTTTTTTGTTGTTGATTTTTTACTCATTTTTACAACCTATTTCTTGACTTTTAACTTTATGTTATAGTTGTGCTCTGCTCACCTTGGGGTAAAGTGGCACTGTGCCAAGCTTCAGGACTTTTCATACTGCTATTTTCAGAGCCAGTTCTGAGAGTCTTCAAATTTTCAGTACTTCCAAGGTGGTATGATGCTGGGAGAGATACAGTCATTACTCTTGTGGTCTACACTCTGGTCTTTACCCAGGAACGGCAAGGAAAGATCTGGTCCTCTACAGACACAAGTCCTAGTATTCCTCCTAACCTTGGAACTGATAACAAGGTGCCCACATCCTTGTGACTATGACCTAGAATTTCTCTCCACCCCATACTGCCACCAGAACCATATATGGGCAATAGTTGCAATAAGTGCCAGCTGAACCCAGTGTCAGGCAAAGGGGTTCCCTGCAATCTCTTTCTGATGAGCTGTCTGTCCTCTTAACCTCTCAGGGCTGAAAGCTCCCAAAGTTGCTGCTGCTGCTATGTTTTGTGAATTCTGGACAGGTTTCGACTCTGGTCAATAACTTCTCCTGATGAACTCCTAAGTTTTCAAAGACTGGAAAAAATGCCTTACTCTGATCTTTTCTTGGGTCTGTGGCTCCAAATTTTAATTAAGGCATTATTTTAAAGTTTTTAGAAGGGAATGTTGAGAGAATTCAGGTAGGTTACCTTTAATCTATCATCCTGCCTCTGTCCCAACTTTATTAACTTTCTAATAACAGAAGAAGAAACCAGTGTCCCTTCAGAACCTTAATATTTTCAAAGGGTATTGAGGAAGTTAAGTAAGAAAAACAGAAGTCCTATGGTGAAGTAGTTTTGTGGTAAGGGTTTTAATAAGTGAAACAGAAGGGAGAATAAAAAGGAATACACTAGAGCAGAAAGAAGGCAAAAAGAGAAGACTTGATATTTTTCATAACTGGGGTGAACAAGAAAGTGGAGGAAGAGGTGTACAACTGAGCTTCACTCTTATCTGAAGTACACAAAAGGGTTGAATGGACAGAAACACACACACACACACACACACACGGCAAACACAAAAGTAGCTCACACCTTATTTCAGCTATTGAATTAACACTTTAAGTTCAAGTTTCTTTTGAGCCCTGTATCAAGTCTGTTAAGAAATAGAACATATGAACCCCACAACTGGTGAACCCTAGAACTCATGAACCCCTGAAGGAGAAAAGAGAGGAGCTAATGATGTATATAAGGAGAATTTCCAGGCTAGAGACAGCAGAACTGAGAAGAGGACTCTTGTGGTGGCAGTCAAGAAGGAGAAAACTTGTGATATCCCAGAACTCTGTCTGCTCTGTCTCTGCTGATGTTTGTTTCTGATACTTTGTACAGAAGCCCTGGGACCTTACTGGAAGCCCTGAGAGAGGATTTTCTGGCTATATGTTTACAGAAGTCCTGGAGGAGGGTTTTGGAGGTCCTAGGACTTTACTGATGATTTGTGCTGACCTCTTGGACTTGCTTGTGGGTCTGTGTTGATTTCTACATTGATGATTTGTGTTGAGTTCTCAGACCTTGTTGGTGGGTTTCAGTTGATTTCACAGGCAGATGATGAATTGATGATGGTGCCAGCAACGTGTATGAATATTGCTGTGGCTCTGTCAAGTTTGTCTTCCCAGAAACGAGAACTATGAAGGACTTGAGGTGGACTGGACACTGTGAACTTCAATATGGAACAGGAACTGGACGAAGAACTGGACAAGGAACTGAGCAAGGAACTGGGAGCTGCCTGTCTTTGAACCCAGGTGACAGTTGGAGCTAGGATCATTGAAGAGGAGCCACAGAAGCTGAGAGCCAGCCTTGAGTCAAATTGAAAGAAGACTTTACTTGGATACTGTGTACTGACTGAGATTATGATTTACTGTGATCATCAGGGGTGGAGAACTCTGACCTTTGTATTTTGTGACTGAATTAAGGATTTTGTGATTGACTAAATGAATGTACTTTCTTTAAAACTATGTGACCACTTTGCTGAAAACTATGTGGATATTTTAGTGATAAGTTGTTGAGTTATGACATGGTAAATACTTTATTTTGATTTTCTGTGATAAGTTGTAACATTCTGAATGCTGTACCTTGATTTTCTGTGAATGTTTTGCTCTGCTTGTTATTGAAAAGAGAATTCACTATTTTGTGAAATCAGAACCCTGCAAAGCTGTTTACAGCAGCAGGCCTCTGGAAAGCTGCTCATGTGTGGCTTTACAATGCACACACACACACACACACACACACACACACACACACACACACACACACATTTAATATATAAATGCATCAGACTGAATAGGGAAACAAGTAAGGAGAGGGAAAGAAGGTCTTTACAGGGAAGATAATTCTGGGAAATGAAATCACAAGTAAAACGAATTTCCTGATCCTGAAAGCAAAATTAACCCAGTAGAGGTGGGATTGGCCGGGGCGGGGGGTGCGGGGGGGAGGGGGGGAAACAGGGAGAGAAGGGCAGAGAAATAAAGGAGTGGAGCTAGAGAATAAGTATTGATATAACACCTACTGTGTTGCCAGGCACTGTTTTAAATGTTTTACAAATACCATTTCATTTGATCCTCACAACAACCCTGGGAGGGAGGGAAGAAGGGAGGTGATCTTACTACCTCCATTTTACAACTGAGGAACCTGAGACAAACAGAGGTTTAAGAATTTGCAGACTCATGTAGCTTGTTAAATGTCTGAGATCAATTTTGATCCCAAGTCTTCCTGATTAGACACAGCCCTCTACCTATTAAACTCCAAAGTTTAGGGGAAAAAAAAGGATAAAGGAAAAACTGTATTGTAATGAGGTACCTGTCAATTGGGGAATAATTTTGGTATATAAATAGTATATAATATAAATTTAGTATGTAAATATAATATAAAAATATAATGGAATGTTATTGTACTGTAAGAAATTATAAAAGAGCATTCCAGAGAATCCAGCAAAATATGAACTGATGCACAATGTAAGTAAACTCAGAAGAAAAACTTATACAAGGACAGTGTAAAGATCATTGGAATCTGAAGATCTTCCCTGCCCCTTGGCCCTTTGATAGGCTTAAGTGACTCTGAGAACCTTCCCTGATTTGAAAATATACTCTGACCCATAATAGGCTAAATGTGGTCACATGAAGCCTGTGTCAGGAGGCTTGTTTTTCAGGAATGACCACACCTTGTTACTTTATGATTGGGTAGTCGGTCAAGAGGACTGTGACATTCTCTGACCCAGGAGAAGGCTATTTATACCCTGATGTGAGGTTTTGCTTTGGGGTTCACTTTGAGAAGAGTTGTGTGATTTGGCCAGATGAGATTCTGGGCAGCTGCTAAGCCCCTGGGCTTTGAAAACCCAGATGTTGGTGCTTCTCTCTCTGGTAACTGACCAGGTATGGATGTAATGGTCACACAGCTGGAAGCCCTGTCTGTTGAACTGTTATTTTTTGTTGTAACTTCTGTTTGTATTGTCTGAAGTTCAGGGTGCTGACTTTTTCCCCTGAACTAGGAAAATGATATATGTTTGACTGATTAAAGTAAGATTGTAAACCTATTTTGAGTTGCTTTCCTTTAGAAAAGCAGATCTAAGAACCTGTGATAGCAGCCACCCTGGGTATGCTAGGGTGCTTGCTGCTACAGACAGTAACATGGTAAAGAAAAACAATTCAAAGATTAAAAAATATGACCAAAGTTCAAATCTACCTTCAGACATTTAACAGTTACAAGCTGCATGACTCTGTGCAAGGGTCATTTGACCTTGACTGCTGCTTTAAATAGAAAAAAAAAAGGAGAGAAAGAAAATATGGCCAAAGCACTGACCAACGAAGTCATCAACAGTGCTATGGTAAAGCACAATACCCTCCTCCTATTACTTCAAATTCTCATTCTCTAAATTTTTTGGCTAAATATAGCATCATGTTAAACAGAATGACTTACTAATACTTAATTATTATAATTCCATGCCATATCAATATGTGGTCAAACTATTACAGATAACACTTCACAGAACTTCATTCTTCAAGAAGGGCAGAATATCTAGAAATATATATACAATTTGCCAAAAATACTACACTAGTAGTGCTTATATTTGCTTTTAGTAACTGCTTTAGGTTTAATGATAGCAATAAAATTTTTGAATACCATGATATAAAAGTTTGTGATAATTTTTATAATTTTATTCAATTTAATAAACATTGATTTATAAGGATTTACTATCTACTTAGTACCTGGAGAACTATTATACTTAAGTCTCTACACAAGATAAAAAGATAAGTCAGACACTGACGTCATAGAAATTGCAATCTAGTAAAATTATCAAAATTTTTCAGTTCATATTACATAATGTCATACAAAAATTTTAAATGATATACTGTTATAATATTAAAAATTAAGACAAACCCAAGAACTATATGAAAACAATTATAAAATACTATTCACAAAAATAAAGAAATCTAAATAGAAAAAATAATTACTCATGGGTAGGTCAAGCCAATATAATAAAAATTAAATGCTATTCATATCCAAACAAAGAACTGATAGAGGGGGACAGCTAGGTGGACCAGTGAAGAGAGCACCAGCCCTGGAGTCTGGAGGACCTGGGTTCAAATCCAGCCTCAGACAGTTTAACACTTTAACACTTACTAGCCATGTGACATTGGTCAAGTCACTTAACCCCAACTGCCCTGCACTCCCCCCTCCAAAAATTAAAAAATTTTAAAAATTAAGAAATGATGGAGTTTAAATACAGATCAAGGCATACTTTTTGTACTTTATTTATTCTTGAGTTATTTTGTCTGTTTTACAACATGGCCAATATGTTTTGCCTGATATCATATGTATAATTAACATCACATTTCTTACCTTCAAAATAGGAGGAGTGAAAGGGAAAGAATTCAGAATTCAAAAAATAATTTAATGAATGTTAAAATAAATAATAAATTTCAAAATAAGTTTTTAAAAAATAGAATTAAATAACAGAGGGAAAATATTGCTTAGTAGTCACAAAGAACAGTGATTAACCCTGAGACTTGATAAAAGAGCACTTGAAAACAGTATTTCCCTCACTCTAATATTATTGATTTTGAAGAATAAACATGATTTTATTTTCTCTGTAAATCACTACATGGTAACTGGTATTGTTTGGTAAAGTCTGTTTTTAAATTGAATCCTTGAACAATATACATTTTTGTTAGAAAGTAAATAAATATTCTGAAAACTTGAAATTAGTACAAACTTCTACTTAATATACCCAATGATCTAAACATAACATATGAGGACTCTCAAAGACAAGTTGTCTAAACAACATACTTTCTGGTTCAACACCAGAAAACTGAAGTTTAAGTTTGGATTTACCCTGGAAGAAGAGACTGTGGTGTTGGTGTTGGACCATTCAGAGCATACATGCTTATGCTGCTAATTCCACTGCTTCCCATATTGCCAGAACTTTGTGCAGACTGGGTATTCCGATCTTGGTAATTCAGTGGGAGGCTCTGAGGTCTGGCATAATAGTAAGGAGTTGAATGGGCATCTCTTGGTAATGCTTGAGCAAATAGTGTGGCATAATTAGAAACCTTAAAAACAAAAAAGCAAACTTCTAATTTAAAACATAGTAAATAATTAATATTTTCTTCAAAATAATTGCTGACAAAATTCAGATTCTTATATCCTTTCCATCTGTGCATTTGAGTGTTTAGTTTGCTAATAAGGTAAGTTGTTAAGTCAAATTCAAGTAAGCTATACACAAACTGGCAAAATTTTAACAAGACAAGATTTTAACAAATTCTATGATTATGTCAAATAGCTGAATGGTGGAAACACTTACCAGAACACAAGCAACCATAAAACTCAAAACATATCATCTTTCTTTCAATATGTGAAATTTGCTTGCTGTAAAATATCAAAATCCCAAATTCTTGTATTTGAATATTCTAATGGCTTCTAAAGGGCACAGGGCAGTGAAAGTATATACAAAAATCACATATCTGCAAATATCACTAATATGATATAGATTATGAGCACAATGACAAGTCTTAGCTAGCAGATTCCTAAAGTGACTAAGTATAGAGTAACAAAAAGAAGAAGATTAAGAATCAGGAAACTATGGTTTAATACTATCAGATATAACTCTGGGCAAGTTAGTTAACCTCTCTGAGCTTCAGTTTCTTGATCTAAACAAAGAAGGAAGGCCAATTAGAAGTCCTCAAAGTTACATCTGACTCTAAAAATTCTGTGATTTTAGGATTAATTCATGTCCTACACTCTCAAAATATATCATTCAATTCAAATTCATTAAAAAATAAGTAATTCATTAATGGATTATGGTGTCACACAGCAAACCAAGTATACCATTAACCAGGTAATTATTCTATCAATTTTGAAAAAAAAAATTTAAACAAGAACTGATTATATGGCACATTACAACATATTTCGTATACATTATTTCCTTTGTTCCTGAAAACAATACTATGATGTGCTATTATTATCTTCATTGTACAAATGGGGAAACTGAAGCTGAAAGAGATCAAGTGACTGGCCAAGTCACACAGCAAGGAATAAAACTTAAATCTAAGTCCAGCATGCCATCACATTTACTTGTATGTCAAATTATAAAGGTAGCTTTGATTTTTTTTTAATTGTAAATTTCCAAACTTTCCATAAATTGACAAATTTTCTACTTTTCTCATATATTGTTATCTCCACTTCTTATTTGTTTACCCTCTTTTAAACTGGTGTAATAATCTCCCTTTGCCCTTTCACCATCACCAAAAAAAATGTTTAATGGCTCTTTTAAAAGACAACAAGAAGCTGGACTATAAAAACATTTACCTTATTTGGTTGCTTTCGTGGATCTTCACTGAGACTAAGCAGGAGGTAGAGTATGGACCATTTATTTTTCAAAACTCCCTATTAAAGAGAAATAATTAAAACCAATAAAATTTTTTAAAATATCAAAGAATATCCTCTTCGTTTTATTTTTCTGTACCTCCAAATTATTATTTTCAAAACAACTATTACATACAAACACATAATAAAACTGCACAAAGGCATTCAGTTCCAAATATTTCAAGTTCTTATTTAACAGAAAAGGGAGTTATCATTGTTCTGAAGATGTCCTTTAAAGATCAGTAATATATATCCTTATAACATCCTCAAAACCCTATAGTAAAAATAATTTTTCATTATCACCATATCCTTGAAAAAGAACAGGTCCTTTCTATATCTGACAACTTTTTTGCTATATAGAAGGTAAAATGATTCTAATACCTGAATAACATTTTCCTCCCTTTCCAACCACTTCCTTCTTACAGCATACAAATTTGTGTTTTAATTTTTTTTAATGTTAGAAATATTGCTCTTCACTATAGTGCAGCTTTTAAAATGGGGAGGAGTCTAAACATTTCAATTTTTGTTGTAAAGAAGTAGTATGGTATTATGCAATAAAAAGAGCATTAAATTTAGTATCACATGACTGGCTCACATCCAAGGCAATGCCTCCTTTTTTATCTAAATTGTAGTTTGTTTTTTTACTAAAACACTCCAAAAAGGGGCATTTTCTTTCATACAGGGAGGTCACAAAGAGAGGGTTCTTTGTGAAATCATGAACCTCTATCAAATCTCTTGCTTGTCTTAAAGTATATAGCCAGTTCTACACATTACTTTCAAAACTATCCTGCTTATCTACACGTCCTTCTAAACTTCCTTTTTTACTCTTCTGTGCATTTAAAAAAAATTGTTTACAGTGGCATCATTATTGCTAGCTCTCTCCCTTCAAATTGCCCTTCCCCTTCTTTTTCTTATTTTAGGTTAATTGTGGAAGACAATGCTTCTTACTACCATATCAGTAAGAAAATATCTGTAAAGCACTTACCACAGTGCTTAGCATATGCAGGCACTATACATATAAATCTTATTTCTTTCCCCTTTCCCTCTGTCTACTATTTTCTGGTTCTAAGCTTCTCCATGTGTCAAATGAGAAGGTTGAAACAGGTGATCTGTTTCTTCCAGCTATAAATCTTTAATCCTATCATCCTATACAATATAAATTAAATCTCAAGTAAAAAAAAAAAA
>CM053600.1:76097379-76114570 GCA_028646575.1 Pseudocheirus occidentalis
GTTCTGGGCTGGGGGGTAGGGGCAAAAAGGGGAGAAAATTTGTAACTCAAAACCTTGTGGAAATGATTGATGTAACCAAGAAAATAAATTAAAATAAAAAAAAACTACCAAAGATTTTAAGAAAAAAATATTAAAACAGAAGATACTAAAGCTAGAAGAAAGGGTGAGTACTAAAACATCAAAAAAGATTACATACTTCTCCAAGTATATATTAAATGACAAAAGAAGATGAACCAACTGTGAAAGACAGAACCCTGTGGAATCCCAGGAAAGCATGGAACACTGAGATGTTCCAGAATGGTTTGAAAGAAGGAAAGAATCCCACAAATCAATTAGATAAAAGTGAGAGAACTTAGGCCTTCACAACAGAAATAATTAGTAGAGCAACAAAAAAATTGGTTTCACAGTAATGTGTCTTCAAAGAAACCAATGAGAGAACTGGAGATTTGATATGTAATTTAGTGAAAGACAGTCTGGAAGAACAAAAGCAAAAGTCAGTAACACCAAAAGATCACGTAGTCTCTGTGGAAGCAAAAGTCACTGATTTAAAGGAAAGTGTGTGGAAAGACAACTTAAGGGTCAGAGGTTGCCAAGAACATATAAGCTGAAATGCCATAATATGGGGAATAATGCCCCCCGTCAACCCCCCAAATTCCCAGAATTTCTAAATACAGAAAACAAAGCATCAATCCTGATTGCTTGCGGAATTTGTTTTTGAATGGAATTATTAATGTTAACCACTGTGTGTCTTGGCGTTTGAGCCTTGGGTTGTTTTTTTTTTTTCCTGAAAATGATCTGTGAATTGGCATTTAATTTTCTATATTCAAAAGTTCTGCATTATGATTCCTTCATTATAGTGTTAAGGGTTTTGTTTTTGTCCTGTCATGTTCTTCTGGGAGGCCTGTGATCATCAGGTTGTCTCTATACATGTTTTTGAGATGAGTATGTTTTGTTTGCATAGTAGCCATATTCTAATGTTACTGGGGTGTTTTGTTTTGTTTTTTTACTTCTAGTTTATCCTTCACTTATGTGTATTTGCATTCCTAAACTATTATTCTTTTGTTTCTTTGGTGAGGCTTGCCATTTCATTATTTTTGCTCTGCAGTTCATAAATTCTGCTTTCATAATTCTCATTTCTCTCAGGAACCATAGATTGTGGTTCCTCTCCTCAGATTCCACCGAGTCTTCTGTCTTATCAAGTGTTAGATCATTTGCCTATTTTGCATTATTCAGATTGTGAACTCATTTACTAGATCTAGAGACCATATGCCCTTCAGTTGTTGCTCCTTTCCTGGTAATTTATCTCTTCATGTTAAAGGTCTTTGAATTTTCTCATTCTTGAAATATTTGGTAATTTTAGTTTTTCCTCCTTACTTTCCCCCTGTCACTCCCTTATTTACTACCCCATCTCTCATTGTGGTTTCCTCGAGGACTGGATCTCAAAGTGTCTCATCATTCTTCCACACTGGGCAATTCATAGTTTGCACCTTAGGTAACTTTAGGTGCAAAACAAATTTGTCCCAGATGGATGCTGTACTCTTTGTCTCAAGCCTAGTGGAGTTCTGCACAGCTCCCTCCTCAAACCACCCACCCTCCCCCCCAGCAGCACAAATACTGTGACCTGTTATGATGTCCTATCCTTTGGAGCTTCTAGCACTGGTGCTATGTAATTATGGCTCCCATCAGGCTTTTGGTTCTGAGGGGCTGTGGCTGCCTGACTCTCCTGGCCAAGGTAAATTCCCACAGATTGGACTCAGGGTCTTTATGAGGGAAGGACTGGGGTGTGGAAGTAGGCTTTGTTGTAAGCCTGTGTCAAGTCCTTGGGTCTGCTACTGCAGTCTTATTGCCAGTGGTAGGGGAGGTAGGAGACAGTTGCTGAGTGAACTCAGGGTCAGTAAGCATCAGTTTATGGATTTCAGGGTTTGGGTTTGTTTTTTGTTTTTTAACTTTTTAGATTTGATATGTCCTAGATCACAGACAGCTGAAGTTGTTTTATCTTTGGCACATAATTTCTCTTTTGGAGAGGTTTAAGAGGTTGTGGGGATCACAACAAATTGTAGTTTTCCACCTAGTTACTCATGTAACCTGGAAGTCAAATGAGCAATTTAAAGAATCACTGATTGTTTCCAGGCTAAAAAACAAAAACAAAAAAAACCTATGCTTCAAACTCTTAAGATACAACATAGTGGTTAAATTGAGCAATTCTAATGATGAGCAATAAATGCCTTCAAGTGACCAAGAGAAAGACCTTCAGATATAACGGAAAGGAAATTAAAACAGCACAAGACTATTTGCCCACTTTAAACTGTGGAAGGCAATGAAAAAATATATAACATAACACATATGATATATATTACAAGCATAATATATGACTATAATATAAAGCAAAAGGACTCAAGATGCAGCTAAAGCTGAGCCATATCATAAATATCATAAATGAAAAAAAAAGATTCAAGAGGGAGACAGTAAGCAGAATATTTGAACTGCAAATACCCCAAACAACAGAAATACATAAAAGGTAAATAAAGACAACTACCAAGAAAAGGATAAAATAAATTACTCCCATCTTTAGCGATTATTTTTTTAAAGAAAAAATTGATCTCTAAAGGTTAAACATCAACAGATAAACTAAGAGGTTTTTCCACCACAAAAGTACAAAATGAGAGAGAAATGTGGAATTTATCTTCTTTAAAAAAATTTAATGAACATTTATTTTTCCTCCCACTTCCCTCAACTGCAAAAACAAACCTTGTAATAAATATTCACAGTGAATGACAAGAAATGACTACATTGGTCATATCCAGAATGTATATCTTATATTGCCTATTGAGTCCATCTCTTATCTGTCAGGTAGGAGATAGTATTGCTCATCGTAGGTCTTCTGGCACCATTCCTGGTCTTTGTTTCCATTAGAGTTCTTGAATCTTTCAGTGCTGCTTGTCTTTACCATGTTGTTATTGTATAGATTGATGCATTATTCTGTTCACTTTGCATCAGTTCATACAAATATTCTTGTTTCTCTGAAATTATCCCTTCTGTAATTTTTTACAGAACCACTGTATTACATTAAATTTAGATTCCCCCCCCCCCAGCTATTCTACAGTTAATGAGTGCCTCCTTGGTTTCCAATTCCTTGCTGAAAAAAAAAAGATACTGAAAATTCATACACAGGATCTTTTTTTCACTTTGTTCTCTTTGAGGTATAAGCTTGGTAGTGGTATTGCTGGGTCAAAGGGTATGAACAACTTAGCAACTGTTTGGACACAGTTCCAAATTGTTTTCCAGAATCAGTTGTACCAATTCATGGCTCAATGAATAGCCCTTTAATGTGCCTATTGAAAGCAGAATGTAAAGAAACTAGAGAAGTAGTAGGTGGAAGAAGAGGTCTCCCATATCTTGGACCAAACCTCATGTTGCCTTATAGATGAATCAATGTTTTTTTGTGTGACAAAATAGAAGAATGAGAAGGTGTAAAAGGAGGGAGAGGGAAAGTGAGGATATAGGAGACTGTGTGATGTACCTTTTGCATCTAAAGGCAACTAGGTGGCTCAATGGATAGAGTGCAGAGCCTAAAATCAGGAAGAACTGAGTTCAAATCTAGCTTCAGACACTAATCCTGTGACCTTCTGTAATCCACTTAATCTGTCTGCCTCCTTCTCCTCAATTGTATAATGGGGATTAAAATAGTGTTTATCCCTCAGAGTTATGTGTAACAAATGAGATAATATTGTAAAGCACCAAGGACTGTACCTGGCACACAATAAATAATAAATACTTGTTTCCTCCCTCTCTCCCTTTCCCTCTTTTCCTTCCCACCTTCCCACCTTTGCTCTTCTCCTTCCCCTCCCTTCCTCCCTCCTTTTCTTTCCTCTCTTCCTTCCCTTTCTTTTCTTCCTCTTTTCTCTCTGTCCTTTTCTTCCTTCCCTCTTTCTTTTCTTCCCTTCTTCCCTCCTTTCCTTTCCACCCTCCCTCATTTCCTTCCTCCCTTCCCTCCTTTCTTCCCTCCTCTCCCCTTCCTCTTTCATCAAGTCCATGGGTGAACAAAAAAAGCAAAAAATTCTTGTATTTTCTCATCAAGAAAAAGTCTTACAAATGAAATGTCAAAAGAGAGAAATTGGAAAAGGGGGTAAAGATGCAAGTCTTAACTCAATGGGGAAAAGGCGTCCCACTGGAATGTACTCCTATGAGAGAATAAATATATGCCTATAATGGGAGAGAGGAATCTTACAAAGAGTCTAATCTGGTGGTCGTTGATATAGAGGGAGAACACTTTCTCTGAGAGAGTGTTGTTCCTCGATGGACAATATCCTGCCTCAGAAGAAGGGAATATAGAGGTCTTGGAGGAGGTAACTGGCACCCAGAAGTCTGGAAGGTCATAAATTTAAAAATAAGAGTTAACGGTAGATGGGAAAGAGGAAGTTCATCCTGGGATGACAGAAAGTGCAGTTTGACAGCAAGTCCCCATTATCTGTTTCATGCACAGATACTTCCAAGAGTGAGGCACAATAGAAAATTCCCAAAAAAACAATAGCATAGAAATTGACTAGAAGACTTCAAATTTGGTATTTTGTGTTTCAATTCTATGAGGAATACAAAAATATTGAATAAGGATTAAATAAGTAGATGGATCACATATCAAAGAATTAAGTTTAAGAATAGGTAGAAAGGGAAGAGAATAAAGAAGATATTGTTTGAGAAAACCTTAACAAATAAAAATTGTGAAGAGAAAAGATTTGAAACTAACCCCCCTAAGTGAGGGGAAAAAATAAAGGAAAAAGAGGGAAGAATAAAATAAATCAAGAAAAATAGATAAAAAAAAAGTAAAACTACAAAACTAGGGGAATAGTTGACAAATGGAAGGTGTTGAGGGGAAAGACAATGTGACAATAAGAGTTGTATCAAAGAATTGAAAACTAAATCATAAGGATAAAGTATAGACTTAAAAGAGGAAGGGGAAATAAATATTAACAAAAAACAGTATTAGAAATAGACATCAGTTTAACTCATATGAGTGAATTTAAAAAAAAGATAAAGAATGAAAGATTGGATTAGAAAGCAAATCTACAATCTGCTGCTTACAAGATATACATCTTAAAAGCACACACATACCCAGAATAAAAATGAGAGCCAAGGGCAAAATGTGCTCTGGATCATATGATTCTATAAAAGCAGGAGTTGAAATCTTGTTATCAGAGCCAAAAAAATATTTACAAAATAAAGAGATAAACAAGGAAATTACATTATAGATCATAAAACAATGTTAGTATTAAACTTTTGTTCAGTCATTTCAACCATGGCCCCATTTGGGGTTTTCTTGACAAAAATCAGGAATAGTTTGCCATTTCCTTCTCCAATTCATTTTACAAATGAGGAAACTGAAGCAGTGTTATATGACTTGCCCATGGTCACACTGTTAATGAGTATCTGAAACTGGATTTGAAGTAGTTCTTCCTGACGCCAAGCCTGGTGCTCTAGGTACTATGCCACCTAGTAATCCCACATTAAACTTTTATACCCCAAATAGTGCAACATCAAAATCTATAAAGGAAAAATTAAGTGAATTCCAAAAAGACATAGTAATACAATAATACGAGGAGAGTATGTTAACATTGCTTTCTTAGAGTTGGATAAATCTAACAAATATAAACAAAATGGAATACAGAATTGAACCCATTGTTGGAGAATTTAGAGCTAAAAAATTTATGGAACCTTTTTATTAGGACTACTGAAAAAATACATATATTCAATAACATGGTACCTTAGCGAAAGGAGACCACGTAGAGAAATTTCAGAAAGAAAAATGAAAAGGGAAGGGCAGAGCCATAATGGCAGTGTAGAAGCAGGAAAGCTCTGCAGCTCCCACATAGCCACCTCAAATACCCATAAAATATGACTCTAAACAAATTTCAGGACTCCAGAACTCACAAAATTACAGAGGGACACATCTCCTGCTAAAGGCAGCTCAGAAGGAAGGGCTCATCACAGCATGCTGGAAGCCTGGGAGCTGAAACCAGCCCAGCCTAAAATTGCATCTTGGCCCCAGGGTGGCCAGGGCAAGCTGTAGCTGGAGCCTTCAGGAGAGTGGACCAGTGGCAGCTTATCAAGCCATAAGAAACAATGACTAAGTGAAAGATCAGTGGAACTCAGCTAAATTTGGGGGAGAAAAGCAGTCTGGCCGAATTGCCACTAGGGGAAGAAAGCAGCAGAAACGGCAGCCCTGCAGCTACCTCCATGTGGCTACTTCAGAGCTCCTGGACTGCAGACTGCAGGGGGGGGGGGGGAAGTGATCATTAAGAGGCTAAGTGCTCTTGCATTGAGCAACCTGGATCTGGATCACAGTCTTGGGTGGTGGTCCTGGGGTGCGTTTTCAGTGAGCCAAAGCTGGTGGGGGCTGCAGCAGCCTCCTAATAGCTCTGGCAGCTGCAAAAACCCCAGTGATTTGGAACAGAGATTTCCCCCCTGGAAGTGGAGTTCTACTGAGCCCAAAAGTCAAGTAATTGACTGGCAACATGAGCAGGCAAAGGAAGCAAAGTAAGAACAGCAATCCAACTTTAGAGTCCTTTTTTTCAGAACAAAAAGGATCAAAGCATGGAATGGGAGGAAGACAACACAGAACTCCCACACCAGATGCTTCCAAGAAAAATGTAGACTGCCTACAAGCCATAGCAGCTTAAGGAGAATTTTGAAAACCAAATAAGAGAAATAGAGGAAAGATTGGGAAGAGAAATGAGGATGATGCAAAAAATCATGAAAAGAGAGTCAACAACCTGACTGAAGAAAATAACACCTTAAAAATAGATAAACTCAAATGGCAAAAGAGGCCCAAAAAGCCAATGAGGAGAAGAATGCCTTAAAAAGTCGAATTTGCCAGATGGAAAAAGACCCTCAAAAGCTTTCTGAAAAGAATAAGTCCTTCACAATTAGAGTGGAGCAAATGGAAGCAAATGACTGTATGAGAAATCAAGATACTATTTAACAGATCTAAACAAATGAAAAAATAGAAGACAATGTGAAATATCTCCTTGAAAAAACCACTGATCTGGAAAATAGATCCAAGAGAGAGAATTTAAAAATTATTGGACTATCTGAAAGCCATGACAAAAAAAGAACTTAGAAAACATCCTTCAAGAAATTCTCAAGGAAAATTGCCCTGATATTTTAGAACCAGAGGACAAAATAGAATTTGAAAGAATTCACTGATCACCTCTTGAAAAAGATACTCAAAAGAAAACTCCTAGGAATGTTGTAGCCAGGTTCTGGAGTCCCCAGATCAAGGAGAAAATATTACAAGCTGCCAAGAAGAAACAATTTAAATACTGTGGAAACACAATTGGCATAACCCAGGATCTAGCAGCTTCTACGTTAAGGGATCGAATGACCTGGAATATGATATTCTGGAGATCCAAGGGAACTAGGATTAAAACCTAGAATCACCTACCCAGCAAAATGGACTATAATGTTCCAGGGGAAAATGTCATTCAGTGAGGTGGAGGACTTTCAAAGATTCTTGCTGAAAAAACCAGAAACGAAAAGAAAATTTGACACTCAAATACAAGAAGCATGAGAAGGTAAACATGGGAAAGAAATTATAAGGAACTTAGCAAAGTTGAACTATTTACATGCCAACATGGAAAAACGATATTGTAACTTATGAATCTTATCTCAGTATGAGGATAGGTGAAGGGAATATAAATGTGTATATTACTTATACATACCCACATGTCTATATAGGAATGTTTATATTTGCATATGAACATGTATCTGAGTATGTGCATATATGTGTACATAGAGGGCACAGGATCAATTGAATAGGAAGGGATGATACTTTAAAAGGTGAAATTCTGAGGTAGGAAAGGATTAGAATGAGAGGAGACAGGGAGAGACAGAATGGAGTTAATCATCTCATATAGAAAAGGCAAGGGATAATTGTTACAATGGAGGGGAAGAACAGGAAGACAAAAGGGAAAGGGTCAACCTTACTCTCATTGAATTTGGCTTAGGGAAGGAATGACAAACTCTAAACTGGGTATCTTGCCACACAGGAGACTAGAGGGGATGGGGATGAGAGGTGGGATGATGGAAGGGAGGGCAGGGTGGGGAGGAGGGTTGCTGGAAGCATACACTTCTGTAAAGGGTCAAGACAGGGTAGAGAATAGAACAAGAGCGGAGGCTGGGATAGGAAGGAGGGACATAGAATCACTCTCTCACAATATTTCTACTGTGGAGATATTCTGCATATTTACACATGTACAGCCTGTATTTAATTGCTTGTCCTTCCAATGGGGGTGGGTGATGAGGGAGGAAGGGAAAGAATCTAGAATTTAAAGTTCTATAACCAAATGTTAATATATATATATGTATATATATGTATATATATATATATATATAATTATTAACAGCATGCAACTGGGAATTAAGATATACAGGCGCTAGAGTAGGGAGACCCATCCTGCCCTACCAGAAAGTCAGAGGGGTTATGGGGGAGGACACAGGAGAGAGCAGATTGGGGGAGGGGTTATACAGTGGGATAGCTGTTTTGAGGTGGTGGGTAGGAGAAAGATGGGGAGAAAATTTGTAACTCAAAATCTCATGGAAATGAATGATGTAAACAAGAAAATGATAAATCAATTTATTGGGGAAAAATGAAAAGGGAGAAATTTTAAATCCATTCTTTATAGAAAATAGCACTTAAAAGTAGTAATCAATTTAAAGAACACAAACAAAAAACACTAAATAGAAACAATAATAAAACCCTAAATGAGTGGGCCAAAGAATATATCATATAAATGATAATTGTATGAAAAACAATGTTAATGAGAAAACATACAAACATACAGCATACAAAAACACAGATTTCCATTTTATAGCTACATCAATCCTCAAATGAAAAATTATATTCCTAAAACTGTACACTAATAACATAGGAAAAAGGATTAATTAACTGCATAGGCATTTAAAAATTATAAATGCAATAAATAACCCCAAAATAAGTACAAAAGAAAAACATAAATTAGAAACAAAAAAATCCATAAGACTTATAAACAAAATAAAAAGCTCTTTCTTTGAAAAATGTAACAACATTGATACTGTTAGCTAATTTGATTTTAATCTCAAGGAAGAAAATACACAAAATTTTAAAATGAGCATATAAGTCACAATGAATTTAGAGGAAGTAAAATAGACTTATCAGAACCTGTTATGCAGTTATATATCCAGAAAAATGTAAATGCAAAAGAAAACATTACTTTAAAAAATATAAAATACCCAAAATAAAAGAATACCAAATGATGATTTTAAATAATCCAGTTTCAGGAAATCAACCAGAACCAACTATATAAGAACTAACAAAGGGAGTAACAATTCTTAGTCCAAATGTATTTACAGCAGAATACTATCAAACTTAAAAAAAAATTGCTAACCACACTGCACAAATTATTCTCCAAACCTGAGAAAGAAAACATCCAACCCATACTCCTTTTGTGAAACAAATGTAACTCCAAATGTAACAAACAAATATAATACCAAAATCAGAGAAGGAAAAGCAATAGACTAGAAACTGGTAACCTTAATGAATATTGGTTCAAAATTTAAAATAAAATCCTGGCAGAAAGATTATGGCAATTTATCCAAAAAACATTAATAATGATGAATGAACTGTTAGTTTTATAAAGCAGCATGTTTTTTGTAGTTAGTTTTATGTAGCGTTACCTGTAGTGGCAACCACAGCGGCATACCCTGGATGGCTGCTAGCGCAGGTTCTTACATCTGCTTTACTAGGAAGGATAGCTCTTTAAGGGTTCAACAGTCTTTTAAAATTAACTATATTTAATTCACAATTTAAAATTCACTACATTCACTAGTTCAGGGGAAAAGTCAGCACCCTGAACTTCAGAGAAAGTACAAAGAAAATATAGAGAAAATACAAGCAGAGAAATAAAGACCAACAGGACTCTAATTGCCTGAATCAACTGTACACATTACATACATCCCTGAATCGAGGGAGTCTTTACATCTGGGCAGTCAGGGAGCCCTGGACATGTGGCCACTCAGAATCTTGACCAGGGAATCACAAAATCCTTCTCATAAGTGAGTCCTCAAAGCAAAACACCAACTACTCAGAGTGTATATACACTTCTCAGAGCCAGAAGGCATCACAACCCTCCTGACTCAGTGTCTAATTAGAAATTAGCAAAAGGTGTGAGAGCCTTTCTACAAACAAGCCTCCCCTAAGCAAACTTCCCTCAATGGGCTCCAAATGAGGCCTATTAATGGGTGAGAAAGATCTTAAATCATTAACATTACAGTACCATTAATAAAAAGATGGTTCAGCCTTAGGAAAACAATCAAAGCAGTCATATTAAAAAGAAAAATAACCAAAACCACGATTATCTCATTAAATGTAGAATAACATTTGACAAAGTAAAATATTTATCCTAAAAACTTTACAAAACATAGGTATAGAGAATCTTTTTTAATATGACTGGAAAGTATTTCTATGAAAGAACACTAACTAGGAGCTTTTCCAGTAAATATAAGAATAAAATAAGGATGCTCACTTCCCCTGCTCTTATTAGATATTGTAAAAGTACTATGTAGTAATAGGACAAATGAAAGAAATTAAAGACGTAAAAAAAGGTGAGCAGGAGACAAAGCAATCCCTATTCACATGATCTTTTACTTAGAAAATCTTGAGGAATCAGCAAAGAAACTAATTGAGAAAACTAGTCATTTTTAGCAAAGTAGCACTCTACAAAATAAATTCATAAAACCAAGTGTATTTCTACCTAATAATAACAAAATCCTGTTGACAAATAATAGAAAGGGAAACCCTATTCAAAATAACTACAAAATGCATAAAACATTTGGGAGTCAATTTGTCAAAGCATATTCAGTACTTGTGCATATTTTATTGCAAAATTCTCCTTAAAGAAGTAAATCTAACTTAAATTAACTGTTGGAATATTTTTATGCTTGTGTCTACACTATGCCAATGAAAAAACTTACAATTTTACTAAAGTTAATTTTCAGATTTAGTGTTATGCAAGCTACTGAAGGGATACAGAGTTTACAGAGTGAAAAAAATAAAATTCATTTGGAGGAATGAAAGGTATACTCTAGAATATCAAAGGAAATAAAGAAAAATAGGAATGAACCTTCCAAACCTCAAATTATGTTATGAAATTTAAATAATCAAAATGAAATTTCTGAGACTGCCCTTGAAAAAGTGCAGGAGGTATTGAGATGGACTATGTTTATTACTTTTTGGGCATATCCCACATCCTTTCAGATAGCGAGAATTCACTGACCTTCATGCTGAAATGAGGTAGATCATCCATTACTTAGTGGAAAATCTCCAAAGTTAACTTTCCCAGATCCACCTTCAAGTCATACCTTTCAGTGCTTCCTTGATTCTCTTGCCAGCACTGTCATCTCTTCTCCCCAGGAGGAATGATGACAAGTGTTTAGACATAGAATCCCAGCCTCCTCTCTGCAATATTGTACCAATGTTCTGAATAATCTCTTTGAGTTGTTGAATCATTTTCAGGTTGTGTCTGACTCTTCATGACCCCATTTGGGATTTTCTTGGCAGAGATACTGGAATGATTTGCCATTTCCTTCCCCACTTCATTTTAGAGATGAGGAAATTGAGTCAGGGTTAAGTGACTTGACCAGGGTCACATGGCTAGTGTCTGAGGCCAGATACTAGCTCTGACACAAAACTCAGAAAGAGGAGTCTTCCCTACTCCAAGTCTGTTCTGTCCACTACACTACCTAACTGCCCATGAATAATCTCTAGTTAATCCTACAGAAAACCTAAATCCAATGCCTTGGTCTCCTCACCTCAGATGATGGAGTTGGACAAGATGGTCTCTGAGGTCCATTTCAATTCTAGATCTATTATCTTATATATGCTATGTGTGTTGGACCTGGACACAGCAGGTTCACAGGTCCATCTTGCTGACACACTCATAATTTCCTTTGGGAAGCCCAGACAGCTTAATCCATACAGCTCAGCCTCAACACAAGCCTGAGGCATTTTGTGTGCTGCTGTATATGGAGAGGGAGATGTACCTCTGGATTGGTAGAGAGAATGCTGAACGTGATGTTGCAGAACTTAATGAGGGGTTGACTGAGTTGGTTCCAGAGATTCCTCAAGACACATATAGAGAGAAGATGTTCAAGAGGAAAGAGCAGAAGAATTTGGAATTGCAGACCTCAGTGGGAAATCACCTTCATCATGCCTCTGATCTTGTGGAACTATAGACCTCAGTGGGAAATCGATTTCATCATGTCTCTTGTTTTGCTAAAAGTTCTAGATTCTGTAAGAATGGATTTCCTCTGGGTGAAGTTTTTCTTTCTCTCCTGGTCTGAGCTGAGACCTTCACTCTCTCCTGTAGAAGAGTGCATTCACTCTTGTAGAATCTTCGGTATATTCTAATCTGTGTAATAACTTCTCTGATTTCCTTTTGCTGTTTACTTGAATAAATGTGTTTGCTTGCTATTCACTATTTTTGAATTTTTTTGGGGGGGGGAGGAACCAGTGTTTAGTGAGAAGGAGTTAAACTGGTGAGTGTAAGCTTAGGGCTACCTTCCTCTTTCAAAATGACCAGGGAATTGACCTTCCTTCAAAATCCAGACTCAAATATACTTGTCTAACAGAAATGTTTGAAGTATGACAGATAGATATAATTCTGGCTTAATACCCAGCCTGGAGACTTGAGAAGAGACAGCCTTGCCTATGCTGCACAGGGGCCTGTCTCTACCCCCAGCTAGTGTGCTGGAGATGCAGCCACAGCCCTTGCCTGTCCTCTTAAAGATATTTTTTCTGTGGTATGTCCTAGACTTAAGATCATATCTATCCATGCAACCCATGAGTCACATCGATATATTTAGGCAGCCCACAAAAACACAGATATTACGTGTGGGTATTGTTTCTATGGGAGCAAGTAGGTGGCACAGAGGATTGATCGCCAAGCCTGCTGTCAGGAAAACCTGAGTTCAATTATGGCCTTAGACACTTAACCAGCTGTATGACCCTAGGCAAGTCACTTAACCTTATTTGCCTCAATTTTCTCATCTGTAAAATGAACTGGAAAAGGACATGGCAAACCACACCAGTGTCTTTAGAAAACCCCAAATGGGGTCACAAAGAGTCAGATTCAACTGAACAACAACATTTCTATATATTACACCCCAAAATAGATAATATTCTTAAATCCACAGCAGACTACCCCCTGTATGAGCCACTGAGGTGTTTGCTTCAAACATTATTAACGATACTAGAATGTAATTGTCACTTGGGATTGCTCAGACATCCTCATTGTCACTGTGGTCTGGTGTCCTATGAATTTAGGAGATAAGGGCTAAAGAAAGATTGATAGAGACAGGAACTAGTTTTGTGTGTGTGTGTGTGTGTGTGTGTGGATTTTATTTTTTTGGCAATGAACTCAGTCTCATTATTTCCTTGATGACCAGTTACGAAATTTGTGGCATTTCTAAAAATCTCTGAACATGTGTTTGTCAATATGTACATGTATGCATCATTGATTCTGTTTGATAGGATTTTAGTTTCTGAAAAACAAATTCTGATTCCCCACCTCCAGGTAAAACAACCCGTATCTTGTCTGATGTAGCAGTAAAATGCTACTGTTGCTTGTCCAGCTGTCCAGCATAATTTCTGAAGGTGCCAACCTCAAACTCTGGTGCTGAACCTTTTTGCTGCTCTAGGGGGAATGGCCCTATGTTACCCAGCAGCTCCTAACAAACTTGGCTTATGATTTTACCGAGATCTAATTTCCATGGTTCATTACTGAGGGACTGTCTTGATTGCCTACAGCCAGGTGGGACCAGTTTTGGTTTTGTCTAAATACCCTTTCTGTCTATCAATATCAAGTTTACTATACCAATTCTGAGTGATGGGCAGAGTTCTCATTGCTTAGGCAGCACAAGATGTCCCCGTGTATAGCATTTTCTCATGTGCATTTCCCATGTCACTTAGACTAGTTTAACATGCTTCGTGGGCTCCCCAGTTACTCCTTGCCGCTCTAATTACTGTACCCTAAAGCCACCACAAAATTTGGGGGCTTGTCTGTTAGGAAATGGTTAGAAACTTTCCCTAATTGTCCTCTGTGCTCTCAATGATACCAAATTGTCTCTTTAATGCCTGCAAAAATGTGAGTACTTTGACTTCAGGATGTTGCATCTTCAAGGTATATACAACATCTAAGACAAGTTCTTGGAGATTCTCCTACTTTCATCTACATCAGCTGTCTGTTGCTCTTGCATCCTTTCTCTGGCATGTCCTAGACAGGACACATACACTCCCCTACACAAATAAAGGAGCAGATCAGTTCCTCTGTGTGTGTGTGTGTGTGTGTGTGTGCGTGCGTGTGTTTGCATATACTTACAGACTGATAAACAAACATACCATTCAAATATTTGGAAAAGTAGTGAGCTAAAGTGAAAGAGTAAATGCAAAATGATGGTTGGTTAGAAATACACAATACTTTGAAGAAAACAGTATAGTGCTGTAATCAATCCCTCTGGCTAGATTGCTTGACTGACAGTTGGGTTCATGTCTGGGACATTGCTTTTTTAAAAAATCTAGTCTTTTATAAATGACATTTTAAAAAAATGAATAAGCATTACCATTGTAGTTCAGCAGAGGCTCTGTGACTTATACCCTCAGAGGTATCTGGGACACTTAGAGGTTAGGTGACCTGCCCTGGATTACCCAGCTAGAATGTGTCAAAGAAGGACTTAAACCCAGGTTCCCCTGACTTGGAGGCCAGCTCTCTATTTGCTCTATCAAATGATCATTCTCTATGTCTCAAAACACATCCATACAGACACATACTTAAATATAGGGGAAGACCAATTCCAGAGTCTGTAAATGTATATACACATTCCTATATTTGTCTGCACACACAGATTGACAAATGTACATTCAAGCTTTGGAGAAGTACCAAGAATTTCATTTTATATATATTTATATATGTACATGTACATGTATATATCCATATACGTATGCTTTCTTGAGGGGGAAGGCAGGGCAATTGAGGTTAAGTGACTTGCCCAAGGTCACACGGCTAGTAAGGGTCAAGTGTCTGAGGTCGGATTTGAACTCAGGTCCTCCTGATTCCAGGGCAGGTACTCTATTCACTGCGCCACCTAGCTGCCCCCCATAATATATTTTTGATCCACTGTCACTTAGCATTCATTCTTTTACTTTAGCTTAATACGTGATATGAGGACTCTTAACATTAAAAAAAAATTATTCCTATTTTCAAAGTTCAGCCTTCTCTCCTTTCCTCCTACTGAGAAAGCAAGAAAAACAAAAACACTGTTTCAAGCATGTGTAAGTCAATCAAAACAAATTTCCACATTGACCATGTCCTAAAAATATTTATTTCATTTTGCATTCTGTGTCCTTCATCTCTCTATCAGGAAGCAGGTAGCATGTTTCCTCATTAGCTCTCTGGTCATTATGCTGATAAGAGTTCAGTATAATCATATTCCATTACATATTTAGATGCCATAATTTGGTTATCCAGTCTCCAGTTTATGGATGGATTCTCATTCTTTGCCATATCAAAAAAGCTATAAATATTTTTATGCATCTTTAGAATGTTTTTTGCTTGAGACTAATGCCTCCCTTAACCTTCTCTCCTTCTAATTCCCTTTCCCCACCCTTTTCCCCTTTTCCTTCTATTTTCCTGTTGAACGAAATGTAGATCCGTATCCAACTCTGTGTGTGTGCACATGCATGTGTTTGTGTGTGTGTGCTCATGTGTATGTATGTGCATGTGTGTGCATGCTTGTGTGTGTGTGTGTATTCTTCCTTCTTTTGAGCAGTTCAGATGAGGGAGGTTAAAGTGTAAGCCACTTTCCCTATCCCTTCCTCCTGGCTTGTATAGACTTCTGCTTGAGCACCCTTAGTCTGTGAGATCATTTTCCCTAACCTTGCTTTTTCTTCCCCCCCCAGTGTAATCTTTTTCCTCTCCTTTCATTCTTTTCTTAAGATCATCATGATATAACAAAACCCTTCCCAGACCTTGTGTAACTGGACTCCTTCTATAAAACTGGATGATGACAGGAATCAGAGAGGACACAGGTATCATTGTTCCACATTTGAATATGAGCAGTTTATCCTTGTTTATAGTCTTTTGTCATTGTTCATTCATGTTTACCTTTTATATTTCTTTTCATTCCTACCTTTTTATTCGAAAGTTTTTTTCCTTCCAGAACCCTAGTCTTTTTCATCAGGAATGCTTGGGAGTACTCTATTTCTTTTGCTTTTTTGTTTGTTTTTGCTTTTTGGAGGACAGTTGGGGTTAAGTGACTTGCCCAAGGTCACACGGCTAGTAAGTGTGTCAAGTGTCTGAGACTGGATTTGAACTCAGGTCCTCCTGACTCCAGAGCCAGTGCACCACCTAGCCGCCCCTTTATTTCTTTAAAGATCTATTTTTTTCCCCTGTAGCATTATTCTGCATTCTTTTTTTTTCCCTGGGTAAGTTATTTTTGTATGTAAGCCCCTATCCTTTGCCTTCTGGAATATCATATTCACGTTCTTTACTCCTTTAGAATGATGGCTGCTAAATAATTTGTGATCCTGACTATGGTTCCTTGGTACTTGAATTCTTTCTTTCTGGCTGTATTTTTTTAAATCTTTTTTTGCATTATTTTCCTTAAATCTGTAAGCTTGTGGATTTTAGTTGTGATTTTCCTAGGAGTTTTCATTTTGAGGTTCTTTCAGAAGGTAACCAGTGGATTTTTTCTATTTCTACTTTGCCCTATGTTCTAAGAACTCTAGATGTTTTCTTTTAAGATTTCTTGAAATGGGTCTAGGTAATTTCTCTATTTGTGGAGTCAAATAGTATAATGATTCTTAAATTCCACGCCCCCCTTGATTCGTTTTCCAGGTCATTTTGCTCTGAGATATCTTAACACTTTCTTATATTTTTTTCAGTCTTTTGACTTTGTTTTTGTAGACTTGTTTTGAGACTTGTTGCCTCATGCAGTTTTTAGCTCCTATTTGGTCCATTCTATTTTTTTTTAAAGGAGTTTGTTGTTTGGGAAAGATTTAGTACTCCTGTGCCAAGCTGATGGATCCTTTTCCAATTCTTCCTTGCATAGCTCTCATTTATTTTCTTTTTCCTCAAGCATTTCCATTCCATTTATTTAAAAAAAA
>CM053600.1:76114670-76129298 GCA_028646575.1 Pseudocheirus occidentalis
CAAGAGTGGACTACTGCTGGACTCTGCCCCTGTGAACCAACTGGAAGGCTTTGTTGGTGCAGAGCATTAGAATTGTAGGCTTCCTTTTGGTCTGAGGGTCTATCCAAGTTATACTTCTATAAACTGGGTCATACTTTTAAAGTGAGACCTTTCTTTGCACCTGAGGTATAAGTTATACTCTGCTGACTTCTGAACTTTCTCCTTTCATGGTATATAGCTCAAAGCCTCCTTAACTGAAAATGACATTGTCCCCTGTTCATTACACCCCAGATCTGTGACTCAGGCCTGGGTAGTAGATCCATCACATCTTGCTGGTCTAGGGGTGCTCCAGAATGAATCTGAGACCTCATCTTGCCCTGATGCACAACCTCTCCCTGGGCATTGGAGTGTTCTGCTTGTATGCTTCTGGACCAGCCCTGAGTCTGGGGTCCACACACCTCCCTGTCCATCTCCCTATACTGACAACTCACCACATAACAATTTCTGTTTTTTTACTATCAGGATTTATTGTGGTACTCTTTCTAGGTCTGTTAGGAGAAGCTTGCAGAGGGGAATCACTGAATTGCTTCCTATGCTCTGTCATCTCAACTCCACTTCCATATTCATTCTTTTCTTCCCCCATCCCCCTTTTTTTTGGAGGGGGGAAGGCAGGGCAATTGAGGTTAAGTGACTTGCCCAAGGTCACACAGTTGTTAGTACATGTTAAGTGTCTGAGGCTGGATTTGAACTCAGGTCCTCCTGACTTGGAAGCAAATCCATCTCTATCTTTTCTATGTTGAGTATATTGGGAAATTTATCTCTTTGTGTGTAGTCTGGTGAGCCCCTCATCAGAGTATCTCTGATATCTACCCTCCCCCAGATTAAATGATCTCTTCATTTCCATCTCAGGATGGTGATGTGATCATACTCTGGTCAGATTCTCATGTAAATGCTAAAACTACTTTAACAATCATGGTTTATTGAAACTGGTAAGGCCCCTTACCTCTTTCATTTTCCATTGGAAACTGGGGATCATAAAGATGAAGAATTTTGCCAAAGGTCACAAAGCTATTTATTTATAGAGTCAGAATTAAAACCCAGATTTCTGGAATTCAATCCAGCACTCCTTCATTACTCTATACACTCATATTAAGAATTTAGTGCGGTCCTATTGAAACCGTGGTTGATCCTTTCATCATCACTATCCCTATACAAACTATAATTAATATCTACAGTTGGTGTGGGACTTTGGGAACCTCTGCCTGCCCAACACACAAGGTGGAATGAGTTTGAGAAGACAGGTATGCGACTCTTAAGGACTTTCAAAGACTTATTCAATCAAAAAATATCACTATCATGTCCTCTTATGCATGTTTTAGGAATGAAAGATTTATTTATCCAGCATGATGACTATATGTTGTTTTTGTTCTTCATTTTTGAGGAACGCCAGTGACATCACAGGGTGATAACTTGACTAGTGGATGAATTGGATTTAAATGAGGAAGAGTTGCACAAGGTCACCAGCCTCACTCTCCCTTCCAGAATCACCAAAGTCCAGTGGTAGGACAAAAGTTAGGATGACTAGCAATGGCCAAGGTGTGCTGTGGATGATCTTTGTGTCTTTAATGTTGGACCAAATTCTGAATCCCCCACACCTCCTGCTTCAGCCACCATTCTGGCTGTTGGAACAAATTTTTCTCATCTGCCTGTTCCATTAGGGGTCAGTCTTCACATCTGGAGGTTGAGACCTCCTTTGGATTAACCAATAGGTTTGAGGCCTATCAGTTACCCTCAACCTGAGTTAGCCCTTCTGCTGAGAGAATTTTGCTGGGGTGTGGCTACAGTGCATGGTACAGCTTCTTGGAGTCATAGATGAGAGTTGAGCACTAGGTAGACATCAACTGCTGATGAGCAGCCTTAAAAGGTCTAAATAGCCTTCACACCTGTGAGTTGTATCTTCCCCTCAATATTTCATATACCTCTGATAACTATAACTTTGATAACTATGATTTAGGTGGAGGAGACGGTGAAATACCATCTAGAACATATTACTTCCCACAAAAAACAAAAAGAAAATGACAAGACACTGTTTCAGCTTTCTCAGAAAGAAGTGCTCTCGGATGGTGAAGATTTAGTTCATA
Organism: Pseudocheirus occidentalis; assembly: GCA_028646575.1. Classification (NCBI taxonomy): domain Eukaryota; kingdom Metazoa; phylum Chordata; class Mammalia; order Diprotodontia; family Pseudocheiridae; genus Pseudocheirus; species Pseudocheirus occidentalis. Next base: position 76,116,791 of record CM053600.1, read on the forward strand.
CAAGGCTTCCTGATGACCAATTTTGTGACCACAGTTTTAAAAACTGTGAGATTGTCTATTTAGGAAGTAAGAATTTATTTGTAGAATGAAAAAAAATCCACACACTGGAGAAAAGTTACATTTCAGTGCCTATAGGATAAAGGAGATGAAGAAGAAATGTAGCTGTCTAGAGTGCCTTGAATCATTATGTATTAGAACGACATTTTTCCTCCGATAGTTATGCATTCAATTCATGCTGCATCTACTTAAGCTACACTGAAGCACCAGTAATGTTATTTTTCTTGGGGAATTTGTGTTTTCAGCTTGTCATCTCTCCGCTGTTCCAAAACACTACAAGCTTTTTGCTAATTGTCCTCAGAAGAACACAGTCAGTTTAAGGATATTTAAAGGCCTATTGAATGTCTTACAAGAATCTACCTTGTGCTTTTCATTTTAGGTCAGTGAATTGTACGGCTGATGTGAAAAATCCATCTTCACTTAAACAAGTATTTTTAGGAATCTCCTCCCCCATCCTTTCTCTCAATCCCCAACTCTTGTAAAAGACACAGCGTACACAGTGATTTTTTTTTTTTTTGCTCTTCACATTACCCCTACAGTTCTAATGATCTTTTGGATTAGGAACTAATCAATTACAGCTGGAGTTCTTTCAGTAATGGGTTCTAGTCTGGAACCAGTAGATTACATTATTGCCAGACGCTATGAGTTTTTTTTATCAGCCCTCTCCATAACCAAAGAAATGTTCGGATGTTTACGGAGTTAATGATACACGAAGACTTACTCTGATAGCCGATATTTGGACAGTTTGGGGCAGTGGAGAGAGTGCTGGTATAAAAACCGGGAGAGATGCATTGAACTCTTAACTTTGCCATTAACTAGCTATGTGACTTTAGACAGTTCTCTTGCTTCCTGTAGGCTCCAGTTTCCTCAGCCTCTAAAATGTGGAACTGGATAAATGCCCCAAAGACTTCTAAGAATTGGTAGACAAAGAGAAAAGCAGGGGTGATTGCTATACTCTTGAAAGTGAAAGGTCACCTTCAAACTGAATTATTCTTTACTTGGTTCTTCCTATCCCACTGGAGAAGATGAATGATGAATGAGGGGTAAAGCATTTATTAAATTCTTCTTGTGTGTCAGGCATTGTACTGGGATTACAGAGAAAGGTAAAAGCATTCTCTACCCTCAAAGAGTCATTCATTCTAATGGGCAAGATAATATAGATTGCTAGATAGATAGATAGATGGATAGATAGAGATAGATAGATAGATAGATAGATAGATAGTTAGAGAGATAGATAGATAGGTAGGTAGATATGTAGATTCATAGGTAGGTAGGTAGATAAATGATGATGATGATGATGATAGATAGATGATAGATATAGATAGATATAGACAGACAGACAGACAGACAGATAGATAGATAGATAGATAGACAGACAGAAAGACACATAGATATGTAGATTGATAGATAGGAAGGTAGATAGATATATAGGTAGGTAGGTAGATAAATAGATGATAGATGATAGATAAATAGATAGATGATAGATACATAGATATGTAGATCAATAGGTAGGTAGATATGTAGAAAGGTAGATTGATAAGTGTATATATATATACACACATATAGGGAGAGAGAGGTAGATTGATAGGTAGATAGATAGATACATAGATATATAGATAGATATGTAGATCGATAGGTAGGTAGATATGTAGAAAGGTAGATTGATAAGTGTATATATATATATACATACATATACACACATATAGGGAGAGAGATAGGCAGATTTATAAGTAGATAGGTGGATAGATAGATGGACGGAGGGGTGGGTGGGTGGGTAGATGGATCGATGGATGGATGGATAGATAGATAGATAGATAGACAGACAGACAGAAAGACACATAGATATGTAGATTGACAGATAGGAAGGTAGATAGATATATAGGTAGGTAGATAAATAGATGATAGATAAATAGATAGGTAGATGATAGATACATAGATACATAGATAGATATGTAGATCAATAGGTAGATATGTAGAAAGGTAGATTGATAAGTATATATACACATATGCACACATATAGGAAGAGAGATAGGTAGATTGATTGGTAGATAGATAGGCAGGTAGGTAGGTAGGTAGGTAGATGATGATAGAATAGATAGGATAGAATAGGTAGATAGAGAGAGGGGGGGATGGATGGATAGATAGATAGATAGATAGATAGATAGACAGACAGATAGACAGACAGATGGATAGATGATAGATAGAGCAGTATTAAGTGTTTGCTATATTCCAGACATGGTGTTATATGCTAGGGATCCAAATACCAGCAGACTAGCCCTGCACATGGGGTGCACCTCCAAGGTGAGAGTGCTTCTCTGCCAGTAGGTTCGTGCTTCTGCCAACAATATGACAAAGCCAAATTTTTAAAAGTCCAAACTCTATTTCCAAAATCTAAGCTAGTGAAAATGCCTTGAATGTTTGTAGAGGGTGGGTGTGACAGAATAAAAAGGACAGTGAAGTATAAATTACACGGTGATCCAGCCACTCTCCTGAAATGTACCTCTGCTTTTGAGAAAATTGAGTAAAATGGGATGGAAATTTGGCTAAGTGATCATGATATTGTTCTGTGGACGTGTTGCCAGGTGTCTCTTAAAGAAGAAAAATAAATTTGTATGTCTATGCCTTTAACTGATTTAGGTTTTAATAAAAGTTCAGCAAAAGACTATTGTGGGGCTAGTTAACTAGACTAGAGCTTAACGGGGACTGATAAAGAGCCGGACTTGGCTATTTCCCATACAAAGATCTCATCATGCATATGAGACCCTTTCAGTTCTTGTTTATGCTGTAACATGAAATGTACTGAGAGAAGGAAAGTCAAGGCCCTAATTTGGTCCATTCCTTGGTAGAATAGAAAGTGAGGAAAAGGGGTAGGGGCAGATTTTAAAGTTTGGGCAGATTTCAGTGGAGAAAGGGAAGATCCTCATTGCTGAGGTGTGTTACAAGTGATGTTTATTGGAGTAGCATCTGAATGCTGGAAAAGGGCATTAATGCCTACTCCCAAACCTCCCTCCCCCAAACAAACTACCTTTATGTTTCTCTGGGAGAAGGAAGGCTATGGGAAATAGAGGCAGAAAGGATATGTAGAATAAACATGAATTTCCCCCACAGACGTACACCCTATTGTTAGAGGGAAATGAGTTAGATATTCTATATAGGTGAGCTTTCTAGATAACACAAACATTACTTTAAGTATGGAAACCTGTTTTTAAAATTTAAAATTTGAAGTGACTTTGATGGAAATCTTTCTAAAATTTATTACATACTTTCTTACCTTAAATGGATGATAGAGTATAGCATTTAACTTCTTTGTGACTCAGGGGCATCCTTATAAACAGCAGTTACTAGACCGTTACAGCGAGATAATGCATGTAAAGTACTTTGTAACTATGAGAAGCTACATAAAAACGAGCTATTATTATTCAAGAGAGGCTGATGATCACAGAACTTCAGAGTTGTAAGTTCAGGGTCCTGTGTGTAAGATAGTGCCTGGCATTTAACAAATATTTGCTTACTAGGCCCTCAATAAATGTTCCTTGATTGATTCATTGACCCCAGAGGCATGCAGTCCAACTCATACTTGAACAAGCATTTCTTCTAAAATCAAATAAACATTTTTAAAGCACTTACTATGGACCAGACATTATACTGGGTGCTGAGGATACAAATGTAATGGACTGATGAATACTTAGAAAGTGCTTACAGTTGAATGGGGAAGCCAACAAGGTTACACACACACACACACACACACACACACACACACACACGTATTCAAGTATATGTATATATACACATATGGACATATAAATGTATAGATATATATATGTGATATATAATCCATATAAGGACACATATACACACAAACACAGTGCATATATGTATATGTCCTAGTGGGCTCATATATACACATACATGTTCATGCATATGTAAAAAATTAATATAAAAAGAATAAATACAAAATATCTAAATATACATGAAGATTGGGAACACTGGGAAGATACTGATAGTTGAGGGGGGGTTGTCAGGAAAGGCTTCATGCAGAAGATGGTGTTTGAACTACATCTGGAAGGAAGATGGCCAGGTGGGAGTACAGAAAATTAATCAAAACAATGCAAAAGGAGCCATTGACTTATCACTATCTGTTTCTGTGGTTTACTGATTGTTAAAGGAAACGACAGCTATATACTTTAACCAGCTAACACTATATGCAATTATATTTAATAGGGCAAATTTCTGTTTAAAACTTGTTCTCATTTATTTAGTTATAGTCAGTGTTTATATTGATTTTTAATTTTTAATTTTTTTATATATTGTTCTTTTAATTCTGCTTTCTGGAATTTTCATCATTTTGCATCTTCCTGTATTATTTTGTATTCTTCATGTTTTTCATTCCTTATGGTGAAATTAGGCAAGTCATCTCCAACCTTGGACTCAAGAAGCCCTGAGTTCCAGTCCTCCCTCTGACACATAGTGCTTGTGTGACACTAACCGGTCAGTTCCCCAGACTACAATCAGCAAGGGAGAACCATTTGACATCTGTAGAGAGAATTTCTATTTTTGTTTCATAGGAGTAAAATCACAGTTCCTGCCTCTCCACCCAAAGGCCCAATAATGCTATTTTACATTCATGTATTACAATTTATTCAGTTATTCCCCGATCACTGGACACATAGTTTACTTCCAGTTGGCTGCTGGGAATATTTTTATTCTGGTAGGTTTTTCTTCCTTCCAATATTCCTACAGATATAAACATAAAAATAGGATGAATAGGTCACAGGGCATGTCTCTTTTCTCATATATCACCATATTGCTTTTGAAAGGGGTTGGACCAATTTGTAGTCCTATCAACCACGAATTAGCATGTTGGGAATACATATTCTTTTTATGTTAAATGTACTCTGTATATTAAATGTACTCTAATCTCTTACCATCCTGCTCGTTTTCTACTGGTCCTGTTCCAGCTTGTCAACATAATTACTGGAATCGTTTAACTAGAATTTTGCTTTTAAGAGATTTCCATGTCTTTTGAACTGCTTTCTCTTTAAGAATCTTAGGGCCTAGTGAAGGACCGGGAGTTACTGGAATGGTATGGCATATTCCACTGGAATGACCTTCAAAAGGTGGTTGAAATTTGTCAATTATAAGAAAGCACTGAGGTATAGTGGAAAGAACAATGGATTTGGAGTCAGAAGTCTTGGATTCAAACTTATGCTCTGCCAGTTACTAGCTATGTGACGTTGGGCACATCACTTTGGGGAAGGGAGAGAATAAGCATTTGATAAACAACTTCTATGTGGTACAGTGGATAGAGTGTTAGTTCTGGAGTCAGGGAGATCTGAGTTCAAATTTGGTCTCAGATATTTACTAGCTGTGTGACCCTGGGCAAGTCACTTAGGTCTGTTTGCCTCAGTTACCTCATATGTAAAATGAGCTGGAAAAGGAAATGACAAACCACTCTAGTACCAAATCACTGCCAAGAAAACCCCAAATGTGATCACAAAGAGGCAAATACAACTGAAAAACAATGCAACAATAACAACAAAACACCAACTGTACGCCAAGCACTTAACAAATATTGTTTCATTTGGTCCTTACAACAACCCTGAGAGGTAGATCTCCATTTTATAATTGAGGAAACTGAGGCAGACAGAGGTTACCAAAGCCACTCAACCAGTAAGTGTTAGAGGCCACATTTGAAGGCATGTCTTCTTGTCTTCAGATCCTACGCTCTATCCACTGAGTCACCTAAAAGTTTTCCCTCTTTGGGCCCAAATTTCCTGTTCTCTACCCCAAAGGAACGGGTTAAATTGGATGATCTTTAATCTATGATCCCTCCTAACCCCAAATATGATTTCATATGGAAAGTGTGAGCAGGCTTGGGATTTTTTTCTCCTTTGGTATAACAGAGAGATGTTTGATGGAAACTATGAGATGTGAGAGTGCTGTTATATTTTCTTATAGAGTTCCTGGGACATATTTGAAGTTGACTTTCAATGGAATCCTCAGAGCCCAGAACTTTGATCAAACTTCTAAATTTTCCCAAGGTGAGGGGGGCAGGAACAGAATAGTTATGAAAAAAACAACAAAAAACCAGAAGAAGAACATAGGTGATGTACTTCTAGATGGTTCCTGAGATACCTATGTTGTTTCTTGTTAAACTTGTTTGAAAACCATACATGTCCATGTTCAAAACTTAACATCCTAAATGCCGATCCATAGCACGCATTATATCTTTATCCAAACAAGATGATATAACACAATGTATTACTTGTAGCTGCATATCCAGGATGACTACTAGCACAGGTTCTTAGATCTGCTTTACTAGGAAAGATAGCAAGTTTGAGGGGTCAACAGTCTTTTTTAATTACATTCACTAGTTTAGGGGAAAAGTCAGCACCCTGAACTTCAGAGAAAATACAAACAGAAAAAACATAAGAGAAATAAAGACCAACAGACAGGACTCTGACTGCCTGAATCAAAGCAATATTGCTGTATACTTTACATACATCCCTGGATCAAGAGAGCCCTTACATCTGAGTAGCTGGGGAGCTCTGAACATATGGGGACTCAGAATCTTGACAGGAAATCACAAGATCCTTCTCACAAGAGAGCTGCCAAAGCAAAACACCAACTCAGAGTGTATATATGCTTCTCAGAGTCAGCAGGCATCACAACCCTAGTGACTCAGTACCTAATTAGAAATTAGCAAAAGGTGTGAAAGCCTTCCTACAAGCAAGCTTCCCTTAATGGACTCCAAGTGAGGCCTCTTAATAGGAAGGGAAGATCTTAAATCCTATTCACATTATACTACTTTATGTCTCTTAGCTGTCTCTAGTGGACCTAGACTGTTTTGTTATCTATAACATCTATAGACCTTGTGTATGGAATAGAGATGATCTGGATAAAGGGGCCCCCTTGATCTTTTTACCATAGGCTACTATTGACCTTGCCATGTTACAGCTAGGCTAGGAACCAGAATGGTGAGGCCTCTCAGAATACTTTACTAAGAAAATGCCCATTTAAATGATACTTCCTTACTCCATTATATTAGTTTCTTCATGTATCATCTTAATGTCATGTTTCTATTTCATTTTCCTAATGCATTTAATACAAAAGGAATGCACTCTTTATCCTGAGTCCTAGAGATGCTAGTGGGCAAGAACCATCTCTTTAATGTTTTGTCACACACAGGGGCTTTAGCTTAGAGTATTGATTGCTTTCGGTCAGAATCCAAGAAAGGGTTTTCAGATAATATTTGGTTCATCCATTTCTTGCTTAATCCTGTCTCTGGAATTCAGGTCACGGTGAAAAGACTGCAGAATAACTCAGCACCCCCGTCAGACCTTTCTAGGACTTGTCTCCAGAGTCCATGATTTGGATGCTCAGTGAAAGGTAAAGGTGGGAGGGGTGAGGGCAAACCAGGTATTTATCTAAAACTGCAGATTGCATTTAGAGAACAGCACAGTATTGCTTCTTGAATCTACAATTTAACTTATCATCAATAAATTAAAAAATTACTCAAAGCAACTTCTTAAAGAGACTTCCTAATCTAGATTTTGTTTAATGGGAAGTGTTTCAAGATGCAGTAACTAATAACTTTGGAAGACTGATGAAGTGTACCTCCCATCTTTCAGTAGCTCATCATCCTGACCCTCGATGACCCCGGAAGAGAGAGTGAGGAATGATATTACAACAGCCCTGCCTCACTTAAATCCAATTCACTTGCAAGTAAAGACATCACCCTTCTGATGTCATTGGTTCCCTTTGAGAACAACAATCTGTGACTGACTAGAGGAGCATGATAAGACTCACATTATCAGATGTGACCAATGTGTTGGTTTCTTTGGCTTGGGACCTATGATTTCACTATCATAGGGAACTCTCTGGTAAGGAATCTTCTTTTATCAATGCTGGTCACCAGATATATTACAACTTAGAGTCTTAGAAAGTTGTTCAGGGCACTCTGAAGGGTGGCGCTAGGTCATACAGTCAATATGGGTCAGAGGCTGTCCTCAAACCCAGATCTTCCTGACTCCAAGGCCACTTGTCCCTCCACTAGGCCTTACTCCCCTCTGTTTTGCTTGGTTATATTTATTAGGGAGGGGGGGTGAGTTAATGCTTAGTGACAAAATTGTAAAAGAAGGAAAGAAAGGAAGAAATTAAGGAGGGAAGGAAGAAGTATCAATAAACTAAAAACGATGCATTTTTGTTGTTGTTAATGATTCTTCACGACCGCATTTGGTGTTTTCTTGGCAAAGATACTGGAGTGGTTTGCCATTTCCTTCTCCAGCTCATTTTATGAATGAGGAAACTGAGGCAGATAGGATTGAGTGAGTTGACCAGGGTCACACTGTTGGTACGTGTCTGGGGCCAGATTTGAACTCAAGAAAATGAGTCTTCCTGATTCTAGGCCAAGTTTTCTATCTATTGTGCCACCTAGTTGATCACCCAAAAATGCCTAGTAAAAAATCAAAACAGGGCAAATATAAATAATATGTGTTATATAACATATAGCATATATATGTGTATAAATACATAAAACTATAAAACAGAAGTCCATGGTTTCATATGCGACCTCTTTTTTTATATAAGACATTTGTGTTTGTTAGCTATTATTAAGTTCATAATAAATTTTAAAAAAATGTTTGATGGAAAATATAGATGGAAAGGAGAGGAAGTGTCAGAAGATTATAAAATGCAAAGCTGGGATCAACTTGAGAGAGCATCTGGAACACTGTCCTCATACTCACCCAAGATCGCATGACCATTTTTCTGCTGAGCCAAGAGCACATAGAACCCAGTGCCTTATCTGACTTCATGATGGGTTAAAGCAAAGACTTGGGTTTGGGGATTCTTAGGAAATTGTAACTCTGAAAGCTAGAAAAAATGGGAACTTTGTTACAGCAAGCGGGCAAAAAGAAAACAAAAAGAAACCAACCCCAAATACATACCCTATAGGACAATACAGGCAGACAGAGGTTTGTCCATGTATGCAAGAAAGTCACCTACTCACATTAGGAAAAGAACGTGCTCAAAGTTAATATTCAAGCAGGAAAGTTTTACAAATTAAAATAGTCACAGGTGAGAACAGGTAATCCAGGTGTGGGAGGGCACATTCCTGATCAGATGAAGATGTGGTCTGACTAGGAAGTGGGAAACATGCCTGGCGTCACTTTTCCACACCAGGCTAGGCTTGGGGGAGTTTCTTTTTCCAGACCAAAGTTGGGTGAAAGTTCGAGCTGAGTAGCTGAAGCAGCAGAAGAGGAGTTGCCCAGGATATTTGTTCAATCAGAAACTTAGTTCGTTAGTTTCTTGACATAGGGTTAAGATAGGTCAGACAGTGGGAAAAGAACAGAGCTGTCTGTCATTGTATGATGTATGGGTGTTAGGACCTCTTAGCTCAAGTGATTCCATATTGAAGGTCTAGCGTTATAACTATGACACAGAACAATATAAAAACCGCAATGACCGTACCCAGGCTACTGACCCCCAATTCGGGAAACTGTTCTTTCCTCTGCACCGGGGACACAGCAGCAGTAAAATGAATGAGTCTCCCAACCTGTCTGAACAGGTGCTCCCAAAATCAGGGGAGAGACTGTGGGAAAAAAAAATCTTACACAGCGGGAGGAATGCCAAAATCGGAATCCCAATATTCCAAAAGGCCACATAACTGGAAATTCCTATAGAGGACACCTTCCCAGCCCTTTTTATCCTCAGTTTGTCACATACCCTGGGCTTAGTTTTGCTTTGTAAGAAGCCGAATGAACAGTCTGAGATGAGGAATGTAGGAATATATCCCTTCCTGGCTCCTAATGCCAGAAAAATGTCTTGCTATATCTAATCCCATTTATGTGATGACATTCCTTGAGTCCAGAAGAGACTCAGTTTCCTCATTTGTAGGTGAAGAGCCAGATTATCAGCCAGCTAGGTGGTATAGTGGATAGAGTACAACACTTAACATCCAGAAGGCCTGAGTTAGAATCTTGTCTCAAACACTTACCAGCTCTGTATCCTGGGCAAATCACTTAACCTGTCTGTGCCTCAGTTTCTTCACCTGTAAAATGGGGATAATAATCACACCTACTTTAAAGGGTTGTTGTGATGGTCAAATGAGTTGACATATAGCAAGCACTTAATAAAATGTTCTTTTTTTCTACACCAGGAGCACAACAATGACTGAAGCTTTATATAAATGTTGTTGTTGTTCAGTTGTGTCCAACCCTTCATGACCCCATTTAAGGTTTATTGGCAAAGATACTGGAGTGATTTGCCATTTCCTTCTCCAGCTCATTTTACAGATGAGGAAACCGAGGCAAACAGGGTTAAGTGACTTGCCCAGTAAGTGTCTGGAGGAGGATTTGAACTCATAAAGATGAGCCTTCCTGATTCCAAGCCTAGTGCTCTATGCACTGTGCCACTTGGCTGCCCTATGCAAATGCTAGATACTGTTATGATTTTAATCTGTAAGATTATTATTATTATCTCTAACAACAACAGCAAAAGGGGTTTCTAACCTGTGATTAGAAAACTTGTTTTTATTTTTAAAATATTTTGATATAATTGGTTTCCTTTGTAATCATGTATCTAAAAACATTTTTCTGAGAAGACTGGGTTTCACCAGACTGTCAAAGGGGTCCATGACACCAGATAAGATAAAGAATTCCTACTTTGGGGTGGCTAGGTAGTGCAGTGAATAGAGCACCGGTCCTGGAGTCAGGAGGACCTGAGTTCAAATCCAGTCTTAGACACTTAACACTTACTAGCCGTATGACCTTGGGCAAGTCTCTTAACCCCAATTGCCCTACCTTCCCCCCTCCAAAAGAAGCAAAAAAAAAAAAAGAATTCCTACTTTAAGGTCACTTCTAGCTCTGGAGTCTGGAGTACTTTTCTTGTCCACTTATGATCACCCTTATTTTAATATAATCTTCTCTCATGAATTCTTTGGAGGACTGGTTGTTGCTTGTCCTTCATTCTCAAAGAGGACCACAACATCAAGAAGGTGATGCCATGACATGCAAGTGAATTGGATTTAAGTGAGGGAGGGCTGTGCAAAGTCACCTGCCTCACTTTCTCCTCTGGAACCGTCTGGATCCGGTGACCAGATATGGATCAGTACAAATGCAGATGGCCCAGGATGCCCAGGATGCAGTAGGGAACCCTGACCGTTTCAAGCTAAGGTCTTTAACAAATCTCAGTACACAGTCACAGAGACATCATATGTGTGACGACCAACCTTGATAAACTGGACTCTCGTCAGCAACGCACGGTTATAAGACAGCTCTAAAAGTTGCAGAAGGGAAGGAGGTGTCTACACTCAGAGAAAGATCTAGAAAGACCAGAGTTTAAATGGAGACTGAAGCAAACACATGCTATTGTTCTTTTCCATGTTTGGTTTTGTTTCTTTTGTTTCTTTTTTCCCCCCATTATTTGCTCCATTGGTTACAACGCTTCTATACAACCAGACTGTTGTACAGTGTGAAAGTGCCTGCAGATCCCATACATGATTGTACGCCACCATGGGGGAGAATGGGGGGGAAGGGAGGGGAGAAAATCTGAAACTCATGTTATTCTGGAACTAAAACTAAATAAACAAGTCAATAAATTTTTTTTTAAAAACCCAAAAAACCAAGTCTCAGTCTGAACCATCAGAGTGTAAACAATGACTAAGTGACCACTGTACTAGGCACTGGGGATACAAATGAAATGAAACAATTTTTACACAGCAAAGGCATATGTATACACACATACATACATACGTTTGTATGTAACAGAAAAATTAGAGAGAGGAAAGAGAAAGAGGAGGGAGAAAGGACATGGGAAGAGACAGAGAGAGGAGGGGGAGGGGGAGAAAAAGAGGGGAGAGAGACAGAGAGAGACAGAGAGGCAGAGTGAGAGACAGACAGAAAGAGTGAGAGACAGAGACAGAGAGACAGAGACAGAGTGAGAGACAGAGACAGAGAGAGACAGAGACAGAGTGAGAGAGAGAGAAGAGAGAGAGTGAGAGACAGAGAGGGACAGAGAGACACAGTAAGAGACAGAGAGAGACAAAGAGAGAGACAGAGTGAGAGACAGAGACAGAGAGAGAGACAGAGACAGACAGACAGAGAAGAGAGAGAGTGAGAGACAGAGACAGAGAGGGACAGAGAGACACAGTAAGAGACAGAGAGAGACAAAGAGAGAGACAGAGTGAGAGACAGAGAGACAGAGACAGAGAGGAGAGAAAGAGATAGAGAGACAGAGAGAGAGAGAGGAGAGATAAAATACATATAAAGAAAATAAATGCCAGTAAAGACAAAGTAGGTAAGTGTAAGAAAGACTTCACGTAGAAAGGCAGTGTTTGAGTTGCATCTTGAAGGAACAGAGGAATTCCATGAAGCAGAGATGAGGAAGGCCTTCTTAGGGCCCTGAGGGATGGAGGATGACCAGTACAAAGAAAGAGAGAGGATGGATGTAG
>CM053600.1:76129798-76172031 GCA_028646575.1 Pseudocheirus occidentalis
CACACTTCAGTAAACGGACAGGGACAGGGTAGAGAACAGAACAAGGGGGGGAGGGATAGCAAGGAGGGACATATGATCACTGTCACAATATGTCTACTATAAAGATGTCCTGTATAATCACACATCCACAGCCTGTATTGAACTGGCTGTCCTTCCAATGGGGGTGGGTGACAAAGGAAGAACCAAAAGAATCTGGAATTTAAAGCTCTGCAATATCTGCAACTAGGAATTAAGATATATAGGGGCTGGGGTAGGGAGACCCTCCCTGCCCTACCAGAAAGTTAGAGAGCAGAACAGGGGGAGGGGCTCTACAGTGGGATTGCTGTTTTGGGGTTGGGATAGGAGAAAGACGGGGAGAAAATTTATAATTCAAAATCTCATGAAAATGAATGATGTAAACAAGAAAACAAATAAAATTACCAAAAAAAAAAAAAAAAACAAGACAATGTCAATCAACTGGCCTATGGATTCACTCCTCTTCCCTAGAACTTCACAGACTAAAGCATGCTTTCCTAAACCTCTACTGTAATATGAGCTCCTCAAGGGCAGCAGGGGTTAGCTCACTTCTGCATTTTTATCCCTAGTGTTTAGCAAAGTATCTGATATCCAGTAAATGCTTTGTATGCATCCATTCATTCATTCACTGAAGAAAGTTAAGGATTTTAGGAAGAGAGTAATTTATAAGCATGGAGGGCAGCCTTCGCAATAGTAAAGGACATTTATATTATTATTTTATAGTACTATTCTCTAAGTACCTTAACAAATGAAAATCTTCTTTCACTTTTCTACCCACCTTATAGTTTATCACTCAGTATTCAATTGTATTTTGCTAAGAGGAAAAATGTTTAGTGTTAACCAAGAAAATTGTGTTGGTGGCACAGTGAATAGAGTCAGGATCCCTGAATGAATGAATAAATAGAGCCCTGGAATCAGGAGGACCCGAGTTCAAATCCAGCCTCAGACACGTAACACTTACTAGCCATGTGACCTTGAGCAAGTCACTTAACCCCAACTGCCCTGCTTTCCCTCTTCCAAAAAAGAAAAAAAAATAGGTGTCATAAAACTGAACCATGGGGAAGAAAACCAACAAATCTAGTCAAAGAGCCCTGAAGAGACCATAAGCTTCTCTCTCACATTGATGTTACATTCAAGTTCATAAAAACACCAAGAAGCAGGGCTTTTGTTGATTCTATTTGTGAAACCAACCTTATTATTAGTTGTACTTTTTGGAGGAAAAGATCTATACCTGCGATTTCACCTGTATGAAGACCTCCCACTATGGAGATTTCCTCCACTCACCTACAGTTTAAAGTCTTAGCTGCACTGAGATTTTTAGTTACTAACCCATCATCACAAAGTTCATGACAGAAGAAACCCAGGTTTCCTGACTCTAAGGTTGGTCTTTACCCAATTAGTCCAATCAACTAATATTAGCTTATATTTATACAGTGATACAGTGTTTACCAAAGTATTTACATTTATCACTTGATCCTCATAACCCTATTAGGTTTGGAAAGTCAAATGATTTGAATTCACGTTTCATAAATGAGAAAATAGAAAGGCAAAGAAATTAAGGGACTTGCCCTTTCTTGTATGGCAAATAAATCAACAGATTCAAAATGGAATTTGAACCTGGGTCTTATGACGAGCCTCAATGGTCTTTCTAATCTACCATAAGGCATCCCCAAGAAAAAGCCAACACAAACTGGACGTCATGGCAGGGTCATTAAGTGGGTCATTCAGTAGTCCCTGTGTGTTTTTGTCTTTCCTCTCTTGTGAGTTTGCCTATCCAGGAAGTAGAAGAAGGAAGAGAAGGTATGAGAGTCAATCAAAGAAGGTACCCAAAGGATTTGACTGAAATGAACACTTTACAAGGTCAGTGAGGTATGTAGCATGATCATACCTTTGGGGTTGTTCCTTCTCTTTTAGTATATACCGGTTTAAGAAGTTACTGGTTGCTAAAATGTAATGTGGCTGGCTAACAAAAATTTCATTATTCACCCTCTATAGAAACACTGATATTAAAATGCTAATTAAGTGTACCTCTAGGGAACCATATTTTTAATGCTTTTATATCCAGAAAATATATGTTTATCTCTATCTCTATCCATGACAAAACCTTTCCCATAATTCCACAGTAACTCATACTTTAGGTTTCTTTGCTTATGTTATAGTCAATAGTTTTTAGTTTCTCTTTTGGAGCAATTCCAACAAATGAGAGTCACAATAGCAAAATCTTCTTCTGACCTAGTTAGTACATACTTCAGTCAAAATTTCTAAAATTTCATCTTCAAGGTTCTTCAAGTCTGGTGCCTTTCCTTTTCTACTTCTATGAGAAACTGGATACAACATACATCTAAAAAGTAAAAATGGATCCTAGTAAGTCACAACTACTGTTCTATGAACTCTCTGTTCTTCACACCACTTTGCTACCAGCCCCTCTGAGTTACTTATACTCATCCTTTTACCTAAAAATATGTTTTGGGTTTTTTGTTTGTTTGTGTTTTTTTGCTTTCTGGATGGGGAAGGGCAGGGCAATTGGGGTTAAGTGACTTGTCCAAGGTCACATGTCTAGTAAGTGTTAAGAGTCTGAAGTTGGATTTGAACTCGGGTCCTCCTGACTCCAGGGCAGGTGCTCTATTTACTGTGCCACCTAGCTGCCCCCAAAAATAGGTTTTTAAAAGAAAAATCAACACATACTATAGAGTACAACCCATAAGACTATTTTAGATGTTCCGTAAGAAAAAGGTGTTGCAAATTTAGGTGCAACAATTCAAGAATTCATGCTATTTTAATTTAACTATTTAACTATTCTATTGATTCCCCTTTTCAAAAGCTATGATAATCAATGTTAATTCAGCAATATGTCTCCTGTGAAACCATTTTAAAATGTCATGCACTAATAATACATTTTCTAGGAACATGCCCACTTCTTGGTGCCAAAACTTCCCAATTAAGAATATAGATAATATCTCTAATGTTACATTTCTAAAGTAAAGTATCTACTACTGATAAACTTAGGGTAAATTTGTGCAGATATGAGCAAGAAAAAAAAATAAATCTATAAAATGTCATATCAAAGTATTGACACATTTTTCCCCTAAAATTCACTGAACACTTTTACCAATGTAATTAGTCAGATAAAAGCTACAAATAACCTACATACAGTTAATAGTCTGATATACTGTCACATAATAATTTCTAGAAAAAAAAATTTTCATACAATCTCTTGATCTTCAGAAAGAACCCCTCCAAAAAATGTTTTAAATGTACATTTAACATGCTAATTTATTTTACAAAGAAAAGGGTCCAAAATACAGGCAAATCATGAGCTCTCTGGGCCTCAGTTTCCTTACTGATAAAATTATGTGATTTTAACAAATTAGCTCTGATGTTCCCTCATTCTCTCTAGTTCCAATTTTTACAACAAAGCAACCTAATGATATCTGGGAACAATTATTATATGCTACTAAGTTAGCATAAATGCAAATATTTAATTGTACATGGAAAAATGGAGGGAAAAAAAAAGATGTTTCTTCTGTGGTTTGATTGTCAAGAGATAGATACTAACACTCATTTGTAATTCTCTCCTGCCCTCTAGGGGTTGCTTAAAGAACTTCAAATTTGTAAGTTTTTAAACATTTAAGTCAGTCCACTATGTCCTAGGTCACATTTTCATTGCTGATATAAAACCTTTGTTTTCAAACGTCATTTTCTCTTATTTTGACACACAACGCTTTTAAAGGAAAGCATTTAAAGCAAATGCAGGCCAATCTCTTAGCAGATATAAAGAAGTAAAGGTTTGTCTTTAATATTTTTATAATAAGAATTTTAAAAAAAAACTGATCAAGGACGAATCTTATTTCCTTTCAAGCTTCATCCATCATCACAGACTACATGTGAGCAGAGTGTAAAAATTGAAGGGAAACAATCACTTTCCCAGAATTACTTACTGATAGAATTTGAAGGTAGATTCAATTTAATAATATTCATTATATCTACTATGTTCAGACACTGTGAGATCAGTTGAAGTCATGTCTTTCAAGTTCCAAGAAAAAGATTTCCAGGGAGGAATAGCCTATATGGCAAAGTAAAAGCAGGAACTTACTCCAATACCTGTAAAATATGACTCTAAATAAATTTTAGAACTACATAACCCACAAAGTGACAGAGAGAAACAAGTCTCCCCCTGAAGGCAGGCTGACAGGAAGGGTCTATTGTACCAAGCTGGGAACCAAACAGAGTCCCA
This sequence comes from Pseudocheirus occidentalis, assembly GCA_028646575.1. Lineage (NCBI taxonomy): Eukaryota > Metazoa > Chordata > Mammalia > Diprotodontia > Pseudocheiridae > Pseudocheirus > Pseudocheirus occidentalis. The sequence continues at coordinate 76,134,048 of CM053600.1, forward strand.
CATGAGCCATGCCATCCTAGACAGGGGAGGAGAAGGGGTAACCCCTCTCAGTAGCAAAGACCAGCTGGAGGAGATTTCAAGAGAGTGAATCACTGGCAGCTGTGGTGGCTTCCAGACTCTTCAACCCATAAATGCCAAAAAGAAAGTAAAAGGTCAGTGGGGAACTCTGTTGGAACTCGGTAACAGAAAAGCACTGTCCAACCCCTGCCCCCAGGGCAAGAGTTGGTGGAGGCTGCAGCTGCTGCCACATGGCTGCCTCCAGAATTCCTGGCCTAAATATCGTAGGGGGCCCAAGGATCATTGCTCTTGCTTTGACCTGCTTGGATCTGAGTCACGGTCTTGGGTGGTGGTCCTGGGGTGAGGAATGCAAGTATGCCAGAGCTTATGGTGGCTATAGAGAGGGTGACCTCCTCATAGCTCTGACAACATTTGCAAAAACCCCAGCAATTTGGGACACAGCTCTCTCCACTCTGGAAGCAGAGTTCTACAGTGGCAAAGAGCTCAAAAGTCAAGTATTTGGCTGGCAAGATGAGCAAGCAGAGGAAGCACAATCAGAGCATAGAATCCATTTTTGAGGACAAAAAGGATAAAAACATGGAATCGGAAGACAACAAAGTCAAAACTCCTGCATCAAAAGCTTCCAAGAAAAATATGAACTGGTTATAGACCACAGAGATGCTCAAGAAGGATTCTGAAAATCAAGTAAGAGAAGTGGAGGAAAAACTGGGAAGAGAAATGAAAATGATGCAAGAAAATCATGAAAAGAGAGCCAGTAGCCTGCTAAAGAAGACCCTCCAAAATACTGAAGAAATAACACCTTTAAAAGTAGACTAACTCAAATGGCAAAAGAGGGCCAAAAAGCCAATGAGGAGAAGAATGCCTTAAAAAGCTGAATTGCCCAGATGGAAAAGAAATTTCAAAAACTCACTGAAGAGAATAATTCCTTCAAAATTAGACTGGAGCAAACAGAAGCTATTGACTTTATGAGAAATCAAGATTCCATTCCAGAAACTTCTCTTATGATTATTTCCCTAAAGTATTTTTAAAATGCACTTTAAGTATATTATTAAGGACAAAATAAAAGGTTAAAATGGATAAATATTTCCTATATTATGTAATATCTCCTTTCTAATACAATAAAAGCTCATTAGCTTAAATTCCATTAGCTCAAGCTGTGTCAGTTGCACAAAAGTTAGTACAATGAAGAAATATTCTACTAGGTAAATTAATAATGAAACAAGTTTCCTAGGACCAAGTTTAACTTACTTAACAAGACAACCTTTCAAGGGTTTTAGCAAAGTTTAAACAAATGGATATAACTAGTTGTAAATAAGTAATCTATTTATTAATATATATTTAGCAGAACTTGTAGTTGGAAACACTATTAGCACTTAAAGTTAGTCTATATATTTAAATTAAAAAAAACTATATATCCTGAGTCAAACTTTTCACTAATTCAGAATATTTTTCCCTCAATTAGTATAAAATAAAGTTTCTCATTTATATTCACTTCTCAGGTGAAATTATAAGATGATCAAGGCACTGAGATAATTTTTAGATTTTACTCTTCAACATTCTGAATCATTTTTATAACCCTCCTCTGAAATATGTGTAACTTCTACTGAACTCGTTCAGTATAGAACAAAACAATAATGTAATAAAAGTCTAAAGCTGGGAGGTAAAACCATTTTACAACTGCTGAGTACAAGTAGGACAAATTAGTTAAGAATCACACACAAAAAAATTAATCTAGATAATTCTCTTAGGAAAGTATAAAACATTCAATTTACCCACTTTTTAAGAAACTCACTTCATTTTTTTCATTATTGTCAGTAGTAGAGATAGAAGAAATTTAAAAAAGTAGAAAGAGAATAAAAACAGGATTAAAACGGGGCGGCTAGGTGGTGCAGTGAATAGAGCACTGGCCCTGGAGTCAGGAAATCCAGCCTCAGACACTTAACACAAAAAACTAGCCATGTGACCTTGGGCAAGTCACTTAACCCCAACTGCCCTCCAAAAAAGCCAAAAAAACAAAACAGGATTAAAACAATGCAGAAACAGTAATGAGCAAAGGGAAAAGAAAAAGTCTTATTTCAATACCACACACACACACACACACACAGAAATAAGAAGAAAAAAGGGTTAAAAAAAAAAAAGTAGGACAAAGAAAAAGCCTGGTATAATAGGTTATAAGATCAGAGCGGTTCATTAGCAATTTGAATGAGAGTTAACAGTTATCATCTACTGTTCATTAATTGAGTAAGATGTCACAATTCCATTTTAAAATTATTAAGTGACTACTATGTGTAGGAATTGACCCATCAGAGGAAGGGAAGAGTGAGGAAGCTACAGTAGTATCATAGAGAAAGTCTAGAGAGTGAGAAATAGAATCAGAAGAATTAGAGAACAGAGGATAATAAATCTAGAGCTAAAAAGGTCTGCTGAGGCCAACCAGCGAAATCCCCTCATTTTACAAATATGGAAATTGAAGGCCGAGAGCAGCTAAGTGAATTGAATCACACTGGTAATAAGAATCAGATGCACAATTTGAAAACAGGTCTTTTGACTCCACAGACATTGTTCTTTCCGTTACATCCCACTTCACTAGAGATTTCCATATTACTATGAAGACTCAATAAAATCAAGCCAAGGTCATGGTGATGAAAAAAACATTTTTTTTCTTCTAATGGCCTCTTCTCAATCATCATCCTTCTTGAGTGCTCTATAATATTTTATATTGTTGATAATATACTTCTGGCTAGGTACCTGCTATGAGTTCTTTCACAATTTCCTAAGTTCCTACACAGTTTCCCTGGTGGATCCTCATCTGTAAAAGCATACTAGCCAATGATGACTCATAAACTCTGTGTGAGGCCTTCTTTGTGAACTCATTAGCTTTCTCAATGGTTCAAATATCATCTCTATTCTGATTCTCAGATCTATGTGTTCACCCCTAGTCTCAATACTATGCTTTATCAACATCACCAGCTGTCACTAAACATTTCAAACTGAATGTTCCATAAGAATCTCAAACTCTTACATGTCCAAAATGAATTACCGTTTCCCCAAAACCTGAATGTCTTAATTATTTTATCCTCTCAGTCACCTAGATTTGCTATATTTCTCATCTCCTAGTCTTTATACTGGTAGTCCCTCATGCTTAGAATGCTTTCCTACATCACTTCTGCATCTTGGAATGTGTAGCTTCTTTCAAAAAACCCAAAAACTTCAATGCCCAAATGTCAATCTCTACAGGAGGTCATTCCTGGTTCCCCAGCATCCATTACTTTCCCATCTCAGGTTACCTTCCATCTACTCTATATTCATCCAATATTATTTAAATACATAGCGCTTTCCACATCAGAGTGAAGCTCCACAAGAACAGATGACTGTCTTTTTTCTTTGTATCTCCAGGATTTAACAAAGTATCTAACACATAATAAACATTTAATATAAATGCTTACTGACTGGTTGATAAATTAAGATACTTTTAGGCTTGATGCCTCATTTATTTTTTTCAAATGCTATTAATATTGGTATGAAATCAGAGGAGGAGGAAAGGAACAAGTACTTATTAAATGCCTAGCCTATATCAGGCACTGTGTTAAAGTTACTTACAAATATTATCTCATTTGATATAACAACCCTAGATGATATTATTATCCCCATTGTAGAACAGAGGAAACTGAGGCATACACAGGTTATGTGACTTATTACAAGGGTCATATAGCTAGCAAGTGTCTGAGGTCGCATTTGAACTCAGGTCTTGCTGGCTCAGTACTCTACCTACTAGGCTACATCACTCATCTGTCTCTAAATGAGTCAAAAGAACAGAATATTTCTGAAACTCTAAATGGTTTAATCAAGCAAAGAAAAAATGAATTTGACATGTAAATTTTCTTAAAAACTAGAAAAACAAAACCAAACAAAAAAGAAAAATAAATTCAAATAACACCAAAGTAGGAATTCTAAAAATCAAATTAGATTGATAAAATGAAAGCAAAAAAGCCATCAAAAGCTAAATAAAATTAGAAACTCTTTTAAAAAACAAAATAACTGATAAACAATTAACTAGTCTGATTAAAAAAGAGCAGAAAATCAAACTAGTCCTATAACAATGAAAAAGAAGAATTCTTAACAATTGAAGATAAAATAAAGGAAATAATTTGAAACTATTTTAACCAATTATATGCTAACATAATTGATAACTTAGATGAAATGAATGCTTACAAAAATGTAAAATATTTGGATTAACAGAGCTATATTATTTGGATGACAATATCAGAAAGAGAAATTGAACAAGTCAACAAGTTAAATTATACATGAACTCCCAAAGAATGACGCAAAAAATCCATCACACCAAACTGGATTAAGAAAATAACTTCTATCAAACATACAAATATTAAATTAAATATTACATATACTGTTTGCAAAAATAGAAGAACCCCTTCAAACTCTTTCCATAATAAAAAAAGAATCCTGCTACAAAAAACCAAAGACAAAACAGAATACTACAGAACATCCTCAATGAACATTGATATTTGAAAAAATTAAAATATTAGCAAGTAGACTAGATCATATAATGTAGGGCTAATTTAATATATATAATCTATAAACATGGTAGAGCATATTAATAACAAAAATAACCACATGATCACCAGATGCTAAAAAGACTTGACAAAATCCAACATGTTTCCATTAAAAAAAGAAATAAATCTAAGCAAAAGCATGGGCCTTCATTATAAGTGACATAAAAAAGCCAAAGATCTTTCCAATAAGACTCTAGTAAAGCAATGACATGTATTATCACCATTACTATTTGATGTGGTCTTAAGAGAAATTAAGAGAATAAAAGTAAAGTTGGAAAAAGAAAACAATCACTTTTTGTAAGTGATATGGTGCTCTAGAGAATCATAAAAGGTCAAATTAAAAAAATGAGAAATCCAAATTAAATCAAGTCTGAGGTTTTACTTCACATCCCTAAGATTAGCAAAGATGACAAAATACAAAAATGTCAATTATTATAGAGGCCTGTAGGGGGTAAAAAAGGCAAATTAATTTACTTTTACTAGAACTAAGAAAATATCCAGCCATTCTGGAAAGCAATTTGGAACCATGCCAAAGAACCGTGCTTCAACATGTTCCATGAAACTGTATATCTTTTAAAAACTTTTCAATACTTACCACTAGGCCAATATACCAAACAGATACAGGAAAGAAAAAGAGATCTATGCTTACAAAAATATTATAGCAGTTTTGTTTTTTTTTTTTGTAGTGGTAGCAGTATCAGCAAAGAACTAAAAATTAGGCAGACAGTGATTCCCCGATCTACCGGGGAATCACTTAAAAATTACAGTATACAAATATAATATCATTGCAATGTAAGAAATGGAGAAATGGACAGTTTCAAAGAAACCTAGGTGGACTTGTATGAACTTAAGGTGAGGGAAATGAGAAAAATCAGTAGAAATTAATATAATATCATAAAAACAATTCGAAAGGCTTAAAAACTATGGCCAGTGCAATGACCAACCAGGATTCCAAAGTACTCAAGGGCTTTTCTTTTTCTTTTTTCTTTTCCAATGGAGTCTCCTCATAGGAAAGTTCAGGGGAGGGAAAGAGGTTCTTCTGAATATAGTTTTATTCTAAAGAACTGAATCAAGGAGTATCACAAATTAAAAAAAAAAAACTTGTAAAGTATGTTCCTTGAACGTCCATAGTTCAGAGCTCTGTAACTTAATTTTTATTATGGTCTATCACGACATAGGTGACATTCTTTTTATGATGAACATAAGATTTACATGTTTTTATTTAAGAAGACACTGCCATAGATAATGGCTACCAAAAAAGGATTATGCCTTTAACACTCTATGAAAAAAACAATTCACCACAAAAAGCTAAAATGTCATCATTTCTTTGTCTTTATATGTGTTTTTTGCATTTCTGTATACTGCCAAAAATACATTATGTCTATTTGTGCCCAGTGATTTAGTCTTAGGGTTACCTTTTTAATTTTATAGTATCATGGGAAAGAACCTGTCAAAATATTACTTCTTCAAGTCATTTCCCACTAGGGTCCAAATTATATAGACACTTCACTTTGCATCTGCTGCTCTGCCTGGTTTCAACTCCAGGGAATAAGATGCCCATCCCAGAATAAGATCATCACTTCTAATCTCATCAGCAGGCTGCTAACTCAAGTTTTGACTGAAATCATCTTCCTGAGCCTCCTCTCCTCTCTTCCTAGAGGGCTGGAGGGTGGGATACCAAACTCCTCCTAAAGCCTTTCTTTGTAAATGGTAGAAACTGACTTTCATTTTCATTCTACTTTGCATCTACTGCTTTGCCTCGTTTCAACTCCAAAATACAAGTTACTCCCACAAAAAAAAAAAAAAACCTCCTGGGCCACCCCACTTTCCTGCCTCATTTTGTGTGTTGTCTCCCCCTTTAGATTTTAAGTTTTCTGAGAGAAAGAACTGTCTTTCATTTTATTACTTGTTTCACCAGCACTTAGTACAGTATCTGGCACATAGGGGACATTTAATAAATGTTTAGTATACTGGACTGGACATACACTAAGCAAGGCTATCTTTAAATATAAAAGAAAATAATAAAAGCAAAAAAGTCAGTTCATTATATCAAGATATTGACAACTAATATCTGGACCACAAGAATTCATTCTTACTGGTTGACGCCACATACTCTTACAGCCACTAAGAATTCTTATCTTTAAATGCTAAAAATAATACAGAAGTAAGAATGAAGCTTCATTCTGGAAACAGAAGACTGATATAATGACAAAATATTTATATATTACAAAACTGTTCTACATCAGAAAATATTAAAGATACCAATATAGAGAAGTAACAGCAGTTCCTGTGAGAGTTATCCTCTTACAAATAGGTCTATTCTGGGGGCCGCTAGATGGTGCAGTGAACAGAGCACCAACCCTGGAATCAGGAGGACCCGAGTTCAAATCCGACCTCAGACACTTAACACAAAAACTAGCCATGTGATGTTGAGCAAGTCACTTAACCCCAATTGCCCTCAAAAAAAAAAGGCAAAAAAAAAAAAAGAAAAAAGAATTGGTCTATTAAACAGCATTCCAAAAAGAAATGCAATGGGAAGGAGTAACTATGTACAAATTGAAGTAATTTTTAAATGTTCACCTAGAAAAAAAGATAAACTATTCCTACTCCTGCCAACATTTGAGGAACATAAACTGTACAACATGACATTCTGATAAAATACAAAAGCCAAAGGCTTGCTAAAGGTAGATAGCCCTTTCAAATACTGTAATTACTAATGTCCATGAGAGAAGGCTGATATCACTGATACATCATTACTACCATAAACATGGCTATAGTTACAAAGAAATATGTGCTACCATATTAATTAATCTACTCTCTTAAACCAAGGCTGGGGGAGGGGTGTGTTGGAGAGAAAAAAAACAGAAAAGATCTTTTGCAAAAAGTGAGGTTTGAACTGAAGCTTTAAAAAAAAAATTAACTTTATGTAGACCAAGCTAATATAATAAAAATAAGAATTCTACCCTAAATTAATTTAGTTATTCAGTTCCAGATGAAGAACAAAAGGTCCAGAATATCAAGGGAATTAATGAAAAGAAATGCAAGGGAAGGTGGCCTAGCCATATCAGATCTTATATTGTATTACAAAGCAGAAATCATCACAACTACCTGATACTGGCGAAGAAACAGAACGGTGGATCAGTAGAGTTGGTTAGGTAGACAAGACACAGCAGTCAATGATTATAGTAATCTACTGTTTGATAAATCCAAAGACTCCAGTTTCTGGGATAAGAACTCACTATCTGACAAAAATTATTGAGAAAACTGGAAAATAATATGCAGAAACTAGGCAGAGACCAACATCTTAGACTATACACCAAAATAAAGTCAAAACATGTACATGATTTAGATACACAGGTTCATAGTATAAGCAAACTGGGATAGCAAGTAATAGTTTACCTGTCAGATTTCTGGAGAACAGAAAAATTTATGACCAAAGAAGAAATGGAGAACATTATGAAATGCAAAATGGATAATGTTGATTACATTAAATTGAAAAGGTTTTGCATAAAGCTAATGCAACCAAGATTAGAAAGGAAGCACAAAATTGGGAAAGAATTTTTATAACCAATGTCTCTGATAAAGGCCTCGTTTCTCAAATATATAGAGAACTAAGTCAAATTTATATAAATATAAGTTATTCCTAAATTGATAAATAGTCAAAGGACAAGTAGTTTTGGGGGGAAGAAATTAAAGATATCTATAATGATATGAAAAAATGCTCTAAATCACCACTGATTAGAGAAATGCAAATCAAAACAACTTTGAAGTACCACATCACACCTATCAGATCTGACTAACATGACTAAACAAGAAAATGATAAATGCTTGAGAAGATGTGGGAAAACTGGAACACTAATGCATTGTTGGTGGAATTGTGAATTGACCCAACCATTCTGGAGAGCAATTTGGAACTAGGCCCAAAGGGTTATAAAAATGTGCATACCCTCTGACCCAGCAATACCATTTCTAGGTCTCCATCCCAAAGAGATCATACAAACAGGAAAAGGGCCAACATATGCAAAAATATTTATAGCAGCTCTTTTTTTGGTGACCAAGAATTAGAAATTGAGGGGATACCCATCAGCTGGGGAATGGCTGTACAAGTGGTAACATATGAAATGTAATGGAATACTATTATGTTAAAAGAAATGATGAGCAGGCAGACTTCATAATAACCTGGAAAGACTTACATGAACTGATGCTGAGTGAAAGTGAGCAGAACCAGTAGAACATTGTACAGAGTAATAGCAACATTTTCCAATGACTAACTTTGATAGACTTATCTCTTCTTAGCAATGCAAGGATCTAAGACTCACGATGGAAAAATGTTGTCCAAATCCAGAAAAAGAACATGGAGTCTGAATGCAGATTGAAGCATATTATTTGGGCTCCCTCTCTTATTTTGGTTTTTTCTTTCTCATATTTTTGCCATTGGTTCTAATTCTTCTTTACAACATGAGTACTGTGAAAATAAGTTCAATGTGAATGTATATGTCGAGTCGATATCAAATTACATGCCATCATCAGGTGGAGGGAGGAGAGAGATGGGGAGAAAATTTGGAACTCAAATTCTTATGATTAATCTTATTTTTTAATCAGTTCTTTATCTACTGAATGTAAAGCCTTTATCAGAAACTTCCTACTAAGATTTCTCCCCAGTTAACTGTTTCCAATATAATTTAAACTACACTGATTTTGTCTGTGCAACAACTTTTAAATTTTATATAATCGAAACTCTCCATTTTATCTTCTGTGATTATTTCTATCATTTGTTTGGTCATGAGCTCAATAGTTATAAAGGGCAATTTCTTCCCTGTTGTTCTACTTTGCTTATAATGTCATCTTTTATGACAAAGTCATTTATATATTTGGCATTATCTTGGCATATGGTGTGAGATGCTGGTCTATAAACCAGATATGCTATAAAGACTGCTTTATAGTTTTCCTAGCAGTTTCGTCAACAATGAGTTCTTATCTCAGTAGCTGGGACACTGAAATACCTAGCAGTTGAGGTTTTTCAAACACTAGACTACTATATTTGTTTCCTTTGTATATTAGATAGCTAATCTGCTACACTGATCAACCTCTATTTTTAATCAATACCAGATGATTTTAATGGTTACTACTTTGTAGTATAGTTTGAGATCTAGTATTACTAGGCTCCCTTTTTTCTCCCTTTTTTAATTACTTCCCTTAAGATTCTTAACCTTTTGCTCCTCTAGATAACTTTCACTGCTTTCTCAAATTTTTTTTCCTAGCGCTATGAAATAATCTTTTGTCAGTCTGAATGATATGACAATTAAGTAAATTAATTTAGGTAGCATTGTCTTTTAAATTATATAGACATGACCTACTCATGAACAATGAATATTTCTTTAATTACTTAGGTCTCTTATTTCCATAAAGAGTGTTTTGTAGTTGGATTCACATAGGGATGTCTTAATAGATTTCTAAATGTTATGTATATTGCCTTTATTTTTAATGGAATTTCTCTATCTTCCATGTCTTACTTGCAACATAAAGGAATGCTAATAATTTATGTGAATTTATTTCACACCCTAAAGTTATTGTTTAAATTTGTTACTTGACTTTTTAAAAATCTCAATAAATCATATCCACAAAAAGTAATAATTATATTTCCTTTATGCCTATGCTTATTCTCTCAAATTCTCTTTCTTATCTCACTGCTCTAGTGGGCATTTCTATCACTATACTAAATGGTAGTGCTGATAATGATCAGCTATAATATAGCTCTGATTTTATTGGAATAGTTTATAACTTTTTTTTATTATATATAATGTTGCTCCTGATTTAAGATAGATATTATTTACTGAATCTTGAAGGAATCCAGGGAAGCTAGTAGTAAGAGTATTCCAAATAAAAGGAGAGTCAATGAAAATGTAGAGTGAGAAGATTTCCATCATGTGCAGAAAACAGTAAGAATGCCAGCATTGTTGGATCAAAGAATACAGAGAATAGAGTAAATCTAAGAAAACTGGAAAGGTTTATGAAAGGCTTTAAATATCAAAAAGGATTTTCAATTTAATCCTAGAAGTAACTGAGAGTCACTGGAATTTATTAAGTGGGAAGTGCGAGACCCTGTCTGATTCACACTTTCAGAAAATCATTCTGTCAAATGAAGAAGCTGGATTGGAATTGCGGAGAGGATGAGGAAGGGGGTGAAGAAAGTAGAGAAATCAACTAGATAGCTATTGCAATAGTTCAGGCCTGAGATGTTAAGAGTCTTCAGCAGGATGAAAGATGTGTGAGAAAAAAGATAAGGAAAATTATAGGAGACGCTGTCAAGGTAGAAACAAGACTTAACAATAGATTGGATATGTGTAGTGAGTAAAAGTGAATTGTTAAAGATGACACCAACGTGGCAAGCCTGGGTGACTTAGAGGATAGGTGGTGCCATCAAAAGTAATGAAGAGGAAAGGGTTTAGGAAGAAGATAATAAGTTCTTTTTTGGACATGCTGAGTTTGAAATGTGTATGGGACAACTAGTTTGAGACATAGAAAAGGAAGTGACATGAAATTAGAGCTCAGGGCTAAATATATAGATCTGGGAATCATCTGCATACATAATTGAACCCAAGGAAGCAGATGAGATTACCAAGTTAGATAGTAAAAAGGGAGAAGAGGGCTCAGAACAATGCCTTAGGGAATGCAATCAAGAGCATATGACATGGGTTTGCCTTAGCAAGAAGGGCCACTTCTTCATGCTGAGGCAGCAATAAAGGAGGAAATAGTAAGGGAAGGCATCTGAGAGATTCAAGACGATGAGAAGGGCAAAAGGGAGCTCTTGTTCAATGTACTCAAGTTTTGGTAAAATAGGAGGAAAGTTCCTCACCTAAAAGAATGAGAGGAGGAGTAGGGGAGACCGTGGGCAGTTTGAAGAAGAATGAAAAGGTCTGGAATAGCTGCTATGGTAAGTGGAATGATAAAGTCATTATGAAGGTACACAAGTAATATCTTGTTTCAATCAGTTAAGATTAGATAACATAAATTTATAGTGGATCTAGTCAGTATGGTAGCATGGTTTTTCTCAGTATTACATTGTCTCTGAGCCCTTTAACCAGACAGGTCTTTAACCTAGTAATGATAGATCTTTAACCTAGTAATGAAGAGAAGTTTTCAAACTCTTTCTTCAAAAAGTAACCGTTTTTTCTCCATTATGCTACATCACTAGGAGATAAGGTTGCATAGGGCTGCCTTAAAGGTTTCCTGAAATACTTTGCTTCAGCCAAACCAAAACTCATTAGTAGAAAAAATATATATACAAATTTTAAAACTTTTAAAATAAGCTATCTACTCACTGATTTACTTGTTTACTAACAACTAATGAACTATCAATCCAAAAGTCTGGCTAACTGACCATCAAATTTATATGAGGCTTTGCAAAACTGAAAGTTAATATTCTAAGAATACTTTAATTTTATGGTTTTTAAACCACAATACAATTATTAAAATAATCTTGAATAAGAAATTTAACTGATTAAATATTGCAAAATATTTATTAAATTAAATATTGCAAAAATTAAATATTGCAAAATATTTTCAAGATATGAACTCTGATCAACTATACGCAGAGCTCACCCAAAAAAAGTTTATTCATTTGCATTTCTGAAGTACAATAATGAATGGTAGAATGAAAAATAAAAACCAAAACTGAAAGGGTTTACAGCAAATTAGTGACCTGGATATGGACCCTGAGAAATAATCATCCACACCACTATCTATACTGATTTGCTGTTCTGTGCACATGACAGTCCCATCTCCATGCTTCTGCACCGAATAATCCTCATGCCTGGAACATATACTCCTTCTCTGCTTACATCTACCTCTAAGAATCCTGATTTTCTTTCAATATCAGTTCTAGCTTTACTTTCTATATAAAATCATCCCTGATTCCCCAAGAAACTAGCACCATCTGTCTCAAAACCACATGGCATTCATCTGGTTTATACCATACTTATACATGCACACATTGTCTTCCCTGTTAGAAGGTAAATTGACTAAGTAGACAAACTATTTCACTTTTGCCTTTCAATCCCTAGCACTTGGCCTGGTGCCCTTCACAGAACAAATAGTTAATAAATGCTTAATGACTTAATTGAATATTTGGACCTAACTAAATTAAAATTTCCTCAAAGTCAGAAATAGAAAAAGAAACTAGCAATGATTTTTAACTTTAGTCATATTATATGATTTCATGCCTTTTTAAAAATAGTTTGAATCAGCTATAAAAAAGATTCCTCTCTATAAAAGAAAATTTAGTAAAACATTAAAGTTTATATTTTACCTGGCATGTTTTTCAGGAGCTTTGCATTGCACATATGTCCTTTCCGTATGTCAGTGAGGATATATTCCATTCGTTTTGCTCGCCAAAGAAAGTTAAACACCCTTAGATAGTGACTCATGCACTCTCTAGTAAATACCTGAAAAGAAGAGCAAACAGTCTAAAAATACTGCCAACATCTACAAAGACACATTTTGTCTCAGCAGTTTTATTAAAAAAAAAACAAAACACATATTAATACCTAATCTACTAAAAGTAAGATGGCAGTACAACCAATATAATTATGAACAAAAGGTATAATTTATACAAGTGTGGAGTTCTGAAAAGAAATGATCAAATATACTTTAATTTAGAAGGCAAGAATCACATTATTAAAATCCTATTAGAACATAACTTGTTCTTTCCATAAATTTGGGTATCTCAAACGTAAGATACTTTATATTTGGCTTTGGGGGTAGATATATTGCCATATTAAGGCATTCATTCACCATTAACCAGAACTTCCTTCTCATATATAACATTCCATCTAAGACAGAGATCTTTATACATGTTGTTGTCCTTGCCCGAAATGTTCTTCATTTCACCTCTAAGAACTACAACTTCAAATGTCAGCTCAAGTGCTAGATCCTAGGTCTTTCATAATTTTCCCAATTTTTACTGTTTCCTACCGCCATCTAGAAAATTACACATTTTGCATTTACTTATATGTGTATATGGTATTTCCTCCAATTAAATGGAAACTCCTTTGAGGACATGGACTTTTTTTTTTTTTGGTCTTTGTATATCTCATACTTAACACAGTTTTTAGCATATAGTAAGTGCTTGTTGAACCTGAAGTGGCCATGAAATATATGTCAAGAAAGCAAGGTATTTTTAATACCTTAATTTTTAATGTTCTCACTAACACTGGATAAAAAGAGTTGGGAAATACAGGTTCTAATATTTACTCTTACACTGGGAGACCCTGAACAAAATCACTTTGCCTCTCTAAGTTGCAGTTTCTTTACCTAAAAAAGTTGGAAACTAGACTAGAAAATCTCTAGGGAACCATCTAATCTCTAAAATTCTACACATGAGTCCTTGTTTATTTTTGTGTGTGGCATAACTGTTCGTGATAAAAGAGCTTCAGAGAAGAGAGAAGAAGGACTGGAAAGATTACAGAAGGCTTCTTGGATAAGACTGACCTTGAATGTAAAAGAATGGGTAAAAAGATGTTTTAAATAAATTTTGCTGAAATCTTTTGTTTTTATATCTCCTATATTTGCCAATTCATCATTTGCCTCTCCCCCCCGAGAGAATCCTTTATAACAACAAAAAAAAATTTAGTTTTGCTAAACTAAACAACATATTTAAAAATTCTGACATATGCACTGTTCTACATGCACTATCTGCCTACCTCTCCAAAGGGAAGAAAAGGTACCTTCTTACATCTTTTGGGAGTACCAAATTTGATCATCATAATTTTGGATCATTCAGGTTCAGACGAAGTACATGTCCCAAGAGTTGAACTGATGTTTATAAACTATATAAAAGCTCTAAGTAACCTTTGCCCATTTCCCACCAATCTGTCTAGGTCTCTGGAGAAGTTCACACAGGACTGAAGACCATTCTATAATATTCCTTATTTTATGGTTTGCCATGATATATAAATTCTTCAACCAAACTGTTGATGATTAGCTAGGCTGTTCTTCAGAGAGCAAAAACAGTCTGCTAGCTCCCTGTTATCACAAGTTCTATATGACCAGCTAAACTTCTTTACTGATGAAAATCAATACTACTTCTCTTTTTAAATATTGCTAATAATTCTTCATTGGTAATATGTGATAGCTCATTTTAGCCCATCGTTTATCTCTCCACTGTCATTTGAATGATCTGCAATTTTCTAGAGATTGTAGGATTCCATTGTTTCAGAGTCGCAAAGTATCATATAGACACTGGTGTTTAAAAAAGTTTTCTTCAGAAAGAGGCTTGGGGTAACAAATACAATCTACCTGGCTCTGTTTCTCCTACAAAATTCAGCTCTTTGTCCATTTGCAGTGTCTAACTGTAGTGGGAATAATCCCTTAAACACTGTCCTCCATGCAACTAGCCCAAGTTAGGCTAGTTTTTTCCCAAGAGGAAACAAAGGTGTCCTTAAGATCTGATTGGCCCAGAGGTCTAATGTTCCAGTCTAATGCCTCTGACATAGCTTCCTGGTTGGGTGGCCATACTGATGTTGCTTCCTGACCATGAATAGGCATAAGGAGTTCACAGATGTGAAATTGAGGCTCTTCAGACTTGGAAGATGTCCCCAATACAGAAAGTCCCAAGATCATACAATCACCACAATCTGCTGTGCTGGCCAGACATGTTTCTATATGTAGACAAGGTGGGTTCTATGTCCACCCAAGCTAAGTTTTGGAACATCTTTGCTCAATCAAGGTCCAGCTCAAATAATACCTCTTTCATAAAATCTTCTTTGATAATCTTCCTGGAAGTAATTTTTCCCTCTTCTGTGGTCCTGAGCTACTGTGCTTGTATTCATCCTGTATTATTTCTCTCTGCTACACAAATATGAGTCACTGGAATGAATGTGAGGACTACATCTTGCACATCTTCATATGTTCTGCAATGTTTACCATACAATAAATACTCAATAAACATATGTTTGATTAAACTTATAACTGCTATGTTGCTGTTGGCAATTTAATATTTCTTTTTTTTTGTTCAAAATCTTGTGATATTTGAGGACCACTGTTATAAATACTAATTCTCGGCATGCCAGTAATTATAGCTATCGATGTAGCAGACAGGTCTGAATGTATACTGAACACAAACATGTCTCAAACATTTTTAATTTTTTTCCTCTTTTAAACCAATTCTTGATATATGTTTTTCTTTTTCTATGAATATTTTCCAAAAGATGGAATGCAGAAAAAATTCTAGTTTTCACACAAGTATTCAAAGAGTCTCTCTATAGTGTTAAATGAAAAACAATATATGCCTTTGCACAGCTATTCAGTCCTGTAACATTATGAAATAATTTAGAGATCAGATATAGATAATGTTCAGTGATTTAAAAGATTTTCTCCACAGGATACCTATTTCTCAAAGCACTTAAACTTCTATGAAGCATTCATCTAATTTAATATGGTATCTGTTACACTATGCAAAAATATCAAATGTACATCATCTAACATGAGTACTTGCAATTACATTTCTTTTATATTAAACCTTAGATTATTTTCTAAGCCTTATAGGAAAACCTAATCTCTGCTTGATTTTAGCCAGTAAAAAAAAAGAGTGTATGGTAAAAATATATATAGTTTGTACAGAAAAAAAACTCATGTTATTTAGAAAGAAACACTTATAACCAAATGTTTATAAGCCAAGTAGGTAAATGAAGTTGAAATTAAGAATAAATCATGTCATTTTAATT
This sequence comes from Pseudocheirus occidentalis, assembly GCA_028646575.1. Taxonomy (NCBI): domain Eukaryota; kingdom Metazoa; phylum Chordata; class Mammalia; order Diprotodontia; family Pseudocheiridae; genus Pseudocheirus; species Pseudocheirus occidentalis. The sequence goes on from CM053600.1 coordinate 76,150,360, forward strand.
ATTATGTAAGATGGATTAACATTACCAATTTAGGAATTTAAAGACAGAAAATTTTTACTAATAGTCAATATTTCACAGAATTAATATGAAGCCAATAGCACAGGAGCTAGTAACTTGATTTATCACACCAGAAGGGCCACTAACATGGCTACGGCAATTCTGATAATCTTATATTGATTGGGTTTAGTGATTTAAATTTTAGAGGTATAGGAAATCAGTAGAGTTCAGAGCATTAGGATTAAGATTTCTAGGTAAATAATCAGATGTCCAAATAATAATATTAGTTTTAATTATATTGTAATATAAAGTTTTGCTAAGTAAAGATATAAAATAGGTAGTTTTTGGAACTATTGATGATGAGTTCAAAAAGGTACTAGTCAATAACAATATGTCTGCAAAAACCAATAATGTTAAGAAGAGCTACTTCTGCCTTTAACCATGCATCTGTAAGAAGACAACTATGCTGGTCAAACTTTTGTTCTTTGATAAGTGTTAAAAAAAATAGTACATTTCTTTATATATGGTAAAAAGCACTTTGAACAATAGTACAGCTATTTTCTCATCAATTCAAATGAATACTACATATCAAATTTTACTTAAGTAGTACAAATATGATTCCCCTGAAATACATTTTATAGTTCCTTGCAAATTATCCCAAATTAGTTGCTACAATCTAGGAATAATGGAATAAAGTGAAAATCCATTTATTAAGTAGTTGCTGAAATCTACAAGAGAACAAATGATTTATTTTTTAAAAGAATGTTTTTAATAATAGGGCGTTTTAGCACTCATTAATAATTTAAAGAAATTGAAGTTTTGGCTTAAGTGTTCATTCAGTGGGTATATCCCAGATGCAAAGTGATCACTTTAATCAGAAGTTCTTAGAGTAGAAAGGCCATTTAAAAATAACAAAATATTTAGCCATCTAAGCAACTATGAATGCTACACAAATACACAAAATGATCTTACAGTTGCAATTGGTCCATCAACATGATAGTCAAGGCTGAACACATCCCATCCAGTGTCTCCGGGAGATACCTAGAATAAAACAAACAAACAAAAAAAATACTGCTAAAGATCTTACTTATTTTCCCTAAGGAGAAAACAAAATAAAATAACATGTAAACTGTGAAAATTGTCACAATGTGGCTAACAGAAGACAAGTTTGTTTTGTAAATTTTGGCTTAATTTCCTTTTTGTTTTCTATTGACAAAAGAATATTTATAGAATTATGATATGCTTCAACAAAAGGCAAAAAACTACTTATCTTGATTTTTATTACAAATGAAAAATTAAATTTTCCTTCTCATGATTATCACGTCTCTAAAAAAAAATCTAATCCACCACTCAACACAAGAATTTGATGATAAATTATATTCATCATTTTAAAATCTGCCTCCTGCCCACTCCCCAAAATACTTGAAGTGCCAGTAAAAGTATTAGATGCAACATTCGGTTTTAGCACAAAATTCATTCTGATAATCTTTTTTCGTAACTGGCATACATCATTTTAAAATAGGGACAAGGTTAAAATACCTCCAGAAGTCTAACGTCCAGTCGTTTAAGGATTTCAGGACTGTCAAACTGTGCATTAGTTGCCCTGACAGCAGTTTCAAGAATTCCTGTCAAGTTATGCTGATACAAAGTGGTAGCTGGACGGACAAGTTCTGGTCTGACAAATAAAAAGATACGTTAAAAGAAATAATTAGGTGTCTAAAAAGTATTTTGATAACTAAAGCATCACAACACAAGATAAATTTACCTGGTTTTAAGATAGGATATCTTCAATTATTTCAAACATTATCACCAAAATCTACTCCCAATCCTTGGCATACCTCAAAACAAATTTAGTTTTAATCCACTCTGAATATTCAAATTCACAACCCTCAAAATGCTATAAATTGCTCCATTAAAAGATGTCTGCATTTTCAGATGCTTAGTCATCATATATATTTCCAAAAATAAGTAAGATAACATTTTTACCTGTTAGAATTCATTCATTCAGTAAGGATTCTTTAGGTTCTTATTAGGTGTTTGGCACAGATTAAAAAACTTAATAACAAAGACTTTTATCATCAATTATAAATATTTCCCTTCCATTTCATAAGGCCTATAGGGAACTAATTGGTCTCCTGACATACATATATACACACACATGTACATATGTGTGTATACACACAAATAGGTTTTACCATCTCTCTCTCTCTCTCTCTCACACACACACACACACACACACACACACCACTAAGTGATTTTCATTCTAGTTATATTCCCAGCTTGAATAACTGAGTACCTATGAGATCTACCCCCTTAGTCTGGATTGTTTCTGGAACTATGAAAAATTTTTGTACTGATCCAGAGTTAGACACACTAGCTTCCAGATTAAGAACATTACCCTGGAACCAAACCTGCCAAGTAGAATGTCAATACACTAGAAGAAGTTATTATTGCTTAAAATCAAAATGTAAATGCAAAAGAAAAAATGTAAATCTAGTTTTAAAAACTTACCTATGTTCCCTTTTCTGGTAATGAACCAAAGGTAAAGTTAATTCTAAATTTATGTCACAACTCTCTATATAATTTTGTATATATCTATGCCTAAGAAGAATGTAAACTTAATGGAAAATGGTTTCAACTTTGTCTGTGCATCCACAGAATCTTTTTTAGTGCCTGGAACATAGTAGGCAATCCATAAATGGTTGTTGTCTTGGATACTGAAATGTGTGTGTGTGTGTGTGTGTGTATACATACATACCTACACACACATATATATGCTGAAGCAATAAAATTAAGACAAACAGCTTACACTTAATCATCCCAAAAATTTTATTTTGGCAACTATCAACAAAGATAACAAGGTAGTTTATTTTAAATGTTTTATAATTCTATTTTTACTTTTTAAAACTTTGTTTAAAAATATATCTTGCATAAAGGTAAATCACTGAGTGTTCCTCTTGATTATACTTAAATATTCTTATAAGCAAGTCATATGAGTTACACTAAAAGAACTTTCTTATAAAACACTAATTATTTCTATCACATGTTTAGAAGTGTAAGAAATATGTATTCATATTTTTCTTACTTTAGCAAGTCCATTAAGTGCCTTATAAAATCTCCTTGACCAAGAAGTAAATATCGCCGCATAGCCTGCATGTGCTCCAATAAACTGTACTTTTTATTAAGAACATCCAATAAATATTTGCTGGTCTCAAAATAAGCTGCATCAATTTTTCCCTGAAATGCATTTTCCAAATCTGTGAATAAGTCTGCAGCTGCAAAACAAAAAAGAAAAGTATATATGTATACTTTATTTGCATTTTAACCAAGATAGGAAACTAAAAAGGCATATTAGTACACATCATATATATATATATATATATATATATATATATATATATATATATGTATAAATGATGTATATACATATAAATGTCAATATTGAACATTTCTAAAAATCCTACTCTTCCAATATGAAGTGGTATGAGTACTAGACAATATATGGAATCATAACCATTTCATCATTACCAAGTAGAATCACTGTTAACTTTCAAAAAAATCTAACACCTAATTGAATTTACAGCAAACATGATATTGTTACACAATATTTATGACTGATAATTTAACAGAAAAACAGATAAGTATGCAATAAGCAGAAACCAGTGGTTCTTGAAATCACAGATACCATAGTTCAAATAATGTCTGCTAAAAATAAGCATACTGATTTCATTAAAAATACAATGTAACACGTTACTGATCTACTATTTAAGAACACAAAGACTGATGTAATAAGGTATTCTCACCTATATGTCAATCCAATGGAAATGCATCTCACAAGAACTGCATTATAACTTCCAGCTATTATAAGGCAAATGTTATTACCAAATTCTAGCACTACAGCTTCTGCAAACTAAAAGGAAACTATATAAGAGATTTCTTTTGGGAATGTATCTTAAACAAATTTGGAAATAATGGGAAAATCCAGGGTTAATTAAAGAAATATTTTATTTGTTCCTCATACTAACAGAAATTTTTTGTCTTTTCTATCTTAAAGTCTTCTGCCCCTTTTCCTTGTTTTTTTTTTTTTATTTTTTATTTTTAGGGAATACAAATGCAAACAAAAGCAGCTTTGTCTAGTTAAGAATAGCTAAATTCCAAAATAGGTGGGGAGGGACACTTTTTAAAGGTGAGAAAAAATCCTAAGTAATGTTAATTTTAACTATTTAGTTACATTCAATAAAAATTAAATTCAACAGACACTTATTAAGCAACTACTACAAAATACTATGCTAAGTGGTAGGGTCACAAAGAAAATATAAGATGTGGCCCTACCTTCATGGAGCAAACATTTCAAAGAAAGGATAAAATTTTAAATAAACAGTCACAATACAAGGCAGAAGGCAATAAGTACAAATGAAAGCAACAAAAGAAGTGATGAAGGTTTCTTAGGAAAAGTGGTACCTAAATTTCAACAAGCAGAAATAAGTGACTGGAGAATGGAGAATAGAAAATTTCATTCAAGGTGATGGCATGAGAAAATGCAGAGAGACAGGAGAAATCAGGCTGAGAACAAGGACCGATAAATGATTCAGTTTAACTGGAACACTGAAAATAGCCAGAGAAATCTATTTATCTGGAAAAAAGACATCTATTTAGCTGGGGGGAAAACAGCTTGGAAAAGGTCATATATGTCAGTATACAGCGTTTATTTAGTAAGCAATGGATAAAGACTGAAGGCTGTTGAGTAGAAGAAATCAGCATGGTTCACTAGGAAGATAATTTCAATAGCAGCATAAAAAGGATAAACTCAAAAGGGAAGATACAAATAACAGAAAGATCAATAAATCAATCAACAAATATTTATGAAGTCCTTCTTTTGTGCCAGGCGTTCTGCTGGGCAATGAAGATATAAGTACAAAAAACAAGACAATCCCTACTCAAAAGGATCCTACATTCTAATGGGGAGACAAGTATGTATAGAAAATACAGAGTATAAAATGACTAAATACAAATAAATACACGGTAATTAAACGTAAGACAGTTTGGAAAGGACACGAGGAGTCAAGGGAATCAGGAAAGGCTTGGTGAATGAAGTTGGTGCTTAAACTGACTTAGAGGAAGAGAGAAAACTCTATAAGACAAGAGAAAAAGAAAGCATATAAAGAAAAATTATAGGAGCAGAGTCAAGATAGCAGCGAAAACTCTGCAGATCCTACCAAAACTACCTCAAATACCTATAAAATATTACTCTAAACAAATTTTAGAGCTCCAGAACCCAGAAAATTACAGAAAAACACCTCTCCCTCTGGGGAGAGGATACAAGTTATAAAAGAGCCTAAGAAGGATTCTGAAAATCAAGTAAAAGAAGTAGAAGAAAAATTAGGAAGAGAAATGAAGATGATGCAAGAAAATCATGAAAAGAGAGTCAACAACCTGATTGAAGAAAATAACACCTCAAAAAATAAGTTAACTCAAACGGCAAAAGAGGCCCAAAAAGCCAATGAGAAGAATGCCTTAAAAAGTCCAATTTGCCAGATGGAAAAAGAGTCTCAAAAGCTTTCTGAAGAGAATAATTTCTTCAGAATTAAGAGTGGAGCAAATGGAAGCAAATGACTTTATGAGGAATCAAAATACTATTAAACAGATCCAAACAAATGAAAAAATAAAAGGCAACACGAAATATCTCCTTGAAAAAAAAAAAACACTGACCTGGAAAATAGATCCAGGAGAGACAATTTAAAAATTATTGGACTACATGAAAGCCATGACCAAAAAAAGAACCTAGAAATCATCCTGCAAGAAATTCTCAAGGAAAATTGCCCTGATATTTTGGAACCAGAGGGCAAAACAAAACTTTAAAGAATTTACTGATCACCTCTTGAAAAAGATCCCAAAAAGAAAACTCCTAGGAATGTTATAATCAGGATCCAGAGTTCCCAGATCAAGGAGAAAATACTACAAGCTGCCAAGAAGAAACAATTTGAAGACTGTGGAAACACAATCAGGATAACACAGGATCTAGCAGCTTCTACATTAAGGGATCGAAGGGCCTAGAAAATGATATTCCAGAGATCAAGGGAACTAGGATTAAAACCAAGAATCACCTAGCCAGCAAAATTGAGTATACTGTTCCAGGGGAAAATAAGGTGATTCAATGAGGTGAAGGACTTTCAAGCATTCTTGCTGAAAAAACTGGAACTGAATAGAAAATCTGACATTCAAATACAAGAAGCATGAGAAGGTAAACATGGAAAAGAAATCATAAGAAACTTATCAAAGTTGAACTATTAGCATGCCAACATGGAAAAACAATAATTGTAACTTATGAAACTTTTCTCAGTATGAGGATAAGTGAAGGGAATATAAATGTATATATATGTATGTATACATACACCTATGTCTATACAGGAGGGTATACATATATATATGCATATGAATACATATGAGTGTGTATATATGTGTACATAGACACAGAGCACAAGATCAATTTAATAGGAAGGGATGATATTTTAAAAGGTAAAATTGAAAGGTGAGAGAGAAACAGAAAGAGAGGAGACAGGGAAAGACAGAATGGGGTTAATCATCTCATATAGAAGAGGTGAGAGGTAACTGTTACAATGGAGGGGAAGAACAGAAAGGAAAAAGGGAATAGGTCAACCTTACTCTCATTGAATTTGGCTTAGGGAAGGAATGACACACACTCTAATTTGTATATCTTGGGCTACAGGAGAGTAGGAGGGATGGGGACGAGAGGGGGGATGATTGAAGGGAAGACAGAGTTGGGGGGAGGGTTGTTAGAAGCACACATTTCTGTAAAGGGGCAGGGACAAGGTAGAGAAGAGAACAAGTAGGGGGTGGGATAGGAAGGAGGGAAATATAGTCAGTCTTTCACAATATGTACATTGTGGAGATATTCTGCTTAACTACACATGTACAGCCTGTACTGAATTGCTTGTCTTTCCAGTGGGGGTGGGTATTGAGGGAGGAAGGGAAAGAATATAGAATTTAAAGTTCTATAATCAATTCAATGTTTTGCAAATATATATGTATGTATGTATGTATGTATATATACATATATATATAAAATTATCATCATCATTATTATTTACATGCAACTGGGAATTAATATATAGAGGCACTGGGGTAAGGAGATCCATCTCATCCTACCGGAAAGTCAGTGGGGTGATGGGGAAGGATATAGGAGACAGCAGATTGGGTGAGGGAGTATACAGTGGGCTTGCTGTTTTGGGGTGGTGGGCAGGGGAAAGATAGGAAGAAAATTTGTTAACTCAAAATCTTGTGGAAATGAATGATGTAAACTAAAATAAACAAAAGTTAATTTAAAAAAAAAGAAAAGAAAAATTATAAAAAGGCATGGAGCATGGCCACTACAAAATGCAGGGAGATAAGAGATGGAGTGTTAAATAAACATAAAGAATAAGGAAGGCCAACTTTGCTGGATCACAAACTGTGGAAGGGAAAGTAATGTTTAAAGAGGCTATAAATATAGGTTAGGGCTAGGTTTTGGTAGGGCTTTAAGAGCTAAATAGAGGTGCTTATATTTTATCTTAGAGGTAATAGAAAGCCAATGAATTTGATTCAATTAGGGGAGTCACAAGGGCACAGCTGTGCCCAAGGAAAATTACTTTGGCAGCAGTATAGGATATACTGGAGTAGTGAGAAACTTAAAGCAAAGGAATTAATTGGGAAGCTGTTGGAATAATCCAAATAAGAAGTTATGAGAAAGATCAGATGAGCACATTATATATATATTTTTTTATATCTTTTTTCCAAAAGGCAAGAAAACAAAGGACACTGGGGTAAGATTCAGGAATCGTAGATTTTAGTGCCAGTTCTGCCACTAATCTCAATGTGTGACTTCTGTGTTCCCTTATTTTTAAAATAATAACAGTGAATTAGATTTCTTAAGTTTCTTCCAATCAAAGATCTCACTGAGAAAGTGCATTAAGAGAAACAAAGAAGAGAAGGTCAAGATTCAGAGCATCGGGAAACAGTTAGGGAATGTGACCTAGATGATGACCCTGCAAAGGACAGTGAGGAGTGATCAGACAAGTAGAAGAATTCAAAGAGAATAACGTCACAAAAAGTCCAAGGAGGAGAGAGCATCCAAAAGGAAAGGTAGCCAAGTATCAAATGCTGCTCAGTTCAGGAAGGATGAGAATTCAACCTGGAGGATAAGTTAAAATTTGCTTTGATTATTATACCTTGAAAAGAAATTGATAAATTATCTAAAAAAGAATCAACTGGCATACTTTTAAGAAATGTATAAACATAAATTTTTATAAATGTATATAAATAAAAATATATATCACCAAAAGTTATTTAAAAATTTATAAAAGAGGGGTGGCTAGGTGGCACAGTCAACAGAGCACTGGCCTTGGAGTTAGAAGGACCTGAGTTCAAATCTGGCCTCAGACACTTAACCCAAAAACTAGCCATGTGACCTTGGGCAAGTCACTTATCCCCAACTGCCCTCAAAAAAATAAATAAATAAAATTTAAAAATTTATAAAAGAAAAAAATACTGTATCCAGATTGTGGTTAATGTCTTAATGAACACAGGTACCTAGGAAACTACATGATTTTTATTCTCCAGATTTCAAAAAGCATACTCAATAGTGGTGAAATGAAGAGTTAACTGATGGTTTTAGCATCTGAATCATACCATCTTTTGGAGACTCTGTGGACTTTGTCACAGCTATCATCTTTGCAGTTGGTGTTTGATCATGACAAACCTGATGCAAGAAATTAATAGATTTTCCTATCAGAAGAACCTAAACAAGGACAAAAAATCCTGTGGTTATCTTCATGGAAATTATAATAATCCCGAAAACTGCACACATACAAACGTAATATTCCAAATCTTAGCAGTTTTATTAACATTTAAAACTGCATTAAAACATTATACACAAATACACACACAGATTATAGAGTATATACAAATACATATAATACATAAACTACAAATTTACTCATGTAAAAACCTAATACTATGCTAGTAGGTAGTGCATTTTTTTAAACCAATTTTACAATTTCACCAGAACTCACAGTGAGGACACTCTTCCCAATACAAGTGGACAACTACTGTGCAACTTTCGAGTATTAGACTGAGCACTAAATTGAGCACTAAAAGATTTAAGTGACAACCAGGGCCACAATCAGAATGTTTGACAGTCAGAACTTGAACTCAGGTCTTCCTGTATCCAAGGCCAACAATTCATTATGCTACACTATCTTCTCCTCATAAATATTTGTGGGGTTTTTTTTTTTAAGCTAACACATTCTATAATGTCCAAAAAAAAAAAAATCAGCTGGTTTACAAGGTATTCACAGTATCATCCAACTGCTATTCAAGAAAATTAAATATTCAGATAATGAAGCTAGTTTTCTCTCTACATATAAACATGTGTGTGTATAAATCTACTTATTAAAAAAAATGTTAGTACAAAGAGGACTAAAGCATTACACTGAATCATTAAATAATACAAAAGCTTTTCTAGCCATACCTTTCTGGACTGGTCCATTGTAATAAAAGAAGGAATCATAGATTTTCTTAATGTATACTTGTCATGCCACAGCCGATCAGTTTTAACTGTAGGATCTGAAGCTACAAAAAACTGAAAGGGAAAGGGGGGAAAAAAATTTTAAATATTAAGAAACAATGTTAGAGTAAAACTATGACTGTCTAAAACAGATGGAGAATACCATTCTAGTTAGCTATGATTTCTAGACAGTTTAAAGTCTATCCTTCAAGCAACAGAGCTCTTTAAAAATGTTAAATATTTTGAATGGAAACATTCCTAACACATATTACATATTTCCTTACATTCGTAAACACCATTTCTGCACATAATGAGCCTTTACTTCTTTCTGGATTGGCATTGTGATTTGTTTTCATACTATGATACAAAATAGTAATGATTTCAAAACTTCCTGAGAAGTATATGCCTTTTATTCCCCAGGTGAGTCTACTATAATTTTACTGAGGTCATCCTACTATAGGGCAGGATGACTGATTATAGCAAGCCTTTTGCTTTCCACTGTGCTGATTCTAATCTGTTGTAGATTTTGTTTGAAGATAAGCAAGCTTATAAAAAATGTGTATCAAGAGTTAGGTTGTTAGGTCTTACAAATAAAGTGCATGAGCATTACCCTGACTTTATATTTACAGGTTTCTCTCACATTTCTCCCTTTTCCATATTTTATGTGCCAACCAAATCAGAATATTCATGATTATAAGAACTCATTTCATTCTACGATAATAACCAGTAGTTAAACAAAGTTCTCAATACTGCTACATCTTTTAAAGAAGTTTGCCATATGTATAGGAGACATCATGTTGGAGGAGTACCTTAAAGTTAAGCATGTCAATTTAAGTATATTTTATAGTCAATAATAAAAACAATGGATCTAGTACTCGCTACACCTTTCAACTGTGTGAATGCAAAGAAAAGATGATGCAGACTAAGTGGCATAGTGGATATAGCACCAGGCCTGAAGTCAGAGAGAGTCATCTACCTGAGCTCAAATCTGGCCTCAGACACTTACTAGCTCTATGACGTTAAGTCTTAACATTGTTTGCCTCAGTTTCCTAATCTGTAAAATTAATAGTAAAAGGAAATGACAAACCACTGCAATACCTTTGCCAAGAAAACCTCAAATAGGATCACAAAGAGTCAGACACGAATAAAATAACTGGACTGTATAGGATTGTTTATAAAAGCTTGCACCTTTTCTCCCTTATGCTTTCATCAAGGATGCCCAAGAGTTTAAGCTGATTATTTTCTGAAAGACTGTACAGAGATGAGAAAGTAAGCATATGAGATTGTAATTCTTGATATTCCCATGGCCAGCATTTTTAAGTAATAAAATTTACAATTTTTTCTATGCCTCCCCTCTTATATCCATCTTAAGAATTGGTCAATACCTTTACAACTGTGTCATTTAGCCAACGAGCATTTATTAAATACTTACTATGTACCAGAACAGAGAATACACATATAAGCAAAAAAATAGCCCCTGCCCCCAAGGACCTTACATTATATTGGATGAAGATACCACATAAAAAGAGGTCAAGGGGTGGTGGGGTAGGGGTGATGGAAAGTACTCAAGAGTAAGGACACGATGGAGAAGTCTGGATTGCAGCTTGGTGTAAAACAAAGAGATGGCGAGACTGGCCACCCTCCTTAAATGGAAGTTCTAAAAGAGGCCATTAATCACAGGGAGGAACAACAAGGTCTGAGGGCACTTCTGAAGTGTGAATTTGAAGACTTAAGTGACATTGTGAGATGAAGAGCTTTCTAGGGCATTACAGAGGATTCTGGATGGCAGCCTAGTGAGAAAGGAAGAGATGTCTGGTCTAGGCACCCTCCTTAAATGGAAGTTGTCATCCTCAAAAGAAACACATTTTATGAATATCTGGTGTAGTCTAAATGCTTTTCCATCTTTTCCAGTCTTCATCTGCTTTTTGTCCTCCTTCCAATTTCATCCTTAAACACTCTTGGGATAGCTTTACTTACCTATATCCATTATCAGGTTTTCTATAAATTGCTTCTTAATCTTTTATAAAGTTTCAGGTGGTCTTTACATGCACAACACAACACATTTCCTTAACTCTTTTATTTGTTACTCCAAGGAGAATATGTAACATGTCCTTCCATTGAGCTTCAAATCACTTTTGTCTTCTGGTTTTGTATTAAAGTGAGACTGAAACAATACAATTCAGTTCCTCTAGTAAATCTACTCACTACTGGTCACTGGACACAAGACTAACATTTAGTGTCAACACCTAAATTAATGTTTGTAGATTATTTTAAAATACTAGGTCTCTTTTCTGACACCTTGGCACTATCACTAGAGTAGACCTACTAGGTCAGACAGTCATTTTGCATTGTTGCATCAGTGAGTCGCCACTACCAAGTGGTCAGCCTATTTGATGATTCACCATTCTGTAAATAGCTAGGTGGGTCCCTGGAAAGTAAACTTCTGTCAACAGTACAAGTGTTAGAATAACTGGGGAGTTCAACCTAAGATTCCTAACTTCAATGCTACTTCTAACTACTAAAGTATATGCTCAATAAATATTCACTGAACAGAATTTGCTTCATCTATTTTCACTACTCAGGAGCTTTACTTAATTACTAGTTATTGACTACATTCTACATGTTACTAATTCCTATGTATTTCAGATATGGATATGTGCCTACTCCAAAACTCACAAAATGAAGTCTCTTGTGATATGTAATTTGACAGGGCATACATTTGGTACAGTGGAGATAGTGATGGGCCTGGAGTCAAGAAGAGTCATCTTCCTGAGTTCACACCTCATTTCAGATACTTGCTAGTTGTGTGACCCTGGGCAAGTGTCACTTCACCTTGTTTGCCTCTATCTCTTCATCTGAAAAGTGAGCTGGAGAAAAAAACGGAAAACCTCTCCAATATCTTTGCCAAGAAAACCTCATGAAGAGTCAGACACAACTGAAAAATAACTGAACAACAAGAAGCTCCTTATTGCTGCTAGAATCAAATGAAAACTCTTGTTCGTCATTTAAAGCCCTTTACTATCTGTCTCGAGCTTGCTTTCTGAATTATTTTGTATTACTATTCTTTTGTGCTCTACATTCCACTAAACTAGTCTACTTGCCATTTACTATGTGCAACATTGCATTTCCAGTCTTCAAGCCTCTGCACAGTCTGTATATCTTGTTCTTTTTCTTTACCTTTTCCTCTCAAAATCCCTAAGTCTGTTTTAGGTTCAAGTGCCATCTCATACATGAGGATTTTCCTGATCACTTCATATGTTAGTGCCAACCCTATCAAATTTGTTGTTGTCCCTGTTATTGTTGTTCAGTCATGCCTGACTCTTTGTGACCCCATTTGGCAAAGATACTGGCATGGTTTACCATTTCCTTCTACAGCACATTTTACAGATTCAGAAACCGAGGCAAATAGGGTTAAGTGACTTGCCCAGAGTCACGCAGCTAGTTAGTGTCTGAGGTCATATTTGAACTCAGGTAGATGAGTCTTCCTTACTTTAGACCTGACATACTCTCCACTGCACCACTTAGCTGCACTCCCCCAAATTACTTTGTACTTAACTTTGAATATATTTGTTACTTATCTACTTTTTTCAAAATCATTCATTCAAAAAATGCTTACCATAGTAGCACTTGAAAGGTATTTATTTGATAAATGCTTGTTGAATTAAAAGACGTTAATAAACAATAAGAATCAAGTTTGAATTAATGTTTGTGCCCATATTTACTATATTTATTTCAAATACACATCTTAAAAACAGTAATCTGGCTAAATCCTAAGCATATAGTACCTATCTAATCACTCCAATACAATTTTTATTTATGAGTTTTAATTTTTACTCTGTTCTTGTTACTAAAAGAAAGTAATATAGATTACTTGCCTCAAGAGGGGTAACATAGATTACTGAAGAATGATAGTGAGGGATATCATTATCTACATACTAGAAATGAGCGTATCTAGTAGAAAAGAAGGGTTTCTTTTTTGAATATCAACCTCTAAATTAAAGGAACTTTAAAAATCAAATTCAACTACAGAGAAATCTGTATCTAAGTAAGCAATACAAAAACAGAAAAGAGTTCAGAAAGTAGGAAGTTACACTAAATCTAGGCGAGCTATATAACATTCACCATTCTATTTGTGCAGGTTTCTTTTTGAATACTTGGCCAGGTTTTACTAAACCTGGAACAATTACGACTAGCTTTCATATATTCAATATTCTTATTTTTTCATATATAACTTCTAACTTTGGTAGCAGATCAATTTCAGGCTCAAGGTTACTAACTTTTGACAGCTGACGAAATCGAGAGGATTGACAGTGACTTTTATAGTAAATGATGACTATCAGTTTGAGTCTCAGCAATTATGTTTTTTAAACGTTCTTTTAAATTTGACTAAAAACAGCATTCCACAAAACAGTTCTTTAATCTTACTGTGTAAGCATTTCAATATTTGTACTCTAATCAGCTATGTGACAATGGCTTTCTTTCTCTGGATTTCAGCTTCCTGTAAAGTGAATGGGAATCTGAAGATCTGTCCTGACCCTTAATAGGCCTGGGGGGTGGGAGAAATCTGAAGACCTTCCCAGCTCTGAAAGTAAACTCTGCCCCCTAATAGGCTGAATGTAGTCACAAGGAGCCTGTGATGGGAGGAGTTTGTTGAAGGACAGAGCAGAGCCCACAGGAAGCTAGGATTCAGACCTAGAGAGATGGTGGGAGAGCGAGGATTCTCAGGCAAGGAAACAGAGATGTTTGTGAGTAAATATTGATCTTATATTGGTTTGTGGGAAGGCTGAAGGATGCTTTGGCTCTCTGTGTTGCTATGATTTGTTAACTTCTTTACTACTATATCTCCATGTGGGTGGAGCAGCCCGGAGATGAATAGAGGAGTGGTGTCTCAGTTCCTAAGACCACTGGAAATATGTGTTTTCCAATGGTCTTAGGTGACCCCTGTGACACCTGTGAAAGGATCAATCAACCCCCAAAGGTAGAGGGACCCACAGGTTGAGAACTGCTGGTCTAGACCAAAAGTTCTTAACCTGGGATCTATAAACTTTTTTTTTTGGTTTTTGTTTATTTTAATAACTATATTTGAATATAACTGGTTTCTTTAATAATCCTACTATTTATTTTATTTTATGCATTTAAAAATATCATTCTAAGAGGCACATAGGTATTTTTCTTCAGACTGCCAAAGTGGTCCATGATACCAAAAATTAAAAAAAAAAAAAGACCCTCTGCTTTAGACTCATGCACATATTCATACGATGTCATGGGAGAACCAGTTGTATCCTCTCAATTGAGTGTGATCCATTCCACTGTATTTCTTTTTTCCCTGACCCCCTTCACTCAATACAGTCAGCTGCCATAAATTGAAAGCCTTACCTCAGGTGCTATAAAATAACAAAAGACTAATGCTTTAGCCCCATTAGCCTAATCTAACTCTTCTAACAAAGTCTCTAAATACCCAAGAACAGCAACAATAAGCTAGGATGACAACTGTTTACAAAAGTCTAAGATTCAAAAATGTATTACCTTTAAGGAGACAGAGGTATTGTCCCTAGCCTTTTCTAATTAGTAAGTAAATTTTCAATATTATGGAGCTGGAATTTTAGCACAGACAACCTGGCCCCAAGGATTATGGGCATTCAGTATTGGCATATGAAGGCAAAGACCAATTTCAGTTTCAGCAAAATAAGAGATGATCTTGACAAGACATCAGGAACAGATTTCACCAACTGTAAAATTTTGTTGACAAATTTTCAGGTAACAGTCTTGGTTTTTTTACTCATAATGATAAGCAACGCCATTAAGAGTCTGTAAACATGATTTGAAATATTTTCAAAGGTTGACTTGCCATATGACTTTTTTCTCTGTACTCTGAGGATGACTACATTTTACCATCCATCCAGTAGCTTACTTGCCCCCCCCATGTATGTGGGAGCACCTCACTTTTGTATTTCAATCACCAATCCTTAGCACCAGGCTAGTAGTACTTAATATTTTTTTTCATTCATTCATAATGTTTTCTCTTCCTGTACCTATGGTATTTAGTGTAATGAAGAATACTTTTGAAAACTATCCTTCATAGTGGTTATGTGGGATCAGGTTGTGCTAATAAGGCCATGGTCTTGTGTTTGATCCTTTTACTATCTAGTTAATGAACTGATATACACATTTAAGACTCCACTCACAGTAGACATTGATAATATATGTCTTAAATTTTTTTTATAAAGAAATTAACAAAGCAAGTCACTGGAAGACAAAACTTCTTATCTTTAGAGGTACTTTAAGTGTTTGTCAAAACAATTATTAATACATAGGCAATGCCAAAAATTTAGACATCAGAAAGAAAAATTTTAAAGCAGACTTATTGGGTTAACATTAACTCTTTAATTTTGAATATATAAGCAAAGACCACTTTGAAAGACATAAGGGATTGCATGCTATCATTGCTTTAGTAGATTACATTATACTCTATAAAAATAAAAAAGCTTTAGCCCAGCAAGAGTAATCTAAAAGGTTACTCAACCAACAAACTATATGTGTCATTGTTCTGTAGCTTGCCACTCAGCATATTAGATTAATTGCATTTACAGTATTTATCTGCTATTCATTTAAACAGAAGAGCTAGTTTTTACAGACAACACACTAATTTATCCTGGTAATTGGAGTGCAGACGGATTTTTATCAGTGTGAACAATGAGAAAATTTAATTTAAAAAAGAAAAAACCTCAGACAATTCAGTCATCTTTAGAAGTTATGAAAGCATTGCTTCATCTAAGGGCAAAGTAACATGCAATTACTCTACCTAGAAAACATCTAGTAGCAAACACAAAGAGGCATAGGTACATTTTAGATTATAATTAATCCTGTGAAAAATATATAGTTATAGAGAAAAAAATCAAGGTCAGAATATAATTGCGATATGCTTTTATTTTATTGATGCATTTTCCACTCAAGGTTCTTTAATTTTCACCATTATGTCAAACACAGAAAGAACTGAGAAAAAAACATAATTGTACCATGATTTCTCATTAACTGTTGGACAAATGCCAAGGCCTCCTTACTAAAAACAGAAATAAAAAGGGTAATTTTCTTAGCAAGCAACTTAGTTTCTAAGAATCAGATCCATTAATACAGACCCTTAAAAGATCCCAACTTCAACTTGTCAATCAAGTCAATGACTAATGTGAAGAGATTTCACCAAAGGCCACACCTTGAGAAAATAAAATAGCCTTTGGATAAGAGGACTGGGTGATTGGTCACCCCTCTTTTGAATAATAAAAGACATTTTTTACAGAGAAAATTTTAAAACTAGAGTAATTCTTGGCTGGAAAAAAAAAAGTGATGAAATAAAAATTTAAGTCTTAAATGAATTCAAAGGCAAACTCTGAAGTTAAGTCGTTTGATTATCTCTATTTCACAGATCTTCATGCTCAAAAGAAATTGATGAAAATTTTATTACCTTTGTATGTAAGTATAGTTCAATGTGAAATCATCATTTCTAAGTTAAATAAATACAACACTGGTTTTCTTCTTTTTCTCTCCTCTTCTCTCTCTCAACTATCATCCCCAAAATGCCTAAGCTTTGCCAACGACTTGAACAATTTCAATAACTGAGTCATCTTATTTCTGTCTCATGTACATACTCCTCATAACCAAATGAGATAATAATTGTAAAGCATTTAGCACAGTGCCTGGAACATACTTAACACTATAAATGTTAGCTATTACTATTAGTAAAATTTCTTCTTTATTGCTTTCTGAGGTGTTTCAAGTCAAACTAATTGAAAATTTTGGCAAAATAACTAGAAAATTTTCCCAAATAAGGGAGGAAAAGGGTCAAAAAGATAATCCATGTAATCAGGAAGGGAGAAGAGGATTTCTACTGTCTAAAAATATTCTGTATTGCTAGGAGAAACAGCTAATATCACTACAGAAAATACCATAGTACCGGTTGATAACCACATCATTCTAGAAACTACAAAAGCAACAAATATATAAAACAACTGAACACAAGAACTAACAAGGAAAATATACTAATTTTTATGTAAAACACATGGGGCATCATTTACAATTTTCTTTTAGTGGTATATTACCAAAGAAAAACCTATAACGGGCTAAAAATAAGAGTAATACTATTTACTAACAATAATAATAATAATGATGATGATGACGAATAAAGACCTAAATGGCTATTTGTAGAATTATGGCCACTCATTAGATTGAAATTGAAAATTGAAAATTTTACAATTGAAAAACATAAGCCATAACAAGGACCACAGCTGTCTGACCTTGTGGGAAGCAAAGATTCAAATGCCATCCCATCTCTCATCCCAAATAGTAACAACAATTCACATTTATAAAGAAAATGTTTTTGTGAGATAATGCATGTATTATTATTCTCATTTTACACAAAGATTAACTGAGGCTCTAAGAAGTTAAATGACTTATCCATAGTTACATGACTAAGGTCTGAGGCTGGATATGAAACTAACTCCTACCAGCATTTTAAGATTTGCAAAGTGCTATATGTACAACATTTCAATTGATTCTCATAATAATCCTATTATGCAAATGCTACGGATATTATTACCCCCTTTCTACAGATGAGGAAACTGAGACTGAGAAAGGTTAAGGGGTTTGTTTAGGGTTATGCAACTAGAGTCTGAATGACAGTTCAAATCTGGTTTTCCTGATTCCAATTTCAACACACAATCCACTACATTATAGCAAGCTGCCTCTCAAAAGGCACAAAGAGATATGGTCAGCTACATCAAGATACACATATCAAATTACAAAAATGCATAATTTTGAAATAATGTTAAATGAATGTACAAAATATTCATCCTATAGAATGATCAAACTCAGCTTTTCCTTAAACTGTAAATATATGCCATTAGAACAAAAGCTATTCAAATAAATGAAGTATACCATACAAAGATACAAAAATGGTATTCATGGTCTCCAGTCCTAACAAAAAAGAGAGACATAACACTAGAGTTACCATATCTAGAACTTCACAAATCAGGATAAACCTAATATCAAGTATAATTTATATATGCCATTATTTTAAATAAGATTTTATTTATTTTTATACTGTTTATAGAGTGGAATTATACGTTTAAAGAGATTCCTAAGAAAGCATTCCATATTTATGATATACTTGTCTTATCAACCCAACATCACTAAGCCTCCAGTAAAAACACTAGTATATTTAGAAGTGTTTTCATTAGATTCATCTTATACATGTGCACACCTCAAATTATTCACGAGCA
This sequence comes from Pseudocheirus occidentalis, assembly GCA_028646575.1. Classification (NCBI taxonomy): domain Eukaryota; kingdom Metazoa; phylum Chordata; class Mammalia; order Diprotodontia; family Pseudocheiridae; genus Pseudocheirus; species Pseudocheirus occidentalis. The sequence goes on from CM053600.1 coordinate 76,169,191, forward strand.
GGGGAAAAAGGTCTCACTAACACAGAGTTTAGATTATCTAACACTAAAGACCTGACTCTAGATTATGGCTCATTTGAAAAAAATAAGATTTATTTTCTAAAAATTCAAGTTATATTCCTCTTAAGAAAGAAAACTAGAATTTAGTAACAACATCCAAAAAAGCTAAGTTGGCTACTTTGAGAGTAGCTAACAAAAAAAAAAAAAAATCAGGAGCAATGTACATGCTCTAAAGTATTTTACTATTTTTAGTTATATTTTCAGAAAAACATTTATATGTAGTGTAATGATTTACTTTTTGCTAATGAGTACATATATATAGTCATATACATACAAATATTTCCATACCTCAAAATAAATCAATGTCAATAAAACAGTAAATACAAGGCTTTTCATTTCACCACTAGGTCATGCTGTTTCTCAAAAAGTAACATTTAATAGGCATTCATTAAGTATACAAAATATGAAAATACAGTAAGACTATATTACCATTCTGGAGTTACGCATTCAATTCTATTTTCTTTATCTCAAAAGCTTTAACATTCCAGGAAACTTATAAATGATCTATGATAAAACTAAAATTATTTAATATAGTTGGAATTTTTAAAAAAGATTTCAACATACATGTTAAAATAATCAAATAACTCAGTTTTCAAAATGATAACCACCACATCCTATAAAAAAGTACAAGTAGCAAAGATAACACTAACAAAAGAAATGCTTTACCAAATCCTACTACAAGAGTTATAAGGGCTAAGAGTCAAGAAAGAAGAATTTAAGCTGGCACATGTGATGAATTAGAAAGTTTTGTTATGAGTCAGATTTAAAACTCTAGCTCAATTCCGTTTCTTCCACTAAGACTTTTATTAATGAGCAAATAAAAGTTCAGTTCATACTTAGCTACTTAGCTAGAGAGGATATCTGTCACTAAATTTATTTTAACACTGAAATATCTGGGAACTCAACACATAGTTGTGAGCTATTAAACAACAGAATCCATTACAAATTCATGCTATCTTAATTTCCAAACCTCCACTGAGGAGAAAAAGAAAAGTCATTTCCCTCAAAAAGCTTACGTTCTATGGGGGAACAATATCATGAAAGCTAAAGAAGTTATCTAGGAGGAGAAGATGACCTATGCTATCAAAAGCCGCAGGGATCTCTCCGTGCTCACCCATCCTGTCCTCTTTCCACCATCTTGCAGCTCTGTCACAATGGTGCCCGTCAATGTCCTGGCAGATGCTCTCAAAAGTATCAACAATGCAGAAAAGCAAAGAAAACGCCAGGTTCTCATTAGACCATGCTCCAAAGTAATTGTCCAGGTCTTAACTGTGATGATGAAGCATGGTTACACTGGCGAATTTGAGATCATTGATGATCACAGAAAAATTGTTGTGAATCTCACAGGCTGATTAAACAAGTGGGGAGTAATCAGCCCCAAGATTTGATGTTCAATTGAAAGATCTGGAAAAGTGGCAGAATAATCTGCTGCCATCCCATCAGTTTGGTTTTATTGTACTTACAACCTCAGCTGGCATCATGGACCATGAGGAAGCAAGACGAAAACACACAGGAGGAAAAATCCTGGGATTCTTTTTCTAAGGATGGAAAACATACATACAAATAAAATGCTCCAATGGGAAAAAAAAGCTGCATGGATGGGAACAAAAACATAGCTAGTAAATACAAGAGAATTTAAGGAAGAAGATAGAACACCAACTGCAATATAATAAGATGGACCTGGCAAAGATTCCCAGAGAAATGAGTGCCTTACCTGATAGCACTGCATGAAGGCTGGGATTCTAAGAGGGTGAAATGAAGAATGCATATAGGGGGTGAAGCCAAGATGGCCGCGTGGATGGCGGCGTAGAAGCAGCAAGGTCCCACAGCTCCCACACCGCCACCCTAAACACCCATAAAATTATGAGCCCAGACAAAATCTAAGACTCTCAGACTCACACAAAAATACAGAAAATACATCTCTCGCTAAAGGCAGCTCAGCAGCAGGAGCAGCGCAGCGGCCGGGAGCAGAGGCTGGTCCAGCCTGAAGCCGAGACCACGGTTCAGCCCAGGGTGGTGGGAAGAAGCCAGGCTGAGCTGAGCCGAGCCCCACTGCAGCCAGTCTTCAGAGGTTCTACAGCCTTGAGCACCTCCATATCTGCCAAGGTGTGAGGAACAGAGACGGGAGATGGGCAGCTCGCACTGGAGCAGAAACTGGCCCAGCCCAAAACCGCAGCTGCAGCCAAGCCAGGCACCAAGGCAGCCAGGAGGACTGAGCCTCCCAAGCTGCAGCTTGAGTCTACTTCAGAGGAGATCTAAAGCACCTGCCTGAGGGGATCTTAAAATACCAGTCAGAGACTGTTAGTGAAAGTGAAACTTTGAAAATTAATTTGGGAGAGGTAAAGCAGTTCGGCCAATCTGCACCCGGGGCAAGGAAGCAGTGGGGAAGGGAACTGCTAGAACTGGTGGCGGCCCCTGGATGGAAAAAGAATCTCAAAAGCATTCTGAAGAGAATAATTCCTTCAGAATTAGAGTGGAGCTAACGACTTCATGACAAACCAAGATACTATTAAACAGTTACAAAGAAATGAAAAAATAGAAAGCAATGTGAAATATCACCTTGGAAAAAAACCACTGACCTGGAAAATAGATCCAGGAAAGACAAAATTATCAGTCTACCTGAAACCCATGACCAGAAAAAGAACTTGGAAAGCATCCTTCAAGAAATCCTCAAAGAAAATTGCCCTGATGTTTTAGAATCAGAGGGCAAAATAGAACTTGAAAGAATTCAACAATCACCTCTTCAAAAAGATCCCCAAAAGAAAATTCCTAGAAATGTTATTG
>CM053600.1:76172531-76193808 GCA_028646575.1 Pseudocheirus occidentalis
GACTGACTAAATGAATGTACTGTCTAAGGTGGAGTAGTGCCTGGACTGAATGAAAAACTTACTTGCTAAATGAATGAGTTATACTGTATTTTGACTTTCTCTGTTCTGTGAATGTTTGCTAAATGAATGGGGTTTGCTATGCTGGTAATCCGAACCTTGGAAGTTGCCTTTGCTTGTCATTACAAAATGCCATTTATTATCATCATTATTGGTGGTTGCTTTTGGCAGTCCTAAACCTATATGTAGATTATCAAATATGTTTTCATCATAGAAGTTCCTTCCATAGACTATTCCCGCTAACACAGATCTGTAACTCATTTTTAGTTTTCAATCTTAGGACGTTGCTTAGAACACTAAAATATTCAGTGTCTTGCCCATGGTCACATAGCTAGCATGTGTCAGAGTTCAATTTCCTGGCTCTCAAGAGGGTCCTCTATCTACTATTCTTCGTGGTCTTTCACTATTGCTCCATTCCCTTCAATTCTATAAACATTTCTATATTGAGTTTGACTAAAGGAGATCATGAATTCAATGAAATATTGAGGACTCTGAGCAGATCTGTACTATTCTATAGGACTACATTTAGACCTGTGTAAGCTAGGTTGCACATCAATAGAGCACTGGCCTTGGAATCTGGAAGACCTGAGTCATATCTGGCCTCAGACACTTACTAGCTGTATAACTCTGGGCATGCTACTTAACTCTGTTTGCCTCAGTTTCCTCATCTGTAAAATGAACTACAGAAGGAAATGGAAAACTACTCCAGTATCTTTGCCAAGAAAATTCAAAATAGGGCTGTGAAGAGTCAGATGTGATCAAATGACAACAATAATGTACTTATAGAGCCAGTGTCCCAGATCTTTTGTTGGAAGGGAGCTTAGAGGTCATCTAGTCCAGCCTTTCCTTTTACACATCAGGAAGTCCCATCATTTTGAAGATAAGCACCAGAGAGGTTTAGTAAATGATTTAACCAAGGTCCACTTATAGTAAGCATAAGAGGAAGTATTTGAACTCAGGTCTTCTGTCTCCAAATTCAAAATCATGTGCAAAGCCAAGCAAGAGGAGCTTTCCAGAGGACTGCTGCTGTGAACAGCTTCAAGGTTCTAATTACATGGTATAGTGAAGTCCCTATTTATTCAGCAGTAAATTAAAGCAAAACATTCACAGAAACCAAAGTACAGCATTCACAATGTTATGACCTAACAACTTACCACTAAAATGGCCACACAGTTTTCACCAAAGTGGTCACATAGTTTTAAGCAAAAGATATCATTCAGTAAGAACTTAACTCAATCATCCTTAAGGAAAGATCAAAGTTCTCCATCAATCATCCTGAAGAGGTACAGGACACAGAGTACAAAGTCCTCCCACCCCTAGGCCACAGTAAATCACGATCTTCTCAATTTGCATTAAATACTCAAAGGAGAGGTCTTTTCATCTTGACTTGAGGTTGGCTCTCAGATTCCATGGTTCCTCTTTCATGGATCCAGCTCCTGCTTGAATCCACCCAACTATCACCTGGGTTCTAAGGCAGGAAGCTCCCAACTCCTAGTCCAGCTCCTTGTCCAGTTCCCGTTCCATACTGAACCTCACAGTGTCCAGTCCACCTCAATTCCTTCACAGTTTCTGTTCCTGGGAAGACAAAGCTTAACAAAAACACAATAACATTCACACACATTGCCAGCACTATCATCAATTCACTATCTGCCTGTGAAATCAACACAGACTCACCAACGAGGTCTGAGAAATCAACACAAATCATAAGTATAGTCCCAGAGTCTCTGAAAACATAAGACCCTCATCCAGGATTTCTGTAAACATACAACAAGAAAATCCTCTTTCCGGGCTTCTGAACCAGCAGTAAGGTCCCAGAGCTTCTGTAACAACAGTAACATCCTCTATCAGCAGACGAATCTGACAAAATAACCTCAAAAGCAGGCAGACAAAGTACTGGCACCACAGCCATGCTTCCTCTCAGTTCTCCTCTCTGGGCTTCTCCTTATATATGATCATTAAGCTCTTGCCTGTTCTGCCCCTTCCTGTTGCATCAGCAATAGGGGTTCACAAGTTCTGTTTCTTAACAAAAGACTTGATACATTTATGGGTAAGAACTGAAAAAGGTGCTAAATAATTAAACAGCTGAAACAAGGTGTTAACTACTTCTTTGCTTGTCATTACATCATGTGATTTCTAAAAGGTTTTTTTTCTTATTTTTTGATTTTCTGAAGGGATCATCAATAAAAAATGAAAGCATATTTATCTAAAAGGAAAAAAAAAACTTGACCCATTCTGAATTAAAATTTTTGTTAGTATTAATCACAATTGTAGGAAGATTAATATAAAAGTAAGTTCTAATACTATTTTCTGGTGACCATAAACAACTATAGAAGAGCCCCCTACCCAGGATCTCATCCTACCTAAATTGTAGAGCAAAATTAAGAGACTTGACTCACCCAGCTAATAAATTTCTGAGGCTGGATTTGAACTCAGGAAGGTGAGTCTTTCTAACTCACTTTCTAACTCTAACTTTCTAACTCTAACTCAGCACAACAGCTTAAAAAGGAAACAGTCCCTATTCTTAATGAGTTTTACATTCAATCAAACATGGTGATATATATAAAGTACTTCATAAGCCTTATAGCACTATAGAAATGTTACTTATTATCATTACCATATTCAGCATTAGCAGTATCATACTGAAGTGCTTATTATTAAATAGATGAAGTAGCAGAATACCTACAGAGTACAATTTCTAACTCCCATCTCTTAGATGCCTACATTATGCAGTCTCTTAGGTTAAAGATTTGAATATGCACATTTTCTTGGGAGGAGAACTAAGGTTAAGCTATTACCAGTAACTTTATTTTTGTCTGAATGAGTGTTCATTTATTAATCCAGATAGTTTACGCATATAAAGTGCTTTATCTACCTTGTTTTGTTTGAAACTCACAACCTGGAAGGCAAGTTATATAAATGTGACTCCTATTTTATAAAAATGAAAGTAAAAGATACATAAAAGTCTAGTGAATTGTCTGAAACAAAGCAACTGGTGACATAGAGGATAGGAAGCTGAGCCTGGAGTCAGGAAGACCCAATTTCAAATCCAGCTTCAGCTGAATTTACTAGTTGTATGAGCATGGGCAAGTGTCTTAATCTCAGATTGTCTCAATTTCCTCAATTGTACCTATCTCCCAGGGCTGTTGTGAGGGTCATATGAGATCATGTTTGCAAAAGTTCTTAGCATGGTGCCCGGCACAGAGTAGGTTTTTTATAAATACCTATTGCCTTCCTTCCCCAACCAAGATGACCTCTCAGACCATAAATGACAGTTATCTAGTCTTAAATCTAGGTTAAACTGTATACTAAGTCCATGATCCTGCCTCTACATTGAGAATACTCCAATGATGGGCACCTGAAGAGGGAAGAAGGTATCCCTAAGGAGAGAAAGGGGTGTAAAGGAGAAGGCTGAGGTTCTGGACTCAAACTTAGCCCACTTCGCAATTTGCCCAGATACAATTCTAGGCCCAAGAGTTGTCATCAGACGCAAGGTGTTCCTAAGCAAACTCCGTTGAATCTGGGTCTATGAGTCAGGCATCAGGAAAATATCTTCCAATTTGGTTACACCAAAGGGGACTGTCTATCCAGTTACATGCAACAACAAACTAGCTTCCCCCCGTAAAGTAAATGGCTAAGTGGAAAGAAGGGTGATGATAGACCAGCAAAGGTGACCTGGCAAGAACTTCCAGTCAATGTCCAGTTATCATGGTTGATTTGTTGAATTGAAGTTTGAGGAGCTAGAGTGGGGAGAGACACAAGTCAGAGGACATGTCAGACTCCATACCCTGCTTACTCTCTATTTTCTTACTCCTAAGGCCTTTGGAAAGCAAGAATCATATATAATTAAGTACTTAGTTTAATGACAGGAGCTCCCAAAACATATACACAGAGAAAAGCAAACGTATTCAAAAAGAGTAATAATTATTTTTGTATAGTACCACACAAAGTGCTTTCTTGTTTTTTCTAAGTCAAAAACATGTTATTAAAGGGTCTCTGGTTCCTCTCTAATGTAGTATAATTCAAATCTTCCTCACGATCTGAGATGCCCCTTCCTCCAGTACTTGGTACCCAGATAATATAGATGAAGCAAACTAAAAATATAGTTTCATTGGTTGATAGACCTTGCCCTTGACCCTCCAGGAGGATCTACACAAAATGCAGATTCCCAACACAACGTACTTATACATAACATTTTTCCGTTTCATACTTATAAGGAGGCAGGTTAGGCAAGTATTATGCCCATATTACAGATGAGAAAAGAATCAGAAAAATGACACAACATGATTAAAATTATGCAGTTTTTCGTGCCAAAACTATTGCTTTATATGTCATAAACCGCTGCCCTACCTAGCCATCTGCTCCAATATGAAACAGGACAACAGTGAGACCACAGTTTTACAACCAAACAAATAAAAACAGTTGTACAGTGATGGGTCTAAAATTGCTCAATCTGCAAGAAAACCCACTGAGGCAGAGTTCCAAGCCAATAGCACTTTATTGAAGGGTCCGTGACTCCCTCTAATTGAGTAGACCTCATATCTTCCTCATAATTTCAGATGCCCCTGGTCCCTAGGACTTTGTTTCTATAGGGTTTGATATGTGGATACTCAATAATAAAGTAAAATATGGAATCCCATTGGTGGATAGACTTTTTTTCTTGACCTTCCAGGAAGGCTAGAAATGATGCATCAACATGGGTGATCACAAGATGGGCAAAGCAAGGGTCAACTCTGCTGACTAAGAGGTCATAAGATGGTCACCTGCTCCTGTTAGACAACAGAGTGTTCTGGAGGTATAAAAATAAGTTGGGGAACTTTCCAAAGAATCAAGGCATCCTACCCACACTGGATTTGGACATAGATTTAGAACAAAACAGGACAGAGATCTCTTTGTCAACATTCTTATGGTTGCACAAGTGAACTTCATAACTGGTAAACAAGTGGTGAAGGTTGGAATAAAGTTTGAGGCCTACTATAAAGGCCTACTAGAAGAACCTACCTTATCTAATTATCCCTATGTGACTTATGTAAAATATCAAACTGATTAATATTGATTGGAATAGAGTAGGGATCTAAATGAATTATTTCTCTCAACAGCCTGAGTTTGGAATTACTTTGGAATTGTTTTAAACATTTTGTGTAGTGTTAAGGATGTTATTTATTCATACCATGAAATGACTTCCCATTATGAAAAAATGGGCCATAGCCATCTCTAAACCTTACAATAAGGCGTTGCAGTTAGGCTCTGGCTGAGTTAATAGATTTCTAAAGTTGAAAGCAAAAGTATTTTGGAATTAAACCCTAATTATTTGTTGAGGATTGATAATTATGCTTATTTTCCCCCCCACAGAAAAACATGTGCCTTCATCAGAAAATTCAAAGAGCAACACGTCAGTTGTAGAATCTATCCTTCAAACACTTAAACAAAATTCAGGTAACTAAAAATTTAAAATCATTTTAATGATAATGTAAAGACTAGCTATTGATAATATGATCTCAAGACTTTGATTTTTTCTAGAGAAAGAAAAAGGAAAGTAAATTTTCTCAAGTGACAAGAAGAATGAAATTCTTTTTTTTCTTTCTAATAGGAATGATAAGGAAGAGGGTTAACCCTAACGGTCAGACTTTTTCCCTGAATCATTGTTAGATTTGGAGTGGAATGTGATTTGACTCATGACATTCCAAATCCAAGCCCAGCTCTGTCATTTAATTTTTCCAAGCCTCAACTTTCTATTAAGCAAAATGAGATGATCAAGATTATCCCAAAATCTTGTCCAACTCTGAATCTTATGATTCTCTGAAATAAGAGTGAAGGATGAAAGACCCACTAGAGATTCATTCATTTTTGAGGACCAAAAGTTTAAAAAAATCACTTTAACTGTCATTAATTAAGTAGGAGATGAAGCAATAACAACCACTACAGTAAGCATTTTTCCCCTCAATTACGTAATTATTTTAAACATTCTTTTTAAAAAAACATTTTGAGTTCCAAATTCTCTCCCTCTTTTTTTGACACTCCACAAATTGGAAAGGTAAGAATTGTGATATCAATTATAATATGAAGTCATGCAAAACATATTCTTATATTAGCCCATGTTATCCACCCAAAAATTTTTTAAAGTGAAAAAAGTATATACTTCAATTTACACTCAGAGTACATCAGGTCTCTCTCTGGAAAGGGATAGCATTTTTCATCATGGGTTCTTTGAATTTATCTTGGATTAATGTCTTGATTAGAGTGGTTAAGCTTTTCACGGTTGATCATTGTTAAAATATTATTATTACTGTGTATAACGTTCTTCTGGTTCTTCTCACTTCACTTTGCATCTTTTCACGTAAGTCTTCCCAGTTTTTTTTAAAACATCCTACCCGTCATTCGTTATAGCACAATTATATTCTAACACAATCATATACCACAACTTGTTCAGTCATTCCCCAATTAATAGGCATCCCCTCAATTTCCAAGTTTTTGTCATCACAAAAAGAGATGTTATAAATATTTTGGTTCAAATGGGTCCTTTTTCCTTTTCTTTGATCTCTTTGGGACACAGACCTCATATTGCCATTGCTGGACCAAAGGGCATGCACAGTTTTATAGCCCTTTTGAACATAGTTTCACATCGTTTGGACCAGTTCACAACTCCACCTACTATGAATTAGTGCACCTATTTTTCTACTTCCCTTTCAGCATTTATCATTTTCCTTTTCTGTAATGTTAACCCACCTGAGAAGCAGGAGGTGGCATCTCAGAGCCATTCAGCATTTCTCTGGTCAGTAGTAATTTAGAGTAACTTTCCATGTAACTACTGATAGCTTTGACTTCTCCTTCTGAAAACTGCCTGCTTATATCCTTTGACCATACACAGCTACCGTTTATACAGAGCTTTAAGGTTTACAAAACACTTTGAAAATAGTACCCCCTTGTTATATGCCAAACAACACTGTGAGGCAGGTGTCATGATTCCCATTTTTCAGATGAGAAAACCAATGCAGACAGAAGTTTTGACTTTTCTCCTCTGCTTCTTTTTCCTCCTTTTCCTCCTCCTTTTCATACAGAATAAGGTTAGATATGAAATCAGGTTTTGATGACTTCAGGTACAGCATCCCATCCACTGGGCTACCTAACAGCTGAAAATAGCTCTGAGGAATGTTTTTTTTTTTTTGCTTTTTGATTTTTGGAGGGCAGCTGGGGTTAAGTGAGTTACCCAAGGTCACATGGCTAGAAAGTGTGTTATGTGTCTGAGGCCGAATTTGAACTCAAGTCCTCCTAACTCCAGGGCCGGTGCTCTATTCGCTGCACCATCCAGTCGCCTCTCTGAGGAGCTTTTAAAGGGCCTGCAGTTCACTGTGGGGCTTTGATGGGAGGCTGGTGAAAGATTAATAAAACTGAGCAGCAGCAAGAGCTTGACTAAGATCATGTATTAACTCGGAAAGATAAAAAAGATAGGCGTAAGAGCCAAGTTAGAACATTTATTAACTATATGACTCTTAATAACTGTGGTCATGAGGAACAAATGAGGTAAGGAATGTAAATGTTTTGCAAAATTTAAAGTGGTATAATGTCAATTATGATGCTAGGGATAACTTCCTAGCAACCTGAGGCAATACAGTGGATGCCAGAAAAGGGGATGGTTCTGGTTGCCCAGAGTTAAGGACTAGTCACTAATCTTTTTTTATTTTATTTTTTTTTTTTTGCATTTTGGAAGGCAATTGTGCCCAAGGTCACACGGCTGGTTTGTGTGTGTGTGTGTGTGTGTGTGTGTGTGTGTGTGTGTTAAGTGTCTGAGGCTGGGTTTGAACTCAGGTCTTCCTGATTCCAGGGCCAGTGCTCTATTCACTGAGCCACCTAGCTGCCCCTACTAGTCACTAATCTAATGCAAATAGGTCAAGTGATGCTAACATGGTGGCTATCAATTGATTTAAAAAGTTGATGAGATCTAGGTAAAGAGATAAAGGTCATAATGATGGAATAATGGAATATGAGAATAGGAAGAATAGATGTCACAATGATGATAAAGAGGTTTAGTAAAGGGTGGCTAGGTGGCCCAGTGAATCCCAGTGAATAGAGCACCGGCCCTGGAGTCAAGAGGACCTGAGTTCAAATCTGACCTCAGACACAACACATATTAGCCGTGTGATCTTGGGCAAGTCACTTAACCACAATTGCCCTGCCTTCCTCCCTCCAAAAATAAAAATGAATAAATAAAAGAGGTTTAGTAAATATGAAAGAAGGTATGTTATGGAAAGACAGGAGATCATGGTTAACATTCTTAGCTATTCTCCAGAACCCAACATCAACAGACCATCCAGTTCTAAATAATCTTATTCCTTTGGCTTCATGGATATTGCTCTTTCTTGGTTCCCCTCCTTCCTTGCTCTTGCTTTTTATCTTTGAATTCTCATCCTTTTCCCAAAACTGCAACATGGATATTCCTAAAAGGTTTCTTGTCTTTTCTCTTTACTTTGCAATAGCATTCTTTTGAATGCTATTTGCAATACCAACAGCTTCAACCATCACCTCCACTCAGATAACTCCCAAGTCTGTCTCTAGCCTTGCCCATCTTCTGAATAGCATATTTATTTATTTATTCAGCCATTTATTTATTTGTTTGTTTCTTTATTTTGTGGGGTGGGGGCAGGGCAATTGCGGTTAAGTGACTTGCCCTAGGTCACAAGGCTAGTAAGTGTTAAATGTCTGAGGCCATATTTGAACTTGGGTCTTCCTGACTCCAGGGCTGGTGCTCTATTCACTGTGCTACCTAGCTGTCCCTGAATTGCATATTTAAAACCTTGAAATATATCTCCATCTAATGTCATAGATGGTACTTCAAGCTCAACATTTCTAAAACTAAGGTTATTGGTTCCCCACCTCCCAAACCCATTCGCTTCAGTATTTTTCTCTGAGGCACCACCACTCACCCAGTCCCCCATGTTCACAACCCTGGGATCATCTTTGACTCTTCCTTCTCTCTCACCTGTCATAACTAACCAATTACCCAGTCTTGTGAACTTCACATCTGAAATATTGCCTGCATCTGTCCTGTCTTTTCTATTCCAATGGACGCTATCCGAGTACTGAAATTTTTGTAGCAACACCATTGTTTCCAGTATGACTTGCCTTCCTGGTACTTGTTAATCAGTCTGTTGGGGGAGGCTCTATTGCGGGACGTGTCTGCTAGTTTACAGCCTGTTCTTTTGATGCCCTGGTCCTACCTGTCATTTAGTCATAGTCACATGAGCTTTCATCCCATCTCCCTTATCTCAAATTTCATTTCCTTAAGATGTGGCAACTGGGAAGGAGCCAAGACTCCATGGTCAGTCTTCTTCTGGAAAACATAGACCTATCTTGATTGTTTTTCTCTTATTATGAAAGGTTGTCTTTAAAAGCTGTCTGGTTCAAATCCCCAGGGCTGATACTCAGTGATCAGCCCACCAACGTGTTTCTATCTTGACATTTTATAATAAATTCCTTTTTAATTCTCTCTCCTGGGTTTTGCCTCTTTTATCAGGGCAAAAGGCCCAAACATAAAAACTTCCTTTTAATGCTAGCACAAGGCCTTGGTACCATCCATCTGGTAATATGATCCTGCCTCTACCTTTTATCTTTCTCTAAACTTTTTCTTTTATGCTAATCCAGTCAAATAATTCCTCTACCCTAAAATCTTTAATAGCTCCCTAATTGCTTACCAATGAAAAGTTCAAATTCTTTTGCCTAGCTTTCAAGGCCCTCTGCAATATGACAAGTTGGGACCTTTTTTTTTCATATTGTCTAATGTTATACGTCTCTACACACTCTGCTATAGACTCATAAAGTCATAAAGGGTCAGAGATAGAAGGGAATTTGGACTCTTCTGTTCCCAAATCAGCAATATATTTACATACTTCAGGGACTTTGTTGAGGCTGTGCCCTATATCATCAATATTTTCCATTCTCTATCATCTTCTGCTGAATTACTTCCTAACCGAAATACCACTTTGTCCAGGAAGTCTTCTCTTCATGAATTTGCCTCTTTTGGCAACTATTGTCACAGTGGAGAGAAATGGGTCTAGGAGTCAGGAAGATCTGAGCTCAAAATTTGTATTGTTAGCGATGTGACCCTGGGCAAGTCACATAACCTCTTCTTGCTTCAGTCTCCTCAACTGTAAAGTAAGGATAACAGTAGCATCTAGCTCACTGGGTTATTATGAGGATCATATGAGATAATATTTATAAAAATACTTAGCATGAGGCTTGGCACAATATAGATATAATGTAAATACTTATTTCTTTCCCATCCCCCTTTGATGATCCCTGCTGTTTATCCTTCCTAGTCCTTATATAGTTGGTTTTTTTATAACATCTAATGCACTTACAATGTAATGTTGTATATTATAACTATCTGTTTATATATCATTTCTTTATTAGACTGTGATCTCCATAAAATATGTAAGTGACTTGGTAAAGTGTCCTGTTTCCACCAGTGTCTGGGAGAATGCTCTGGACCTGATAGGCACATAATAAATTCATAAATTAATGAGATTTCAAAGTCTTTTCAAGTCTATTCACAGAGCATAACTAAGATGAAATACTAGCCTATTTCCAGTAAAAGCATTTTTCATCCAAGACAGCTAAGTAAATGAAGTTCAGGTTACCAGCTCTCCATCACCAAGATTAAAATAGCTATGGCTATGGGAATTGGAAAGCATACTTCATAGTTCCTAAAGATGTTCTTTTGATCACCAAGAAAATGCCTCTTGGTCAAGTCTTGATTTACTTGATGTCACTAAGTGACATCCAAGTTCTTTGGATAAACTGAAATGAATTGTGATGCATTAATATGGCTTTAAATAACTTGACCATCAGCCAGGGCTTGGAAATTATCTTTGTTATATAGGGATTTGACTTAAAATGGGACTTATAATTAGAGGAGCATAGTCCTTAAAATCTCTCATGAAGATGACATCCACTCATCAGTTTTCTGAACCTAGTAAAGACAAAACCACACAATTCACTATCTTTGTGGTATAGGGTTTTTAATCTATGCAATTAAAAAAACAGCAATGGAGGGACAGATGGCTTTCAGGTTCTTTAATGGTAAGGAAATTATTCTGAGGACCTTCCCTGCTTTGAAGATATACTCTGCCTCCTAATAGGTTTAATGGGTTCACATGGAGCCTGTGGTGGAAGGAGTTTGCTGACAAGTGGAGCAGAGCCCAAAAGGAGAAGCTTGGTTGAAGGGAGGTTTGTTTTTCAGGAAGGCTCACACCTTGTTACTTTGTAATTAGGCAATGGGCCATGAGAGTTATGATGTTCTCTAACCCTGAAGATGGCTATATATACCTCTGAGTTGAGGTTTTGCTTTTGTTCTCACTTATAGGAAGAGTTGTATGATTTGGCCAGATGAGACTCTGGGCAGCCAATGAGCCCCCTGGCTTTGAAAACCCAGATGTTGGTGCTTCTCTCTCTGGTAACTATGTAGATATGTGATGGTCAGACAGCTAGAAGCCCTGTCTGTTGGTCTGCTGAATTGTGTTATTTTCTCTGTCTACATTTTTGTCTTCTTGTAACTTCTGCTTCTGTTCTCTTAAGTTCAGGGTGCTGACTTTTCCCCCTGAATTAGGTAAATGATATAGGTTTGATTAAAGTAAGACTGTTAACCCAGTTTGAGTTGCTTTCCTTTAGAAAAGCAGATCAAAGAACCTGTGCTAGTAACCATTCTGGATTTGCTAGGGTACTTGCTGTTACAGGCTCCTTCATGGAAACGGGTTGTGTGTGCTTTGTCTTTTGTTCTTGAAGAGGACCAAGACATCAGGGCGATGATGACATGACTTGCAATTGACTTTGAGTTAAAGGAAGGAGGGCCATGCAAAGTCACCAACCTCACTTTCTCCTCCAGAACCATCTGGGTCTAGTGACCAGATATTCATCAAGAAGACTGGAGATGGCCGAGGATGCAATGGGAGATTTTGACCCTTTTAAGCTAAGGTCTTCCCAGGTTCTCTTTGACAAAAATCTTACAGACACACACACACACACACACACACACACACACACACACACACACACACACACACACACACACTGGTAGAAGATACTGCATATCCTCAACATTCATCTTTTTTGGCCATATATTCTTTTGTTGCCTCCTTTTATCAAATTTCATTAATATAGGCTATAAAAAATAGCATGATGATCTCGATGATGATTTTCCTCTTTTTAAGTTTATTTTATCTAGGTTTAGGTAAATGAAGCAGTTTTCTTTTGTTGAGAATTCCAATGTTTATTTTCCTCCTTGCTAAGCATATACAATCAGTTCTACTATAATATAACATATGTATCTTCCCCCCTCCCTCCAGGATACCCAATTAAAACCACAAGACTTATGCGGGAAACAGGGGTGGGGGCACAATGTTCAAAAACTTCATCAGTGACTCATAAAAAAGATAGAATCTAATTTTAAAACAGTAGCACAGTTCTATACATGTTAAATGGTTAAGAGACACATAAATATTATAAAAATAAGGGCTGTGATATCCATGTTCTGGGGCTGCTGCTCAATTTGCATTTGGGTTTGCAAACTGCAAAGTCAGACCTTGTAGCCAGAGGCCATAGCAGAAGGTGGAGGAGGGTGCCAACTAGTCCTCCTCCAACTATAGCTCCTACCATGTCATGGGATATACAATAAATATAGTACTTTACCTTTAAAAAGACCTAAAGTTTTCCTGTGGAAGCAGGTGTCAGTAGGGTTGCAGCCTGTGTGTGAAGTGGTGTATGTCTATTTTCTCTATTTCAGCAAACTAGAAACTATGGTTATTCTCAAATTGTTCCCAAATATTTGTTTAGCATTGGAATAAATTCGATTTTCAAAATAAGCATTATAACAGAACTAATGAGACTCCTAATGGGTCAATGACTAGGAAGATGTCTTGGTTCTCAATTTGTAGAAATCCAGAAGAGGAAAATAAAAAGAGCATTGGACTCAGAAATCCAGAAGAGGAAAATAAAAAGAGCATTGGACTCAGAGTTAGGAGTTTTAACTAAGCCACCAAGCAATCCCTTCCAACTCTGGAATCCTGTGATCCAATAACTCATAGGTATCATCTCTGAACAACTAGCAAATAATTGAATTGCATTTTCTCCTATCTCTCTTCTCTTTGCTTAGAAGCACTCTTTCTCCCTGATTGAAAAGAGGTGATTTCTGGGAAATGGCAGTTGCACCCCTGGATCCTTCTACCTGCTAGTCTTCATGTTAGCAGACCCACCACCCACCATAGTCATGCTGCTCCCTGTAACATAGAAGTCTCTGACCAGTTTGAAATTTGAACTTTTCAGTAACTGTTCCTTATCTATGTGTAGCAATAGAAAAATTCTCTGAGAGTGGAGGATATGAGAGACCCCCATTTACAGATAAACAACCTCACTTTTTGACTCTTTAGCGTTGTCATTATAAAGCACTCAGAGCTGATCAGCCAGTCAGATTGCTGGATGGACTGAACATTTCTTACCCTATAATTTTGCATTTAGAGAACATCTCATGCTGTGGCGCTAATGGTTCTTAGATTGTTCCATTGTGACTGTTGGACTCTGACCTTTGGGGGATGGGGGGGTTTATCTGAGAGAAGGCAACTGCTCTGAATGCAAGGAATATTTTTTGTATTTCCCTGACTCATGTGGCTTCCTGTTTCTGTGTTATAAGAGGCATATGGTGCATTGATGGGGAGGGACTGTTACAACTACAAAAATTCCCAATGACCACGAGGGCAGAGTGAGGACAGACTCCTCAAATTGGAGTCAGAGCTACTGAGTGGACCACCTTCATGGCCAAAGAACTGGTGTCAGGTGCTTTTCTAGGGAAGGACAGGAGAACCCTCAAAAGTCATGTGGTATCTAGGGGGGAAATGCTTATTTATTTGACTATAGTACTCTTCATCACCAATCAAAGAATGCCAGACTTAGAAGAGGCTTCAGAAGTCATGTGTGGTACAATCCATATGCAAGATATTTTCAGGATAGCTAAATGGAGATTGTTTAACGCTATTAAACTTTTTGGTCTCAGGTATCCTTTTACTATTAAAATTTATTGAAGACCCCAAAAGTGTGTTATGTCTACTAATATTTCCTGTATTAGAAATTACAGTCTTAGTATTATTATGAAAAGTTTGAAACTATCTTGGGGACCCCCAGGGGTCTCTCAACCATACTTTAAGAACTATTGTGCAGAATCAATATCAGTTTACAACACACACATACACATGGACAACATGTATTCATACACACACACACATGCATACACACATACTTCACAAATACAATTTAGACTTCTGCAACATTGAAAGTCCTATGGGACAAAGTAAGAGACAAAGAAATGTAAAGGTATAAATATTCTTTCAGGTAGAAATGAACACTTCTGAAGGGATTTTGAAAACCCTGAGTAAGGTAGTTGCATATGAAAAGGCCAACAGAGGCAATAAGCTTGCCCCAGAGTATAGCCTGCCCAAGTACCATTGTCTTGAACTACTTACTGTAAGATCCAACAGGAATTGTGAGATTTCTGGAGTGGTCAACATAAGTTAGAGAAATGAAAGAGAGAACCTCGCTTTGGACCAAGAAAAATTGTTGACTAGGAGAAGCTCTGTCTTTCCTACTTCCCTCCTAAGCACTGCAAAATTCAAAGTTGAGGTCCAGAGGGAACCTTTTTGGGGCTTTTGCCAAAGTTGGGCTAAGAGCACAGTCGCACTCCAGGTGAAAAGAACATCACGATGCTCTACCCGAAAGAGTCCAGTCACACCTGAGGATGCATATGCCTGAGGATGGAGGTAGTGATGACTGCAGCTACCCATTGAAGATTATGCCTGATGAGGTTACCAGATCACTTTACCCAGTATGCATGCCACAGGCGTACCAGCAAGTCCAGTGGCCAAGCAGAGCAAGTCAACCGTAGAACAATTTATCTGCCAAAACTAGTATTTTAACTTGAAATGAATTATGTGAGGACTCTACAGAGTGAGAAAGAACATCAAGGTCCTCTGACTCTAGAGTTATGAGTTGTCTTGGTTACATGGTTCCCTACACATGGGCTTCACTATAATTGTACTTTATGTTCATGCCCCCTCTACCCTACCTCCCTGGGACTATATCATATATAGTATTTATGGGAGAATGTATCCCAGGTCTGAGGGTAGAATGCTTGGCAATTCCCATCCTTATTATCCCATTTGAGCATCTCTCTTTAAGGCATTAATTGTATCTACTTGTTATTTTTTCAGTTCAACTGTTCATTCATATCTGACTCTTTGTGATCCCATGGACCATAGCACTCCAGGTTCTTCTGTCCTCCACTATCTCCCAAAGTCTGTCCAAGCTCATCTTCATTGCTTCCATGATATTATCTATCCTTCTCATTCTCTGCTGTCCCTTTCTCCTTTTGCTTTCAATATTTCCCAACATCAGGGTCTTTTCCAATGAGTCCTGTCTTCTGATTATATGGTCAAAGTATTTAAGCTTCAGCTTCAGCATTTGATCTTCAAATGAATAAGTCTGAATTAATTTCCTTACATATTGATTGATTTGATCTTCTTAATGTCCAGGGAACTCTCAAAAGTCTTCTCCATCACCACAACTCAAAAGCACTGTTTCTACTGTGCTTAGCTTTCTTTATAATTCAGCTTTCACAGTCAAACATCACTACTGGAAAAAAAAAAGTTTGGCTACACAGACCTTTGTCAGCAAGATGATGTCTCTACTTTTTAGTATACTGTACAGATTTTGCATAATTTTCCTTCCAAGGAGTAAGTGCCTTTTAATCTCATGGCTGCCATTACCATTTACAGTGATTTTGAGTCCCAGGAATACAAAATCTGACTTGCTTCCATTTCTTCTTTATTTGCCAGGAAGTGATGAGACCAATTGCCATGATATTAGTCTTTGTTTAATTTTGTTTTGACGTTAAGTGTCAAGCCAGTTTTTACACTCTCCTCTTTCACCCTTATCAAGAGGCTTCTCAATTCTTCTTCACTTTTTGCCATCAGAGTGCTACAAATTGCATATCTGAAACTGTTTATATTTATCCAGGCAACCTTAATTCTGGCTTTTAATTCATCCATTTTGCATGTTGTACTCTGCATATAAGTTAAATAAGTAAGGTGAAAATATACAGCCTTGTCTTATTCCCTTTCCAGTCTTAAATGAATCAGTTGTTCCATGTTGGGTTTTAGTTGTTGTTTTTTCACCTGCATATCAAGAGATGAGTGAGATGATCTGGTACTACCGTCTCTTTGAGGACTTGCCACATTTTTTTGGTGATTCACACAGTCAAAAGCTTGAGTGTAGTCATTGAAACAAAAGTAGATTTTATTTGGAACTTCCTTGTTTTCTCCACAATCCAGTGTATGTTGACAGTTTGGTCTCTACTTCTTTTGAGTCTTCAAAAAACAACCTGCTCTTCTGGTAATTCTCTGTTCACCTGTTGCTAAAGCTTCACTTGCAGAACTTTAAGCATAACTTTGCTGGTGTGTGAAGGGAGTACAGTTGCTTGGTAATTTGAATAGAGTTGGCATTGTCCTTCTTTAGGATTGGAATGTAAACTGATCTTTTCGAATCCAGTGGCAACAACGAGATTTTCCAAATTTGCTGGTATATTGAATGCAGCATTTTAACACCATCATCTTTTAGGATTTTAAATAACTCAGCTGGAATTCCATCATGTCCACTAGACTTTTTGTTAGCTATGCTTCCTAAGACCCAGTTGACTTTCTCCTCCAGGATGTATGACTCTAGATCAGTAACCATCAATATCAATGATATTAAGATCTTTCTTGTATAGTTCTTCTGTATAGTTGTATAGTTCTTGTATAGTTCTTCTACTATCTCTTCTGCTTCTGTTACGTCTCTCCCATTTTTGTCCTTTATCATGTCTATTTTTTGCATGAGAGATTCTCTGGACATTTCTAATTCTCTTGAAGAGATCTCTTACCTTTCCCATTCTGTTTATTTATTTGTATTGCTTGTTTAAGAAAATCTTATATTTCCTTGGTATTCTCTGGAATTCTGCATTCAGTTGGGCATATCTTTCCCTTTCTCCTTTCCCTTTCCCTTTCCTTCTTTCCTCAGCTATTTGTATAATCTCATCAAACAACCACTTTGTTTTCTTGCTCTTCGTTTTCTTTGGAACATTTTTTGTTGTTGCCTCCTGTCCAATATTATGAACCTCTGTTCACAGTTCTTCATGCATTCTATTCACCAGATCTAATCCCTTAAATCTATTCATTACGTCCACTTCATATTCATGAGGGATGTTATTTAGATCACAGCTATATGGTCTGATGGTTTTCCCCACTTCAATTTAAGTCTGAATTTTACAATAATAATCACAAGATCTGAGCCACAGTCAGCTCCGGGTCTTGTTTTAACTGACCGTATAGAGCTTCTCCACCTTTGGTTGCAAAATATATAATCACTCTGATTTTGATATTGATCATCTGGTGATGTCCACGTATAGAATCAACCTTATGGGGGTTGCTGAAAAAGAGTGTTTGCTATGACCATGGTATCTTTTTGAAAAATTTTATTCATCTCTGCCCTGCTTCATTTTGATTTCTAAAGCCAAATTTGCCTGTTATTCCAATTATGCCTTGATTTCCTACTTTAGCATTCCAGTCCTCTATGATGAATGTGACATCTTTTTTGGTGATTTTTCTAAAAGATGTTATAGATCCTCATCGAACTGATCAACTTTGGCCTCTTTGGATAACATCAATGATAGCCTTGTATTACTATGATGTTGAACGGTTTGCCTTGGATTCAAGCAGATAATATTTTGTTGTTTTTAAATTATACCCCAATACTGCTTTTCTCACCTTTTTATTGAGGTTACTATGAGGGTTACGTCATTCTTCTCAGGCAGTGGTTCTCAACCTTCCTAATGCCGCAACCTTTTAATACTTGTATGTGGGCATATCTGCATGTGGGTGGACCCACCTGGAGATGGATAGAAGAGCAGTGTCTCAATTCAGGCAACTCCTGTGACCCCTGTGAAAGTGTCGTGACCCACAGGTTAAGAACCACTGTTCTAAGGGATTCTTGCCCACAGCAGTATATGTAATGATCACATGAATTAAATTTACCCATTCCCATCCATTTAAGTTCACTGACACCCAAGACACTGATGTTTAATCTTCCATCTTCTCTTTGACCACATCCAGCTTATCTTGGTTTATAGATCTTACATTCCAGGTTCTTATGCAACACTGATCTTTACACAGCCTCTTTGCTTTCATCACCAGACACATCTAGGACTGTGCTTCCTTTTGGCTTTGGCCCAGCCACTTTATTAGTACTGGAGTTACTTGTAGTTGTCCTCCACTATAATGTGGGGTAATGTGTTGGACACCTTTTGACCTGAGGGGCTCATCTTCTGACATCATACCTTTTAACATTTTAATACTGACCACAAGGTTTTCTTGGCAAAGATACTAGAGTGGTTTGCCATTTCCTTCTCCAGCAGATCATCTTTTGTCAGAACTCTCTACCATAACCCTTCTCTCTTGAGTAACTCTGCACAGAATAGTTCATAATTTCATTGGGCTACTAAAGCCACTATGTCACAACAAGGCAGGGAAACGGGAGAGCATTGAACCTACTAGCTGGTGTCAATAGAAGTATACTGGTGGGGTAAATCACTTAGTGTTACCCACGAGGTTACCCCTAGAACCAGAAGTTGTAAAGGTTCCTCTAGGGGCCGGACTTGCCAGGACCAGTGCAAATTGGGGGACTAACAGAAAAGAGGCATTACACGTGAATAATACATAGACACATGAATGTATAATAAATACATATGTGTATATAAACATGTATATATATAAAAATGTGTGTCTTTGTGTATATGAATTGGAGGAGGAGAAGAAAAAAAAACTAGGTGTGTGATTTCTTTGGTATAGGGAGCTCTTAATGAAGAAGCACCTTTTACCAATATAGAGCTGCAACTGCTCTTTAATTTATTGAATTAGAGGCTTGCCCAGGGTTCTGAGAATTTAAGTGATTTGCCCAGAGAAATTCAATAAGCACTGTCAGAGGTGACACTTGAACCCAAATCTTTTTGAATTTGAGGTCAGCTTTCCATACACTACATGTCTGTCTCATATATTAGGAGGAACTGTTCAATTTATTTGTGTATATGTTAGCTAAGCTCCTTTAAAAACAGGGACCATATCATATTTCATTTTATATCCCTGGAGCTTAAGCTGGCACAGTGTTCTGCATTTAATAGACCCTTAATAAAGACTTGGTGGTTGGACTGAACTGAACTGAACTTCTTCCCAAGGAGAATTGTTAGATCCTGGAATAAACTGCTAAGAGTGGAAATGAATTCCTTCCCTGGATATATCCTGATACATAGTAAATTCTAATCTTCCAGGGTTGATTCAAATGTCACTCTGTCAGAAAACAGAAAGAGGAACTGGAAAACCCATTAAAAGGGTTCTATAACCTTGAAATTCTATGGTAAATATCTACAGTAGTCATTTTTATCTC
This sequence comes from Pseudocheirus occidentalis, assembly GCA_028646575.1. NCBI lineage: Eukaryota > Metazoa > Chordata > Mammalia > Diprotodontia > Pseudocheiridae > Pseudocheirus > Pseudocheirus occidentalis. The sequence goes on from CM053600.1 coordinate 76,192,095, forward strand.
TCATGAGAAAATGCTTTTTTTTTCATGAGTTTCACAGGATGAGCAGGCACAGGTGGGTTGGAATCTGCCTCAATATAGGAACTTCTTAAATCAATGAGATCCCACTGGAATATGTGATTATGAGGAAAGAAGCATAGCTATTAAGAATATAGTAAAAGTGGGGAGGCTAGGTGGCACAGTGAATAGAGCACCAGCCCTTGGAGTCAGGAGGACCTGAGTTGAAATCCACCTCAGACACTTAACACTTACTAGCTGTGTGACCTTGGGCAAGTCACTTAAACCCAATTGCCCTGCCCTCCCTCCTCCAAAAAAAAAGAATATAGTAAAAGCCTGGAGAGAGGGAAGAAACTCTTTACACATCATCCACCACAAAAATTTCACATTTTAGAAAATACACTTCTGATTAAAACATATAAACATGTCTAGAAGACGCAAGGTAAATTTTGATTCATAATTTCCCATAATGCATCAGCTAGTGCAGCATATACTGAATAATTTAAATGATCAGCACATGCTTCCACTCACATATAAATAAAATGTTTTGAGTCATCACCAGTCGGCTTGACTTAAGTTTCACCACTGGACTCCAATGGGTCTGAAGGAGACAGTGAGTCTGATGAGTCCAAAACTCTGCCTCACTTAAATCCAATTCACTTGCAAGTCAAAACATCAGCTTTGCGATGACATTGCTCCTCTTCAAGAATGAAGGACAGGGCAGAGCCAAGATGGTGGCATAGAAGCAGCAAGGTTCCACAGCTCCCACACAGCCACCCTAAATACCCATAAAATATGATCCCAAACAAATACTAAGGCTCTCAAACTCACAAAAATACAGAAAACACATCTCTTGCTGAAGGCAGCTCAGCAGGAGGGGCTCATTCAGCAGGCCAGGAGCCTAGACCAGCCCAACCTGAAACCGCAGCCATGGCCAGGCCCCAGGGCAATTGGGAGGAGCCAAGCCTCCCAAGCCGCAGCTGAGTCTATCCCGGGGAGCAGATCTACAGCACCTGAAGCAATCTTCACATCTAGCAAGCCAGGATTAGAAATGGTCAGTGAAAGTGGAACTTTGAAGCTAAATTTGGGGGAGGAAAAGCAGTTCAGCCAATCTGCCCCCAGGACAAGGAAGCAGTGAGGGAAGGGAAGGAACTGCTGTAACCGTGGCTGTCCCCACTGGGCTGCTTCAGAGCCTTTGGCCTGTGGACACCACAGGGGAGCTGAGATGACTGATCAGGGCCAAGTGCTCTTGCGTTGAGTGGCCTGGATCCAGATCGTGGCCTTGGGTGGTGGTCCTGGGGTGTGCTTTCAGCAAGCCAAAGCTGGGGGGGGGGGAAGCAACACACCCTAATAGCTCTGGCAGCTGGGAAAACCTGAGCAATTTGGAACAAAGCTTTCCCCCCTGGAAGCAGAGTTCTACAAAGCTAAAAAAATAAAAACAACCAATTAATTGACTGGCCAACATGAGGAAAAGGAAGCAAAAAAAGAACAGCAATAAAACTCTAGAATCCTTTTTTGTGGACAAAAAGGATCAAAGCATGGAACGGGAGGAAGCAACACAGTCAGAACTCCCACACCAATTGCTTCCAAGACACTTGAAGAATGCCTAGAAGCTATAGATCAACTGAGAAAGGACTTTGAAAAACAAATAAGAGAAGTGGAGGAAAAATTGGAAAGAGAAATGAGAATGACGCGAGAAAATCATGACAAGAGAGTAAAC
>CM053600.1:76194308-76220023 GCA_028646575.1 Pseudocheirus occidentalis
TTCCTTCCTTCCTTCCTTCCTTCTTTCCTTCCTCCCCCCCTCCGTCCATCTCCCTCGCCCCTTTCAGCAGTAGAGGTATAGGCACCCTATCCACTCTGCCACCATCTTGTCCTTTCCATTCTCTTTCTAACCTATCTTTCACATAGATGCCAAAAATAATCTTCCTGAGGCATAGATATAAATATGCTACTTTCTGCGATTTCCTATTGCCTCTAGGAGAATATGGAAACCCCTCGACCTGGTGTGCCTTCTACTACCTAATTCCCATTTCCCTTGCTAGCCTTGTTTCATGTTACTTCTTTTCACATTCTTATGTATTCTCCTGTAGGTCAACCTAGGTATAAAGGGGGCTTAGTCCAGAAAAGTAGTTGCTACAGCAGCTAGAACTCAATAAAGGTACCAACAAGTCATGTCCTTGGGTTTGGGATACATTAGGTCTGTGGCACCACAGAGAGTATCAAGTACAATTTATCCTTGGAAGATTATTCTCCCTTGGAAGAATTGTCCCTGAGATCCTGTTAGAAGAAGAAATATTGAAAGGACAAAAGGATGTCTTTTCTTCCTCCTTACTGCTTAGGCCATTTCAAATCTCCTAAGCTCACAGGGGAAGTGGACATCATGATGTGTAGTTTTAAAGAGAGAAAAATGGATCCAGTTAAAATCAATAATCTTTTATTACATTATTGTAAATACAAAATTAATCCCATTAACACGTTTTATTAGAACAAATATTCAAATAGAACCTTTTGGAATTTACTAAAGTCTATGATTATTCAAGTATATTTTTGATTCATTTTAAGGTGCTATTCTAGTACTGTACATATTGTGAAGATACAGGGTTTTATATTTTTAAAAAATGTAATTCCCATAGCGACTCTTCAAAATGAGTTAGTAGAGAGAAATTTATTTTCTGGGGGAGGGGTGCGGGGAAGGTGGAAGATGATGAATGTTGTTATTAGTTAGATTATCTAGGAGAGCAAAGGTTTCAGTTCTGAGAGGCTCCAATGAACAGTCAGATTCAGAAAAGCGATAATGTCTCCTGATTCTCCTGTGAATCATAGGGAATAAAATCTGTTCTTCACTATTAACGCTTTCACGTCTGTAGAGAACCTAATAGCATTGTAGTACTACCCAATAGCAGTGTAGTGTCACTTATTAGGAGATCATTTTCTAGATATTCATGAGTCTATAACTATATTATATGGGCCTTACAGAAGAATCCCAAACTACCCCCTTCAGATTAGAAAGGGTAAGGAGGAAAACATGAGTGTCTGGATTTCTTGAGCATGAAGTCAACATAATGCATTCTCACTCTAATCAAATGATCTGTAAAGATGAAAAGTCTGAATTGAGGGCAGCACTGGAGACTCAAAGACATGTCTAAGTCTCCAGAATGAAGCTAGTATGATGCTGAGACAGCTGCTGGGATCCCAAAAGTGAATGGCGCCTGATGCAAAAATGGAGTCCAACGTGGACTGACTGTTTTCTAAAGACTAAAAATACCTGTGATGACTAATTTTATAGACTGAAATCTGCTATTTTAAAAAATGATCCATTAGTAATCACTCATACCTGACCTTATTTCATGGGAATTAGATGATCTTCAAGGCATTTAGCTCATTCAAACTCATCAGGAAAAGTAACTGACCAGAGGGAGGGAGAAAAGACAGAGAGATCACTTTTAAGAAGATTGAACTGTTCCTGTATTGCTGGAGTTTTTTTAAGAACATTTTTAAAACTTCTTATTGGGCAACAATATAGAACAGTGGAAAGAGCACTGAATTTTAAAGTCTAAGGACCTGGATACGAATCCTGACTCTGCCACTGACTACTCAAAGACTTTGAGCAGATGATGTTACTCCTACAGGCTTCACATTCCTTATCTATACAAGGAGGGGGTTAAATTAGAGATTTTTCTTTATGGTCCAACTTTACTATATGATTCTATGACTTTTCCTTAGGGATATCCATTAGCACATATCAACATTTATCTGTGGACATGGTATATGCCTCCTCTTTCTCCTCACCCATTCTCCTACTAGAGTGTAAGCTTTTTGAGGTCAGGGACTGGCTCATTTTTGTCTTTGTTTCCATTAATTACTCACCAAAGTGCCATGTGTGTGTTAGGTACTGAATAAAAAAAGTATGTTGAACAGATTTGAATATAATAGAGTAGAACAGAAAAAATAGGATGGAAAGGACTGGGTTGGGCTACGATAGAGTAGGTTAGGAAAGGATAAGATAGGGTGGGATGGGATGGGATAGAATAGGGTAGAGTAGGCTAGGCTAAGCTAGGATAGAACAGAATGGGATGGAATGGGATGGGATAGAATAGGATAGGATGGGTTGGGATGGGTGGGATAGGATAGGATAAGATGGGAGGGGATAGCATAAGAGGATGGGATGGGATAGAATGGGATGGAATGGGATAGGATAGGATAGGATAGGATAGGATGGGATGGGATGGGATAGGATAGGATAGGATGGGATTGGATGGAATGGAATGGGATAGGATGGGATAGGATGGGATGGGATGGGATAGGATAGGATAGGATGGGATGGGATGGGATGGGATGGGATAGGATGGGATGGGATGGGATAGGATGGGATGGGATGGGATGGGATAGGATAGGATGGGATGGGATAGGATAGGATGGGATAGGATAGGATGGGATAGGATAGGATAGGATAGGATGGGATGGGATGGAATGGAATGGGATGGGATGGGATAGGATGGGATGGGATGGGATAGGATAGGATAGGATGGGATGGGATGGGATGGGATGGAATGGAATGGAATAGGACAGGATAGGATAGGATGGGATGGGATGGGATGGGATGGGATGGGATAGGATAGGATGGGATGGGATAGGATGGGATGGGATGGGATGGGATAGGATAGGATAGGATAGGATAGGATGGGATGGGATGGAATGGAATGGGATGGGATGGGATGGAATGGGATGGGATAGGATGGGAAGGGATGAAATGGTATACAACAGGCTAGGACATGATTAGAATAAAATCCAGTACAGTTTTTTAGGAAAAGCTGAGAATTCTGAAAGTTACTAAGCATACAATAAGTGTTTAATATATGTGCTTTGCTAAATTACCAATTGACTGACCAACTGATTGAATATCCTGGGACTACTCTGTGGGATTTTGCATTAATGAGTTTTATTTTGTCAGAGTTTCTCAGACAGTGATGATCAAACCAACTCTGACAGGATCTCAATTCAGTTGTCACTACTCTGTTTGGAAATTGGTATTTGCTGGGTCACTTATGAGGGCAGGCTGCATTTCTGTAGTTGCCTAGCAAGGAAAAGAGAAAAGCTTACTTTCCCTCAGGTATGCTGACTGGTGATTCTGTATTCTGGAAATCCACCTGGCATGATAGAACACAAGCTTCTTGAGAGCAGGTACTCTTTCTTTTTTTTTTTTTTTGCTTTCTTTATATTCAAACAGTCCCTGACACATAATTATAAAGAACACAATTTCTTAATAGATGCTGGTTGACTGACTGACTGACTGACTGACTGATTGATTGGCCTACTTTGTGGAGGCAATTTTACTTGACTCCCAAGTTTATATTGAAGTACAAGGAAAACCAAGGGAATTTACATGGAGATGATGGTGTCTTTGTAGGTAAAGGTTTAAAGACATTAATTTCTATTACTGAAAATAATATTTGGACTATTAATGTGCTTATTTTTATGTGTCCAGAACAACTCTTTTGAAGCTAAAATATTAATGTGAGGGGAAAAAGATTCCAACAACCTGTTTTTGTACAGAAAATACCTGACAAAATTGAGTGTGTGTCAATCTTTTCTTGGAAGAAAAAATGCCTGAAATCTTCACCTTCCAGAATGACAACAGTCCCTTCAGACAAAGCTTCAGATGACTGATTTGATATTCTAATGAGGCGTTGGACACTGATTACTTTAAAATGGTTTCCTGATGGACCAGCGGGGCCTTTCTCACAACAGCCCTGGGCTGTTTAAATCCCCCAGGAAACCCAGGTCACCACCCTCATCACTAGCCCATTCCATCTGCATGACAGGGACCTAAAACACTCTTCAGAGTAATAACCCAGAAGGAAAGATAAAAGAAGTAACAGTAAAATTCTTCTTCATATGGCTCTTATGATTTTTTTTAAAAGGCAGAAAATGCGAAAATGTAGTCAAAGGAAAATATCTGTGGATAGTAAGTATCTCACTCAGCGTTTCCTGTCTTATTTCTTCCACGGCAGATGGTCACCCTCGTTAATGTCTTAGGGTCAAGATTTAGTTTCTGCTTAGGAAAAAGTATATTAAGCAATCTGATTCCTGAGGGGTCAGGCATGGGAAGGGAAATACTGAATATAATGGTTGTGGAAAATGTCTTTCAAAGGAAGAAAAATTACTTAGGTTTAATTGTCTTGGAGGATAGTTGGTTACTGGTTGCAGCACCTAGCACCATGCTTGAATGATATAATAGATGCATAATAAATGCTTGTTAAATTGAATTGTCTGGGAGTCTATGGGGCAACCTACATTTCCACCTGTGGACAGGGGATTAAGAGGCTGAGGGCCTAGGTTAGAATTTTGGTTCTAGGACTTGCTGCCTGTAGGACACTGTACCAATCAATTGACTTCTTTGTCTCAACTTCCTCATCTGGAAAATGAGTCAAGGTGGACTAGATCAATTCTTCCAGCTTGAACTCTATGGGCTTATACAGCTATGGAGTAGAATTACAAGGATGTGCTCAAACTGCTTTGCAGGGATTTTTGATGTAGGCAACTCATTCCAATCATACTTTTTGGTCCTTCTCACAGAATAAAAAGCAATAAAGGACCTTAAAGTAATGAGCTGATCTTGGATTGAGAGTCAGAGGACCTGAGTTTGATTCCTACCTTTGCTACTTACTAGCTGTGTGACCTTGGGCAAGTCACTTCACCTCTGAAAACCTTATTTTCCAAATCTATACAAAAGTTTGGATGAAATGAGATTTAAGGCTACAGAGCTTTATTTAGTGTGCAATATGTGCCAGCACATCTTCTAATCCACAATGTCTCTATTAAACTGTCCTAGACAGATAAGAATCTGTCCTACTTTGGTAACCCATTCTCATGAATGAGGCTGGAACCTCATTTTCTAGGAAGTGTTTCCTTACACTCGACATGAATACCTTCTATGACAGCTTAGGTCCATTTATTTATCATCTACCTTTTGAAGATATGAATAAAACTGCTCAATACATCCTTCTTTCATAAATAATAATTCTATAGTTTCATATAGACAGGTATTAAAATGGTCACTGTGTAATTTAATACACTGCATAGTAATTTAATAATTAATAATAATATTTAATAACAGTTTAATTTAAAAACATTTTATTATGTTCCTACTTTGTATAAGGTAGGTGCAGTGGATATGGGCCTGAAGTCAGAAGACCTGAGTTTAAATCTGTACTCAAGACATTTATCAATCATGTGACCCTGGGCAAGTCGCTTAACCTTATTTGCCTCAGATTCCTAATCTGTCAAATGAACTGGAGAAGGAAATGACAAACCACTCCAGTATCTTTGCCAAGAAAACCCCAAATGGGGTCGTGAAGAGTTGGACATGACTGAAAGCAAAGGCAGGATACAAAGACAGAGATCCTCCCCTCACGGAGTTTATATTCTATTGAGAAGATGTCAAATATACACAGATAAGTAAATAAAAATTATGGACAAAACTATGCAAAGTAATTTCAGGTGAGTGAAAGAAAGTGCTAATAAAAGAGTATACAGTAGCACTTTGAGGGATGATGTAAATGCCATAAGAGGGGAGGACAGAGTGTATTTAAGATATGAGGGACCAATTGTACAAAGGCAGGAAATAGGGTGATAGAATGCCAGGTATAGGGAATACATACTGGAACAGTTTTACCAGGACTTAACAAACAAATGGAAGGAATATGAAACAGGACTGGAAAGCTGGGTTTAGGGAAAGAGAAAATAAATTGTTGAGGGCCTTAAATAGCCGATTGAGAATTTCTTCATTTTATTCTGAAAATAATAGCCATGAAAAATTTTTGAGAAATGTGTAACATGACCAGATCTGTCTTTTAGGAGTTGGCAGCTTTATGAATTGAAGAGGAATGGGACTGGGGTCAGGGTTAACAATTTTCAGGGGTATTTCAATAGTCCAGGCCTGTGAACTATGAATAGAGGATGTATGAGCAGGTATGAAGAGGATGAATATGAAGTTTATCATGGAGGTAGGTTCAACAAGATTTGGCCAAGTGATTGGATATGTGGTCCTGGGAGAGGGAAGGGTCAAAAACAGTTCTAAAGATGTGAAATGGAATGACTCAAAGGATTGTGGTGCTATCAATAGAAATGGGTAATTTTAGAAAAAGGATAGACTTAGAAGAAAATATAATGAATTCTGTTTTGGACATGTTGACTTTGTGGTGCCTATAAAAGCATCAAGGTGGAGATGTCTATCAAGTATGGTGGTGTAGGACTGACATTTAAGAGAGAGAATAGGACTACCTATATTAGGTTTGGGAGTCACCACATAATTGAACTCATGAAAATTGATGGGGTGATTGAGGGAGAGAGGGTTTAGAGAGAATTAAAAGGCGCTCAGAGGACAATGTCTTGGGATAGATAGATACGATTATTATATCCATTTTATAGATGAAGAAGCTAAGGTAAGTTAGAGGTTAAGTGACTTGCACAGGGTCACACAACTATGTCTGAGGTCAAATTTTATCTCAGGTCTTTCTGAATTCAAGCCCAATGCCACCTAGCTACCCATGTAATGCAGGAGCAATAAAGCTACTACAATGCTTCACAGAAAAGAGGATGAGACCAAGATCATGCCTGGTATTCCCAAAGATATGAATCTTGAGGGAGTTGTTCAGAGATTGTAGAGTCAAACGGAAGGTAAAACTGATGTTCAACAATCCCACTAAACATTTCATATTTTAAGTAAAACTCCTTCTTGCTGCCCTGTCTCCAGAGTATATACCAGGTGCTATGGGGCATGACATGTTCTAAGTCTTTATTGGCATCATGCTTATAAATCTTTTAGGTTTTGAGCATTTCTTTTGCGTAAGAAAATAAATAACTGTCCTATACCTCACTTACATTGCACAATGAGCATCTTTCTGGTTCCTGTTGGGGAAATCCTAGACTCCTAAGTTTTCAGAGATTTTCACTCGGCTTTCCAGGGTGTGGCATAATGAGCCAAACAATGCAAGAAAGAGTTTGACCTTCTCTTTAGAAGTCAGACTCCTCAAAGACTGAACCAGACATATGAGCTCAGAGGTGAGGAGCCTCTTACTGAGAGAGGCATCTCTAGACCTTAGTCTAGACTTCTAGTCTGTTGTTACACAAACCTGTGGTTTTCTGTCACATAAGCTCTGTGGGCGCAAGGATTGTTTCTAGCTTAAAAAGAATTTATTTTTTAGCTTTCAACATTCACTTTTATAAGATTTTGAGCCTCCCCCTCTCACTCCCATCCTACTTCCACTCCCCTCTCCTCCACCTCCTCTCTGTCTCTGTCTCAGAAATTCTTTGTTTCAAGGAATAGCTCTCTCTATAGGGGCAGAAAATCTAGGCAGGATTAAAAAAATCAATACAAATCTATTTTTAAAAGAAGAATGAGTCACCATCATATCATCTTCAGTTTTCAGGAATAATAATCTTTCTGACCCCCAATCCAATGGAAGTTAGAAGTTGCAAATTATTTACAGACAACTCTTAGCAAAGAGGGAGAAGTAGAATCCAAGTAAATGGGCGCTAAAATATTAGCCAATAGGAAAGCAACAAATTCAACACAAGAAGAGAATTTATATTTTATTGCCTCATTTTAGCTCCCTCTAACTCCTCTAAGTACTTACATGTACTAAGCATTAAGTACTGGAGAAACCAAGAGAAAGCAAAAGCAGTCTGTTTCTTTTAAGGAAGCTCACCAAGTCTTACTGATTCTACATGGGTAATATCTTTCTTAATTGGCATATATTCCTTCCTTTTCACTCTTATTCTTATCTGATAGGCTTAATCCTAGTCTATTCATCACTCATACAATCATTAAGCACCTACTGTATTCAGGAGGTGTGGATATATATACATATATGCATACACATACATATCTGTGCACACACATATACGCATATACCTATATATGCATATACGCCCCCACACAATATACATTTATGTATATATGCATACTCACATACACAAGACATCCATACATCTATACATATATAGTACATCCACACATGTATACTCATATACACACCTACATACATATATGCTTATACACATACACACAGAATGCAATATACATGTCCATACCACACACACACTTGTATATGCATGCACATGCATACATAATGCATATGTACATTTACATATATGTATGCATGTATAAACTACAGACATGCAGACATACAATACATGCATATGCATATACATACCTATACGTGTGTGTATGCACATATATACATATATACACACATATACACAGGCATCCATCTATCCATCTATCTATCTATCTATCCATCCATCCGTCTATCCTTCTGTCTATCCGTCCATCCATCCATCCATCTATCTGTCCATCCATCCGTCCATCCATCCATCCATCTATCTGTCTATCTATCTATCTATCTATCTATCTATCCATCTACTCTGAAGGAGCTAACTCTGATGAGGTACAGACTTAGACAAATGGAAAAGATACAAGATAAAGTGAGATGAGTGTAAATGAGATGTCCAGGCAAAATGCTATGAGTAATTGGAGGGAGGAAAGCTTGGTTGAAGTTGGAGATTTTGTGGTGAAGGTAAGCATCTGATTTTGACCTTTAAGGAGAGAACAGAATGAGAACTGAGAATGTTTGTCTTTTTGAGCTCTTCATAATCTGGTCTTGGGTTACTTTTTCAGGTTTACTGTGCACTACTCTTTTTCCTGAACTAGATCTTTGTTCCATTTAAATGGCTTACACAACATTCCATCTCCTGTCTCCTTGCCTTTGTACAGTCTCCCCCAAGTCTGTGACCCCAAGCCTCCTTCCTCACTTCAGTTACATAGAACGCCAGGTAACTAAGTGGTGCAGGAGATAGAGTAATGGGTTTGGAATCAGAAAGGCTCATCTTCTTAAGTTCAAATCCAGATTCAGATACTTACTAACCAACCATATACTAACTAACTAACTTAAGGCAGCTCCCAATTTGGTTTTGCTCCTAGAGAGTAAAGGACAGATTTAAGGTGGAACCCTCCCCAGAAACATGATTCCAAGCTGCTGTTCTAAGGGCAAGTCACTTAACCCTGTTTGCCTCAGTTTCTTCATTTGTAAAAAGAGCTACAAAAGGAAATGGCAAACCACCCCATAATCTTTACCAAGAAAACCGTACGTGGTATCGTGAAGAGTAAGACACCACTGAAATGACTGAATAAACAAACCACTCTAGTATCTGTCAGGAAAACCTTAAATGGAGTCAAAAAGAATTGGATAGGACTGAAACAACTCCACAACAACACAGGATATTTACCTTCCTTCAAAGCTTAACTTAAGCGCTTCTTCTTACAGGAAACATCCCTGATGTCCTACTTGCTAGTACTCACTACCAGGAATATTTGTATCTATGCTGTAACTATTTTGTATTGAATTTTCTATGCAAATGTTGCTTCTGTCAAATAGAATGTTGCTTCCTTCAGGGGATGTGCTATTTTATTTTTATCCCCTCATATAGTGCCTCGCATGGAAGTACTTAAGAAATACTGAATTAAAGAATAAAAGTAATTTGGCTTAGCTGAATGCAGATAAGACTATATAAAAGTATAATGCAGATACAAGTATATAAGAGTATACGAAAACTGAAAATTTTGAGAAGCTTGAATGCCAACATTAGATATTTATGTTTAATTTGGCAGATAATAGAGGGCGCTGTTTGTTTCTTTTAAGAAGAGGAGCGACATGTTCAGAGCAGTGCATCTGGGACATTCTTAAGACATTCTATGTGAAGGATGACTTGGAGAAGTAATAGATTAACAGAGGTGGAAAGCCTGGTTAGGAGAATATTTCAATACTCTAGTGCAGATGCAATAAGAACTTGAACAACGGTAGTAAAGTAATTGACTGGCCACATGAGCAAGCTGAGGAAGCAAAACAAGCACAGCAATTCGACTCTTAGACAACTTTTTTGGGGACAAAAAAGATCAAAGCATGGAACAGGAGTAAGACAACAGTCAGAACTCCTGCACAAAAAGCTTCCAAGAAAAATACAAACTGGTTACAGGCCATGGAAGACTCCTCCCCCCACACTGATGCGGTCTGGGATGCTTTTGTCTGTAACCTCAGTTTGTAAAATCTCACTTATGTTTGGGTACCTATGTATGTAACATCAGTTTGTAAGCCTGTGTAATTAAGTTGTAAAAGTCACACTTTCCCCTCCAGCCATAAAAGCATTAACTCTGCCTCTCCCCTTCACCCAGCATGAAAGTCTTTCCTTGAGTCAGCTAGTCTGCCTGGAAACAAGCCTTCAATAGTATTCTATAAACAAACACTTAGAGAAATGCATAGCCCCTTTGTTCTAAGTGGCCAGCTGCACCTAAAAGCCTTGAACAACATTATCAGAGAGACAATTCTGTCTCAATATGGTACCTCATGAATCCTTAATCAGTCTAGTTCCCAGACTTGGAAACAATCAAGCCTGTCCTCCCAACAACCATATTGGACATATCTCATTCATCCTTGACCAAAAGTAACCTAGTGATGTCACAAGCCCCAAACCACACCTCTGAATAGCCCCTCCCCAGGGGGATTTCCCACTGAATTATGGGCAACACGCCTGCTCAGTTGATATAAAAAGTGCATGTCCCTTTAAGTACTGACCACTCCTAAACTCCTCCCAAACTCCTCCCTAACTCTAGTTTTGCCCACCTAGTTAGCATAATTAACCTTTGACTGACAGTTTTATGGTTATAAAAACTGCACCTCTATCCCCAGCTCTTCACAGGCTATCATTAACCTTTTCCTGCCCGTTGCAGAGCGTAAAACTTTATAACTCTACCTTGATCCCTGCACTTTGCAGGTCCCCCTATTTCTCCTGCCTGCTGCTAAGTCAGCATATCAAAAACAATAAACTTTGCCAAAAGACAGCTTGGGTCCAACAAAATTCTTTCCAGACAAGAACCCACAAGGGATTCATACGACATCCCAAGAACCCCCAATCTCAACCTCTTCAACATCATTCAATACACTCCAATGGATCTCTTGTATTTTTGGGATCAAACATTATATCTGCTGTTTGGCCTTTATAATCTGCTCCTCTTCTACCTTTCCAGTCTTCTTGTACCTTTTTGAGTCATCTGGTCATGTCATATTCTTTCTGACCTCATAGAGCATGCCAGCTCCTTCTATTCACTGTTTTCATGGCACTATCTATCCATCTCATCCTCTGCCATCCCCTTTTCCTTTTGCCTACAATCTTTCCCATCATCAGGGTCTTTTCCAATGAGTCCCATCTTCTCATTACGCAGCCAAAATATTTAAGCTTCATCTTCAGTATTTGACTTTTCAGTGAAAAGCCTGAATTAATTTCTTTAAGCTTTGATTGATTTGATCTCCTTGCTGTCCAAGGGACTCTCACAAGTCTTCTCCAGCACCGCAGTTCCAAAGTGTCAATTCTGAGGCTTTCAGCTTTCCTCACAGCCATGCTCCCTGCCAAGTATTCTGAGAGCCAACGACACTGGCCTCTTTGTTGGTCCTCACACGGGACACTCCATCTCCCAACTATGGCTTGTTCCCCTTGCTTGGAATCCTCTCCCTCATTTCCACCTTCCAACTTCCTTGGCTGTCTTTACGTCCCATTTTCTGCAAGAAGCCCGTCAGAACTAATACTAGTGCTTTTCTTCTATAAAGATGACCAGTTTGTCCTGTATTATAATTTATTTATACACTGCTGTTTGCATGTGGTCTCCCCCATTAAACCATGAGCTCCTTGAGGCCAGATACTGGTTTTTTTTCTCTTTTGTATTCCCATTGCTTGGCCAGACACACACAGCCAGCACTTAAAATATTATTATTATTATTTGCTTTTTTGGAGGAGAGAAGGCAGGGCAATTGGTATTAAGTGACTTGTCCAAGGTCACACAGCTAGTAGGTGTTAAGTGTCTGAGGCGGGATTTGAACTCAGGTCCTCCTGACTTCAGGGCTGGTGCTCTATTCACTGTGCCACCTAGCTGCCCCACACTTTAAACATTCTTGACTAGATTTGAGATGACAGGGACTTCACAGACCATCTAGTCCAGGCCTGCGCAACATTTAACCCATACCACTTGTAGGCTGAAAAAGGATTTAGGGAAGCCCACAAAAAATGTAGAGAATGTAAAACAGGCCTGTACAATATGTACTGCTTTGGTGGGTCACAAGCAGCCTGTGGGCTATATGCTGTATAGACCTGATCCAGTCTCACCCCCTCATTTTAAAGAGGAGAAAATGAAGGCAAAGAAACCTGGAATGATTTGCCAGCATTGCACAGGTAGTAAGTGGCAGGGCCAAGATTCGAACCTCAAAGCCAGCATGCCTTAACTATATACCACAAGGGTAACTTTTTTTATACTTCAGATTACATGACTCACTTAATGCACAGTTAAAAAACTTAGGGTTAGGGGGCGACTAAGTGGTACAGCGAATAGAGCATGAACCCTAGATTCAGGAGGACCTGAGTTCAAATCCAGCCTCAGACACTTAACACTTACAGGCCCTGTGACCTTGGGCAAGTCCCTTAACCCCAATTGCCCTGCCCTCCCCCCTCCAAAATACAAACAAACAAAAATAACAACCCCCCAAACCAAAACAACTTAGGGTTTCCAAATGCTAAAATTTAGCTTAGCCTAGTCCTCTACCAAATGTACGTGTTGTGAATGGGTCCTAGATTTGGAACTGGAAGAGCTGGGTTTGGGTCTTGGTACTGATACTTATAGTATTACCTGTGTGATCTAAGAAAAGTCACTTGAGCCTCCTCTTTGAAGTCTCATTTTCTTCATACGTCAGATCAAAAACAAAGGACAAACAACAAGCCATGTCTAGGAATTTGGGCAGCAGGAGCTAAGCCCACTGAAGAGGCAGAGGCATTGGCATGCTGGGAAGAACACTGGCCCTGGGGTCAAGGTACCTATGCCCTAGCTTACTACCTCTGTGGGCCTGGGGCAAGTGACTCCTTCCCAGGACCTGTTTCCTCATCTGTAATATGAAGGGTTTTAATTAGATGGCCTCTAATGGTACTTCCATCTCTAGACCTATAATAACGATAAAAAGGCGTATCCTGGGATACGCCAAGGACAGCTTGCCAATTGCCTTTGATTTATTAAAACAAATCTTTTTATTAAGGGGATTTGTTCTGTGAAGCTTGGATTCAGTCAAAGGGTCACAGTTGAGGACCTAGAGGGCCACATGTGGCCTTGAGGCAGCACGTTCCTTACCCCTGTTAGAAGTTCTGTATTGTTTGGGTCCCCAGGCAGCCAGTCCTTCATGGTCAGATGTAGTCATCTAAATAGATGAACCTAGGAAAGGGTCAGTTTGACACCCTCATTAATGCATGGCCTTCCATGAAGAACGTGATTTCTTTCCATATTGGTTCTCTTTTTTTCTCGTGGTCCTTCCAGGTCCTGGGCCCATTCACTTTGAAAAGAAAGTACTCCTACCACCTTGTGTGAATTCCCCAGTGACAAAGTAAATCCTACCCTATCCTTCTAAGTGTCAGTGCTCTGCAATAAAATCCTATTTCTCCATGCTGGCTTCAGCTTGCTATATAAAATACCTGCCCTACTTAACACATAACACTTGTCATGGAAATCAAATATAATGGTGTCTATAAGCAACACTGTAATCATAAAACATAATACAAATGAAAAGTATTGTTATTATTACCTTCTTGACCATAGCAATGTGTCTATAAAATACAATGAAAGTGTTCATGCTAAGTGTTTAGATTTCAACTATAGAATGAGTTTCAAATATAAAACTGTGTTGATTATATATAACAGTTAGAAAAATTCACCTACCATATCTTTTATCCAGGTCAACGGACTCTGGAAAGTCACTGATAAGTTCACTAATATCTTTCTCTTTGTCTTGAGAAACATTTGTTTGGGAACCTGTAAGCAGGAATATTAAAAGCCCATTAATACCTGGTAGTTGTTTTTTACATTTCAGTAAAATGTATTGTGATCTTAATTTCTGACCTTCACTTTTGCCCAAGTGATTCTCCAAGGTATTTAGAATTTGATTAATCCAAGGATTGTTAGGAGAGTCAGATGCATCTACAATGAGAGTTGGGGAGGGGAAAGATTGAAAAAAGGAAAATTAGTACCCAAATAATCTGATAAATAAACAAATAGAGCAAATAAACAATCCAATAAATGAACAAATAGGTCAATTAAATAAATAAATAGATAGATTGATGGATGATGGATGGATAGATAGATAGAGAGAGAGATAGACAGACAGAGAGATAGATGATAGATAGATGCGAGATACAGAGATAGAGAAATAGACAGAAAGACAGACAGAGATAGATGATAAACAGATAGACAGACAGAGATAGATGATAGAGAGATAGATAGATAGACGATAGATAGATAGATAGATAGATAGATAGATGATAGATAGATAGATAGAGAGATAGAGAGATAGAGAGATAGATAGACAGACAGACAGAGATGAAGAGAACACCAGTGACCAATTGTTCTGACTCTCACTGTTTACACTTTAATTGTCCTAGACAAATCTAGGAAGAAGAGCATTGCTGCTGAAAAGAAACAAGCCCTGATGCTTTTTGTCTTGATTAATTACATAGCTAGTCAAGTGGAAGGCACCATGGAATATCTGCAATTGGATTTCATGGTTCCTGCTACTGCACACTGTGGGGATGGAGCTGCAAATGTAAACGGCCTCCAACAAAGAAATGCCTCAATGAAATCATACACTGCCTGCCGCCTAAGGCAGGGGAGGCACCCAAGTCTGCAGGCCGGCAGGCAGTTTCTATGCCGGATAAGGGGAGGAGGGTTCCCCACAGCCTCTGGCAGGGGGATTTCCCAGAGACGAACAGAGAAACGGCAGAATGAATCTACTGCTGTGTACGTGTGAGTAACAAGCTCCTGTCACAGTGTGGGAATGAGAAGGGAAATGAAGGAATACCATCCCTTGTGGCACCAAATGCTCATGAAATTTTTCTGTTCATCAATTTCTGAGCATGTGTAGTGTTTAGTAAGAGGCCATCTGTCTTTTGTTGCGAGGCACTGAACGGTAGCAGAGAAATGCTGCTGTCAGGCAGGAGAGTTGCTACCCTGGAGTGGAATGGGGCTGCAGGCCTTTCAGCTCCTGGTTTGTCCCCTTCAGAGAAGAAGGCCAATGGGATGCAGATGAAGAAAAATTATTTTTAACTATGAAGCGCACACTGCCTCTATATCATATGACAATGATAAGCTCACTGTGTTAACAACTGATATTTTAAAAAGCCCTTTAATGTTTGCAACCCCTTTGCAACCTATGTGATTTTATTTGATTCTTGTGGCAATTTAATGAGGCAGGTGCTCTAGGTATTATCAGCCTCATTTTACATTTAGGGAAACTGAGGCACTGAGAATTTTTTTTTTAATGACTTGCCATCAGTCACACATCTGGGTAAGTGCTGGAGCTTCATACTTGCATAGCACTTGACCATTATGGAACACCCTTAACATACATTATCGTCTCTGATCTCCTGCATTCTTCACAACCACTCTATGACAATGATAACTGGAGTGTTATTGTGTATGTAAAGAATGTTGTCAAGGCTAATGCGTTCTAGAAATATCAGTATTCTTCTCCCCCTTCTTCTCCCTCTTTTATAAGATAAGAAACCTCAGGCATAGTGTTTGCTCAAAGACACACTTTTACAAAGTAATGGAACAAAGTCTTGAGCCCCAACCTTATTGCTCCAGGACCTTTCCTATTATATAAAGCTGTACGTGAAAACTCTGCAACAACTGTATATGTGTATGTATAAATAAGTAAATATTTGTCTGTGGGTACCACACACACATTTACACATATAATTTCTGCTATTTAATGCACTTTGTAAAATATAACCTACCAGTCTTTCAGAGACAAAGCTGCCACTTGAACATTCAATTCAAGGAAAACCTTCCTTGATAAATACTCACAGAGCAGGGAACTGAGGGCATTCTGGTAACCTTGAGAGTTTTCTGTGACTCTCATCTGCTCTAAACCAGCTTTAATATTTATTTGTGTGAATGTGGCTATAAAAGATATGGTGAACGTACAATGCTATCTATTGATTTGGAAGGTCAAGAACAGATTTTCACAGCAAACTGCATGTTATAACATTGGGCTATTAAGAATGTAATTTCTTAGCTGGTGTGGGGATGGGAGGAGGAAGAGGGTAAGGACAAAATATTTATCCCAGACCCGATGCAGGTTCCTTTTGCATAGTTATAACTGTCTTTTAAGCTCTCCAAGAGTGAATGAATGAACAAATGAATGAATAATTTAGTTAAGTGCTTACTATGTACAAAGCATATTCTAAGCACAGAGGACACAAATAGAAAAGCAAGACAGTCCTTGATGTCCAGGAGGTCACATCCTAGATCACATATATGGAAGCTTTTGCTACAAGTCAGATGGAAAGGTTTCATACTCTTTGGGCTTTGAGACAGAAGCGTCTTTATTCTGTTTTCAATAGGGCTCCAGTTGAGATGAAATAATCATGACGCTATCTATCGCCAGAAGTTTAATCCCCAGGTAGACTTGCTGGTTATTTTCCACCATGTTTTATTACTTTCATAGATTGTGCCAACAAGGCAGTCCAGTTGTATGATGCTGGTTCCCCTTGAGGTCGCAGGATAATAAGATCATAGATTTAGATTGGAAAGGAGCTTACACATCTTCAAGTCCAACCCTTTCATTTTGCAGATGTGGAAACAGAGGTGCAGGAAAGGTGAGTGAACTGTCCAGGGTTTTAACTATGCTATGGCAGGGGAAATCACTTGTGGTCCAGAGTGCCAAGCCAGAGGTTTCTAAAAATCAGTAGGAGAGTTAAGCCCTATTACAGTCCTCAAGTAGAAGAAAACTAAAGAGAAGATGACAGCACCTCATGGAGCTATATTTAGTTGTTAGTATGCTGTAAATTGATCAGTGAGGTAATGAGCACCCTGATCACTTGATCAACCCTGTTCTAATTCAAAGTCTAAGTGGGGTAAAGAGGGCATTGCCTTAGGATGCCCTTAAAGGAGCAAGATAAAAGGATATGCCCCATGTTTCCATGGCACCCCTCTCTCAGGGTCTAATTTCCCCTACCACTCACCTCCTTCCAGGTGTCTGATACCTTTTCCCCACCTCCTCTGGATTTGGGAGATCAGGGATTGTACACTGTGACTTGGGGACTTTCTAGGGAATATCCTTGGCTTTCCTGACTCATCTGTGGCAAAATAAAGTAGATTCTTTACTATGCATTAATCTCCTTCTTCCTCCTTCCTTTTCCCCTTCTATTAAATTTACCCTGAGGACAAGAATTTCTGGTTATGGCTCTGTCAGTATTGGACCAAGAGACAGAGCCCTTTGCATATCTGGGCTAAGCATGTGCACTAACAGCATCAAATCATCCTGCTTCATGCGTAAAGAA
Organism: Pseudocheirus occidentalis; assembly: GCA_028646575.1. Classification (NCBI taxonomy): domain Eukaryota; kingdom Metazoa; phylum Chordata; class Mammalia; order Diprotodontia; family Pseudocheiridae; genus Pseudocheirus; species Pseudocheirus occidentalis. The sequence goes on from CM053600.1 coordinate 76,211,972, forward strand.
AGCAAAAATGGGCAGGAAGAGAAATCTTAACAGAATTTGAAAGTAGCTTGGTTTTCCTTAGCTGACTTCACACACATATTTACCACTGACAAAGAGGGAAGAAATACACCTGGTGACTTGAGCTCCATTTTCCTAAGGTTTCTTACTAAACTCATCTGCCCCACCCTATCCTTCCTTCTTTCCCACTCCCTTACACTCACTTCCCCTTCTAACCCTCCTTCACCACTTCCCTCTGTCTGTCTCTCTCAGAAACATATTTTCTGTCTATTCTTATTTCCTCTTCGATTTGCTTAAAGAGGACAATGGGTATAATGCAAATTGGTTGTGTTAATGGGGCCATTATATCTCATGCATAGTGCATTCAGTCTTAAAATCACCCTGTAATGTTTCCTAATGTGAGCATAGGCACCAAAAAGATTCTCAACTCTATTTAATTTATGACTTCCAGGGAACTCACAGAAGTCAATGTACTCAACAAATTACAAAATCTGACAAGGATTAATTTCAAGAAGGGGCCCTAAGGAAGTTTAATCACTGAATTCCAAGGCTGCAAGGACCTGGAAGAAACTGTCTTGCCCATACAACCGTGTTCAGGTGGGGTCACATCAAAACCAGTCTAGATGAATGAGATTCTATGCTATTTTTAAGTGTGTTGAGGAAAAAGAGGTTCATCAATTTCCCTCCTGCTAGGAATTAAAATTCTCAGCACAGAATATTCCCTGTGGCGATGAGAAATGCCTTCAGCATGCATGCATCTCTGTTTTATGCCTTGCTTGATATTGGCAATCAGAGGATCGTTGAACAGTTATCTCTGTGTTTGTACTTATCTAGAAATTCCATAAGCATTTAACATATGATTTTTTTTTTGTAAGGACCAATCACAGTAGGATTGCATATTCCTTAAATCTTTCAGGCAATTGTGTGATTTTGAAAATGTGATCTACTACAAAAAAATTATCTTCAAAAGCCTGCTTACTATAAACTAATGCATTATTGGTAGACTTGTTAATCAATAATCATTCTGGGAAACAATTTGGAATTATGCAAATAAACTAAAGAGACTAAATTATTACATATATAATCTAGAGTATCCATAACTGGGCTTGCACCCTGAGAAGGTCATTTCTCTCAAGAAAAGGTACATAGGTATTTCAGAGCAATTTTATTTATACTAACAAAATGTTGGGAAAGAAGTATGGTGTCAAGCAATTGGGAGCCTTTCTGGATTGATTGTGCTTTGCTGACATGGGAACATAGACTCATTGATTTAGAACTAAAAAGGACCTTAGAAGGCAATCTAGTTCAGTCCTCTCATTTCACAGTTGAAGAAAGTGAGGCTCAGAGAGTTGAGTGACTTGCCTGGGGTCCCATAGCTATAGTTTTTGAGAACCTTGGTTTATGTCTCTGTCTAAAGGAAACATCAGAATTGGACTTTTGCAGAGGAAATAGCACCTGCCTTAGAGAAGCTTATATTCTATTAACTGTAGTAGCTTTTTGATGAAACAACTTGGAAAACTGTAAGTATGAAGAAGTGTGAAATGTTTGGTATACATATGCATATTTTTGGCTTTCCAGTTCTATTTAAACATGTAAATTGGGAAGTTAATATACAAATTTAGAGAAGGCATTTAATCTGTCAGCCTTGATTCTGAGTTTTGGGGACTCAGAAGATATACTAATGTGGTCTGTCTTACCCAAGTCACTGTCTACCATTTCTCATCCTTATGCAAAACTACTGAGCCACAATAAAGGTGGGGCAACTAGGACTTTGCCCTAGGCATCAACATTTGTGGAGGTACTTCCATAAATTGGTCTAGATAGCATCATTCCTGCTCTCTATGGTTCTCTAATGGCCTACCTTGCAAAATATGACACCATTCCCTCTTCTGGCTTTGGGCTACTACCTCTTGTCACTGTGGCACCCCTTTCCTGAGATTTATCTTTAATCACAATGCACGAAGGAGTATAGTTTATACTTCCTGGGGAAGTCTGTACTTTCTACACTTTTTAATTTTTGTTTTTAAAAATTTTTGAAGAATATTTTTATTTTTAAAAGTTACATGTACAACAATTTTTAACATTTGTTTTTAAAAATAATTTTTAAATTCCAAATTCTCTCCCTCCCTTTCCCTTTCCTTGAAAAGGCAAGCACTCTGATATAGATTATACATGTGCGGTCATGCAAAACATATTTCTGTATTAGCCATATTGAAAAAGAGAACACAGATTAAAAAGAACAAAGAAGAAGAAAAATAAGGAAGATTTAAAAAATATGCTTTGATCTACATTCATACTCTATCAGATCTTTCTCTGGAGGTGGTTAATACTTTCCTTCTTAAGTCCTTCAGAATTGTGTAAGACCATTATGTTGCTGAGAATAACAAAGTCATTCGCAGTCGATCATTATACAATATTGCTCTTACTGTGTATGATGTTCTCCTGGTTCTGTTCGTTTTACTTTGTATCAGTTCATAAAAGTCCTCCCAGGTTTCTCTTAGTGTTATGTCACATTTGTTCAGTCATTCTCCAATTGATGGGCATTTTTTCAATTTCTAATTCTTTGCCACCACAAAAAGAGCTACTATAAATATTTTTGACATCTAAGACCTTTTTCTTTTTCTTTGATCTCTTTGGGATATAGTAGTGGTTTTTCTGGGTCAAAAAGTGTGCAAAGTTTTACATCTCTTTGGGCATACTTCCAAATGTCTTTCCAGAATGCTTGGATTAGTTCACAATTCCACAAAGGTATTATTTATGTTTCAATTTTTCCACGTCCCCTCCAACATTTGTTATTTTCCTTTTTTGTCATATTAGTCAGACTGATAGGTGTGAGGTTGTACCTCAGAATTATTTTAATTTACATTTACATTTCTCTAATCAAGAGTGATTTAGTATATTTTTATATGACTATAGATAACTTTAATTTCTTCTTCTAAAAAATGTTTAAGCCCTTTGATCTTTGACTGTTTTTATCCTTTGATTGTTAATGAATTGAGGAACGACTTGTATTTTTATAAATTTTACCTTTTTCTCTATATAGTTGAGAAATGAAGCCATTACCAAAGAAACTTGCCATAAAATTTCCCCCTAGTTTACTGCTGTCCTTCTAATATGTTGATTTTGTTTGAGCAAAAATGTATAAATTTAAGCAAATAGATCATCAAAATTATCTATTTTATATCTGGTAACTTTCTTTATATCATGTTTGGTCATAAATTTTCCCCATATACATAGATCTGACAGGTAAAGTATTCCATGCTTCCCTAATTTGTTTATGGTATTTATTTCTCTAATTTGTTATCTAATTATCTAAATTTATTTCTCTAATTTATTTCTAAATACCCATTTTGACCTTATCTTGGTAGATGGCATGAGATGTTGGTCTATACCTAGTTTCTGCCAAACTGCTTTCCCATTTTGCCCAGAAATTTTTATCAAATAGTGTTTTGTTCTTTGTGTTTACCAAACACTAGGTTACTATGGTCATTTACTACTATGTATTACGTACTTAATTGATTCCACTTATCAGTAACTTTAATTTGTAAGTGATACCACATTGTTTTGATGATTAGCACTTTGTAGCACAGTTTGAGATCTGATGTGACTGGGCCACCTTTCTTCACATAGTTTTTAGAAATTAATTCCCTTGATAGTGTTGATCTCCTCTCTACACTTGTGATGGGATTATTCTCTACAATGCTACCACCCCACAGCCTCACTGCTCTCTGTAGACACCATCCTCTTGCCCCAGGCATTTTCCCCTGAAGTGAAATAATTCAGTTGTAGTTCTGCACAGTTAAATTATAAAGTCAAATGCTTTTGTCAATTAATGAATAGAATTTAATATATGGGTTAGGTTTTTTTAAAAATACCCAATCCTACATTTGTTGCCTGTTAGCTAATAGTTTTTCATGAATTGTACAGCCAAGGCAATATTCATAACACTGATGGTAACTATTAATATGCTGGTGTAGTTCTGAATCACAAAATATAACAGATTCTAGATATAGAAGACAGAAGCAAACCATTTATTCAGACACCAGAAAGTCAAACCCCGACACCAAAAAACCAAATGCATCATAACAACAAAGAAATCTATACATAATAACACCGCAGATGGCAACAACATCCCAAAGCCTTTCCCCTGCTTGGGTTTTCCCACAAACACTCAGAATCCTAGTTGTCTGCTTGCCCGTGTCTTCTCCTACCCTCAGTCTAACTGCTCTGACTCATTTCCTTCTCCATTCATTCAGCAAACTCCTCCTACCACAGGCTCCGTGTGATTACATTTGACCTATTAAGGGGCAGGGAAGATCTTCAAATTACCATTACCATTACATGGACCCCACTTTTCTCCTGCAATTCAAGACTATATTTTGGATATAAATTTAATTCTTCAGTATTCTATAGAACTGTTATGATGGCCTTGTTTTGTTCTCATTGGATTTGATGGTCAGAGCCCTTCCCCATTTGTATCTTAAAGTTTTCTACAGAGAAATGCTAAATTGTTTGTAGTAAACTGTACTTAACTCCCATGTGAAGGGGAGATTATATGTAAAGTTTTGAAAGATGGCTTCATTTTTATCTTAATGGGTGTTTCATTTAGAAAAATTAGCTGTACATTAGTAGATGACCTGTACAGCTGGAGTCAACTAGGTACAGCAGAAAAATCCTGAACCTAAGTCAGAATCTGGGTTTAGATTTTGACAGTTATTCTCTGTATGACCTTGGGCAAGTCACTTAATATCTCTTGGCTTCAGTTTCTCATCTTTTAAAATGAGGAGGTTAGACTAGATGTTTTGAAAGTCCTTTCTAGAACCAAACACACAATGTCATAACATTCAAAACATTAAAAGAGGCATGATGGCATAGCAAAAAACCAAACAAACCTGGATTTAGAATCTGAGGAACTGGGTTCAAATCCTGCCTCTGACACTTGTTGACTATGCAACCATGGGTAAGTCACAATCTCTCTGAGCCTAAGTATTTACAAAATAGGGATGATAGTATTTGTACTGCTGTCCTTGTGGGGTTGTTGTGAAGAACTTTATAGACATTGAAGATGTATAGGACCATATGACACATCTTTATAGTTCTATGGATATATATGTATGTGTGTATGTGTGTGTGTGTGTGTGTGTGTGTGTGTACTCATGGATTAAAAGTAATAAAAGATGGAATACTTGCATTTTTCTGTGTTTCTTGAGTTTTCAATTGCTTCTGCTATTTTTTCATTTGCTAGTAGTCTTTCTTTAGGAATCAAATACTGTTGATTTTGGCCTTCTGGGAAAGAACATATTAAAGCTAGTATACTGGACATCATTGTACTATGCCCTATAACCATCTAATATGACTGTATGTTACTTTATCAAATACAACTATTTTAGTAATGATCTGTAGAGGCAGCAAGGTGGCACAGTGACCCTTCACTCGCCCTGAAGTCAAGAGGACCTGAGTTCAAATCCAACCTCAGATACTTGTCACTTAACTAGTTGTGTGACCTTTGGTGAGTCACTTAACTCCAGTCACCTTCCCTTCCCCCTCCAAAAACATGATCTGTAGATGAATGTTGGGGAGGCTTCTCTTCTGCCTGGGAGAAAAACAACTATGGAGAAAAATTTCCAACCTAGAGTAAGATTAAAGGAAAAGTATTGTTTCATGAACCTCTTTCTACAAAAAAAGTATTGTTAACACTGCCCCCCAATAACTTAATATGCTACTTAAAATATTTTTTTAGATGTATTCATTAGATGTTTATAATAACCATAGTAACTTTTGCCTCCAAATTAAAATTTACATTTAGTCATAATTGTAAAACAGTCAAAGTTTATTTTTCCTAGAGGCACCTTCAGATTGATATTTTTATCACTAATTACTTTAACAAGTACTTTCTAGTTATGTCAAGTATTTTTCATTTCCAAATATTTTCTAATTATTTTAGAGTCACCTCTACCTTCTTCTGTTTCTACTCAAAGTTTATTTTTGAAATACTTGTAATTTCTTACAAACTTTCCAAGCTTTTATGCATTCTCCCTGCATGAAACTTTGGAGGATAGATTTCTCTTTTGGATTTAGTTAAAAGAGAAAAAACATCAGAAATTAGGTAAATTGTGGTAAAACTAGGGTCTGTTTCCAAGTTAATTGACATTACCTTTATCCCTTCCACATTGTGACTTTCCCCATTGTAGTTTCAATATGTCATAGGTTGGCATAAAAATTTGAATGGAAATTTTTTGGAAGTTTTATGGAAAATACTTTACATTTGCATAGTACTTCTCGGTATCTGAAACACTTCCACATGTTGTTTTGGTTGTCTTTCTTGTTGTTGTCCTTTATTTTTGAAGAGGACCATTACATTAGAGGGGTTGAATACAGACTCAGTCTATCGTTTTTAGTGGTACTACAACCTGGTGATGTCATTGGTTCTCTTGGAAAGGAAAAGGAAGAAGGAAAAACAAGAGGAAGAAGAAAAAGAGGAACAATAACAAAAACAAAACAAACAGTGGTATTACTCAAGTCAAAAAGTTCTCTCTACCGACAAAGAATGGCACCTTCTATGATCTTAAAAGTCTTACAGAATTGCCTACACACCAAGGTGTCAAATTCAAATAGAAACAGATCCTAAGATTTTTGAATATTGATTTGGTTTTTTAAAATTTATTCATCTATCCATCTACCCATCTATCCATCCATCCATCCATCTATCTATCTATCTATCTGTCTGTCTGTCTATCTATCTATCTATCTATCTATCTATCTATCTATCTATCTATCTATCTATCTGTCTGTCTATCTATCTATCTAGATTTGTTTTTGTTCAGTCATTCATTCATGTTCAACTCTTCCTGACCCCATTTAGACTTTTCTTGGCAAAGATACTAGCTAAAGTGATTTCCCATTTCCTTCTACAGCTTATTTTACAGATGAGGAAACTGAGGTCAACAGAGTTAAATGACTTGCCCAGAGTCACACAACTAGTAAGTGTTTGAGACTGAATTTGAACTCATGAAGATGAGTCTTCCTGACTCCAAGTCCAGTACTCTATCCACTGTGCCATCTAGCTGAGCCCAAAACTAAATTATTTATTGCTGCTGCTGTTTAGTCATTCCAGTGGTGTCTGACTCTTTGTGACTCCATTTGGGTTTTTCTTGTCAGAGATACTGGGGTGGTTTGCCATTTCCTTCTCCAGCTTATTTTACAGATGAGGAAATTGAGGTAAATAGGGTTAAGTGATTTGCCCAGAGTCATACAGTCACTAAGGATCTAAGGCCAAATTCCAGAATCTACACATTATACCACATAGCTACCAAATTTTTTTTTTGGCTTTTTGAAGGGGGGAAAGCAGGGCAATTGGGGTTAAGTGACTTGCCCAAGGTCACATGGCTAGTACTTGTTAAGTGTCTGAGGTAAAATTTGAATTCAGGTCCTCTTCACTCTAGGGCGGTGCTCTATTCACTGAGCCACTTAGTCACCCCAAAACTACCAAATATTGACTTAGAAAGTTGCACATTAACAATATCTATGTTGTCCTATATTTTTATTTAGTTTAACATTACCCATTACATTTTAATCTTGTTTGGGGAATTTTGCTGAAGAATGTAGCCTGAGGGCTTTGAACTTGACCCCTCTGGTCTAGAGTCAATATGTGTTAGAAAGCCTTAACTGAAACCCAGGTTTTCCTGGCTCTGATTCCAAGATTGCCTAACACAATACAACAAATATTTATTAAACATACGCGGTGCTTAATAAATAATGCCTAGCATTATTTCACATTCCTCTTAACAATGGTGTATTTAGGCCAGAAACTTAATATTATTCCTAATTTTTAGATAAAGACACCAAGACTCAATTCTGTTTATATATATATATATATATATATATATATATATATATAACCTTTGCCATATATATATATATACATATATATACACACATATATGTGTATGTGTGTGTACACACATGTGTATATATATATATATATATACATATATATATATATGGCAAAGGTTTATAAAAATGAAGAAGAAATGTCCTTTTCCCTAAATATCTTCC
>CM053600.1:76220523-76236363 GCA_028646575.1 Pseudocheirus occidentalis
ATCTAAACAGACAGACAAAATACCAGTATCTCAGCCATGCCTCCTCAGTTCTCAGCAGCTCCAGGTGGCAGTCCTCAAAAGTCCTGGGCAGCTCCAATGGGCTCTTAGCAACTCAGGCTCCAAGATACTGGATACTGCTCTTCCCAAAAGTCCTTCTTCTGGCCTTCTCTGGGCTTGAGCCTCTCTTTTCAATTCATGGCTCCTCCCAGTTCAGCTCTCTCTCTTCATGTCAACAAGTCCATCCCACAAGTGAGATTCACAAGCTCTGGGTCTTAACACTCAACCCAAAAGCCAAGTCAATTCAGGGACATCTCCAAATTCCATTACCATTACACAGGCTTCCTTCAAGTCCCAGCTAAGCTCCCACCTTCTATGGGAAGCCTTTTCTGGTCTTCCTTAATTCTAATGCCTTCCCTGTCTTGATTATCCCTAATTTATCCAGTATATAACTTGTTTGTGCATAGTTGTTCCTATGTTGTTTCTCCCATTAGACTGGAAGTTTCTTGAGAGCAAGGACCATCTTTTATCTTTCTTTGTCTCTGGCACGTAGGAGGCATTTAATAAATGCTTATTGATTGACTGATTGACTTTACTTTCAGAAGCAGAATATCAACCACAGTCAACTAACTTTGAAATGTCTCCATCAGGGACACTCACAATTGTGTGGCATTTGGAAAATGTAGGCTCCTTTCAGAGATGGTGACCCGGGGCCAATCAGAATGGTAGACCATGGTATGGCAGAGGGCCATGTAATACCGGGATAGTGGGCTGAAGAACCATCAGACCTCCAGTTAGGTGGCGTATCCTTTTCCCTTTTCCCCCTATGGCATTCTGGTTCACAGTTTCAGTCACCCCAGCCTAGTTGTTAGTATGCTTTTGAGCCTGGATCTCTTGGTTTCACCCTGGCCACTAATGTATCTTAGGCCTGATATTCATCAGGACAACTAGAAATGGTCTTAGGGGCCACAGGACCCAGATGGCTTTGGAGGAAAAAGAGGCTGGTGACTTTGCACAGTCTTCCCTCCCCCAAATCAAAGTCAACTGTGAGTCATGTCATCATCTCCCAAATGTCATGGTCCTCTTTGAGAACAACGGACAAACACAACCCATCCACTACTGATGGGCATGGAAGCTTTGACCTGCTCTGCTTCTGCAATGGGTTAGTTTGTGCCTTTTTAGGCAGCCTGGTCGCCTCTGGCACTTAGGGGCTCCCCAGAGTGATATCAGATTATTTGTCAATACCCAATCACATCTTCACCCTGTTTCAGCTCACAACTCCTGAGCTCAGGCTGTTCACTAGTCTCAGCCTTCCCAGTAGCAGGGCTTTCTGGTCTACTCCTTGCCTGACTGCCTCACTCTAGTTACAGGCCTGATAGTCACTTATGTCAAACCTTCAAATCCATAGGGACCCATTAGGAATGAAATCATCCTATGTCTCCTGGAAAGTACGAATGAGAAGGTGACACCATGTGGGGATTTGGGCCAATTTAACAGGGATGCCAATATTGGATTGGGAGTCAGAAGACACAAGTTTTTATGCTACTACCTGTGCATTCATGGCCAAGTTGTGTTGTTTCTCTGGTCCTCAGTTTCTTTTGGATAGAATGTTGAACCTAGATTCAGGAATACCTAAGTTTGAATTATGTCTCAGAGGCTTCTTAATTGCATGACACTGGCTAATTCACTCAAACTCTGTATGCTTTAGGTTCCACATTTTAAAAATGGGAATAATAATAGCACCCACCTTCCAGAGTTGTTGGAAGGAGAATATGAGAATACCTGTAAAGCATTTTGCAGACCTTAAAGTGCTATGTGGATGCTAGCAGTTCTTATTATCTATAACTGAAGGGTTTGGAATATATTATCTCCAAAGTTGCTACCATCCCCAAGACTCTGTAAATGTATGAAATAGAGGTAGCAAATTCTGAAAACAATGGCTTCAAAGAAAATTATTTTCTCTGCCTGTATATATTGTTGTTGCTCCTCCTTCATTCTTGAAGAGGAGCATGACATCAGGGTGGTGATGCCATGACAAGTGAATTAGACTTAAGTGAGGCAGGGCTGTGCAAAGTCACCAGCCTCTCTTTCTTCTTCAAAGCCACCTAGATCCAGTGGTAAGAGATAGATCAGGATGACTGGAGATGGCTTCTGATGCAATGGGAGGACTGTGGCATTTTTAAGCTAAGGTCTTTAACAGGTCTCAGTTTGACTGAGGCAATGCCCATTCAGTGATTAAAACTAAGTAACAAATGAAGTAGAGAATGACCTCTTTTACCTAGTTTAAAAAAATCAATCTGGGAGGAGAAGACCTCAGGGTTTCTGGCCAAAACAGAAACAATTGCTATTTAGTTCACTCAGTCAGTCTGGGCCCCAAAATGACCAAGTGGGGCTTGACCTGGGACCTATTATTGACCAATCAATGAGAGTCAGAGTGATTTGGGTTTTAGGAGTGATGCTTAAAAGGAAATCTAGCCCATAAACACCAAGATATCTTGTGAGATTTCTTTTCACACTAGTGGAAAGAATGCTGGACAAGGTGCCAGGAGAAGCCTAAATGAATCTACTCTCATTATTTACCAACAATGCAACTATGGGCAAGCCAATTAACCTCCTTGAGGCTTAGTTTCCTAATTTATAAAATAGGAATGATAATACGTAGAGCTCTTACCTCAAAGGGTTATTATGATGATAAATCAAAGTAACACAGGATCGTAGTTTAAAGCTCAAAGAGACTCCAGAAGTTGTCTGGTACAACCCTCTCATTCTACACCTGGGAAAGTTGAAACCCAGGGAAGTTAGATGACTAGCCCAGAATCACACAGGGAGTAAGTGGCCAAGGGAAGGGTTGGAACTTACGTACTCTTGATCCACATTCAGTGATCTGTCCTCTGTACCTGGCTACTTTCCTACACTTGGTTCTCAACCTATGGGTCGCAACCCCTTTGTGGGTTGAAAGGGGTCACCTAACACCATTGGAAAACACATATTCCTGATAGTCTTAGGAACCAAGACACGGCTCCTCTATCTGTCTTCAGGTAGGCCCACCCACATTCAGATATGCCCACATACAAGTATTAAAGGGTCATGGCATTAGGAAGATTGAGAACCACTGCTATATAAATGTTGACTATTAACCTTAATTATTATCATCATTACTGCCAAGTCCACTATCATTAATATCCTCTTCAAATAGGTAGGGGAGTATGTTACGAGACTATTGTTCACTAAGTGTTTCAGCCATTGGTCTGGTGTGACTTTCTGAAAGGAATGGAAATTCAATATCTGAAACTGGAAAAAAAGTGATATTCTGAAAGTTCATTGCTCATTGAATTTACACTTGGCTTCTTTAAGAGTAAATGGCGGAGTCACTGAACCAGCCTCCAAGGACTCAGCAGCCTCCCCCCTCGAGCCCCCTCGTTTTCCAATGCTCTGTCCCCACCTCCTGCCTTCTTCTGCCACTGCCTTCCACAGGCCGTTTCCATCAAGGAAAAGGAATTGTATTGTATGTCCACTATCCAGAACCTCCACTTTTTCGAACCCTTTGCTGATGCAAGTAAGGGTGATTACCTGCTTCCTGCTGGGACTGAGGATTATATCCACATAAGAATTCAACAGAGAAACAGCAGGAAGACCTTCACTACTGTCCAGGGGATTGCTGATGATTATAATAAAAAGAAACTAGTGAAGGCATTCAAGAAGAAATTTGCCTGCCATGGTACTGTAATTGAGCATCCAGAATATGGAGAAGTAATTCAGCTACAGGGTGACCAGTGCAAGAACATATGCCAGTTCCTCATCAAGATTGGACAGGCTAAGGATGACCAGCTGAAGGTTGATGGGTTTTAAGTGCTTGTGGCTCACTGAAGCTTAAGTGAGGATTCTTGCAATGAGTAGAAAAATTCACTTCTGTCCCTTGTCACAAGTTTAAAAATCTCACAGCTTGTATAATGTAACCATTTGGGTTCCTCTGTTTAACTTGAACTAGTGTAACTCATTCATGTAATAAACTGAAAAAGCCATGCTATCTAGTCTTGCAGTCAGTCCCTCATTTAAACAGAGGTAAAGCCCGGCAGTGCCCACCTAAAACACAAATAATCTAATGTTTCAGTCAAGTCCAAAGCCCTAGTAGCATCTGAAATCATATCTGTCTGTCCAGAGGCTCCTTGGTGCTCCCTCTTCATCATGGGCGCTAAACCAACCATTACATCCTTCCATCTTTTGGGGGAGGTTTCAATAATTGACGATCACCACTTGCTTTAAATCTCTCAGAGTTCCCTGTCCATTTAAGAGAACATTACTACTCTCTGAGCTGCCCTTGGTGATGCTCAGAAGAGTAAGTTAGGGTCACCACCACCCAGTCCAGTTATGCTACCAAGATGAGAATTAGCCTTTGGTAGCAGAACAGGGTCCTCTGGTGACTTGCACCACCTGACTAGGGAGGAGTTTCATTTTGAGGCAATGGCAGGACATTTTCCTTCTTAACATCACACCAAGGTCCAATGTTGTCTTATCAGACTTTTTTTTTAGTAGTAATAGTGCCTTATCTCTTGGGGACGTACAAGTGGAGAAAGCACCATACTGTGAGGCCAATTTTACCAGAATTAAACTTTTGACAAGGGAACAAATTTTGAACTAATGTATCAAAACAGTCAATGTAGTAAATGCAGAGCTTGCAATTTATTAGCAATAGCTGCCCAATGCCATGTGAAGTAACAGACTGGTTTGGTTTTGATTTTTTAAAAAATTTAAATGTTATATAATGTATTTAAAGTCTTATTTAAATAAAACTGGTTTTCAGGAAAAAAAGAGTAAATGGCATATTACAATAAAAATGAATCATATTTTGCACAGTACCTTTGACAAGACCATTCACCATTGCAACTCAACACACTATTCCCACTGACGTTCTTGCTCACTTAATTTTTTTTTTCATTTTAGTAAGGCAAAGGAAGAGGAACATAATCACTTGTAAAAACTGATGCTTTCACCTCCCTTATCAACAGTGCCTAGATGGATGTGATGTTGTCTGGGATGCTTTTGTCTGTAACCTCAGTTTGTAAAATCTCACTTGTGTTTGGGTATCTATGTATGTAACATCAGTTTGTAATAAGCTTGTGCAATTAAGTTGTAAAAGTCACACTTTCCCCCAGCCATAAAGGCATTAAGCCTGCCTCTTCCCTTCCCCCAGCCTAAAAGTCTTTTCCCTGAGCTAGGAGTCTGCCTAGATACAGCAACCTATGAATCCTTCAAAAGCATTCTATAAACAAACCCTTAGAGAAATGCATAGCCTCAATGAATTTCGGGCAATACACCTGTGCAGTTGATATAACAAGTGCATGTCCCTTTAAGCCCTGACCACTCCTAAACTCCTCCCAAACTGAACTAAGAAGCTTTACCCTAAAGGTGAAACCAGGAGTAGTAAATAAATACTTAAAAATAGAAAAGACTCTATAAAATGATTTTAGAAAAATAATAGGAATGAAGGTAAGATAGAGACCGGGTCTGTGATTACATTGTTATAGAGAACTCTTTCTTTTCTACCAATGCAGATCTCACCTTATTGAAAATTTATAACTTTAGAGAATTGCTTAGAGTACTGAGAGATTAAATGACGAAAATAGGTAGCAAGTATCTGAATGAGGATTTGGATGTAGGTCTTCCTGATTCTACATCTAGCACTATGCCATGACCACTTTCTAGAAAAAAATAATTTCAGTGACAATGGAGCCAGTATATTTGAACTTTTAATAATGAATTGACCCAAGTGCTACATGAAAAGAAATTAACTTCGATTAAGCAAACACTAAATTAAACAAAATTGGGAAGAATAGCTGACTTAGACAATCAGACAGCTAGGCGGTATAGTGGAGAGAACACTAGACCTAGAGAGTCACTTGGACCTGAATTCAAATCTGGCCTCAGAAACTTCCAAGTTGTGTGACTCTGAGCAAGTCACTTAACTTCTCAGTTTCCTCAACTATAAAATGGGAATAATAATAGCACCTACCTCACATGACTATTGAGTAGAACAAATGAGATAGTGTTTGTAATGTGCTTAGCACGGTGCCTGGCACATTATAGATAATAAATGTTTGTGCCCTTTTCCCTCTTTACATTAGAGATAAGATGATTTTAAGGCACTGAGAACTTCATTCTAAAGATATCAGAAAGAGGGAAGAATGCAAAAAAAAATGACCAGGAAAATATTAACAGCTGGTCCATATGACTACTCACCCATTTCTATAAATATTTTCTGAGAATGATCTACAGCAGAGATTTCAAACATAACCCAATCAATGGCCAATAGCCCACAACAATCCCAAATGTAGCCCAAATCACATAAAAATGTAATTGGGAAATAATTAACAAGATAAATCAAAACTACCGTAAAACACAGATAATGCTACTATGTAGTTTTCTAAGTGTTAAGATTTCTAAATGGAAAACCTCAAGTGAAATTCATAGAAACGTGAGAATGATTCTTCTAACTATCCACACTGGGGAAACAAAATTGGTAAAAAATAGATCGAGCCCAAATTGTAAAATATAAAGAAAGGATGTTCATTCTCTTTAATTAATCCATCAATATGCATATCTTACAACTTCATTGAAACATATGGCAGTGGGGACCTGAATCTTACTTTTTTCTCATGTATGCTACTGAGATTATAAGCATTTATATCACCTCAGTTTCTGAATGTATGCACTTCCATACCCAGTACACTGTGCGGTTTAGCAAACATTAAAACAATTTTTAAAAATTCAACCCACAAATTATTTTGGATATATATATATATATATATATATATGTATATATATATATATACATTTTAAATTTTTTTTGCAAGCTACCACACCCATAGTAACCCAAGCTCTCCAAAGAAGCCAGAGTCTTAAATCTTTCATGAACAGTTATCTGGGCCTGGAATTAAATAGTAGGAGAATATTGTAGAATCATGGAATGACATAGTAACCTTAATCCAACCCCTTCATTTTATGGACAAGTAAACTGTGTCCCACAGAAATGAAACGACTTGTCTTAGACCACACAGCAGTTTAGCAGCAGAGAACACAGGTTCTTGCACTCTTGAATCCTCAATCCTCACCCCTATATTTTTGGTATATCAAAGTGAAGGCCAGCCTTTGTATCTTATGTGGAGTCAAAGCAAGTAGACCACAAGGGCTGTTTTCGTAAGGAACAAAACAAGTCTTCCACAGGGCTCAGTCACCTACCTGCTCTGAGCTTCACAGTATATTCAAGACGTGTATTCCCAGAATCTCAAGTTCCAACAGTAAACCAGTGACAAAGCTGATTTTCAAATGGTTTTAATGACAGACAATCTGCATACCAATTGACTCATTTGCGCACATGATGGCTTAGAACAATACAGAGAAAATATGTAAAAAGGTCTGTAATGGTGTATGACAATTGCTTCCAAGTATGCTGACCTTTGGTAAATGAAACAAACAGAAAGTACAGTACTCTTTTGATGAGACATTAATGAATGATTAAGAATGGATACAGCTGCATCATCGGCAAGCACTTTGTTAAAAATATTCTTTTCATTTCATGTCTGTCCCATAATTATAATGGAAGCATTGTGCAAGTCAGCCAGTAAGCGCATGCATGCAGTAAAATATTTATGTTTTATAATAGCTGTATGGTTTCCAAGAGTGCATTGGCGAGTATAGACACTTTCCCCTTTTCCCCTTGTCACCTCATCTTTACCATGTAATAATGCCACATACCCCTGGGCAAGCCCTGAAACAAAAGCCTCGCTCACTGTCTGCGGATTGTGCTGTGTCCAGAAGGAAAGGCGTTCCTGCTTCCTTCTGTATTTTTATTTAGCTAATGTTCAGGGGAAGAGGGAATAGATTATAATTTCCTGAATTATCCCTCTGCTTCATGGGGTTCTGTCCTGTGGATAAAAATCACAGGCAGATGAAATGATGAGATAAATAGTTAACCAGGCTTCAAACATAAGTACTATGGCTCAAGAACGTTGTAAAAATAGAATAGAGAGAAACCTTGCTTAGAAAAGCAAACCTACACTTTTAGTAGCCTTGGGAAAATGGACAAACAGTTCCCCTCTCCCAAATGTGCATATTTCATACATTTTAGAACTGAAAGCAACCTTGGAGATCAGGCATCATCTCAGAGCTGGAAGAGACCTTAGGTGCCATTTGGATGAATTCATGTCCAGTCCATGTACTCTTCCCTTTCAACATCCCTAAAAAAGTGGGCATCTAGACTCAGTTTTAACCCTGAAGACAGGAAAAGAATGCTAGATTTGGAGTCAGAGTCTATGCATTGAAACTCTACTACTAACTAAGTGTATGACCTTGGACAAGTCACTTTATTTCTTTGGGTTTCAGAATGCTCATTTATAAAATGAAAGGGCTGAACCAGTTGACCCCCCAAGTTCCCTTCCAGATCTAGATCTATTTATGACAGATTCTGATAGGGAGGGATAAGTTTCACTACCTTAATTCTGAAGAGCTCTCATTATTAGAAAGTTTTTCCTTACACTGCCTCACTGTAACATTCACCCTTTGGATTCAGTTGTACACTCGGGAGCCAACAGATGAGTTAACAAAGTACCAGGGAGGTTATATGTTTTGTCTGAAGCTACACAGATTGTGATTTAATGATTGTGCCAGGACTATCACTCAACCTTGGATTCTCACTCTTGGCTCTCAGGCTGGTGGTCTTTCTATTAACCTGCTACTGCCTTCTAGGGGTAAGTATAATCACAATTTTTCCCGTAGCCAAAATTAACTCAAATTTGTATCACTATGGAGAGCAGGATGAATCTCTGAATTCCATGATGAACTTTGGGAGAAATCAGCCTGCTATTACTTCCTATACTTCTCCTCAAATGCCTACAGGAGGAAGAGAGGGAAAAGAAGGATAATCGGACAAATAGGCATATACGTATCTATACACATACTACCTCAATGTCTCTGTCTCTTCTGTATGTTGACCAGAAAATAGGATGGGGAATTTTTTCTTACTTAAAGTCTGTCCACAATTAATTCTATGAAAGGATAAAAAAATCTTTCTGTCTCTTCTAATATTGAACCTTCTGACTGTACCTGGGTCATTGGTGAGTACAGTTGTATCTCCCCAACAGTGAAGAAGAAGGACAAAGAAGGAGAGGGGAGTCATGCTTGCTTTAACCCCTGCCGTGTTCAGCACAGGTGACAGGAGTGGGAAGGTCTTGCATTTTTCACCTGGAAGAAGCCCCTCTTCCTGGAATTCCTACCACCTCCCTTGGCCTTGGTCTCCAGGATACTGCTTCACCATGGAATGTACAGAGAGCTTTGTTATGTCACGGGTCAGGAAGTGAGATACAGGGCACTTTCCAGGTGTCAAAAGGAGCAAATCTTAGGCAGATTTTGACTTATAACTCTCCCACAAAATCCCATAAACCTCTAATTTCTCCATTTATTAGTGCTTGTCAGTTCTGGAAGAAGAGGAAAAGAGAACCACACGCGCACACACACACACACACACACACACTTCGGCAAATTAGGTACTTAAGGGATTGTTATTATCGTGCTTTCCCTATTTTCCATTTTGTGCCTTTGCATATTTTTAAAAATTTACTTTTCATTTTGACAGATTTAGTGGCAACTCTAACAAGTGAGGAAGATTTTCTATTTTCTGCTTGGATATGAAAATACATTAGGGATAGGGGACCTTTTTGAGTGATTTACCTCACTCAGGAAGACATTCTTCTTTGTTTTAAGAAATATTTCCTTTCATTGTCATTCCTCCCTCCACAACACCTCTCATATCTGGCCCTTTCTCTACTCACTCAGCTACCACCCTAGGCCAAACCTTCATCACCTCCCTCCTGGATTATTTCAAGGCTTTTAAAAATTGGTCTTCCTGTCTTAATTCTCTCTGCACCCAATCCATCCTATACACTCTGCTGCCAAAATTACTTTCCTAAAATACAAGCCTCACCCTGTCTCTCAGTAAGTAAACTAGTGATTTCCTGCGGCTTCTAAGAAATAAAAATTTCACTGATTTTAACTACTTTAAAAACCTGACCCCAACCTCCCTTTCCAATTTTATTATGCATTACTTTTGTTGGGGACTTTATGGTCTAGTCAAGCTATTTGACATATACGATATTCCATCTCCTATCTCTGTGTTGTTTTAGTTTATTTTTGGAGCACAGGAGGCAAGGCAATTGGGGTCAAGTGACTTGCCTAAGGTCACACGGCTAGTTAGTGTTAAGTGTCTGAGGCTGGATTTGAACTCAGGTCTTCCTGACTCCAGGGTTGGTGCTCTATTCACTGCACCATCTATCTGCCCCCTGTCTTTGTGTTCTTGACTTTCATGAACCCCGTTCCTGGACGATATCTTCTCATTTGATATTC
This sequence comes from Pseudocheirus occidentalis, assembly GCA_028646575.1. Lineage (NCBI taxonomy): Eukaryota > Metazoa > Chordata > Mammalia > Diprotodontia > Pseudocheiridae > Pseudocheirus > Pseudocheirus occidentalis. The sequence continues at coordinate 76,230,916 of CM053600.1, forward strand.
TTAGAATCCCTCATCCCTTTCAAACGTCACTTACGTACCACTTTTCCCATTAAGCCATTCCTGATCACCTTGATGGCAGTATCCCCTCTCCCCAAATTATCTTGCATTTATTTTGAATATTATCTGTGTATATTGGACTTATTTAGACACTTTTCTCCTCCCTAAATAGAATACAAGCCCATCGGGGTTGGGGACAATTTCATTTTTGTCTTTGTGCCCCTTGCCCCAGCAAAACATGATGCCTGGTGCTAAGCTGGCATTTGCTAAGCGCTTGTTGATCGACTGATTAGTTTTTATTGATGCCATCATCCTTTATCTCCAAATACAGCCCTCCTTGTCTCTGCCACTCAGAAGGCTGTTCTCCAAAAGAAAGAACAAAAAGAAAAAAAGAAAGAAAAAATTAGCAAATATATCAGGTGAGAGCATATGCAACATTTCTATTGCTCCCCTTTACCAACTCCTGCATAGTCCCCGTATCTCTAGCAAAGAGAAGGAAATGCATTGCCTCGTCCCTTTTTTGGGACCAGGTTTGGTTAATATAATTAGACAGTCTTCAGTTTGAATTTCTGACGGTAGTGTCTTTTCTGCAGCACACTTCTGTTGTCATTACAGTCATTGTAAATAGTGTTTTCCTGCTTTATAAGAGGAAGACCCTGTTTGCAAAGAGTCGAGACCAATGAGTCCAAAGGCTTGTGGGTTTTCCTCACAGGACACCATTCAGGGGATTGGCTGAAGGCCACTCTGCTCTGAAGGTAGAGATAAAGTCTGCCAATGATGGAGGAGGCCAGAGTGAGTAAAATGATTGCCTGTAGCAGTCTAGTACTCCAAAATGATCAGTCTTAGAGGAGGTAGAAAGCAAACCTTTTAGGAGAGTGAGTTGTGGGGATTTTTGAGTCAACTGTTGCACTGGTATCTGCCTTCATGAATGTTCTCTCGACTCCTGGCTGAGGCCTCTCCTCCAGCAATGTGGATGCCCACTAACTGGCTTTAAATGGTTGATGAAAAACCAAAGTGACAATCGTGGTCCTTAGTACAGAGCTGGGGGCTCTGGTGGAAGAAAGCAGATAGCATTTTCATTTTAACACCATGGAAAACAAAGGAGGAGAAATCCATCATTGGCAAGAGTCTGTGGGTGATATTAGAAAGGAAAAGGATTTTATTTATGACATGCTACAGATAACTAAGCTCTCCTTCCTCTCCCCCAAAGCCTCATTTTGTAAAACTGTCCCTTTAAAAACATGTGTCCAAGCCAAAGGGCTTTTCGGCTTCTCTGATTAATATGACATTGATTTAAGCTCAGCTTGTTAGCTTTTCAATCCTTGAGTAGAGCTGGGGTTTGAATAACTAAGTAAGCTTGTGATGAGCCTGCTACATCATTTTTGTTTTCTTAAGATCACCATTAATGCATGGAGTCAGCGTGAAATCACTGCTGCCCTCTGGTTTATTACCCACCAAAAGCGATACTATAGCAAACGTCTTCCTGGAATTTTGGGGGGCACTCAAGATTCATATTCCATGTCCATTGGACCCTCTTAGGATCTAGGCATCATCCAAGATGTTATTTCTTCTTCTTCTTCTTCTTTTTATAAAAAACCTTCTTTTTGGAGGGGAAAGTCAGGGCAACTGGGATTAAGTGACTTGCCCAAGGTCACATGGCTAGTAAGTGTTAAGTGTCTGAGGCTGGATTTGAAATCAGGTCCTCCTGACTCCAGGGCAACACCACCTAGCCACTCCCCACTTTTACTTCTTCTGATGCTGCCTGTGTTTGGTGCTGATTTCCTACTCAATCCTGTCCTTTGACATATTCTCCTCTCACCTTACAAAAAAACATTGCTCAGTCTTGTTTCTCCCTTACTGCTAAAGTACAAATACCAAGGTTCCTATACTAGGGTCAAAGATGAGCTGCTTCAGGCAGCAGGTAAAGTTTTGTTTTAGCTGGTTTTCTCTCCTCCCTTTGCCTTCATTTTCCTCGTTTTCCTGACCCGCCATCCAAATTTACTTATCCTATTTCTCATTCCCCTGGGTAGGGGTGGGGAACCTGTGGCCTTGGGGTCACGTGTGTCCCTCCAAGTCCTCAAGTTCAGCCTTTTGACTGAATCCAATCTTCAGAGAACAAATCCTCTCAATAAATGGATTTGTTATATAAACAGTGGAATCAGTCAAAAGGCCATGCCCAAGGACCTAGAAGGACACATGTGGCCTAGAGACTGCAGGTTCCTCACTGTGTGGCCTAGAGCCTTGCCAAGCAATAAGACCGAATCTGATAAATGAATTCCCAAGAGGTGTTAATAGCTGAAAATGACTCATAGATTATAGAATTTATAACTGAATAGCACCTTATCATCTAAACTCAGGGTTTTTAATCTTTTATTTTTTTTAATGTGTCATGGGCCTCTGGGGCAGTTTAGGACTGTATACATGCCCTTTCTCAGAACAGTTTGTTTAAATGAATAAAATAAGATACAAGAGATTACAAAGGAAATCTATTTGATCAAAATGTTACACAGGGCTTGTGAGTTGCCTGTGTAGGTTATGTATACATCCATGTAGTTTGTCCACAAAGGAGCATGGAGAAATATCTCTGGAATCTGGCCCACTCCTTTCCAAAGGAAGCAATTCTAGCTGGAGGGGAATAGGGGAAAGGGTCATAAGACCAGTCTCTTTGCCCACTTCACAGGGAAGGGACCAGGCTTGAGTTATAATAATCTGCCCCTCTAAATTTCACTGGTTTAGCAGAATGATATTTTTCTCAGAGTCAAATCATTTTCTGGTCACTGTCTCTTAAAGAGAAGGGGGGGGCATCCCCATGTGAAAGCTTGACCCTTTTCTGATGCAAGTTACATAAAACAACACTCATCAATAGTGCATAGTGAGTAAACCCATTAATATAAGTAAAGAGCAAGAAGAAGTTAGAGGAATTAGAATATGCAAGATAATACACAAAGCAAAGGAGCAAAATGTTTCAGCTTAACCAAGAGAAAGTCTTCAATGCCATCAAAAGGGAATTTCTCTGAAATCTCTAGGGAGGCAAACTGGAAATCATGAACCTGTTGAGGAACAAGATTTCCCTACATGTTTACCTTCTGAAACAGTTCCTTTATCTCCTCAGCATTGGTTGCAAAGAGACACTGGAATCTCATATGTCCTTTCTCTTGAAGAAGGAAGAAAGAAGAATGTCTCTCAGCCCCAAAGCTCTTGTTTTGATTCTGCCTCTCATGCAAACACACCATGTAATCATCATTTTCTCCAAGAACCTTATGTAAATATTCCAGGGTTGAGACTTGGGTTATAATTTTTAAAAATAGAAGATGGTGCAGAAAAGGTGGGAATTCACCTGAGTTCTCCCAAATTCCCGTCCAAATAACTTTAAATAATGCCTCAAAATGAATTCTGGGCTGGCAGAACTCACCAAAGGACAGGATGAAACAATTTTCCAGCCTAGGACAACTTAGTATAATGCCAAGCAAAGGCAACTTCCAAGGTTCAGATTACCAGCATAGCAAACCCCATTTATTCAGCAAACATTCACAGAACAGAGAAAGTCAAAGTACGGTATAACTCATTCATTTAGCAAATACATTCTTAATTCAGTCCAGGTACTACTCAACCCCTAGAGAGTACATTCATTTAGTCAAAGTCTCTTCTCAAATGGAGACCAGACTACTCCACCCCTAGACAGTACATTCTTTTAGTCAGTCAAAGTCTTTTCTCAAATGGAGACCAGACTACTCCACCCCTAGACAGTACATGCTTTTAGTCAAAGTCTCTTCTCAAATGGAGACCAGACTACTCTACCCCTAGACAGTACATTCTTTTAGTCAATCAAAGTCTCTTCTCAAATGGAGAGAGTTCTTCTCAAATGGAGATCACTTTCTAATAATAAGCAAAGTACATACATTTGGTCCCACCCCTGGACTCAAAGTAATTACAATATCATTCATTACCACCAAGCACTTTCTCAAAAGGGAGTAGGAGAGCACAAAAGACCATCCACCCTTAAGCCATAACAAGGTCAAGATCACATCTCAGCATTGAAAGCCCAAGGAAAGGCCCTTCTTTCATCTTCATTGAGGCAAGCTCTCAGCAATCTCAGTTCCTGGGGAGACAAGACTCAACAAAGCCATAGCCAGTGTCTTCATCAAGTCACACTCTGCCTGTAGAGCAGTCCCAGAACCCCTGAAAGTATCAGCAAGGTCCCCTTCCAGGATTTCTGTGAACATACAACAAGAAAATCCTCCTTCAGGGCTTCTGCACCAACAGCCAAGTTCCAGGACCTCTACAACAGCAGCACTGTCCACCATCAGGTGAATCTGGAAGAACAACATCAAAACAGACAGACACAATACCGGCGTCACAGTCATGCCTCCTCAGTTCTCAGCAGCTCCAGGTGGCAGTCCTCAAAAGTCCTGGGCAGCTCCAATGGGCTCTCAATAACTCAGGCTCCATGATACTGGATATTGCTCTTCCCAAAAGTCGTGTTTCTTCTGGCCTTCTCTGGGCTTGAGCCTTCCTTTCCACTCATGGCTGCTCCCAGGTCAGCCCCCTCTTCAGGTCAACAAGTCCATACCACAAGCTCTGGGTCTTAACACTCAACCCAAAAGCCAAGTCAATTCAGGGGCATCTCCAAATTCCATTACCATTACACTTAGAAGGTCAACAGGAAATGTCTGCCACGCTAGGGCTGAGAGTGGAGCACAGCTCAGTGCAGGCTGTGCCAGCATAGGCCAGGCCCTAGCAAACTAGCAAGCAGCAGGCCTTGAGGGTAACTGAATCAGCATGGCTACAGCAGTGGCTTCTGGCTTCCAGAGCTCTCCGTATGGTAATGGGGTTGGACAACTGGTCAGAAGTAGATCCTAGGGATCCCTTTTCTGGTACTGGGTGCAAGACTCTATTGTCATTGTCCATATGCAGATCCAGGTCCCAGCATGAGGAGGAGCACTAGTATACCAGAGCTTGTAACCCTGGAGGAGCAGGGACCCTGGTCATAGTTCCACGGTGGAAAAGAGTGCTTGTGGTCACTCATAGACAAGAGCTCAGGCCAGGTAACAGTAATCATACCTCTTCTTAGATCAGACAGCCTTGGAAGAACTGAAAACTTACAGACCCCCAGAACTAGCTCTGAAACCAGCCAAACTGAGTGAACCACTTTGAAGAGCAATTAGGAACTATGCCCAAAGGGCTATAAAACTTTGCATACCATTTGAACCTGCAATGGCACTACTGGGTCTATATCCCAAAGAGATTAATTTTTTAAAAAGGAAAAATACCTACATGCAAAAATGTTTATAGCAGCTCTTTTAGTGGAAGCAAAGAAATTGGAAATGATTGAACAAGTTGTGGCATATAATTGTGATGGAACACTATTAAAGATGAGCAGGATGCTCTCAGAAAAACCTGGAAAGACTTACGTGAACTGATACAAAGTGGAATGAGCATGATCAGCTGTGA
>CM053600.1:76236863-76253238 GCA_028646575.1 Pseudocheirus occidentalis
TTTCTTATGTGTGTTTTCTTCTACAACCTGATATGGAAACATGTTTTGCAGTCCATATCTATACCCTATATCAAATTGATTACCTTCTCAATCAGGTGAGAAGGGAGAAAGGGAGGGAGAAAATTTGGAACTCAATTTTAAAATAGAAATGTTTTTATATTTAAGGGGCAAAATCAGATATTAAATAAATATATTTAAAAAAAATTAAAAACAATTAAAAAATAAATTCATGCACCCTAGGTTAAGAGCCCTAAACAAGACCAACCTCCTCATTATAAAAATGAAGACACTGAAGCCCAGAGAAGGTTAATCTTCTTTTTTTTTTTCCTTTTTGGAGGGGGATGACAAGGCAATCGGGGTTAAGTGACTTATTCAAGGACACATAGCTAGTGTCAATCCTTTTTTGCCCAAAGTCATATAGATAATAAGTAGTAGAATTGGAGTTTGAACCTAAGTTCTTTGTTTTCAAACTAGGATTCTAACCAACTCCACTTCTCTGCCCTTATATTGTTCTATTATCCTTTCATAGAAAACAATGTCATTATAAAAAAGGACTTTCTCATGTAGCCCAGAGAAATAATGTAAAAACTGGATTCAAGAATAATTAATGAAAGAGAGTTCGTCTCTGCCTCCTTCTCCCCTCCCCCAGCTCCCAGTAGGGCAGGTCAGTGGAGGAAGTGAGCATAGGTGAGCCTTTACCTCTCAAATCATCCCATGAACATGTGCTGCATGCAAACCTGGCTTGGCTCCCACGGATCATCTCTTACTAGTTTTTGCTTTGTTCCAACATCCATTTCTGAAGCAGGGACCTTTAGGCTCCAAGCTTTCATTATATGGTTTCATAGATTTTAAGCTGGAAGAGATCCCAGAGTTGTTCTAGTTGTCCGCGTTGATTATATTTTTATAGAGGTTTTCTTTCTATAGTGGGGCCTCAGAGGTTAAGCTGTTTGCCCAGGGTCATGCAGCTAGTGCCTGAGCCAGACCTGAGCTCAGCTCCTCCTGACTCCCAACACTCTTTCCCAGTGTAACCGACTACTTTTTTTTCATCAGTAAAAGTCAGAGCTTCTGGACAGCCTTGGACAAGGAAGAGCAGATGCAATTTCTTTGATGTGCTTTGTTTAAAAAACAGCCCCATTCTTCCACTCATGGTTGCATTTTAACCTGCCTCCTGATGGTAAGGCCTCTCTTTTTGGGAGGCAATTAAAGCTCCATGAATGTTTGACTTTTAAATTTTCTTTTGTTGCTCCAACTGGTGTCTTGGATATTCCCGAGTTAAATAAGAGCGGAAATTGTTCTGAAGTGGTAAGAACAGGGGAGTGAAGATGTGAAAGGAGCAAATAGAGTGTGAATGGCTAGAAGAGAGGAAAGACAGCTGTGGACTTGTTTTTCACGGCTCTGGTAAACGTGGCTGGTATTGTTTAGTATTTATTGAGAACCCTCAATGTGCTGGGTCTAACATAGAATACAGAAAGCAAAAGAGAGAGAGAGAGAGAGAGAGAGAGAGAGAAAAGAGAGACAAAGAGACAGAGACAGACAGACAGAGAGATGGAGAGAGAGAGAGAAAGAGAGAGGGAGACAGAGAGACAGAGGGATAGAAAGAGAGGAGAGAAAGAAAGAGAGGAGAGAAAGAAAGAGGGAGACAGAGAGAAACAGAGAGTGAAACAGAGAGAGAGGGAGAGAGAGATAGAGACAGAGACAGAGAGAGACAGAGTGACAGAGACAGAGAGACAGAGACAGACAGAGAGAAAAAGACAAAGAGATAGAGACAGGAAGAGACAGACAGACACACACGGGGAGGGGAGAAAGACAGACAGACAGGCAGACAGAAAGAGGCAAAGAGATAGAGACAGGGAGAGACAGATACACACGCATAGGGAGGGGGAGAGAGAGAGATGGAGAGACACATAGAGACAGAGACACAGACAGACACAGAGACACACAGAGACAGGGAGAGACACACAGAGACAGACAGACACACAAATGGGGAAGGGAGAGAGATAGCCTGACTGTTGTTGTTCCGTAGTTTCAGTCATGTTTGACTCTGTGACCCCACTGGGTTTTTGGCAGATACTGGAGTGGTTTGCCATTTCCATCTCCCACTCATTTTATAGATGAGACTTAAGATAATAGAGTTAAGTGACTTGCCCAGGGTCACACAGCCAATAGGTGTCTGAGGCCAGACTTGAACTCAGAACGATGAGTCTTTCTGACTCTAGAGCTGGCACTGTGCTCCCTGTGTCAGCCAGCTGATCCCTGTCTGGCTCTCAGTTGCTATGGCATCCCAGTGCGAAATTTTCAGCAAAGGGAGGAGAATTTTTAGATTCTTTTCTTCCTATAGCCTTCACTCTGAGCCCTGCAGTGATAGTGAGGAAGAGACACTAGTCAAGGGTTATGACATTTTAGGAAGAGAAGGCAGCTTAGTGATGATCAGGTCCAAGGGTGGGGAACCTGTGGCCTTGGGGTCAAATATCTTCTGTGAAGTTTGGATTTACTAAAAGGGCCACACTTGAGGACCTAGAGAGCCACATGAGGCCTTGAGTCTGTGGGTTCCCCACCCCTGATATGGTCTAATCCTCTCATTTTACAGATGAAGAAATTAAGGGAATTTAGTAAGGAACTTGCTGAAATTTACACTGCTAGGAAGGGACAAGACCAGGTTTCAAACCTAGGTCCTCTGACCTCCGTCCATTCTACTATGCCAGACTGGTGATCGTAGGGGATAATGGCCCATGGAATCTTTTTAGTTTTCTATGACTACCATTTGCAAAGAGGTTGCTTTGAGGTTCCCTTTTCCATGGGCTAGGGATTTCTTGCTATTAAAAATAAGACCTAGGGGGCGGCTAGGTGGCACAGTGAATAGAGCACCGGCCCTGGAATCAGGAGTACCTGAGTTCAAATCTGGCCTCAGACACTTAACACAAAAAACTAGCCGTGTGACCTTGGGCAAGTCACTTAACCCCAACTGCCCTCCAAAAAGCAAAAAAAAAATAAGACCTAGCAAAATAAGTTAGTAAGTTAGTTGATAAACATTTATCAACCACTCACCATATGCCAGACACTGTACTGAGCACTGTGGATGCAAAGTAAGGGAAAAGATGCTCCCTGCTCTCAAGAGGCTTACAGTCTAATGGGGAAGACAACATGTAAGCAACTATATACAAGCAAGTTACATACACAATAAATTTAAAAAATTATTTATTATGCAAAGTAAATCTGAAAAAATTAGCAGAATGAAGCCATTAGAATTAAGAGGGAGTTTCAGAACTACATACTGACTTTGGTCAGATGTGATCATTCACAAAGCAAATGACAGCACTTCACAGATTGCTCCCTGGACTAGGTCTACAACTAGGCTTCCTGTATCAGGTAGCTCGAAGAGGTTATCTGTTACAGAAGCATGGGGCAGGGCAGGCATAGTCACTCTCCCATAACTAGGAACAAAAACTTTCATCAGCCCTTTGCCCCTATTTAGCAAGAAGGCTTGATATTCCTCATTTTGTACCATGGCTTTCATACATTAGAGACAGATGGGAATTTAACAAATTAATCTATTTACACCAGCTTTCTCTGACTGCAGATTTTAATTCATTTGAGCAACTGTCACAGCAATAGAAAATGAGTTGTAGAAGTTCTTACAACAGTAATGCATATAGTGGAGAATGTGTCTCTATCAGACTCAGGGCTCATCAAACAATCTATGCATGTCTGGTCACAGAGTTTCTATCAGGAAAAAAATCCTTTACCTTCTAATTTTTTAATGTCTTTTTGGTATTGTATTTGTAAGCAAGAGGGTACCTAGTGATCAGACTTTCATGTGTGCTGTTAAGTCCAAGAATTTTAACTCTTGCGTTTTCAGAAAGGAAGATTGCTTCAAAATATTCCCACCTAAAATGAGAGCTGGGAACTGATTCCATTAATATTCTCTTTTAAATTTTAATTAAGAATGTTTTGCTATATTTTATGTTCTGAACCATCTCCTTTCCTGCCTCCCCACCCCACACTAGAGAAGGCCATCATTTGACACAGAATGTATCTCTACCTTTCTATCTATATGTGTGTATACATATATTCACACATGTGTGTATATATACATGCATATTTCTGTTACATATTTTATATATCATGTATATACATGCATTCATACATACATATTAAATAGATACATCACATATTATCCCTAACATATACAAATGCATGTTTATATATTATATATTAATATAGGCATATACGCAAATATATTTATATATATAAATATGTATATACCTAGTATGTATATCTGTGTGTAGGTGTATAAAAACATGAGGCATATTTCTATTTATCTGTCATCTCTGGAGGTGGATAGCATCTTCATAGGTCTTTTGTAGTTGATTTGAGTATTTGTAATACTCAGAATAACTTAGCTCTTCAGTTATTCTTTGAACAATATTGCTGTTACTATATGACCTCTTTTACCTAGTCAAAAAAATCAGGCTGGGAGGGGACGACCCTCAGAGTTTCTGGCCAAAACAGAAACAGTTGCTATTTACCCTCATTCTGAGCCATCAGAATCCAACAATGTCCAAGTGAGGCTTGGGCTGGGACCTATTGTCGGCCAATCAATGAGAGGTAGAGTGATTTGGGCTTAAGGCACTGTCCTTAAAAAAAATCTAGCCTGTAAGCCCCAAATTATGTTGCTAGGTTTCAGTGATCAAAATTTATATTCCTTTGGTCATAGCACCTTCAGATAAGGGTGGACAGAGGGAGAGGAGGGAGAGAGAGAAGGAGGGAAAGAGGGAAGGAGGGAGGGAGGGAAGAAGGAAGGAAGGAAGGAAGGAAAGAAGGAAGGAATGAAAGGAGGAAAGGAGGAAGGAAGGAAGAAGGAAGGAAGGAAGGAAGGAAGGAGGGAGGGAGAGAGGGAGGGAGGATAGAGGAAGGAAGGAAGGGGGCTGCATTGCTCAACTGGAATTGGGCAGTTGGGTCCCCAGTGGGCATCTCCTACTATTCACAGGTTGTTGTTTGTCCTTCATTCTCAAAGAGGACCATGACACCAGGAAGGCAAAGTCATGACTCGCAAGTGAATTGGGTTTAAGTGATGCAGGGTTGTGAAAAGTCACCAGTCTCACTTTCTCATCTGGAACCATCTAGGTCTAGTGGAAAGATATAGATCAGGATGACTGGAGATGGCCCTGGATGCAGTGGGAGACCTTGCCCTATTCAGTGATTAAGACTAGGTAAGAAATGAGGTAGAGAATGACCTTTTTACCTAGTAAAAAAAATCAGTCTGGGAGGAGAAGACCCTCAGCTTTCTAGCCTTCCACCATTTATCTTTCACACACGATATAAATATCCCTTCTTTGTTCATCAGGCATTTCCCTGATGACACCCTCTACCATGACAGAAGTCCTCAAAGTCCCCCTATGATGCTTCACTATGGCACAGTGGTGATACTTAGTTCTCAAAAAGTAAGATGGTGAAGTACAAATTTCATCAAGTTTTACCATACTGGAAAGGCATAGTATGGTCCCAGCAATGGAGTTAGAACACTTTCCAAGGACCAGCCTAATTAATTACAGAAAAGCTCATCACCAGTAGCTGATAAATTTCTTGACCCTGGCAACCCATGAAGCAAGGCATAAAGATTAACTAGATTCTATATCTATATCCAAATCTCTCTGTCTGTCTGTCTGTCTCTGTCTCTCTCTCTTTCTTTCTCTTTCTCTTCTACATATCTAATCTAATCTAATCTATCTATCCATCTATCCATCCATCCATCCATCTATCTATCTATCTATCTATCTATCTATCTATCTATCTATCTATCTATCTATCATCTATCATCATCTCTGTTTAATAATTTCAGAGTGGTAGTAAGAGCACAACCACCTGCCAGGGGAGGAAAGAGGAATACAAAATGGTCTTGGTTAGGTGATAGCTCTTGAATGAAGCCTTGAATGAAATTAGCGATTCTGAAAGGCAGAGGTGAAGAGGGTGAGAATTCTGGTATGAAGAACAGCCTATGCAAAGACACAGAAGCATGAGGGTCAATTGCCATTAACTTCTGTGGACCTCAGTTTCCTCATCTGTAAAATGAGGGATTTGACTAGATGGCCTCTAAGATGCCTTACAGAGTTTAATCCTAAAATCCTATGACTCAAAGATTTCATGACACAAAAGAGGGTGCAGAGCCTACCATTCTGGGGTTTGCCTCAGTTTCCAGAAGTGAAATAAGTGAACTCAGGAAGAAGCTCACAGTTTCTATGATCTAACTCCCCATATAACTTACCCTCAAATAATCTAGCCTGCCCCCAGAGAACCTGCCAATGAATGAAAAGGGGGAAGTTTCGGAGAGCTGGGAAGGCTTGGAAGGGTGAGAAGGGATGACCAGAAGAGCACATATTTTCTCTTCCCAAAGAAACCCTAGCTAAAAATCATTTCCGCTGCACATTTTCAATTGTACTCACTTATGAAAATATCCTTGTAGACCCATAATTTGGCAATATGCATGTAATCAATTGTTTTAAAACAGAAGTGATGTTGGCTATTATAATGTAAACTGTTTTCTAAATGAAAAGAATTAAAGGAATGTAATTGGAGAAGCATACAAACAGTGGTTAATATGCTGTTTCTCCCAAAGACATATTACAACTTATAATCTTCTTTTATGGGTTTATGTTGTTAGTGTTTAATCAGGCATGTGAATGTATTCAGGTGTTAAACCATTCTATTAGCTGGGAAACTGCACTATTATTTGCTGAGCTGTTTGTGATATATTGTTGTTGGCTCTTTGGGCTTCTTTTTCTCTTGCTCCTTTTTCTCTGGTCTCTGCAATCTGTTTAATTGTCTTCTTTACTTTTGTCTTTATAAAGCTTTAAATAGAGTAACTGGGAACGATTAGCTGTGTCAAAATCACATAAAGTTCTCATGTGTTTTACAGACTAATTGTAGAGAGATATTCTGCTGATGCATTAAAGGACACATTGGGTTGGAAAGATGCTCCCCACAGCCAGCATGGAGGTCAAGGAGGATGGCGAAGCCTGAGACAGGGTGAGATTCAGTCAATCTCCTGAGTGCTCCACACAGCACCTGGTTCTACACAGGAATACCAGGGAACACAAGTCGGGGATCTTTCATGGGAAATGCCATTAATCAATAGTCTTAAGGCCAGGGACTGGAGTGAGCTGGAAGAGAGCCTCCATTAAAAAATTTTTTGTATGAGCATTTCATCTCAGAATTAAGTAAACTACAAATCAGGGCTTGATTTAGTGTTCTGTTAATTGTTTAGACTCATGAAAATGATTTTGATATTAATTATAATAATATACTTATGTATTTAATATTATATAATATGAATAAATTGTACTAATATGTTATATAATAGAAATATATTATATTTATATAATATATGATAGGAATATATTTTATTTTATATAATAAAATCTAATACAAATATATTCTATATAAATTTAGCTATGAATAATTATAATTAATACTAATAAATATTCATAATGTAGATTAAATCTTAAAATATGTACTTTCCCAAGAGCCAATTGTTAAACATTTACCAGCATATCCCTGCTTAAGGCCAGCTGGAGATGCTCTTTCTCTTTTCCTGGTGATTCCAACCTTTCCCCTTAGCTTATAATATCTCTTCTTCTTCCCTTCTCTTTCCACTGGGAAATTCTGCTCAAGGTTGATTGTGAGAGTGGGTCGAGAGAGCCCAAATTACTTATGTGGAGTGTCATCTCTTTTGGAAAAACACGAAGGAAAGCTTCTATGAGAGTGAAGATGCTCATAGAATTTGTGGGGTTTGTTCAGTGATTTCCCAGAGGAAATATCCTGTGAGAACTACTTTTCTTTTTCTTTAAATCTTTCTATATTTTAAATCACCTCCATTTCTGAATATATTTCTCCCTGTCCACTTGATAGTAAGCCTTCTTTTGTAATAAATAGGAGAGAGAGAGAGAGAGAGAGAGAGAGAGAGAGAGAGAGAGGGAGAGGGAGGGAGGGAGGGAGAGAGAAAGAGAGAGAGAGAGAGGGAGAGGGAGAGAGGGAGAGAGAGAGAAGGAAAAGAAAAAATTTAGAAAACCCAACCCATCAAATGATTCTTAGATTGTATGAAACATACCACTCCCATCATTCCCCAACTCTGCAAAAAAAGGAAGGATGTGAATTTTATCAACTGAGAATAACATTTCAATGCTTTTGTGCTCAGGAAATATTACATTGATTTTTAATTTGCACAATAAAAAACCAGGCCATTTTTCTTTTTTGAGCATTTCTTCCTTCTTGGCTAATAATAATAAACTGTATTTATATTACACCTACTGTGTATCAGGGCTGAAGTCAGGAAGACTCATCTTGTGAATTCAAATCCAACCTCAGACACTTACTAGCTCTTTCACCCAGGGTAAGTCACTTCACCCTGTTTGCCTCAATTTTCACATCTGTAAAATGAGCTGGAGAAGGAAATGGCCAACTACTCCAGTATCTTTGCCAAGAAAACCCTAAATGGAGTTATAAAGAGTTGAATATGATTTTTTATTTTTTGGAGGAGGGAAGGCAGGGCAGTTGGGGTTAAGTGACTTGCTCAAGGTCACACAACTGTAAAGTGTCTGAGACTAGATTTGAACTCAAGTCTTCCTAACTCCAGGGCTGGTGCTCTATTCACTATGCCACCTAGCTGCCTCCAATATTGCAAGGCTGACATTTCATTAATGTCACAGGACAATCAGAAAGTAACCTACCTAATCTAAGGTGACTAGTTTAATTCAGTCCTGTCATGGAGGGAATGTTCTAGATTAAATTTTTTTTTTCAAGAGGCAAGGCAGGGGTGGCTAGGTGGCGCAGTGAATAGAGCACAGGCCCTGGAGTCAGGAGGACCTGAGTTCAAATCTGGCCTCAGACAACACAAAAACTAGCCGTGTGACCTTGGACAAGTTACTTAACCCTAATTGCCCTCCAAAAAGCAAAAAAATTGGGGTTAAGTGACTTGCCCAGAGCTCTACTACTTTCAAGGGTCTGAGGCCAGATTTGAACTTACAAAGACGACGCCAGGCCAACACTGTTCACTATGCTTCCTAGTTGGCCCCGTGTTGTTGTTATTCAGTTGTTTCCATTGTGTCGGACTCTTTGTGACCCCTCTTGGGGTTTTCTTGGCAAAGATACTGGAGTAGTCTGCCACTAGGAAGCACCTGAGACTGCATTTGAACTCAAGTCTTCCTGACTCCAGGCCTGGAGCATTATCCCCTCTGCTGCCTAACGACCTCAGACCTCATCTATATAATTAATCGACTTCATGGACTTCCTTTGAAGGTCCAAGTCTTGGTTTGTCATCTTTCAGTTGTGTGACTTCAAAAAAATTAATGTTGGAAGAAAGTAATTTGGCCCAGGTCGCAGAATAACAGTTATAACAGTTGTTATGATAATAAAATATTTATTTAATGCTTTAAAGTTTGCACAATTCCTTTCTCACAAGGCAGTACAAGTGCTCTTAGACTTAAAAAGAAGACATCAATAAAAACTCATCTTAGAAAAGTATTCTTGGGGTGGCTAGGTGGCGCAATCAATAGAGCACCAGCCTCAGAGTCAGAAGGACCTGAGCTCAAATCCGGCCTCAGACACTCTACTCCCCACAAAAAAATTAGCCGTGTGACCTTGGGCAAGTCACTTAACCCCGATTGCCCTCCAAAAAAATAAAACTAAAAAAAAAAGTATTCTTACACTCATTTCACAGATGAGAAGACTGAGGCAAAGAGACTAAAAGTGATTTGCCTAAGACCAGATTTCAGAACTTAAGATTCAAGCCCAGATCCTTTTACTACAAGTAAACCAGTGTATTTTCCATGAAATAGAAAAGATGCATTATTGAGTAAAATTTGCATTGCCTTGAAATTAAAAGGGCAAACCTCTGGGTCATTTTAGTAAGCATTATTTGGAAGATGGAGAAGGGAGGGGGGAAGGAGCAAGAGCAGTCCCTGGCATTATCAGGAAGGGAATAAACATTTACACGCTAGGTGCCAGGCATTGTGCTGAGCTCTTTACAAACATTATCTCATTTGAATCTTTTTTTTTTTTTTTTTGCATTTTGGAGGGCAATTGGGGTTAAGTAACTTGCCCAAAGTCACATGGCTAGTAAGTGTGTCAAGTGTCTGAGGCTGGATTTGAACTCAGGTCCCCCTGACTCCAGAGCAGGTGCTCTACTCACTGTGCCACCTAGCCACCTAGCTGCCCCTTATTTGAGTCTTACAACAGCCCTGAGATATAGTGCTGTTAGAATCCCCATTTATAGGTGAGGAAACTGAGGGGAAATGACTAGCTCAAGGTCACACAGTTAGCAAATATCTGAGATCATATCTGACTTGAGGTATAGCATTCTATCCACTGTGCCCCCTAACTTTAAGTAAATTTATTAAAACGTATTAAATTTATTTAAGAAAAGCATTAAAAGACATCAAGTTGGTATATTGTTCTGAGTTGTTATAAAATTTTCTTTTTTCAGTTTGATTCAGTGAATATTTATTGAACATCTAAGAAGTTCAAGGCTTTGAGCTATAGTACAGAACTTTTATTGGCAAGGTTTACATCTAATGGGATTTCACAGAAGTTGAAAATGAGTTTTTCCTCTCCCAGCTCCCCTCCTCCCCTCCTCCTCTCCTCCCCTCCTCCCCTCCTCTCCCAGCTCCCCTCCTCCCCTCCCTCATTTCCACTCCTGCTCAGTACTGTAAAGAATTTTTAAAAAGGACATTTGAAACAGGCACTTAAAAATTCTTATATAATGTATTTTAAATCACCTTAGCAACCACAGAAAACGAGGGAAAAAGGGCACCCTCGTTTTTGGGAAAGAACTCTCAAAATAGGGAATATTGGGTAAAATATGAAATCTAACTAAATTTTAGTGAATTCAAACCAATCGTACATTTTCATTTGGTCACGATCAAAAGAAATCGGGGATAGAGAGATAACATTTTGTAACAAGGTCCAGGGAAGGAAAATATTTTCTCTGGACTTATTAAAATGTGCATCCTTCCTAGTTTCAGATTCAGTTTTGGTCTCAGGGTTGAAACATTTTGATATATTGGTGATTGGCAAGTTTTCTATAGTGTATCAGTTGTTTGTTAGGATGCATATTGATCATTAATCAGTTTTTCAGTCATGTTTGACTCTTTTTGACCCCATTTGGAGTAGGGCAGAGATTCTGGAATGGTTTGTTTCCTTCTCCAGCTCATTTTACAGATGAGGGAACTGAGGCAAACAGAGTGAAGTGACTTGCTCAAGGTCACATAGCTAGTAAGTGTTTTAGCCTGAGTTTGAACTCAGGAAGATGAGTCTTCCTGACTAGGCTCAGGACTGCGTCCACTATGCCACTTAGCTGCCTGTGTGTATTGATAAATATTGGTTAAAAATAGGGGTGACTAGGTGGCGCAGTGAGTAGAGTACCAGCCCTGGAGTCAGGAGTACCTGAGTTCAAATATGACCTCAGACACAAAAACTACCCTTGTGACCTTGGGCAAGTCACTTAACCTCAATTGCCCTGCCTTCCACTTCAAAAATAATAATAGCATTAATAGCAGAAATTCACATTGACATAATAATAAATAATAATTTATACAACACTTTAAGCTTTACAAAGCACTTTTGCATATATTATTTCATTTAATTCTCACAACAATCCTATTAGGCAGGTGCAATTCTTATCTCCATTTAACAATTGTTGGAACTAAGGCTGAGAAGTATTAAATGACTTGCACAGGCTTGTACAGCCACATAAAGGTCTGAGGTGGGGCACAAACTCAAGTCTTCCTGCCTCAGTCCAACACTCTGTCCCTTGTACCAGTGAGCTGCCTACCTTTCATATAGCTTTACACAGGTGCCTGTTACTTACCCGATGCTTCACAATTTACTGATGCCTTTCTATACATACAGCAGCCAGGTGAAGTTTGGGTCTACAGACGTCATTTCCAGTTTTACAGATCTGCAAGTTAACTCAAAAAGGGCAAGATATTTGCCCAAGGTTATACAGCAAGCTAGCTGACGGTGAAGGGAGGACTAGTATCCAGGCCTTTGGACTACATGCTCAGTACTCTTTTCAGTTTTACAATTCGCAGTTCCTGTGGAACGCACATTATAAAAAAGACTCTGAATTCTTTATGTCCTATGGATTTCCCCAATCCTTGGCAATATCTGTGTAAAAATTGCTATCATACTTTGGAGAAACTGAGTCTCAGAGTGAGTAAGGTGTTAAAATAGAAAAACTTAGCAATCTAGAGGATGTGGGCAAGTTTGAAATCCTAAAAATAGTGGAAAGAAGCAAAAGCATTCAATTATCACCCATGGCTGAAAATAGCTACACATCCTCAGTAGAACGGAAAAATGATTTTACTGAAAATTAACTACTTCAAGGACTCAGTGGTGCTAATACCATCTCTTACCCTTTTTCTCAGGGTGAACCTTTGCAATTGTTTTCATAGAAATAAACATGAGGAATAACTAACCCCAAATAAAGAACAGAGCCAGAGAACAGACGTTGGGCATCATATCACACCAGTGGTTTGCTCCATAAAAAGGGGCTAGTGTCGGTTCATGACAAAGAAGAGAAAATTGGTGCTACACCCTGTAGTTAATATGACAACATGCAGTTAATGAGGATTTAATGATCCCTAGTCAGCTCATTTTTGTCACCCATTTGAGGATGTCACTTGTTTTATACTTAGCCCTATAGTCTAGGATTAACTTCATGCTAAAGTGAATTAGTCAGGGTTCTTTAAAAATCAAATCAATGAAGCAAGAAAATGTGTACAGATATGAACAGATTGAACGTATATACATTCATTCAAATAATGTATAATTTATTTAAAGATACTGATCACTGAAATGGGGGAGTTGGCAGCCAAGTTTTAATTTGGCATTTCAAAGACCCTTAACCTTAATGTGAAATAGTTGAGGGGGGTGGGAGAGGTTGGGCAGGGGAATGTCTGGGCATCCCATAATTTTAGAAATTTAGAATTTTTAGAGCTAGGAAAGACGTTAGAAACAATTTAATCCAACCTCCTTATTTTACTGATGGTGAGATGGAGACCCCTGGGGAGGATAATTGACTTTCCCAAGGTCATGCATTTAGTTAATGGCGCGGCTGAGACAAGAATTTAAGTCTCTTCATTTTCAGGATAGTGCGCTTTTCCCTGCTGCCAAACTCTTGGGTTAATCCATACCTTAATAGAATTGTTTTTTTCTTAATAAGCCCCTGGGTTTCTATGTTAGGATTGGATTTTTGTGGGGGTACATTTAAATACCCAAGTTTGTAATAATTCTGCTCTTGGAACGGTATTTATGAAACACAGGAATGCCTCAAGATTGTGCTTTCAATTAGAGAGGAGGGCTGGCATTCCACTCCAGTCTTCTACTAGGAAAGATCTCTCTCCCCATGCGGCTCCCAGAGCTGACTTGCGCCCTCAAGTGGCAAACAAAAGAAGGACAAGGAAATACAAAAGGTTAAGGTCAACCAGATTTTTGTTTTTTAAATAAGAAATGAGATCAGTCAGGATGCAATCTTTGACATAATTAATGAAGACCTTTAGAAATGGGTGCTAATCACACTCAGTTAAAGGAAGGAAGGATTTTGTCTTTATTTTTCCAGTCTAGAGTAAACAATCTTGATTTATTTTTAAAAGTCATTTACATTGCTGCTTACCCTTTAGCTATCACCTTTCTAGGGTCTCAGAAGGAAGCAGAAGTCAAGTTACTGTGGTTCTGCTGCTCCATGTATCCTTGGATTAATTTCTTCTTTTCTTTCTTTTAGTTCTTCATCAGTACCAAATCATACAATTTCTTCTTGTCTCAGAACATGAGAAACACCCCCTTCCCTCCAAATCCCAGAAATCTATCCATTCTAATCCCCCTAGAAGGGGAGACTTTCCATCTGTGCAAAGAGTATTATTATTCCCATGGAATCGAGGACAATCTTAGATTCCAAGGCAAAGAGACATTAGACTTTTAATCCCTAGATCTGCTACTTAATGTGACTCTGTCTTTGCCAAAAGATTTCTCATCTACATGATAATTTTTTTTTAAATTAAATTTAGGTAGGGGTCCTTTAGAACAATGAGGCCTTGAACAATGAGAGACTTTGTCCCTGGAAGAGGGGGCATATCTCATTTTCTATGGATAACATACTTTAGCTAAAAACAACATTAGTCAGAAACAGTCAAGTGCATTTCAGTAATGTTAATTTTTTTTCAAAGAATGGAAAGAATATTTCCTTATTAATTGGGTTCAGAGAGGTTTCATCAATATGCTACCAATTTTTGGTTTTTCATGATACCAATTTAGTGATAATATTAAATTTCTCTTTATTCTTTCAAGATTGTACAATAGGGAGTCATCTCTGTTTAGTACTGGCATTAATCATAATATGAGCTTAATAATATTACTATTTTTTATACCTATGCAAAGCAACACTGGTCTGACTACCTGGGATCTCAAGTACAAGGGTGGGTTTGAAGTCAGAGAAGGTTTTTTGCTGTTGTTCAGTTACTTACTTCAATTGTGTCTAATGCTTTGTGACCCCATCTGGGATTTCTTGGCAAAGATACTGGAGTGATTTGCCATTTCCTCCTCCAGTTCATTTTACAGATGAGGAAACTGAGGCAAATAGGGTTAAGTGACTTGCCCAGGGACACACAGCTAGTAAGTGACTGGGGCCAGATTTGAACTCAGGAAGATGAGTCTTCCTGACTCCAAGTCCGGCACTTGATCCATTGGGTCACCTTAGGGAAGGCCTGAGTTAAAAATCTGGCCTCAGATACTTATTAAATCTTTTACCTGGGCAAAACACTTAATCTTCCTGGCCTTCAGCTGCCTCGTCTGTAAAAATGGATTTGATGTACTCAAAGGCCTCGTCATAAAGCTACGATACCATGATTTGATGAAGTAAATACTGTAACTAGAGGAACTTAACTGTAAAAGATAAGTTTGATTGGCACAAAACTGGTTGATTGACATAAAAGATCTAAAACAAATTAGGCCAGATATCAGTTCAGGCATCTTTGAGAGCTATGATAGATCACTGTGGAAATGCATCAAGAGAAGAAGGCTCTTGAACAATGGGCACCCTTAAATGATAGTGGAATAGGTGGTGCCATTATTTATTAATTAGTTATTAATTATTGATTGATTAATTTGATGAGGTGCTTGCTCATCTAATGTTATTATAGTAACTCCAATAGAGAGTTCCCAAAAGCCTTAGAGCAGTTTTAAGCTCTTAAATCTTAATAATTAAAAGTCAAACAATTGCTTAAAACCGCATTGAGACTCTTGGAAACCCTGAGTTTATCTACTCTCTTGTTATACAGGGCCTGAAATTTCACTACGACTGATTCATTTCTGTGATGATGATACTTTGTCTCCAAGAATCTCTTTATGTAAATATGCCTCATTAGGGGCTATACATGAAACCATTAATATCTGCATAAAATGATTTTGGAGATTGCTTTCAATCAAGACAACCAGCTGAATTGTAGTATCTTTTTAAAATTATTTTTTAATTTTTA
The DNA here is from genome assembly GCA_028646575.1 of Pseudocheirus occidentalis. Taxonomy (NCBI): domain Eukaryota; kingdom Metazoa; phylum Chordata; class Mammalia; order Diprotodontia; family Pseudocheiridae; genus Pseudocheirus; species Pseudocheirus occidentalis. Next base: position 76,252,388 of record CM053600.1, read on the forward strand.
ATTTTTTTTTTTTGCTTTTTTGGAGGGCAATTGGGGTTAAGTGACTCACCCACAGTCACACAGCTAATAAGTGTGTCAAATGTCTGAGGCCATATTTGAACTCAGGTCCTCCTGACTGCAGGACTGGTGCTCTATTCACTGCACCACCTAGCTGCCCCTGAATTGTAGTATCTTAAAGGAATCAGACACAATATAATTAAGTTTTCTTTGAAGGAAGCAAGACGATCCATTTGAGATGGTTCTAATGTGCTTCCTAGTTCAAGTCTAAGTTGGGACAAAGTGGGGCACTTGTAAGTCATCGAGCAGTTAACAAAAGGAGATTCTCTTTGCCTTGGCGCTGCAAGGACGAACAATAAGCATACAATGGCATTTAATTTCTCTGCATGTGTAACCCCTTGTCTACATGTAGACATTCTTCTGGTCATCAGGGCAGGATATGGCGAAGGGTAGAATGAATATTAGTGGCAGTCACGTAGCTCAGTAGATAGATTTGGGCTCAGGAAGATTTGAGTTCAGATCCAGCCTCAGACTCTATACAAGTCATTTAACCTGTTTACCCCAGTTTCCCCATATGGAAAATGGGAATAATAGTAGGGACCCAAGTCCCAACGTTTTTGTAAGGATTAAATGAGACAATATTTGTAAACTACATTGGAAACCTTAAAGTGTTAGATAAATGCTAGCTAATTGTTATTTGCACAGTCTTCAGAAGTCTGCCAAGTTGGAGGGAACCCCCGCTTTGTGTCATCGTTCAGTCCTGTCAAACTTTTCATGGCCTCGTTTGGAGGTACCGGAGTGGCTTGTCATTTCCTTCTCCACCCTGTTTTACAGATGAGGAAACTGAGGCAAAC
>CM053600.1:76253738-76269919 GCA_028646575.1 Pseudocheirus occidentalis
AAAAAAAAGTTAACTTGAAGTAAGTAAGCTAAGTGCCTTTACTAGGTGCTAAGTGCCTTTCCTAGGTGCCAATAGAAAGGGGCATGGAAGATCTTCTGATTTCATTAACATTACACTTCTCAATAAGAAGTCAACTTTTATTTGTACCATCTTCCCTCTGAAATCTATGAAAATGCAGAATTCTGTCTGTAACACCCCACAGCATGAATCAGAGGCATCTTGAGAATTGTGACTGAGTTCAGACACACAAAATAAATCAGCCAACGGATCCAACAGTGTATATTTTAGAAGATCAACAAACAACACTGCCCTGCTCGTCCCTATTGATCAAGAAAATGGTCCAATTGGTTGAATTGGTTATACTACAAGCTATGAGATCATGAGATCTTAGGTCTAGAAAAGATCTTGGCGATCACCTAGGACAGAGAGATGAGGACAGAATGACAGCAAGGAAGTGGCATTTGAACTCAGATTGTTGTTATGGTCAGTGTTTTCAGTACTGTCTGACTTTTTGTGGCCCTATTTGGAGTTTTCTTGGCAAAGATACTGAAGTAATTTTCCATATCCTTCTTTAGCTCATTTTTAAGATGAGGGAACTGAGGCAAACAGGGCTGAGTGACTTGCCCAGAGCCACACAGCTAAAAAGTGCCTGAGGCCAGATTTTAATTCAGGAAGGTGTCTTCCTGACTGCAAGAATGGCACTCTATCCACGATGCCATCTAGCTGCTACCCTACTGATCAGATTCCAATTCTAATTTTCCTCTGTAGGACAGTCCCATGCAAATATAATTGCACCACTGTGTAGCATTTCATCATAATAATGCTACTAATAATTCACATTTATAGAGTGATTTAAGGTTCTTAAATATATCCTGTAGTCACTGAATGGAAGTATAAAGATTCAGTTTTTGCTGGCTCTTTATTTTTTGGTAATCGTCTTCCTCTTTGGAAACAACACTTCTCTGTGGAAAGAACATTGGATTCCCTTCTAATCCCTGGGCGACCACTTCTTAATCATGTGACCTTGGGCAAATCTCTTTTCCTCTCTCAGACTCAGTTTCCTTATCACTAAACTCATGCTACCTCCTGCACAGAACATTTGCAAGGCTCAAATGAGATCATGCAGGTGAATGGGCTTTGAAAATGAGTAAGCGCCATAATTAATTCTGCAAGGGATTATTATTATTATTGAGATGAGTAGGGCTTTAGGGGAAAGGAGGAAGAGCTTTGATTAACTTTTTGGCACCAAGTGTCAGTATTTTGCATTGCTTTCAATAGACACTCCAGGAAAATCTGGCACAGGTTGGGTACAGGAAGTATGTACGTGAAGAAAAACAGGTCTGACACTTTTCTTTTCTTTGTATTTGCTATAGAATTACAGCATGGGGTGGGTATAGAACAGCTCTGAAAATGTTGGGAACTCCCTAGGGTTAGTGGGCTTCCACTCCCATATTTCACAAAGGCCTATAGGGAGGAGAGGTATGCAGAGGAAAGTGGCAGGTGGTGTGGGACGCAGGAGCCCAAGAAAAAGAGACTGAAACAAATCGGCCCTTTGGCCAATAAACTGCTTCCTAGAGGCAATGTTCCTATAACATCATTTTGTACTCAAAGTACTGTGGTGTAGAGCGAAGGTGCCAATCTTAGCTAGAAACAGAGTTATTAAAGAATACATAAGAATCCCTGATGGCTGTATATTGAAGGTTTTTAAATGAACATTATCTATGTTATATTGACAGGGTGGCTAGTTGGTGGCCTTGAGTGCCCGGTTTAGAGTCAGGAAGACTTATCTTAAAGAGTTCAAATTTGGCCTCAGACACTTATTAGTTGTGTGACCCTGCAAATGTCACAATCTTGTCTGCCTCAGTTTCCTCATCTGTAAAATGATCTAGAGAAGAAAACGGCAAACCAATCTAGTATCTTTGCCAAGAAAACCACATGTGGGGATGTGAAGAGTTGGACTCAGCTGAAAAATGACTGAGTAAACATGTTTTATTTTCCAAATATTTTTCAATAACTTTTTAATCAAGTTCAATGCAGGAGGCATAGGCTATCGGTTTTGACACATATAGTAAAGAAGTAAAGAATACTAGAATGGAAGTCAGGAGATCTTTATTTGCCTGTTCTGTCTTTCCTAACCTGGGTGGTCTTGGGTAAGTCATTTATTTTCTTTGATGACCAATTTCTTCAACTACGAAATAGAGATAATAATTCTTGTACTATCTATACAGTTTCAAGGGTCAAATGAGATGATATAAGGGAGAGTTATAAACTAGAAAGCTTTATATAAATGTTAACTACTATCAGTATTAATATCTATTGTTTTGATGAATCTTCTTGGTTTCAAAGGATTTAAAAATACTTTTTAATTCATATTTACCCCTAAAATTCATCCCTATGGGTAGTAGTCAGTAGTTGCCTTTGACAGACAGGCCCTGAAGCACAGCAGGAATAAATGAGTTCCTTAAGATTATGAATCAATTCACAGGCAATTGACATTGGTTTGACTTGATGGTTATAGAAATGTGTCCATGAGGCACCCTCATATATGGTGCTAGCCACTATACTAGAAGGAATGCAGATGTAGCTTTTGTCTTCAATGAGCTTATATTTCAGGGAAAAATCTGAATTTCAGTCTAGGGCATTTTTTACCTGGTGATTAAAAGATCATATTAAGAAGAAAAAACAACAAAACAACAAAAGCCAAGATTCTCTTGACTTTTGACACTATCTGATAGCATTAATATTTACTGTTTTTGTTTGCTAACTCATAATGTTAGGTAGAAATTCCTCTATTAGGGTTTAGCTTAATTCAACAAAAATTTTATTAACCTCTAACATATACAAGGTATATAAAGGCTGAAATGAAATAGCTCCTCCCTGTTGGGAATTTATTCTAATAGAGGAATACAATATGTACATAACAAATCATTTGACTAGGGAGAAAGCACTTAGAACTGAGGAGTTCAGGAAAGGCTAAGGGTAAGATAATAACACATATTTCCAATAGAACGTAAACTTCTTGAAGGCAGAGACCATTTTGATTTTGATTTTGTGTCTTCAGTGATTTGGACATAGAAGTTGCTAAATCATTATTTGTCATACTTACCTGTCAAAGGAAATTAAAGATTTTGAAAGAGGAGAATGAGCAGTAAGTGTAGACCAAGTGTGGAAGCTGGCTTGTAGAAATTCACAATGGCAAAGGATAGAATATCAGTCAGATAGAATGACTAATAATGCAGTGGTTGAAATATATGTTATGTACAGATGGTCCTTTACTAATAAGGATAGTTACATCTTTGTTCTTATTTGCTTCTAAGTCATGGGAGTGGCTCAGTCTCTCAGTTCAATCTCTGACTAACAGTAGTGACTGTTAGTGGCTGTCCACACACTATTTTCTCTTTAAGCATTGAGCAAATCATATCTTGCTTCAGTCTCTTTCACTTATAGTAACTCTTCTGAGGTAATTTTCTAATTTGAACTCATACTCATAGGTTGGATCATGGGAAGAGATTCCCAAGAACGATCTATGGGTCTGTACTCTTAAAAACTATCATTGATAATCCCCACTGGTGTGTTGCCTTTAATAGTAGATACGATGAACTCCAAGCAAAGACATTTACTAAGACTGCGTAGTAAGACCAACAGTTACAAAACATTTCCTTCCATAAATCTGTAGCATATTTTCCCATAGACACACAATTCTCAAGGGAAGAGTGGGTAAAAACTTAAGAGTACAACGTAAGGCATATATGTACGAAACGGATGTGGCTGAGAAAACTTGATGTCATGTCTCTTCTAGTTGAGTCTTGGGATTACTTTAGCCTCTTTGTTTCACAGGTCACTTAATTGAGCTTCCTGGGTCTGCTCTTCTCATCAGCTTAACTTTTGACCATTGGGGCTAATTTTCTTTTGACTCCATAGTCAGGTCTCTTCCTTGCAGCCAAAGGTCACATCCCTTCAAGCTTTTCATGCCTTGAATATGGTCACTTTGTGTGTTTGTCTATCTTGAAATTGTGTTCTTGTTCTATGCCTCAAATCAGATGCGATGGCAGGGTTTGGATGAAAGTATGCATGTAGGATGGGGAAGGGGAAGAATGAGCAGAAGAGAGAAAATCCCTTGCCCTCTGAAAAGGGGCATGAGAGTCCCCATTCTACAGAGATGTTCCCTGCCTAGAACACCTCAATTTCTCAAACTGTTCCTAAGGCTGGCAGTCTTAAGTTTTTGAATGCTATCCAGGGTGTGGCCAATGACCAATGTCCCCTTCCAATTCAATTAGACTACTTTTTCATATTTTGTAAAAAGATAAATAGTATACATGTTCTTGAATTTTGTCAGCACTTTGTAATCTTGTTATCTCTAATCTGTCCCTTACTTTGTATAAGAGATATCTTTGGCAGAGATATCTTGTGGTAACTTTTATTGACTCTCTCTCTCTCTCTCTCTCTCTCTCTCTCTCTCTCTCTCTCTTTGTCTCTCTCTCTCTCTCTCTCTCTCTGTCTCTCTCACACACACACACACAAACACACACACACATCTGACTCTATAGGTTCCCCATATCACTTATTCTTATCCCAATATTTAAATTTCCTTTGCTGGTTCCTGCCTGGAACATTTATTTTGCACTGGAATTGGTGGATTGATAGTGATGGGGAGGGAGAGAAAGTAGGGTGGAGCTCAGGATATAATCATCCTAGATGGAGATTTTGAATTTCCTTTGGAACATAACCTTGTGGAAAAGAGGGAATGAGTCTGTAAAAAGTCAAATCAGAACCAAAAGAATGTTGTATATAGTAGCAGCAATATTGTTTGGAGAACAACTTTGGACAAATAGGTCATTCTGACTATTTTAAACACCCAAATTAGCTACAAAGGACATGCGAAGGATGACACCATCTGCATCCAGAGAAAGAACTGAAATATATATGGAATGCTTTTATAGAGACACAGGCACACATACAATTTGTGTCTGATGGTAGCCATTACTGGGGCAAGGAAGAGGGAAGAAAAAAGGAAAAAATTATATGATAATTATATATTTAAAAGGAATAGCAAGTTGTACATAATAGATGTGCAGTTTCATGCGTGATCATCTTTTTATTATACTATATCATAGAAATTCTTATTTTATTCCATTAATTAAAAAAAAGAAAGTTGCTCAAAGAGCTGGTAATTTATATGGATCCTAGTTTCTAGCATCAGAAGGTAACCTAGTGACCATATAGTTATGTAATCATTGATGTAGCACTGGAAGAGACCCCACTGGTCACATGGTCCAACCTCCTCATTTTATAAATGAAGAAACTAATATTGTAAGAGAATTAATGTTTTATCCAAGGTCACACAGAAAGTGAGCAATTGAAATGAGATAGGAACCCAAGTCCTCTGACATCAAAATCAACAAATTTGTCCAGTGATGGGGACACTGCAGCCTAAAATGGGAAATTATTAGCCCAGTGACTTGCCCAATCTGCCCAAAGGGGAAGTGATTCACCAAATTCTGTAAGTAAGAGCATGAGGATTCAAATCAAATCCTTTGATTCTGAGTCCAAGGTTCTTTTTACTCATCTATGCTTGCTTCCCTTAGTCAAGTAAGTAGGAATTTCTTCTTACCAGGTACCACAAGTGAATTTCCAGTGTAGCCTAGTAAGTAGTGTGATATATTGGTTAGATGGCTGAACCTGGAGTCATAAGAGACCTATGTTCAAATTCCATCTTCAGTACTTACTGGCTGTGTGACTGTGGGCAAGTCTTTGAGCCTCGGTCTCCGTCTCTGCAAAATGGGGATAATAATATCTGCAGTACTTATTTCACAGGATCACTGTGAGGGTCAGTTGGGATGATGAATGGAATGTGCTATGCAAATGACTTTTGAGCATTCCACTGAGTTCCAGAGCTTACCTTTAGTACCATTTACTTTTTTCTTGCTTTGGACATCTTGATGTTATTTTTGAAGCAATCCAGTTGTGGAAGGGATTTTCTAAACTAAGGGATATTTAAATGTCTCCTACTGAAAGACTTTTGTCTCTTTCTTGTCAACAATTCATTATTTCATTCTTTGCTGGGATGTTTTGCTTCATTCATTCACATACCTCAGGTGCATGAGACTGGTGGAGTGGGGGAAGGTTCTAAGTGATCTCTTGGGATTAGAGTTCTTTCCCATGACTTTTTTGTAGGGGGAGGCAAGTATGGGAACACATACAAACTTCTAATAAGGTGATTGTTTTTCCGTGTATCTGAGTCTGGAGCATAGCCTCAAAGGTTTAGAAAGTAAGGGGTGCTTCATGGCAAGGGGAACGCAAAGCTGAAACCAAAATCTTTCTTAGGAGCTCCTTGTGATTGTCTGAAAACTCTTAAATACTCACATGGAGATAGCACAGTGTTAAGTGTGGTACAAAACACAAATACTCCTCACTTCCAAACTCCGGATGATAACATTCTAAATGGTACAATGACATTGCAAACATACATGTTAGACAATCAATTAGATCTATGAAAATAGAAAGCACAAGGGAACTGAACTATAACAATAAATAAAGTTAGGAGTGTTGTCCAGTACCTCAACTGTCATCTGTCCACAATCTAAAGATTATTTATTTGATGTCTATTCAGGAAGATGAGAAAAGGACTAAAACTACCCAGGGATGTCACTTGAATTTTCAATGTCCAGTGTCCAATAGCTAGAAAAGTAGGGATAGAATGTTCACTGAGCTAGGTTCTATTCTTGTTCTTTCATTAATAATCAATAAAATTTTCTATTTTCTTTTGATACCACAGGTCTGCAGATTATGAGGACAGTACATTGGTCACACGCCTGGCATCATATTGTTAAGTATTTTGAGATTTTACATGGATACTAATTACTGAGAGAATATAGTAGGTTGAAAATCTGCCCATTTCACATACCTAGATTGAAGTTGGACTAAATTTTTATGTCAGTTTGAAATATTAACTTGCATATACATAACAGGCATTCCACAATGTCTCACAAGAATAAACCTTATCTTTGAAAAACTGTATACACATACATTGAGGTGGTATTAAAATTGGCCCTGATTATCTGAGAGTAAAACTGGAGGCCCCAGCAATATACCAACCTTCCTCTTCATTGATCACATACCTTTGAAAGACAGTGATAGGGCCACTAGGAGACCCTACATCCACTGGAAAGTAGAGTCAGATACTCCAGACAAATACAGACAGATAAGGAGGAGGAGTTTCAACGACCGTGAGCCCTGGCAACAAAGAAAAGAGTTATAGTACAGAGATGAGTGTACCCTGTGTACCTAGCTGAGATGCTCAATACAAAAAGAAAGAAGTAGCCTCAAGGATCATGAGTCCTGGCAACAGAGAAGAGAGTCATGTTATGGAGATGAATAAACCCTGGGAATCCAGCTGAGATGCCAAACCCAAGGGCAACTGCAGGAGAACTCCTATGAAGAGAAAGGGACTCACAGACATTGAAATTAATAAACTAGAAGTTCCAAGTTGTCTTTGTCACATGTGTATCCTACATATGTACCTCATTATTATTTTAATCTAATTTTGAACCCACTTTTCTTACAGACACTGCATGTATCAATAGAAGAGTTCACCCCAGATTTACGGGGGGATTATTTTGTAGATATCATTCCTACCACACCATTTTAGTAAATGCCTTTACTAAGAGCTAATTGTGCCTAGTAATTCATTATTAATGGTAAACACCAGCAAGGATTTGAGCTATAGTTTAAGAAGTATAGTCCTGCCTCTCCTCCAAGATGACACCAAGGGCAAAGAAGGAAGTGGTTGTCCCCCTCAAAACAGAAGCCAAGTCCAAGGCCTTGAAGGTCAAGAAGGCTGTACTGAAAGGTGTCCATAGCCACAGAAAGAAGATCTGAACACTCCCCCCCCTCATTCTGGCAACCCAAGACACTAAGACTTTTGAAGGTAACCCAGATACCCTTGGAAAAGTGCCTCTCAGCAAAACAAGCTTGATCAGTATGCCATCATTAAGTCTCCTTTGACCATTGAGTCTGCTCTGAAGAAGACTGAGGACAAACCCTTATCTTCAATGTGGACATTAAGGCCAACAAGCATCAGATGAAGCAGGTGGTAAAGAAGCTGTATGATATTGACATGACCAAGATCAACACACTGATCAAACCTAAGGGAGAGAAGACCTATGCCCAACTTACTCCAGACTATGATGCTTTAGAGGTTGCCAATAAAATTGGAATCCTAATCCTTCCTAATGCCATGACCCTTTAATATAGTTCCTCATGTTGTGGTGACCCCCAACGATAAAATTATTTTCACTGCTACTTCATAACCGTAATTTTGCTACTGTTATGAATTGTAATGTAAATATCTGATATGTAGGATGTATTTAAATTGAACATAACCCACAGGTTGAGAACCGCTGATCTAAACTAGATCCAGCTATCCCACTTCACCTAAAATAAAAAAGATTTCCAGTAAATATATATATATGTGTATATATACATATATACACATATATACATGTATACATATACACACATATGCATATACACATATACATATATGAGTGACATAGCAGTCACTCTTAGAGAACGAAGCTGGAAGAGTATAAATGAGAAGACTAGCCTAGTACAGGTGCTAAAATAACTGTGTGGAATTTTTAGAACTGGGAGAGACCTAGAGCTCCAACCTCAGAGGAGGTAACTCAAGTACAAAAGGGTTTCATCAGTGATCAGAGGTCACCCCGCCGGTCAATAGGAAAATCTGGACTATCACTCAGATTTCTTGGTTCTTTTTCTAGGGCCTTTCCCAGTAGATCATGTTGCTTCCTACCTCTTCTTTGAGAAACATCTGGGGTTTTTCACTTTGGATTGCTTTCTTAGAAGGCGTATGTTTAGCACACTTCTGAATCATGTTTTCTCCAAGAAAGTGTCCTAATCTCTTTCCTTATTTAGCCCTGTTTCTTAGCAGTGAGGTTCTGAACATTTCTGAAAGAAGAAGAGATTATCCTTTGTGCCTTTAGAATATGAACTGAAATATCAGATTTCCAATGGCTTTAAGGTAGAGGGATTTAATAATTCCATCCTTGTAATTTTTTATCATCAAGTAAAATATTTGATACCAAAAATGGTATGACTTTTGTAATGCAGATCACTCGTGCTTCCACAGAAGGGTACATTCATGAAACACCAATGACCTAAGGATGGACAGAATTTATTTCAGTTTTCCATGTTTTTCTTCCACTGGGCCTTCACAAGTTTGGTCTCTTGTTCATTTTTTTTTATAGGTAGGATGCTTTTACAAAAATTTTTTTTTAAAAAAAGCAAACCCAGCAATCCATATCATTGTAAGTCTCTAATACTAACTAAACAAAGAGAAAGCTGAATAACTAACCTCTCTTGACCTTTTCATAGGATTTATATTTTTGGACAATGGAGGAAAAATTCTATATGCAATTAATTATGGAAGAATGAATACATGCCATGTTTTTGCCTACACTCTTAACAGAGTCATGTGTCCCTTCCTTTGTGGAGGGCGTGAGCATGACGGAGGCTGGCCCCTTACAGATGCTCTTGGTGATCTATGCCTTTCACTCACATGCTGAAAGGAAAAAAAAGATCTGTCTGCTGATGGGGTTCATTAGGTCATGTGAACAGGTGCCTCCTGTTGAAAGGATAGCTATCTAGCACCTATCTTTTTATGAAGCTGCTTCAAACTGAGTATTTCATGATAAAGCAAAAGTGGGTCAGTAGCGAGAGGCTCAGCCACCTAGTTGTGGTTTATAAGGTTGTCTTCTTGGAAGGCTAACAAGAACTAATTTACAACTGGCTCTCCAGGATTCTACTACAGAAAATCCAAAGCAAAATCTTCCATGTCTACACCCTTCCCTTCCCCCTCTCATTTCCTTACTTCTGCTTCTAAAAAGACCTTGGTTATATTATTTTCTCTTATTTTCATTGAAAGAATACAAATTTACAGATCTTTGTAAAAAGTAGCTCAGCACAGTCCATGGCATTCTGGACCTGCAACCCTGGCTCAAAACCCACCTCTGATACTTACTAGCTATGTGACCTAACTTCTTTGAGCCTCAATTTTCTCATCTGTAAAATCAGAAGAAAAATAGCACCCCCTCCTGAGATTGTCCTGAGGCTTAAATGAGATAATATACATCAAGTGCTCTGTAAACTCTAAAGGGGTATAGAATAATTAGTTAACAGCATCACCATTATTATTAATTACCCAAATGGCCCAGATGATTTGGACTAGTTAGATAGCTCAATGCCCACTCTTAAAAGGTGGGTTTTTTTTTGCCATTATATGCATCTTTGAGAGAGTCTTCATGAATCAAACTCTAGTCATGTCTAATAAAATTAAATCTCACCCATTCCTAGCACTGGTGAGAATGATGGTTATAATGTCAGCTCACATTTATGTAACACTTTGGGAGGAGACTGGGCCTATGATTTCCTTGCTACACAGAACTTCCAAAGTTCTCTGGTATGAAGGGAACTCCTTCTACCAGTGCAGATTAGAAGCTTCTCTCTAACTTATAGCCCCTTCGAGAATTCCTAGCACACTGAGGGGATAAATGACTTTTATACAGTCAATCAGTGGGTATTCTCTCTCTCACTATACACTAACATATGGAAAAAAAATACACAGCATTCTCAAATATGCTTGTTTTATTCCATAAATTAAAAATAAAATAAAAAATAAATGGAAGAAAGAAAGATCTTTGATGCAAAAATTTGGCAAATGCTATATTGCTTTATGGTGGTGGGAGGGAAGGAGCATGATTTGTAGGAGCTAGGATTTGTAGGATGTGTGAATGAAATAGCATAGAAAAGCTTGTTGTAAGGAACTGACATCAGGTTGAATTTTTGAATCTGAATACTGGCTCATTCTCTTTTTTCTCTCCTGAGGAGTAAAGTTCTGGCCTAGGACCAGAGGTGAACCACACCACAGTGTATTCAGAAGGCCCGGCTTAAGTTAATTCTAGACCCAAGAGTCCTCTGGAAGATTGGATTGGTCTGGTCAATACCCTGGGGTGGATCTAGGAGTCCAAACTATCCTAAGACCCTGGGGTCTGACCTGAAAAAGGTTAACTGTATCCTCCCTAGTTTGAACTCTAATTTCATTGTTCAGAGCTACATCCCACCAGGGTTAGCCAACTTACACAAAGCAAGTTGGGCAGGTTCCCAGTCTGCAAACCCACAAGGGAAGAGTTTTCCAAAGGCAGCAGGCCACTTCTGCTCTCTCTTCCTTGGACACATGCCAAAAGAGCAGGTTACCCCAATGGAAAGGCAGACAGATGTCCAATTGTCCTCTGGGGTAGTCCAACCCAGTGTTGTGCTCCTGGGTACAGTGAGGGAGAAAGAAAGAAAATGGTAGACAAGAGAATGATTAGCAGGCAACTGAAAAAGAAGTGATGGAAAATGTATTTTATTTTCTCTGAAATGCCAGAAAGGATGGTATGGGGCCACTGTGGTGCTAGTTAGTTAGGCTAGCAAACTGCCCATTTGATTTCCATCCTTCCCTAGCTTTTCTTTTCTTTTCTTTTCTTTTCTTTTCTTTTCTTTTCTTTTCTTTTCTTTTCTTTTCTTTTCTTTTTTCTTTTCTTTTCTTTTTCTTTCTTTTCTTTTCTAATAAATCTTTGCAGTACTTGAGTAAAATCACAGATATCTACACTTAAATTTTGCTAGTCTCATCGAAGACAGAAGGGAAACAGTTGGGATCAGTGAGCATGGTAATGTCCTAAAACTGCCCTAACATCAGACCCCAAAGGAGAAGGGAATTCATTGTAAGTCTGGTGCATTTGGGGATTAAAGTTTCTGTTATCAGGCAGCAGTGGTCCCAGGAACTTGAAGAGATATCGGCTAAAATGCGAAGACTCCAAACAAAATCCTTTTCTGGATTTCAAATAAGAACTCCATGACCGAAGGTTAGGGTATCTATTTTGTACGTAATTTTCACTCTGGCTTTTATAATAAACTTGTGTTACTCAGGTGACATCTTCGACTGACTTTTTGAATAATGGTGGAGAAACCTTTTGTTTCTTTCTTTCTCACAAAATAAATAGATATAGCTCATCCGGGGCCTTGGGTGGAAAATGTCCTTGGCTTTTTAATAATTCATTTTTCATTTACATGACTACAAGAAGAACCATCAGCAAGGAAACACGAAGCGGCAGAATAAAACCAGCCTCACAACCATTGCTTTTGAGGGAGCAGGCTTCCTGGTTTTACTTTATCTGAATGTTAGGACCTAATGACCATGCTGGTTAGGCGGTTGCCTGTGCTGCTGCTGCTGCTGCTGCTGCTGCTGCTGCTGCTGCTGCTTCTGCTGCTGCTACTGCTGCTTCTGGGAGATGGGGCTGCCAACTTTGAAACGAGGACTGTTAGCCTAATTATTGGTAAACTTTCCCACTCCTGTCCGTGTTCTTTGGCAGCAGCACATCAAACACCTGTGCACTTAGACCTGGTCCCAGGGAAGTCCCCATCGCAGATGTCAGAGTTCTTTTGTTGACTTCTTTCTTATTAGCGGCCACTTAATAGGCAGGAGCTGAAGACAGCTTTGCCTAAGCGCTTATCAATAGACAGCAAACATTCTTCTTTCAATGGGCAAAGGGTCAAACTGTTTCTCTTGGCTATAAAGCTCTGCCAGATAATTGCTGGTGATTAGCAATTTTAATTACCAGGTGCTAGGGGTCGGTAGATTTTTTTTTCTTCTCCAGTAATTGGGCAGGTTGTTAATAGTTATTGCTCACTGGGGCCAGGGAGTATATTTTACCAATATGTTCCAGGTCTTTTAAAATTAATTAAAATAAAGTAAATAAAATCATCTGAGAGTGCTTGGAATCTGATGAACTGGAGAGAGTTCCAACAGGTTTTTCAGGAAACTTGTCGGAGAAAGGAATCTTCAATGCAACTCCCTAAAGCAGCTTTTAATCCCCTTGTAAACACTTGTGTGTTCCATTGTGCCTGGAGAGTGGCAATGATTTTAAAATCTTTTCCTGCTACATTGGTCATGTTGGAACTAAGCTTGTCAGCATGTTCTAGCTCATTGGTTTTGCATGCAGACTTTTATGGGGTTTTCATAGGATCACAAAACCAACAACACAATTAGCAGGGAACTAATCTCTTCCCATAGTCAGTCACAAAATAGATTGGAAACAGGAAAACAGGGACACAAAGAATTGGTGCTATGTCATTTCTTACAAGTTTGCATCCCTGACACCTAGAGAGATGGACATTTATCTGAAATTAACAAGGACCCTCCATTTCCTTCCATGAGGGTCTGTGGGTATGTTTAATATGCCTGGCTATGTTTTTGATGGGATTTGTGAATAGCCTTAGAGGTTAAAAAGAAAATAAGCATGGGTGGACTAGGTGACTCTAATAATTCTTAACACACATATACACATTTGTCACTTAGACCTTGCGTATATATGCATTAACATTAAACCTAATGTGGGGAGTACTAATCAGCTAGATTTGGAGATGAAAAGTTCTTTTACCTGGAAGGAAAGTCTTCAGAAACTCTAAGAGTATTAGCTACAATTGGAAGAGTACAAGAAAACCCTTTTTGGTTTCAAATAGAAATTCTGTGACAGAGTATTAGGGCATCTATTTTGTCAGGAATTTCAACTCTGAATTTCATAAAGCTTTTTTTTGTAGCATGATTCATATATGTATGTATAGTACATATATACATGGGCACATATATGTATATACATATGTAACTATCATATATTGTAGCAAGAAACAAAGAGATGGGGAGTTAGGAAAGGTATACTTTAAAATTCCCAAGTGAATAAATATAAGAGAACACAAAATCCATTTGTTTCAGGTTCAGGGAATTTAAGTTCATGAAGTTAGAGTCAAATAGGAATCAGTATTAAAATAATGCTCTTTTCTCTGCCCTCGGGTTGTTACATTTGGCTCTTTGTCTAGGGAAGGATATTTAAAACTCCAGCACTGAGAAACACACCAATATGAAACTTGAAGTAAAGTATGTTATGTTTTAAAAAAAAAATAGCTTATGCACATTTTCCTTTGGCTAGTTTCAGTTTTGGGTGCCGACCTCATGGCTTTAAATTTTAAGAACACACTAAAAACACGTTTCTTGCTATGCTAGGGAGACAATACAAAGTCAGACAAAAGCTTTAGGTAATTAATAGGAATTATTAAGAAACAATATTATAACCAACAGTACTGAACTGTTCATCTCCTCCCCCTCGTAGTTCAATGTCCTTAATGAAAGGAAAACATAGACTTTGGGGCAAATGAACTACAGTGAAAGCTTCTGCCTCCATGGACTTAGGGGAGGGCGGAAATCTTTGACCACAACCTTATTGGGAAAAGAGGAGATGGAGGCAGCATTGCCAGAGAAGGTGATTGTATCCATTTGTATCGGGTGGCAAAAGAGGAACCTTCAGATTCCATAGGAATTAAATGTAAAGCAACAATAACAACAACCTTTCACAATCACTTGTTTATAAACTCTTTCTACCCCTTTCACTTTTACCTCTTCACTTGAAAAAAAATCTCTTTAGTGGGATTAAGTTCGTTTATCCTCTTGGAGCAGACAAGCTGGAAAACTTTTCTTATTTTTCTCCCTCTTCTTATCCCTTTTCAAGGGTGGGGAAGGGAGGTGGGCAGGAAACAAATGTAAAAGTATATAATAGTGAATAAGGCACTGGTTGGAAACTCCCCTTCCCCCCAAGTCAAAGCACCTCACTTTCCTAGAATTCTGCAGGACAAATGGGCATGGCTCCATTTAATTCAATTCAATTCTACAGATGATTATTAAATGCTTATTATGTTCGAGACACTTTACTAGTATATGCGTGTGTACATTTATATGTATATGTATATATCAGGACTTTGCTTATATAAAGACAAAAGTAAAGGAGAAAGTCTTTGCCTTCCAGAAGCATACATTCTCCTGAAGGAAGGAGTACATAAGATATCTACATTGACTAGCAAAGAAAAGATAATTTGAAGATGAAGAAAGCATTGAGAAATGGTGGGAAGAGGGTCCAAAACACTTCCTAGAGGAGGAGTCTCACATGAACTGATGTTGAGTGAAGTGAGCAGAACCAGAAGAACATTGTACACAGGAAGAGCAACGTTGTTTGAGGATGGACTAGGATAGACTTAGCTCTTCTCAACAATACAATGATCCAATACAATTCCAAAAGACACATGATGGAAAATGCTGTCCACATCCAGAGAAAGAACTAATGGAGTCTGGGTATAAATTGAAACATGCAATTTTCACTTTTTTTGTTTTTTTTTGTTTCTTTCTTTTGTTTTTTTTCACAACATGACTAATGTGGAAATGTGTTTAACATGAGTGTACATGTATAACGTATATCAGATTGCTTGCTGTTTTGAGGAGGGAAGGGAGGAAGGAAGGGAGAAAAATTTGGAACTCAAAATCTTATTTTAAAAAATGAATGTTAAAAACTATCTTGACATGTATTTGGAAAAAATAAAATACAGTTTTCAAAAAAACAAAACAAAAGGTGAGATTTAAAAGTTAGGGATTCCAAGAGGCTTAGGTAACACGAAATGCCTTCTTGCCTAGGGAAACAAAGAGTGCATAGTGATGAAGTTTATAGAACAGTTGGTAGGACAGTTTGACTGGACTATAGAATACTTAAAGAATAGTCATGTGATATGCCTGGAAAGGTAGGTGAGAGCCAGCCTGTGCAGAGTTTTAAATACCAGGCTAAGAAATTTATCTTTTTTCTTTTAGGCAATAGGGACCCAAAAAAGATTTCAAGCAGGGGAAAACTATGGTCAGAATGTGCCTTACAAATATTAATTTGGCAGCTGAATGAAAGATAGTGTTGGTGGTGATGGCAGCAACAATGGTACCAGCTGAGGTGACTGCACTCTTGCAGCTGAGAGAGATGGATGGAAGCTTTTTGTTGTTCAGTTGTTTTCAGTTCTTTCTAACACTTTGTGATCCCTTTTGGCATTTTCTTGGCAAAGATACTGGGCTGGTTTGCCATGTCCTTTTCCAACTCATTTTACAGATAAGGAAACTGAGGCAAACAGGATTAAGTGGCTTACGCAGGGTCACGCAGCTAGTAAGTGTCTGATACTGGATTTGAACTCAGGAATATGAATCTTCCTGACTCCCAGGCACTGGTGGGGATGTCCAGTTGCCTCAGGAATCGTCATTGCTGTTC
>CM053600.1:76270419-76295407 GCA_028646575.1 Pseudocheirus occidentalis
CAGGAAGACCTGTATTTCTATCTGGCCTCAGATACTTACTAGCTGTGTGACCCTGGGCAAGTCACTTAACCTCTGTTTGTCTTAATCCACTGGAGAAGGAAATGACAAGCATCCTTGCCAAGAAAACCCTATGGACAGGATCGTCAAAGGAGTTACATAGAATTAGATATCATTTAAAGACTGAAAAGCAAAAGGAATGAATTGAACAAGTCAGATTGTTACGTTCTTTTTTTTTTTAGGTAGACACTCAGAAGCATGAAGCAAAGAGAAAAACCAAGAAGTCCTAAAATAAACCAGCTTCCAAGAATATAACAATGATCCTAGCATTTGTAAAGCTCTTTGCAGATATCATTTCCTTTAACCTTTATAACAACTCTGTGTGGTAGGTACTAATATCTCCATTTTATAGATCTAACCTGGGGCTGAGGTCTTCTTGACTCCAAATCTAGTGTTCAGTTTGAACCCTTCTCCTCTCACCCAGATAAACTGGAAGAGTCTTCCAGGAACCCAGATTCAACAATGACCACAACAACAGCTTGCATTTATAAAGCACTTAAAGGTGTGCAAAATGCTGTAAATATACCTCATTTGATCCTCACAACAGCTCTGGGTAATAAGTGTGATTTATGTCTCCATTTTATAGTTGAAGAAAATGAGACTGATATAAGAGGAAACCAAAGAGGAATGAGCTGCTTGGTCTGTCTGGTTAGTTTGGGATTCACTCTGAGTCTGGGATTGAGACCTAATTTAACTCATGGAATTTTGAGAAGGAAAGTCTTCTGTTTTCTAGGGGCTATAATGTCAGGTTGTGAAGAATTTCCTGGATGGAATGGGTAGATGAGAACGATTTCTTCCAATGGCCATGAAGTAAGTGCCCTGGAGTGCTTAGAGACTGGTAAAACGTCAAAGATGCCAAGGTCACCCCCTGCATCCTGGGCCACTGACAGTTGCCTTGACTTTTGTCTCGCCACTGGACTTTGCTGACTGAGACTTTGCGCAGCTCTGCCTCACTTAAATCCAATTCACACTCAAGTCAAGACAGCAGCCATGAAGTCATTGTCTTCTTCAAAAACTAAGGACAAACAGCAACAGTTATGTTGAGCTGAGAGGCTTAAGGTCATTGGAGCTCGCCCATGACAGTCCTGACTAAATTATAGCACAGAGATGTTTGTTGTTGGATTTGATCCATGGACGTTGAGGGCTTGAAGTACTGGCAACGCATAACTGGGATTGCTGAGAGAAGCTCCTGTTCCCCTCCTCTCTCAGAAACTCAAAGGGCATAAATTACCCATCACACCAGCTTAACCCTGTGGTCCAACTGCTCTCTAAGGAACTCAGTCCTGTTCATATCAAATAAAGGGCATACAACACAATGTTCTGTTGTGCACAGTAACAGCAATGTTGTAATGGCAATTAACTGTGGCTACTCTGATCAACAAAACAATTCAAGACAATTCCACAAGACTCATGAGGAGAACATGCAATCCACCTCCAGAGAGAGAACTGATAAACTCTGAGTACAAATTGAAGTATAATTTTCTCTCTTTTTGAAATATGGCTAATATGGAAATATGTTTGTATGATTTCACATATATAATTCATATTATAAATTGCTTGTCTTCTTAGTGAGTGGGGGAGGGGTGGGAAGGAGGAAGGGAATTTGGAACTCAAAATTTATGAACAAAAAATATCAAAAATAAATTTTAAAAATTAAAAAAACTCCCACAGTGTTAAAATCAGAACTGATGTTGGA
This sequence comes from Pseudocheirus occidentalis, assembly GCA_028646575.1. Lineage (NCBI taxonomy): Eukaryota > Metazoa > Chordata > Mammalia > Diprotodontia > Pseudocheiridae > Pseudocheirus > Pseudocheirus occidentalis. The sequence continues at coordinate 76,272,173 of CM053600.1, forward strand.
TAGAATCTCACAGGATCTCAGATCACATGCACTTTTTTTTAGTGTGAATAGATATGGACACAGTGGAAAGAGGACTTAAGTTTGAATACCGCTTCTATCATTTACCACCTATACGACCTCTGCCGAGTCACGTCATCTCCTTGGGGCTCAAATAAAATAAGGGGGTGGAAATCGATGCCCTCAAAGGAACCTTCTGGCTCTAGACCTATGATTGTATGATCTCCAACCTGGAGAAGATCCTTAGAAAGACTGAGAATGGATAAAAAAAAGTCTGAGAGGTGGGGGAGCATCTGAACTTACTAGAGGAATGGTGAAAATATAAATTCAAAAGAAGAGTTACAGATATTATTAGTTTCTGAGAAAGTATTGCTTGGTATGTGTGAACCAGACTTTAGCTCCTCAGGAAGACATGCATCTAGGACTCCAAATGCTGGGTTTAAGGCAAATCATTGAGGGCTCTTAATTAAGGGAGGCCAAGGAAGCAGATTAAGTTGCAGCTGGAAGAGATCAGCCAGATAATTTCGATGGCTCCAACTCATAAAAGGTTCTATAGAGGAGCCTTATCCTGGAATTCATTGCTGGAAAGAATGGCAATGTCTTAGACCAAAGGAAGGATCATGAGTAATGGAAAATTGTTTTACATATAAAATGTTAGAGTTTGGAAGGGAATTCCAGAGATCATTTAGATCATTTGTAGATCATCATCTACAAAACCTTTCGTTTTGTAGAGAAGGAAACAAACCAAGACCCCAAAAGTTGATATTATTTGTCCAAAATAACTGTGCAGTTACAAACTGTGCCGGTACAAAGAAACCCCAAGGAAAAAAATAGTCCCAATTTTTGAGGAGCTCAAAACCTAACAGACAAATATAAAAACAATTATGTACAAAGAAGACATATGCAGAATAAATTTGAGATAATCAACAGCGGAAGGCCCTAGCATCTTGGAGCACTGGCTCCTTCAAATGGTGTGGTACTGTCCTTGGATTGTGGTATTAAAATACTGTGGCAGCCCAAAAGTCAAGGACTGGGTCAGAGCTGAGGCCCAGGGGTGGAGGAATCACAGAGTCACTGTCTGTTGTTCCCTTCATTTAGGAGTCCCAGGGCTCTCACAGAATTCTCACAATGTGTGAAAATCTTTGTTTTAATGTGGTACCTAGAAAATTGAAAGGCTTCTGGGTAAAGACTCATCTCCTTGAGTTCAAATCTGGCCTCAGACTCGTCCTAGCTGTGTGACCCTGAGCAAGTCACTTAACTATGTTTGCCTCAGTTTCCTCATTTGTAAAATGAGCTAGAGAAGGAAATGACAAGCCACTTCAGTGTCTTTGCCAAGAAGACCCCCAAATGGGGTCATGAAGAGTCTAATATGATTGAAATGACTGAACAACAACAAGAAGATTGAAAATCCTAGCTAGGTCCTGCCTCAGGCAAAATCATGAAACTAGCAAGGTCTGTCTTTGGTATCATCTCAACCGTTTTAACCCAGTTTTTCTCCCCAACCTTCTGGTTTCTCATCTCCAAGGTATCCTGAAACATTTTCCTAGGGTTTGTTCACTTTTAAAGGCAATCTGATACATTAATCCTTACTAAGCTAAGGATTTAAGGTGTGAGCTCTCCTCTACCCTTTAGTCCTCAGGAATAATTTACATTTTCAGACAGAAAAATCATTTAATAATTAATTATTAAACTATCAATATTATTAGATATAATATATTTATCTAATATAACATCTTAAATATTATTAAATGTAATATTTAATAATATAAATATTATTAAATAATTATTAAAGGACAGAAAATCCTTTAATAATAACAATAGGAGTCTAACAGCTACAAAGCAGTTTTTACCTCCCTGTGTTCAAATATTATTCCCATTTTACAGATGAGGAAACTAAATGAATCAATATTAACCACAGGATCGTAGAGTCGGAAAGAAGCTCCCAGGGACCAGTCATCTAGTTCAACATCTCATGTTATAGATAAGGAAATTATCTATATAATTTGAGACTTGCCATCTAGTATAGAACTTATGGCTCAAACTCAGGTCTGTTAGGGTCTTAATTCAATGCTTTTGATATTCCTCAGGATTACTTCCAAATTTGTTCAGTTGTTTCAATCATGTCTGACTCTTCATGACCCTATTTAGGGTTTTTTTGGCAAAGATACTGGAGTAGTTCTCCATTTCCTTTTCCAGCTCATTTAAGAGATGAGTAAACTGTAATAAACAGGGTGAGGTGACTTGCCCAGGGTCACAGAGAGGTAGTAAGTGTCTGCGGCCAGATTTGAACTCACAAAGATGGGTTTTCCTGACTCCAAACCGAGCATTCTATCTGCTGCTCTGGAAGATTCTTTCCAATTCTAAATCCTTCTTAAAACCAGCTCATGATCTTTCAAGGTAGAGACAAGATGATAGAAGGCCCTCAGCGCCAGACTTTGGACTTTATCTCCCAGGGAAGGATGAAACACTGTTGGCTTTTGAACAGCTAAATGATTTGATCAAAGGCATATGTTAAGAGGAATGTTCTGGCATACATGTGTGTGGTGGATCAGAGAGGGGGAACCAGGGTGGGCAGACAAGGTGAGATGCTACTTTAGTGGTCCAGAGATGATATCAGGAGGGCAAATGGAAAAGGCAGATGTGAGAGCCGTTACCAGGGAAGAGCAGCTTGGTGATGGGTTGGTTAGGAGAGGCGAGGGAGAGAGAAGGGCTGCAGATGACTTTGGGGTTTTGAGCCTGAGTGACTGGGAGAATAACGGTCCAACGAAGCAATCAGGCTTGGGAGCATATTCTGTTTTTTGTTTTGCTTTTTGTTTTTTCGTGGGGTAGGGGAGAGATAATGCTGACTGGAATCTCTGAATGGTCCTCTCTGTGATGCCTGCTGTGAATGACAGAACCAACAAAAGGGCCTGGGTCCAATTTTCCTTAGTGTCTGACCAGTCAGATGACTTTCTGGTGCTGTGCCGATGCTAGTGTGGAGTTCACGTGGGCTGGGCAGGTAAGCCTCTTCAACCTCTGTGTTCCCCTTGTCTTTGTTCCAGTTACCTGCCCTCTCTCTATCTCCTTCTTTGGGACTCAAGCAAGGGGAAGATGAGCGCTGTCTAAAACAGCATGGTGAAACTTCTGGAGGGGACCTGGAGTCCTTGGCTTGTGGGGTCTGCAGATCTAAACCCAGATGGAGACCTTCACCTGGGTGTCCTTAGTCCTCATGGGATCCTTGGATGAAATGAAGTTGTTGCTGGCAGTGATGCCTGTGGAGGGACAAGTGCTTTTTGCAACTCAAGTTTTTCCTTTCTCTTTGAGTGAAGTCAAAGATCATGCTGCTATATTCTCTCATGTAAAAATTGCCTTTGGAAAAACTGTACTTTTATTTAAGGGCTAGAAAAAACAAATGACCAAATGTATGTGTATAAAGGTAGGCAGTGATGTGGCGCAGTGGATAGAATACCAGGCCTAGAGTCAGGAAGACTCAACTTTGTGAATTCAAATACGGCCTTAGACACTTATTAGCTGTTTGACCCTGGGCTAGTCAGTTAACCATGTTTGCCTCAGTTTCCTCATCTGTCAAATGAACAGGAGATAGAAACGGCAAACCACTCTAGTATCTTTGCCAAAAAACAAAAAAACCCCCAAAAAACCAAACCCAAATGGAATCATAAAGAATCAGACGTGACTGCAGAACATCTAAGTATGTTTTTTTCTTCTCCATTCACTTACAATACAATCTGTGTCTTCTGTTCTTGCTGTCATTTAGGCTCTGAGATACTGTAGCTGGTAGAATAGTGAGTATGAAGCCAGGAAGATCTGAGTTCAAATCCAGCCTCAGATATTGCATTGTTAATGTATTTTGTCTTAATGGGAAGATCGTTCCCATCCATTAATTAATAGGTTTATGTGACCTGCCTGAATTACATGGAAGCCTGAGTCACATGAGTCTGTGGTAGGAGGAGCTTACTGAATGGATGGAACAGGGAGGGGTGGAACTGGAGGAGAGCTGAGAGAGAAAGTTGGTCGGAGCAGTTAGAACTGAAGGAGAGAGAGGAAGCAGGCAGCGAACTGTGAGTGTTTGTTTGTGGGAAAGTCCTAGCTGGGGGAAGGCTTGGGGATGCTGATGCCCTCTGCATTGTTTATTGTTTACAGATTTCTTTGTTACTATGATGGATTCGACTTTCTGGTGTTGGAATTTGGCTTTCTGGTGTTTGAAAAATGTTTTGGTTCTGTCTTCTATGAGGAAAGTCTGTTATATTTTGTGATTCAGAATTACACTGGAATATTCATAACCACCATAGGTGCTGTGAATATCATGTTGGTGCTACAAATACTAGTTATGTGTGACCCTAGGAAAGTCACTTAATCTCTGTTTGCATCAGTTTAGGGAGATAATAGCACCTCCCTTGTGTAATTCTTTTGAGCATCAAATGAGCTAATATTTGTAAAGCACTTAGCATTGTGACTGGTCTTAGAGTTTGTAGCTAAAACTTCATTAAAAATGGACACCGCCTCATCTTCCCCTTCTGCTCTATTAGTTCCATACACATATTTCCTTTTAGGTTCCTTAGTAAAAAAAAATCAAACTTATAGGAGTAAATTCTTCAGGTTGGTCTTGGTCTGACCCTCCCTGAGAAATGAAATATATTATTCAGGGAAAAATATGTAAGTGTGTTCATTCATTCAACAAACATTTATTAGATGTCTATTATATACCAGGCACTGTGATAGGATCTGGGAATATAAAGACTGAAATAACAGTCTCTCTCACAGACTACTTACATTCTAAGTGTACAGAAAAGTGAACACATATTACATATGAAATATTTTGTTATTTAGTTTGTGACCCCATTTGGGTTTTCTTTGCAAAGATAGTAGAATGGCTTGCCATTTTCTTCTCCAGCTCCTTTTATAGATTAGGAAACAGAGGCAAGCAGGGTTAAGTGACTTGCCTAGGGTCACACAGCTAGTAAATGTCTAATGTCAGATTTGAACTCAGGTCCTCTTGACTCCAGGGCTGGTGGGCTATCCAGTGTATCTCCTAGCTGCCCACATGAAGTGTAAGACGGAGTAGATGCAAAGTAATTTGAGGGGAGGGTAGGACTAACACATGAAGGGAAGAGCAGGGCTTCATGGAGGATGAGTATCTGAACTGACCTTTGAAGGAAGTTAGGGATTCCCTGAGGAGACATAAGGAGCTAGTGTATTCCAGGCCTGTACAAAAAAAACAGAGATGGAATGTTGTACACTTAAAAGAGCCAGTTTGGCTGGAATGCAGTATGGAAAGTGGTGGAAATCTCAGATAGGCTAGAGCCATGTTGTATAGGGTTTTAAATGACGAAGGACGCCTGGTCTGCTATAAAGACAACACAGCCTTGCCTCTGTGCCTGGATATGCGTTAGGAGTAGTGGCTCTGAGAAATTCTTTCTTGTCACCTGGCTTCCCCAAACCTGCTTTTCTAAAGTAGTCCCACATTGGCTGTGTTTACAACCAAATTCTAGGACTCAAATAAAGGCCAAAGCTGATGTGATTAGCTTTTGCACATTTAAACACACACACACACACACACACACACACATCAGGATGGTTGCAATGGAGAGAGCACTGGTCCTGGAGTCAAGAGGACCCGAGTTCAAATTTGACTTCAGATGCTTACTAAACTGTAATTTTATAACAATAAAAATAAACACACCCGAAACACACAACAGAAAAAACAAACAGCTGCTCTGGTAACACAGAGGAGGCAGAATGAGGGCAGATATTTAATTCTTACCCTACTCACATTTTTGACCAACTCAAGTCAGAACCCTTCCCAAAAGATATTCCCAGATTTCTCAAGGATCAGACTGTACCTGGTCTGGTATCATCAAAGACACATGTTTTTGGAATGCATGCTGCATGTTTGATCAGATCTGTGTTTCTAACCTTTCTGTGTCTTGGTTGTAGCTACATCTGATAATGAAAAGCATAACCACTCTGCTTTGGGATGATAATTCAGTAGACAAGCCTCTTGCTAAAGGTCCAGCTGAGCAGCAGATGTCAGGGTTTTCTTTGCTTTCCCCCCCTTTCCTCCCTGCCCATTATTTCCTCTTCCACATTATTTAATTCCACGTAACTAGAAAATTGCTACTATATTTCCACATTAAATAATGGGATAGGCTTAGTGCATTATGTAAATAAGCCATTCATCCACATCTACTCGTTATGTTCTTCAAAAATTTGCCCAGTCCTGTTGATAGAAATACAGCTGTGTGGTGTGGTGGGTAGAGCAGTAGGCTTGGAATCCAGAAGACTCATCTTCCTGAGTTCAAATCCAGTCTCAGACACATACTAGCTGTGTGACCCTGGGTAGGTCACTTCACCCTTTTATCTCAGTTTCCTTATCTGTAAAATGAACTGGAAAACGAAATGGCAAAGCACTCTATTATGTTTATGGAGAAAACCCCAAATGCAGTCACAGGCACAGCTGAAAAAAAAATTGAACAAAAATAGGGGTATTTGGGATGATAACTAACTTCTAACTTCTCAGTGCCCCAGAGCCTGGTTAAGTACGCGTATAAGGTCACAGAATCACATAGTGAGAAAGGCAATTACTTTCTTCTTAAAGTCTTTTTTACAAAGCTAGATGGACTTTCCATCACTCACCCTCATGGGATGAGTGGTATTGCCACATCCTGTTTTCATACCTACTATGTTCTTGTCCAGCTAGACTGGAGTCCATTTATAAATGGTAGGAAAAAAATAAGATTGAGGTGTGTTTGTGTGTGTATGTGTGTGTGTGTGTGTGTGTTCATTGTTCATTTTTTTATAATCCACGTGTACTTGAGGACTAGGTAGGAAGGTAGTAATCTATTTATAATTTTTCTACTAATTCATACATGATATCAGCGATTAATTTTAGGTCTCTAGATAATTTTATACATAAACAAAGTCAACATAATAATGGCTAAACCCAAATTATTGTCATTGGATATAGTACCTTTACATTCTATATAGTATTACAAATATTTGTAAAATTGGGATTATTCCTTGTTTCATGGTTCAACTATATGGAATGAGACAAGCCAAAGGCTTAGAAGACTAATGCCTATATATCATGAATATATTTTTCAGGAGAATAGAGATATACTACATACTATCACATAAAAATGAAATCAATTATATTTTAACCGATAAGAAAAGATCAGTTGCTTATGCAGTAGTACTTTCTTTTCTTCCCTTTAAAAAAATTTATATATTCATTTTTAATTTTCACCATTCACTTCCATAAGTTTTAAATTTTTCCACCTTCCCCTGCACTTACCTCCATAAGATCATGTGCAATGTGATATAGGCTCTACATATACATTCTTATTAAACATATTTTCACATTGGTTATATTGTATAGAAAAATCAGAATGAATAGGAGGAACCAGGAGAAAGAAAAAATAAGACAAAAGAGCAAATAGTATTTGCTGCATTCAGATTCTATATTTCTTTCTCTGGATGTGTTTAGCATTTTCTGTCATGAATCTTTTGAAGTTGTTTTAGGTCCTTGCATTCCTGAGAAGCGCTAGGTCTATCAAAATCAATCATCTCACAATGTGGCTGTTGCTGTGTAGTGTTCTCCTGGTTCTGCTCGCTTCTCTTAGTATCAGTTCATTTAAGTCTCACCAGGTTTTTCTGAAATCCTCCTGCTTATTATTTCTCATTGCACATTAGTATTCCATTACATTCTTATACTACAACTTGTTCAGCCATTTCCCAACGGATGGGCATCCCCTCAATTTCCAGTTCTTGACCACCACAAAAAGAGCTGCTATAAATATTTTTGTACATGGGGGGTATGACAGTCATTTCTGAATCAGCTGTCCATATGCAGTCAGACCACCTACTTCTTCAAAGATTAAAATTAATGCCAAATTAGAAAGATGAGAATATGTAATAGGCAATTGAGGAAAATCACACTTAACCTATTTTTAAAAAGCTGTGATGTTTGAAAAATAGAAAATGTTTGACAGAACAGAAGTCAACACAAATGATTACCATTTGCTAAAGAAGTTTAATCTGATATAAATCAGTTACCACAATGAAGAGAACAAAAGAGAGGAAAAACCACCTTAGCCAGACAGTGCTCAGTCTCCTTGCTAGGGAATAGATATGGCAGCCAAGGGCAATAGGTGTTTGTGGCATCTTGTAGGTGGGATACTATAAGATTATAAGTAGTATTATCTTATAAATAAATGAGAAGCAATGGAAGAAAAAATATGTAGAAAATTTGGTAAGAATCTTAATTAAAGACTTAAGGTTTTAAAGCACTTAAAAGGTTGAAATTAGAAGTACAATAAACCAAGGGAAAAAATGGAAAAAATGTATCTAGATTTCTATAACATTCTGTTTGTTATCAATGGTACATTTGGATTTTAATATCTCGGTTACTCATGGCCAGCAAGAAGAAGTAGAAATGATATTTAAAACAAAACTAAAAACTAAGGTGCTCGGTGGCTCCCGTGCCATCGAAAGATGGGTCATCAAACTTGCATTGACCCTAAGTAAGTCCATGTGCTTAGGGATGATGGTGATGTTTCCAAACAGTGGCAAAGTAATGATTAAAAAGACAGTACAAGGAAGCTTCTTCTTTGCTGTGTTTACAATTTCCTGGTCATCAGGGTAGGTTCAGGAAGGAGCTTAGGCCTTTGCTCTGCTTTTTGTTATTTTTGTGGGTTAGAGTCAGACCACTACTCTGTCATTTGAACATAAATTTTTGCTACTTTATTGATATTAGTTACCTGTTGTGCTGTATAATACTTGTTGGTCTCGTTGCTGTACTGGGGAAAATGCAGGTATTGTACACCTGAATTATAATCTTGCTGTGATAATATCTCTGTATTGATTCAACAAAATGAGTTGTCTATTTCATTTTCACTCAAACATCTCAATGGAGGAGAGTCTGACAATCAGAAACATAAATATTTTGGACTTCACATCTTGTGGTATGAAGAAGATAAAAAGTGTAATAATTTTCAAATGAAATTTTACAGGAAATGCAATTCCATTTGAACCTGGGGGATGAACTTTTCACAAAAAGCACTTATTTTAGAACAGTGCTAAAATGTGACAGTTCTCTCAGCATCTAAAAGGTAGGAAATGAAAAGAAAATATCACATTCCATATGCTACATCCAAAGTATGGAAAAGGAAGAGCTTCGAACCTGAAATTATGATTTTTCTCCCCTCCCCTTTCCTTATAGACCTCCCCTCCCCAAACTGATGCTTTGTTTCTTGCTTTATGGGGTGGGAAACAGAAAGTCTTTTTTTCTATGTTGCATCTACTGTTGTAATGTTAGGTATTATCTTTAAACTCCAAGGGATGAGTTGTATGGTTTTACACAGTGCCATTCAAGGCAAAAACAAAATATCCCTGACCTTCACTTTTTATCACTGAGAGATTCTAACCCTAATATCTTTGTTTAAATTGAACATTGCCTTAACATATTTGATGTCTTTTCAAGCTGTTATTTTGAATTGCCTGCCAAACAATGCTCTATTGTAACCATTTGGGGGATAAATTCTGAGATTCCATTAGTGAAGTTTGCTGATCAGGCTAAGTGAAAGTAAGGAAATACGCAACTAATATTTCACTTTAATGAGTATGAATGATTGCCCCCCTACATTTCCCCCAAGGATTCTTATTTCTCTTTACTAAATTTTCCAGATCACTGATTTAAAGCCCCTGTAATTGCACATTTCTTGCAATGAACATGTAGTCTACCTGAAATTATATACTTCCACAAAACCAGAATGAAGCAGAGTGGAAAGGAGAATTTAAACCACTGATAGAACTTTTTGATATTCCTCTTCTTTTTGCTTTTCATCAATCCCTCATGATTTTTTCCTTTGGAGGCAATTAAGGCTAAGTGATTTGCCCAGGGTCACACAACTAGTAAGTTGTCCTCTTGACTTCAGGGCTGGTGCTCTCTCCACTTTGCCACCTAGTTATCCCAACCCATCATGATTGGACACCTGGGCAAGCGGTCCAGTATTCACGTTCAAGGAAAGTTTATGAAATACAGTGAACTTGTGAATCTTTGTCTTGGTAGCCGTGGTGCACATCAGAAGCATAACCAAAAATCAAGAGACTAAGTGCTCAATCATTCAATAGCTATATTCTGTGCATGTGCCATTTATTCATTTCACAAACACATAGAGCACCTACTATATGCCACTATATCCTTGTGAAGGATATACACAGGAATAAGATGGATTCTCTTCCTCATAGAGCAATGTAGGAGGGATGGAAGACATGCCTTCAAGCCATGGTAACCACAGAAAGTATACTAGATTTGGAGCACTGGAGCCTGAGCTGGAATCCTGGTAAAGTAACTTAGCAGGTCTGAGTTCCAATTAACAATAGCAAAAGTCCACAAGACTTGATGACTAATTGGAAGAATCAAGAGTGACTTCTTAGTTGAGAGCATGAGTGAATGGAAGGATGATTATATCTGCAACAGAAATAAGGAACTTGGGAAGAATTATGGGGTGGTTTGGTGGGCCAAAATACATTCTATTTTGGGAATGATTTTTGAGATGGGATATCAATATGGAGATGCTTTTCAGGCAGGTGGTAATATGGGAACAGAGTTCTTTAAGAGAAAGATGAAGACTAGATATAAATAGAAATAGAAATCACCCATTTAGAACTAATAACAGTCCTTGGGAACAGATTGCCAAGAGAGAGAATAGATGAAAAAAGGGGGAAAGGTTCAGGTAGGAGCCTTGGGTAACACTTATGTTTGAGGGACTGGGACATGATCTAGCAGAAGAAACTAAAAGGAAGCAATCAACGAGGTAGGAGGAGAAATAGGCAGGAGAAGTATCACAGAAACCAAGGGAAGAGAGGGAATATCTGGGAGGATGAGAGTAGTCTACAGTGTCAAAAGCTGGAGAAAGAAAATTAAACTGGAAAGCTGTCAAGTAGAATGAGTGCTGAGAAAAGGCTATTACATTTAGCAGTAAAAATCACATTGATAATCAGAGAGAGAGAGAGAGAGAGAGAGAGAGAGAGAGAGAGAGAGAGAGAGAGAAAGAGAGAGAGAAAGAGAAAGAGAGAGAGAAAGAGAAAGAGAGAGAGCACAGCCTCAATAGAATAGTATGGTTGGAAGTCAGCTTGCTTTTAAGTTGAAAATTGAGATGAAAAATTGGACACAACTAATACAGAAGACTTGACCATCTGGATGATCTCACCCTCTGGCAAAACCACTTAATTATTGTATTGCTTTGACTAGCACCAGGTATTCTCTGTGCTCAGAAAAGCACCAGACAAGCTCAAACCCTTTCTGGTCATGAAGCCCTGCTACGAATCTCTTGTCTCATTGTTGCTGTTTGTTAGGGCTCCCGCTCCCTGTGCATAGCCACGCTAAAGCAGGTACCCCTACTACAGGCTGTGGGCCTGGCACATGTCTAGATCACCTTCTTGCTTGCAAGCTGTTTTCCTCACTGACATTAAACGTCTGTTTGATTTCTGACTCTCCTGTCTCTAGCCTGCTCTGTTTGACTCTGGACACACACACACACATCCCAGAACCATATTATAATAATAATTCCTATTACTACTAATACTAATAGTAAATAATAATATTAATAAAATAAGTTATCTCATTTATAGCTATCTAGATGACATTACGGTAGAAATAATTGGAAGACAAGTTGCTGTCTTGCCATTCTTTTTGTTCTCTTGCATTGGATGTTCCTCTGACTTTCACAGGTGAATAAAATGACTTAAAAATTAGATAATTAGAATACAATATTAGGGTATAGCCATATCTTTTCTAGACTCACTGAATGGAACTTTAGGACAAACCCAACAGTAAACAGGATGAGAGGCGTGATGTTCCTAATTCTTTTGTTCTTTTGTTCCTAATTGGTTTCAATTTTTCCCTTTTAGATCTCTATATTTTGAAAGCTTTTTATTCCATGTAGTATTTAGTTTTTTAAAATTATGTCAGCTCATCCTACCAACAAAACCCCCTTATTTTTATGAGCAAATCCTTATGACAATCATTTGTTGACATACTGTTGTTAAATACATGTGGATGTTCTTGATTCTGTACTTGAATGTTAACAATTTCATAGGTTTTGTCTAGAAAGGAAGAAATTTCAGTTATATCAAGCAAATGCAGTGGCATATAATTATCAGCCTTTACTATTGTTTTGTGAAGTAACTTCTGTTTATTTCGAAAGTGTTTCTCTAGGTCTACCATGTGCTCTAAAACTTATGGAAGTGAATGTTGAAAATTAAAAATAAACAAATTAACTAATAAAAAAAGAATATCTTCAGGGCAGCTAAGCAACTAGTAAACAGGATACTGTGCCTGAAAGACTCATCTTCCTGAGCTCAAATATGGTCAGACACTTATTGGCTGTGTGACCCTGGGCAAGTCACTTCACCCTGTTTGCCTCAATTCCTCATCTGTAAAGTGAGATGGAGAAGGAAATGGCAAACCACTCCAGTATCTTTACCAAGAAAACTCCAAATGGGGTAAAAAAAGAGTTAAATATGACTAGAATGACTGAACAATAACAAATTAGAACAACTATGGACTTTCTTCTTCCTTTTTGATAAAGTGTTCATTATTCTATAGCTGCCTTGGGGTGATGAGTCTTACATTTTGTTAACATTGTAAAGGTTCAGAGTTGGGAACCTTCTCAATCTAGTCATTCATTTTACTGGCCATTGGTTATAGAATTGTTTATTTTGTTCTTTTACTCCTTGTATTGCCTTAATTTTTTGGCTTTTTCTTTTAATTATCAATGAAGGGGACAAAAAAGTTTCTGATCTATTTTTGTAGATATGTGGATAGCTAGATGATAGATAAATAAATGATAGATAATTTATCAAATGCTTAATGGGTGCCAGGTACCTTGGTGCATGCTAGGGATACAAAAACAAGACGGTGCCTACTCTCAAGGAGCTTACTTTCTAAAGGGAAGAAACAAAACCTAAAGGAGAGCCATAAAGGGGAGGGAGATGATAGCCCAGGAGGGCAAAGAAATTGGTGAGTAAATTGTGCAGATCAGGGAGTAAACTGGCAGTGAACCAAGCGGAGTAAATGGAGTTCCTCAAGATATGTTGACTCCTTCATTTTACAAATTAGGAAACCAAAACCCCAAATTATGTGCCCAAGGTCACACATGTAGATGAGTTGAAGAACTGGGATTTGGACTCAGGTCTTTCTTATTCCAAATCCAGCACTCCTTTATTGAACCACCATTGACCAGAAGACACCAGAAGCATTTCCATTTTCCCTAGTTTAAAAGGAAAACTTTAGTTTTTTTTAGATGATACTTAATTCTAATTGTCCTATTTAATTACAAGGAAGACTAAACACTCTTGTTTACAATTGTCTACAACAGGATAATTAACTATCACCCAGAAAGCCATGTTGGCAATCACACACTGTGGATTAGGAGCAATTGAGATCCTATTTGAAAAACCTGGAAACTGCAGGATTCTGAAATAGATCTTCCTTGTCTTTATTTATTTCTAAAATGTTGCCATTAAAATTAATAGCTGTATCAATCATTGGATCAACTCCAAACCCATTTTAAAAACAAAAGTCACAAAACTTCAAGATTTCCCTACTTTCCCTGGTTTCTATCAGGTCCTGAATGTTTTCTCGTCTCTCACAAAGCTGGGCCTCCTGTAGGGAAGCACAAAGCTCTGTCATTATAATGGCGGCACCCATTGAGTGAGACAACAAGCTTATTAACAGTACTGGGAGCCTAAAGCTGCTCTGAATGTTGCCTTTTCAAAAAATAAATATAAATATGTTACATAGGCCCCCTTGGTAATAGTCACTGAATTGTGGAATTAGGCAAATCAAGGGCTTCCTTAGTCTTGAATCCTAGAACATGGGGCTAATTTAGTCACAAGCAATTTAGAATCAGAGCTGGAAGGAACCTCAGAGGTCATCTGGTGAAAGCCTCTCACTTCACAGATGAAGAAACTAAGGCCCAGAAAGATTGAGTAGATTGGCCAAGGACTCACATTAAATTATAGAGTTGGCATTTGAATCGGGGTCCTATGATTCCCAAATATAACATACTTTTCATTGTGTTAATGGTGGCAATGAAAATTTGGGGAGATTTAATAATTCATTAAAATATTTTTTTAAAGGAGTTTTGCCTCCCATCCTTCACTTTTCTAACTCTAAGCTTTAGCCAAGAGTCCATTCCTATTGGGCTGTGGGCAATTTCCTCGTTCCTCACTGTTAAAAACAAATACTGAGTCAGGATAGAGGACCTTGACCAACCCTTCCATCTCTAACATTAGGTAAGTTTTCCATTCTTGCGTATAAGCAGCAGCAGCAGCAAGAAAGAAGGAAGACAACTTGCTTCGTTGGCTCTATGCTAGGGGTGGAAGTCTAGCAACTCACCATTGTCTCTGTTTACTCCCAGGTATCTCGTTCAGGAAAAGGAGCCCTTCAAAAGAAGTAAATAAAAGCAAAAAGATGGTAAAAATGAAATTTCCTAAGGAATATCCTTTCCAAATATAAGTGAAGATGGGGGGAGAAAAAAGAACTGGTAGCAACTGAAAAGTGCTTACTAGGATGCCCCTTAAAAGTGGGTGCTGTGCTACCCACCCCCTCATAGAAAGGTGATAGACTGCAGTTCAGTAAAGACAAGCACGTTTGTACATGACCAAAGCAAGAATTTGTTCTGCTTATTACAACAAAAATTACAATTTGTCTTATTTTTCCTGGCCCGTGAGAGAGATTAAATGCTCATTAATTGAAAATAAAGTAAAAAAATTTTAAAATGAAAGGGGGTGCTAAATAAATTCTTTGTATTCTGAGAAAATCCATTATCAGCTTTTAGATGACAGGGAGACCTCAAAGTCAGGACATATCAAAACACTTTGTCCTTTCTTTCTTTTCAGGTTCCCACCTGAAAATATAGACAATGGTCTAAGAAATATACCCTAGAATGGAAAGAAAGGAGATTGAACCCCTCTGACTATTGTAGTTTCCATGGTAACAACGGGGGGAAGGGGATAAGCCCAGGTCACACTATATCATGGGTTTTAACCTTTTTTTGTATCAGAATTTGGACCCCTATGAACTCTTTCTCAGAATAATAATTGAAGAAAGTGCTAAATTTTAGTTACAGATTTGTGGAAAAAAGATGCATTTTTTTTCCTATCTAAGTTCTCTGCTTGAAGTATATACATGTGGATCCCAGGTGAGGAACCCCTGCACTAAATTAAAATCTTAGGGAAAACAAAGTTTGCTGTAATTCTCTTCCCTCTCTTCTTTTTTTCTTCTTCTTTAAATTGAGCTACTGACCATGTGTGATGGGACACACATATAATCCTTGCTACTGGGGAGATGGAGGATGATGAATCAGTTGAGCCTGGGGTTCTTGAGCTACAATAGGACTAACATCCATCAGTTGTCTAAATTAAGCCTGGCATCAATATGGTGAGCCTTGGAGAGCACTGGAGCCACCAAGCTGCCTAAAAAGGGGAAACTGGGTTAATTCAGAAAAAGATGAGGCCAAACCTTCCATGCTGATCACAAGTGGGATTGTCACATGAGTGGCCGCTGCCCTTTCAGACTAGGTGAGATAGGGAGAACCAGCCAAACCCTATATGCTTGCCCTCCTCCCCTCCCCCACCTGCCCTTCCAAAAAAACAGAAATCAAATCAGAAATAACTAACCAGAATTCTACCTGGAGGTTTAGTGTAAATGATAATCAAGTTTAAAAAAATTCTTTCCACCTTTGAACCCCTTCAGTCTGGTTCAGATTCCAAATAATCACATGTTAATCCCTTTTATGCACCCTCTGCACCAGACAGACTGGACTCCTTGGTGTTCTGCAAATATGACCTTCCTTGTCCTCTCTGTGCCTTTGCATAGGATGTCCTGATCACTGAGATATTCTCTTCCCTCCTTTCCTCCTCTTCGTTCTCTTGAAGGATCAATTCTAGCTCAATCTCTTCAATCTCCTCTTTTCTAATTCCCTTGGTTGTTAGAATTCCCTATCCCTAAAATTATTTTGTGTTATATATTATAACATTATGTTATAGAATATAATTATAATATATAATATAATTATAATGTAACTATAATATGTTATATAATTATAGGATATAATAATATATTATAATATATTATATATTGTCTTCTGTCCTACTTCCATCTCCTGCTCCTGCCAGTAGAATGCAAGCTGCTTGAGAACAAGAAAGTATTGTTTAGCTTTGGATTTTCAGCACTTAGTACAGTGTTTGTTACATAGTTAGATGCTTAATAAATGGTTGTTGTAGTGACTGAAAAAAGTAGGACTATTTCTATTAAGTGTTGTTATTTTAAGTTAAACCACTGAGTGTTTGAAACAAACTCATGAAATCCAGATTCTTCTTCTTCTTCTTTGCTTTTTGGAGGGCAATTGGAGTTAAGTGACTTGCCCGAGGTCACACGGCTAGGTAAGTGTTAAGTGTCTGAGGCTGGATTTGAACTCAGGTCCTCCTGATTCCAGGGCCAGTGCTCTATTCACTGTGCCACCTAGTTGCCCACATTCTTGAAAAAAATACAGTTTTGTTGTACTTTTTACAGCTTGTTTGATCTTCTAAATTCATGACTCTGGAAGTGCAGTCAAGGGCACAGTGTCTCTCAAGAATTGGTAAGTACCCTCTTGCATGGGTTCTGGGTATGAAGACTTCAGGGGGAAGCAGTTCCTAAGATTGCCTGCTCCCCCTGCTTGTCTTCCCCATGCACAGTCTTCAGTCTTTCCCTCAGATCCTGATCACCTCCCCCACTTGTGGTTCTCCTTCACCATATTTACTTTCCTCCTTTACATAGTCATGAATCCAGTAGCAACTTCCATTTCTCTTCACCTGCTCAATGGGGGAAAACTTCCTTCCCTGGCCATTTCACAGAAAGGAAAAGTGAGAGCATAGGTCTCCTTGGCAGTGACAGGAAATTCTCCTTGCCCTGGCCCTTTCATTGAAAGGAGGGGCAAGAGAGATGCTCTCCCCTGCTTTGCTGGAGCAAAACTTCTTCACTCCTTTCCAAGAGATACCAACATGAGAATGAAGCCTGGGATGATGGAGGGAAGCCATCTAGAGGCTTAAATTAACGACCAGAGTAAGTGTACAGTACATGGTGGTACAGAGGATAGAGTACTGGGGTGGGAATCAGGAAGACTGAGCTTTCTGAGTTCAAATCTAGCCTCAGACACCTACTAGTGACTCTGGGCTGGTCACTCAATTTTATCTGCCTCAGTTTCCCCATCTGTAAAATGAGCTGGAGAAGGAAATGACAAATCACTCTAGTGTCTTTGGCAAGAAAACCTCAAATGGGGTCAGTCAGACATGACTAAAATCACCCTACAGCAAGAAAAAAACTCAGACAAATGTGTCTACAGCACAGAATCACTGCATGGTATGTATCAGGTTACCTCACCTCTGAAGTCCTTTCCAAATTTCAGATTCTGTGATTTGCTATGTAAAAGAGAATAAATGAGAAAATTTAACAGATAAAACTGAATCATAGAAGGCAGAAAAGGGTCTTTCCACCAAGAGACACATGCTTTAAACTAGTTACCACTGGCCGAGAGTAGCGACCAGGTACCGGTGGAAATGCTACAGCCATTATGATATGAGACAAGATGATATGACTTTTCAATAGCCAAAGAAGTCAAAACAGAAATAGGACTAGACCCCTTTAAAAAATTTTTTTTAACTAACAGGGAAGCATCACAGAAGGCTTTGGATTGTTTCTGTTCTCCCCTACTCCTACCAAACCGGCGCGAGAAAATAAAGAAGAAGCGCTTTTCTGCTCGACTTGTAGAAGCTGTCACCAGCTCAAAAGTATCACACACAGAGGAAAGGGGTGCTGGGTTTGAAGTTAGAGAATCTACATTCAAGTCTCTGCTCTCATCTTAAAATCCCTGGCTTCCTTCTACCACTTTAACCCCAAACCCCCATTCACTCTTCAGTTATCTCCCCAGTTCCCATGGATTCCACTATCATCTCTTTTTAGATGGTTGTTACTTTATTTGTCCAGACTTAACCTCTCTCCTGACCTCTATTCTCACATCCCCAACTGCCTATTGGACAGCTCAAACGGACTGTCTCGCAAACGTCTTAACCTCAACATATGAAAAATAGAACGAATTATCTTTTTTCCCAAGCTCTCTTCTCTCCGTAACTCCCCGATTACCATCAGGGGCACCATCCTCTCCCTCACTCAGACCAACCTAGGTGTATTCCTTAACTATTCACTCTCTCTCACTCCCCTATGTTATAATAATAGTAACAACAACAATAATAGCTAGGATTTATATATGCCTACTAGATATTCCAGGAGCTGTGCTAAGTGCTTTGCAAATATTTCCTGCCTTCACAAGATTTCTGTATACACCTCTCCTCTTACATTGCCTCAGCCTTAGTGCAGACCTTAATCACTTCATGCCTAGACTATTACATTAGCTTGCTAATGGTTCTTCCCGCCTCAAATCTCTCTTTTCTGTGGTCCTTCAGTTACCAAAATGATCTTCTTAAATCCTAGATCTGACCAAGACATCCATCTATTCAAACCAACTCCAGTGGTTTCCTATTGCCTCTAGAATCAAAACCAAAATCCTGTTTGACTTTTATAAACAAAGCCCTTTCCTCTTTCCCCGTTTCCCTCCCTCCCCTCTCTCAAGCACCCTCATCCCTATTAGTGAGGTAGTGTGGACACTGATGTTGACTCTGAGTGGTCAGTTTGGCTGACTATGCCTATCCCTAGAAATCTCTTGTCTTCTCATCTTTATCTTTTGGCTTCCCTGGAATCCCTCAAGCCTCAGCTTCTTCTATGAGAAACTCCTTCCAATCCCCTTTAATACTAGTACCTTCCCTATATTATTTCTTATTTATTGTGTATATTTTTATTTGCACAGTACTTTGCATGTCAACCCATCCCCCCACAGATAGTAAGCTTCTTGAGAGCAGTTACTGTCTTTTGCATCTCTCTCTATCCCCAGGGCTTAGCACAGTGTCTAGCACATAGGAGTGCTCAATAAATATGCTTATGACCAATGATTAGTGTCTTCCTTTCTATGAGGTTACCTTCTGTCTACTCTGCTTATAATTTATATGTGTGTTGTCTTTCCTCATTACTTTGAAGGTAGGGACTATATTATTAAATATTTTAAATTTTTGCTTGTATTTGTATCCCTCAGGCAGTTAAGTGGCAAAGTGGATAGAATGATTGGCCTGGAGTCAGGAAGACTCATCTTCCTGAGTTCAAATCTGACCTCAGATACTTACTAGCTGTGTGACCCTGGGCAAGTAACTTAGCCTTGTCTGGAAAATGAGCTGGAGAAGGAAATAACACATCACTCCAGTATCTTTGCCAAGAAAACCCCGAATGAGATCATGACTGAAATGACTAAATTACCACATTTATATCTATCACTTACCATAGAGCCTAGCTTATAAGAAGCACTAAATAAAGGTTCTCTCTCTCTCTCTCTCTCTCTCTCTCTCTCTCTCTCTCTCTCTCTCTCTCTCTCTGTCTCTCTCTCTCTGTCTCTCTCTCTCTGTCTCTCTCTCTCTGTCTCTCTCTCTGTCTCTCTCTCTCTCTCTCTCTGTCTCTCTCTCTGTCTCTCTCTCTCCCTGTGTCTCTCTGTCTCTGTCTCTCCCTCTGTCTCTCTCTGTCTCTGTGTCTCTCTTTCCCCCTTTCTTTCTCATATGTTGTGTGGCCACTATCTCTAGCAACTCAGATCACATTCTGTTTATTCTTTAGAAAATGATTTTCACGAGTTGCTTTACCTTCCCCAACTCCCCCTCCACAGCAACCCCCCCCCCGCCCACATTGATAAGCCATTGGTCAACATGCCTAATGATGAGGCTCCTTTGAACTTAGCTAGGCTTGTCCTTAGAATTCTGAAAATTCCAAGTTTCTATTCAAATTCCTTTTGTCTTGGGTCTGTCCAATGCTGAAATAGCCTTCAGAACTCTAGGACTAGTCAGCACAATGGTGTGGCGCAATATCAAAGACTTTACTATAGAATTGTCTTGTGTAGATGCTGAAACGAGGACATAAAAGTCTAGGACCATAATGTCTTATTACCCACACAAGATACTTCTCTTTGGCTACTGAAGAATGATTAGTTTCAGCAAGTTTTGCTATTTTCAGGAACATTTGCCTATTTACCACGTTTGCCATCTAACAAGAAGTGATAAGGCTGGTAGTTGAATGAGAATTAGAAATGTTTTATTGTAGTGTGCTTATAAGATTATTTCTAAATGTGTTGTATTCAAGGTCAGCCTGCTTTTGTCCAGCAGGTCAGGAGAATTTACAAGTTGTCAGGCAGAGTTTCACAAGATAGAACTTCTGGGGACCAAAGGCTCTAGTGCATTGGTTCTCGACCTTCCTAATGCTGTGACCCTTTAATACTCATATGTGGGAGTATTTGCATGTGGGTGGACCTGCCTGGAGACAGAGGAGTGGTTTCTCGGTTCCTAAGACCATTGGAAATATGTTTTCCGATGGTTTTAGGAGACCCCTGTGACCTCTGTGAAAGGGTCGTTCAACCCCCAAAGGGGTTACAACCCCCAGGTTCAGAACTGCTGCTCTAGTGTGAGGTCAACAAGAATGGATCTGGAGTTGAAATCCAGGACTATACTCTTTAGAAAGTCATAACTATACCTCTCCTCAATGAAGAAAATTACCCTTCCAACCACTGGACAAATAACCATATAGCAGAGAAAGTTAACTTGTAGTCTGCTCCAAGGGACCAGTGGATAGATTCTAGGGGTTCCATGGACTTGGATAGGAAAAAAAATCTGTTTTTATTAACCTCTGACATTTCTTTCCATTATGAATAAAGGTAGCAAATTGCAGTGGTATTTAAACTTCCCCAGGCTGCCAGCCTTCCCATGATGCACCAGTTCTGCCAAATGGAGTTATTAATACTGTTTATTCCAGTTCTTGTAACAAAATACTAGGTTAAAAACCAACCTGAGTTAATGTTTTATCTGGAGGGCTCAAAAAGTTTATCCCTCAACTATTTACCTTTTCCTATGGCCTAGTTTGTGTGTCTGGTTTCCTCATCACCCTGTTTCTGTCAATAGCTATAGTTCTAGCCTGAGATAATACAGAGACAAGCCTTTTCTGAGCTATAATATTTAAGTGTCTGGAGAGCATATTTTTTTCTTCCAGGAATGATCTATCTGTGGAAGCTACATGAGGTTCAGAAATTAGTTGTGAACTGATATCATAACTGTTATGGTGAGGCTAACCCAATTTAATACCAAGGCTGACTCACCAAATGCCTTTAGAGACACAGATTATTCTTGTATCATTTCTAAATAATTGCCCTTTCCTCATGTGAAGTGGCACCCCCCTGTTGTTCGTCCAAAATATATACAATTGAAGAAGTTTAGAAGGGGGAGAAGAGTCAGAGGGAGGAAAAAAAATGTCTTCTGCACCCAAATGGAAAATACTGTATTTATCATTTAAAGAAAGGATAAAAACTAAGCTCTGTAAACTATGTGGGTTCCAGTGACAGTAATTATCTGCTCTCCCAGAATGAGTAATTACATTATTCCAAACCCACAGTTAAGTGGTGGTGGTTGTGCAGACACATATGAACATGCGTGCCTAAAGGTGCCATGATGTCAGGGAAAATGGAGGAAATAAATGGCTGAGGAAACGAGATAATTCTCTCCACTGGTAGAGAATTCATTTTTTTTCAGCTTGTACCCTCACAAACTGAATTCCAGGCAAACATTCTGTTGTTGTGTCCCCCTAATTAGCAGGATCTTTCCAAAGATGTTTGTCCTCTCAGGCTTTCCTTGGACCATAGACTGATTAAACACTCTCCCTGGAGGCTCTATCAATTAGGGGGGAAGAGAAGGTTGAACTGCTGGTCTTGGGACAATATTTACCCTTGGCAACAGTGTTTGCCTGCTTTCTCCTCCTGAAAAAGGACTCCTTTCCTTATAAAAGCAGAGAAAGTGTACATCCAAGAGGACATTACATTCATTTTAATTTCAGGTCGCATTGCCTGTACTGTAGCCAATACAGCTCCCTTGCCATGCTCTTCAATAATAATAATAAATAATTCCTCCTTACAGAGCGCTTTAGAGATGCCAAAGCACTTTGCATTTACGTTCTGTCTCATTTGCTCTGCTTGGAAAGTCCGCAGTGCAGGGATGTATCTGTGACAGATGTTGTCTTTCTCAAAATTTTCATTCACTGAACTTAAATTTTAAAAGTAAAAAACGTTCAGTTTTTTTGAACAAAGAGCAAAGCTCATCTTAGATAGGAAGGAAAATGGCTCTAATAACTATCATTTTCGTAGGATTTTAAAGTTTGCAAAGCACTTTAAATATATTTTTATTTGACACTTATAACAACCCTGTGAAATAGGTTCTTTTTTATCCCCATTTTACAGATGAAGAAACTGAGGAAGAAAGAAGCTGCTATCTTTTTTCTGTTGAATGTCTACAATTTATCCTGAATGTATCTTGTTTGTATGTAGTTATTTGCATGTTGTTCCTTCCATCAGACTGTGAACCCTCTGAAAGCTGTTACTATCTTTTGTCTTCCTTTGTGTCTCAGCACCAATTATAGCGTCCAGTATATACTAGGTACTTAATAAATGCATATTGACTGACTGATTTGTCCAGAATCACGCAGTTAGTAATTGTCTGAGTCAGGATTTGACTCATGTCTCCTTGAAACCAAGTACAACACTCTAGTTTAGCCAAGGGACCACCTAGACTGAGAACAAGGACTTCTTGGTTCCATTTTGACCTTGGCCTTGTCTAACTTTCAAAATGTTTGGAGACAAATTGTAGAGTGGTATGGCTTCCATTAACACTGAGGATGATAATTGATTAATTGGAATAGAAATGAATAGTAAACCAACATAGACAGTATTTGCCACATTCTTTTTTTTTTTTTTTTTGTCTTTTTGGAGGAGGGAATGCAGGGAAATTGGGGTTAAGTGACTTGCCGGAGGTCACATAGCTAGTAAATGTTAAGTACCTGAGACCAGATTTAAACTCAGGTCCTCCTGACTCCAGGGCCGGTGCTCTATTCACTGTACCACCTATCTGCCCTTAGAAGGGCATTTTCATAGGTCAAAGGACTTGGACATTTCCGGATCAAAGAAGAGGCGAAATAAGATAATTGGAGATGAAGTATCTGCTCCTGGCTCTGCAATTCCTTTCTTGGCTAACCCAAGGTTTCCTGCCTTACTCTTGTACTTGGAGCTG
>CM053600.1:76295507-76314594 GCA_028646575.1 Pseudocheirus occidentalis
GAAATATCTCGATTTTTTTATAACATCCTTATCCTTGAGAAATCAAGTCCAGGCCAATTTTTACCTTAAAATGAAACTTGCACCAAAAGAAATATTGAGAATGCTCCTAAACTCTGAATTAACATTCAATAAACATTTCTTAGATGCCTGTTATGTGAGACACAGTGGGATATAGTAGAGAGCACTGGATTTGGAGTCAGGAAGACCTGTATTTGAAGGTTGCCTTATATACTGATTAGCTGTGCTACTCTGGAAAGGTTACTTAACCTCTAAGTCCTAGATTACCCAGCAGAAAACAAAATGGGAATACGTAATAGCCCCTGTGTGGGTTGTTCAATCAGTCAACAAGCAGTTATTAAATACTTCCTATGTGACTGACAGTATGCTAAGTCCTGGAAATAAAAAAATAAAGAGTGAAAATATCCCTACTTTCATTAAACATATTGAAAACAAGTTTAAAGCATTATATAAATGTAAGCTGCTACTATTGCTGCTGCTATAAATGTATAAATGTAAGCTGTTGCTGCTGCTACTACTACTGCTACTACTACTACTACCACCACCACCACTACTACTACTACTACCATCACTACTACTACTATTACTATTACTACTACTACTACTACTATAAGTAATAGTACAAAGATTAAAATTACATAGTCCTGTACCTTGAGGTGCTTATGGTTCACTAGGCAGATGCTACGTATACCCAAATGAATTTGATACAAGGTGGGGCATGATGGAGACAAAGGACTCAGTCAAAGTGCTCTTAGGACTATTTGAAGAGGGAGAGAAGAATGGTTCTGGATTTGTTAAAGGAATAATGAAATTCCTTTAGATATTTTTTGTCTTCTTGAATTTTAATGAAAAGATTGATTTCTATTCGTTATTTATCTATTGTCGAATTTTAACAAACAGCTGTAGTGATAATTGCTGAATTTCTACTGTATGTTTAGAGAAAACTGTCAATTCACAAACATGGAATTGTGCCATTATCTATGTCTAAGGCATTTTTCTGTAAATATACAGATTTAGTGCTGGTTTTCAATAAATATACAAAGATGCTAATTATCACTAGAACTATTTGTTAAAACTCAAAAATACATAAAAAATAAAGAAAAGGAGTGCCATTTTTTCATTAAAAATCCCCAAATATTTATCTTCCACTGCCTCTCACACAATTTTTCTGAAATTGCACTATCATTATCTTGTGTTAACTTTACCTTCAGTTTCTTCTGTCCTTCAAGACTCTGATTTCTCCAGCTCTTGCCTAGTCTGAGCTTGGGCTGCTCTTGCCATTCAGTCTGGGGGTGGGGGTGAGGGGATTTCTCTCTCTCTCTACTCCAGGGGCTCTCTTTGAAGTCAGCAGAATCTTGGTGGGCTGTTGGGGGGAGATAAGGACCATGAGAACAGTCCAGAGGAGTGCATTTCACAACATTCCTCATGATATCGCTCAGGTTTTAAATTTCTCTTCTTTCAGTAGTCTTTAGATAGCCCCTCAGCAATCATTTTGTCTACAAGGTGCACTGAAAGAAATGCTGGGGATTGACAGCTAATGCCTCACCTTACCTAGGCTATGGCTTTCTGTGAAAATATAACATGATGGGACGGATGTTTTCAGAATATGTCGGAGATCTTGGCTGGCTTCAGAACGAGTCTCCCTGTAGACAAAACCTATTGGCCAAATTACTTTGGGCTGCACTTATAGACCTAGGGAAGGTGAAAAACGTACATAATGGGCAGTGTTAGATACGGGATCCTCTCATGAAGGAATAACAATAATGACAATAATAATGGCAGCATCTAGCATTTATATAATGTTTTAAAACCTGCAAAATATTTTATATATTATCTCATCTTATCCTCACGACAACCCTATCAAGCAGGGGATATGAATACAACCATTTTACAGATGAAGAAATTGAGTCTGAGACCAATTACCTTTCCCAGGGTCAAAAAGCTAGTTAAGTGCCTGTGGCAGAATTTGAAGTCAGGTCTTCCTGACTCCAAGATGAACACTATGCGCAGTACTGCCTTGTGGCTCTGTTCAAATATTATCCCTGTTATGAAACAATTCAATTCTTTGAGAATTTTCCTAAGTGACAAGCATTTCTGACCCTCCCTGTCACCTCATTTTGGGGGGAAGTAGGTAAGGTACAAAATATGTCATTTCAATATTTCAGAAGAGCCCATCAGTGGGGTACCCTCCTTTAACTCTGCTGGTCGTAGCTGCTTTTTTCTTAGAAGCTGGATTTGATTCATTGCCTGGGTCCAAATAATTCATCACCAGATAGCCAGCTGTCTGTTGGTGAGTCCATCTAATCTTATTTAACTGGACTCGTGTTGGGAGAATAGAACATGTGTCTGAGCATCAGTTCTGCCCTGGGTGTTTTTCCAGCTTGGTGGGTCTGCCATAGCTTTGATCTTAAACCACAGTTCACCTGTAGACCATGGAATTTGTTTGACTTTTGTTCTGGAAGAGAACCATGACATCAGAAGTGATGTCATGACTTGCAAGTGAGTTGGATTTAAGTGAGGGAGAACTGTGCAAAGTTACCAGTCTCCCTCTCTCCTCTGGAGCCATCTGGGTCTAGTGGCAAGACATAAATCAGGATGACTGGAGGTGGCCTCCAATACTAGGGGAGACTTTGGTCTTTCTAAGCTAAGGACTTTCTCAGGTTCCAGTCTGAGGCATCAGAGACCAAACAGTGACCAAGAGAGGCTTGGACTGAGATCTATTACTGTTGGCCAGTCAATGAAAGCCAGATTAAAGAGTAAATGAGTAAATAGTCAGGAGGCCTAGATTATATAACTTGGTGGTATTAAAGCACTAAAACAGTGGTGTCAAGCAGAAATAGAAATAGATCCCTGTGAGCAGCATATTAATAAAATAAATTAATATTATCTATTAGCAAATTAATCAATTATTAAAAATAATTTTATTTACTGAAATTAATATTAGCTATAAACAAATTAATATCTATTTTACATTGCATTTTTAATTTATTTTGTGAACATTTCCTGTTTACAATTTAATCTGAATCTTTTCAAACTAAAAAGTATTAGTGTCAATTTGACAACTCTGAATTAAGTGATCTTAGCCAGGTCATTTAACCCCTTAGTCCTCAGATTCCTCATCTGTAATATGAAAAGGTGAAGTTTTCTTTCTAAAGTCCTTCTTGTTCTAAATTTCTCACTATAGGAAAACCGAGGCTATAAGGAAGACTCAAGGAATTGAAATGTTCTGTTTATTTCAACAAACCACAGAGTGGGACTTTGAGTGGAGGGTAAATCGTGAATGAATAATCAGTTTCCCTATTGCCATTCATATTCTGATATCACTTCATGGTCTTTGATAATCACTGCCTTTTGGATTGCCTTTATTATGAGAGGCAAAAATCATCTTAAAGTTGGAGGAATTCATTGATTTTTTATTCTCTCTATAAAAACAGAAAATTCATTTTCAGAAAATTCTCAATAAAGTAATCTGGAACATCAACACAACATAGCAAAGTGGAAGGAGCATTGGATTTGAAGTCAGATTTGTTGAAATCTTGACTCTGCCCCTAATTTTCTATTGTTCTTTGGATAAGTGACTTAATTTCTCTGGGCCTCAATGTCCTTATTTGTAAAATAAAAGAATTGAACTAGAGGGTCTTAGAATCACTTCTAGCTCTAAATCCATGATCTTGTGTTTGGTGACAACCAGCTTGTGTTTTATCTCTTTAATACCAAGGATGTGACTGAACCTTAAGTGTTTCCTTATAGAAACATTCCCTTCCACTACATTGTTCATAAGTTATAACAACTGCCACAAGGAACTTGAATAACATCCAGCATTTCATACTAAAGGGAGTACCATGAAAGCTAAGACTCCTTCCTGGAGCAGAACTTCAAAAAATTTCAATATTCTTTAGTCTTTTCAACATTCCATTTATCTTTCATCTCCATAAAGCACTTTTGAACCTCACAGTAATATTGTGGATGCATATTCAGATTGGCTCCTACTTTTGTAGTTGCCGTTATTAAGCCTGTTTAAAGAGAAAAAATTCAATTAAAAATCAAATTATTGATTAAAAACACATAAATGTTGACTAATAAGCCATAATCTTTTCTCTCAGCCCAACACCTGATAATAACCATATGTATTATATAGATATATGTATATACATATATATATACATATAGACATATATGCCACACACATACACAAGCACACACAAGAGTAAATCAGTAACTAAGGTCAATTTAAGCCTATCTGCAAAATATTTTATAAGTGCCAACAAAAATTTCTACCTAATGTTCTCTAAACTATGAATAATACATATCCACACGGAGCAATAAGATTGTGTATACATTATACATGCATGATATTGATAAAAACAAGAACATTTACCTTAGTCAGTGGCTCTTCTGATCATCAGTTTCTAAATGACTGACCCATTCAACAACACGTTTTTTGGAGAATCAAAATTTCAGGTGAGAAACTAACTGCAATAGAGATATGGGACAGCTAGGTGGTACAATGGATAGAAAACAGGACTTGGAACCAGGAAGATCTGAGTTCAAATTTGGCCTGAGAAGCTTACCAGTTGTTTGACCCTGGGCAAATTATTTAATTTTTCTGTGTCTCAGTTTCCTTATCTGTAAAATGGAGATGATAAGAGCACCTACTTTACCTACCTTTATCTGACTGTGAGAATCAAATGAGTTAACATGTAAAATACTCTGCAGTTCTTGAAGCAATATGTACATGTCACCTCTTATTATTAGTCATCACGAAGAGTGTGAGTAGTCTACAGAAGGAATGGTTTGTGCCCATGTAGTGGCATACAAGATAGTGTCCAAGAAATGTATGATTGGAATTGTTTGGCTCCATAGCACCTAATTACTGTACTGGTACCCAGAGAATTAAATGTCCTCGTTACTGGATGGATCCTCACTGGATCTATGGGATCTATGGGAATCTATGGGAAAATGGGAAAATCTATGGGAAATCTATGGGAAAACATGGACCAGAATTATACCAAATGAGAATGTGTGAATGTATTGGGAAATACCTACAACAATGATGAGACTGTGAATCCATTGTAAAAGTGCTGAATGATTCTTCCTCACAAATCTGACGTTTGGAGAATGCCTCAAGATACCTGTAAGGACACATGTGTCTATTTGTGCTTATATGCATACATATGTTCAATGTATTTATATGAATGATGTTACTGTCACTTTATGATATTTTCAGTTTCAGTATTCATGAAAGTGTTTCTTCCTCTAATGTATAATTCTAGCAATTAAAGTACCATCAGGTAGTGGTAACTGCTTGGTCTTGACCATGTGCTCTAACCAGGAAGGTTTTTTTCTAGAAGCATGTTTTGCCTGAGTTAGAGACAAACATGCATTTGTACTTTTTTCAAAAGCAAAAATATACCTTGGTGGTAAAGCTGAATATGAAGCAGATTTTATATGAGATTAAAGAATGTCTTAAAAAAATCAGTACCCAAATAAAATTTAGTACCTTTCTCACTCATCCTTAACTATTTCCAAATAATTTACATATATATGAATATACATTATATATATGTATTTTGATCAAAATCTTGCTTTCTAAATAATCTTGCCTTCAATGTGATGTTCAAACTTTTCTTAGGGTGTCTACAGGGTGTATATAGGAACTTCAGACTTTTATAGTAAAGCACCCTCTGATCATGATTTTTGGACAATTCTAACAAGAATCATCGAAGGGAATGTATTAAATTATCTTCCCAGCATTCTTGATCAATTCTCTAAACCATAAGAGAGATTGTTTTCTTTTTCCTACCTGGATGAAGAAAAATAAGAGAGAAAAATAGTAGCTACACATTTAGAACTAGAACTATAGACAATTAAGTTATTTGCAGTCAGAAGTAGGTTATTATCCACTTTACTCTTAAAGAAAAATAAAGCATCCTTTTCCCCCCAGTCTTTTCTTGAAGACAGACGTCTGCTAGGGCAAACAAGTCATTTTTTTTAAAAGTCATTTTTTTTCTTAGTAACACCCCAACAATAGCTACAAATAATTTACCTTGGATAAAGATATTCCAAAATCACTTCACAAAATATTTTAAGCAGCGAGGAAAAGAGAGAGAGAGAGAGAGAGACAGAGAGACAGAGAGACAGAGAGACAGAGACAGAGAGAGACAGAGACAGAGAGAGACAGAGAGAGACAGAGACAGAGACAGAGAGACAGAGACAGAGACAAAGAAAGGCATTGTAAGAGAGGAGGGGGACAGAGAGGGAGGGGGAAGACAGAGAGACACAGACAGACAGACAGAGACAGAGAAAGAGAAATGGAACAGTTAGCAAGACCAGCAATCATGATTTTCTAATAGAAATATTCTACCATATTGACTCACATAGATTCTAATTGGCATCTATATAGATTGGAGGAAGAATCACAGCCCCAAATGCATAAGATTATACAGCCAATAAAGTGTCAAAAGTAGGATCTGAACCAAGGTCTTCCTGGGTTCCAAGTCCAACATTCTATAAACTATTATGTACTACCTCTGCTATTAGAAAGGAATTTTTATTCAAAGAATAATTGATATAGACCTAATGTGGATCTTGTAGTTTATTTAGTCCAAACTCTTTCATTTTACAGTTGAGTAAACTGAGGTTCAAAGAGTGATTTGTTCATGATCATCGAAGCAGTAAGTGATGTAGTTAGGATTTGAATCTGTGGTCTTCTGATTCCAAATGTAGCATGCTTTTCATTGAACCACTTCGTATCTGCTTATAAGTGAGATTAAAGCTTTAGTAAGATAAGTTAAGAATTAGTAAGGAAGGTATGAAGTTGTGTCTAAATATCTCTTTTAAAAAAAGTATTTTTCAATAAGAATCATGTCCTTCAATTAGGAGAATGGCTAAACAAAATTGTAGTGCATGAATGTAATGAAATATTTCTGTGTTGGTAGAAGTGAATACAATGAATACAGAGAAGTGTGGTAAGATTTGAATAATGTGATGCAGAATGAAATATGCAAAGTCAAGGAAACAATATACACAATGACTACAACAATGTAAATGGAAAAAAACAACTATAAAACAATTAAAACTAAGCATTGCAAAAGTACAAAGAAGAAGCCCAAAGAAGAGATATGGAAAGACAGCCTCACCTCACACCTTTTCAAAGGTGGGAGGTCCATGAACATTGCATATAATTTCAGAATTTTTAAATTTATTGATCTATTTGTTGATTTTTAAAATCTTTTCTCTTTTTATCTTTATAATACTATTTGTTTTATTGAATGATTTTCTAGAATGGGAGGAGAAAGAGATGTCAGGACAAATTCTGGTGATGTAAACAACAAAATATATAGATAGGTTTTTAGAAAAGAGATCTTGTTTTCATATTTAATAGTTAAGTTTTGATTTTTTCAATAAGTTACTTGGGGAGAGAGGGACAAAGTTATATTTATTTCTATCTCTGGCAAGTTATTTATATAACATCAGAATAATTCATTGAACCATGTGTTTGTGATCCTAGAATCACCACCTCTTGGTGGTAATGTACCATAATTATAGGAAAAGTACCTAAAAGGAAAAAAAAAACCACAGTGGTTCTTCCTCTTAAACATTTGACTTTGACCTTTTTGCTCACAGAAAGACAATCTGTCTATTACCTGCCCCCTGGTTTGTCAGCTGATATTGTTTCCAAAGGGTCTATAGCCATGCTCCCTTATTTGAAATGATGTTTCAGCGTATCCTCAAAGCATTTGATGATTGACATAACAATGGTTCACTGGCAACCTCTCAGCTCATTGCATGTCTTAACTTGAATTATAACATCTAGATTTTTCCTTTCCCACCCCCACGCCGGAACATTTTTAATCTATCTGTTTGTGTCCCTTAAATAGGACATTTTGATGAATTCATTACTAATCTCCCTAGGATCAAGATATAATACCAATGTATTATGGATGTTTTTACAATTGTGTGGGTCAAACATGGGCAATATTTCATGTGGCTGAACTTTAGACTTTAAGTATACTGTACTGTTGTGTTGAACATAGCATATGGTGGTATTTAGAATCCTAAATTTAGAGCTGGAAGGGACCTTTGAGGTCTTCCATTAGTGTTGAATGATCTCATAAATTCATTTTAATATAGTGTAAAAGAGGCCGTGTATCTAGCATGCACCTAATCCCCGCCCCTTAGCTCAGTTCCCATGGATATATCCTGTGAGTATATGAGTGTACCATATAGATGGTCCCAAGTCAAGGAAGCAAACAGAGCCCTCGTGCCAAAGATCTCATGCTGTCTTAGTGATGATATGGACAACTCTGGGCAAGTTTCTCATCTCAAAATATGACTACATGGTAACCCAGGGTTATGGCTGTCTTATCACCTTGGAGGGATGGTGGGTTCTTGGATTGAAAAAAAAAAGCTGTACTACATAGCTGTTTCAAGTATTCTGATCATGAATCATAGGACACGTGAACTTGTGTGTGGAAATACTCAATCCCCTTTGTCATGGTTGGTCAGTCAGTCATCCTAATTTAATAATTATCTTTTGCCAGAAATAAGGACCATGGTCAGTGACAAATGAAGAGGAAGACCCAGTTCCTGTTCTGGAGCAGCTGTGATTTAATGTACATGGAATCTGGGATCTATCATGTTAACTTCAGGGGATCAGGGCCATGAAGAGTTCATGAACTGGCTTTGTTTTATCCTGGTATTGTGTGTGTGTGTGTGTGTGTGTGTGTGTGTGTGAATATTTATTTGTTGTTAATGGAGTTACTGTCTAGCTTTTGAAATGTCTTCTTCTAAACCTTGAGAGTTTATCAGGCCAGACCTGTCAAGGGGAATTTGATGTTTTCAGCAGCTTCTCAGTCAATCTGACATCAGCATAGAAGCTGTCAGTGAACAGATGATACCCTTTGTTGAACATGTAACCATTACTGAATCACTCGCTGACCCACTGAAATTACAAGCTCATGTTCAGGATCTGATCTGAAGTTCCTGCCAATGTACAAATAATGCCTGTGAGGGGCACGTCTTGCTGCCATTTCACTCCTTACATGTCTTTGAGCTGAGCTAGGCAGGCTATGGACCTTGCAGATGCTGGCTAAAACCTCATTCTTCATGCCCATCAAGAATCCATTGATGGATAGCACTTCATAGAGAGCCTAGTGCTTTTAAAAAACTCTTCACCACCCCCCCCTCCAATATCACAAAGGTCTTCTTTGCTGTGAATACTGACCATTCTTTTCTTTAGACCTCTTGATAATGTTATCTTTCAAATGAGCCATCTGGGTTTGAGAGAGAAAGATTGACATATTATCATCACCCAACAAAAGACTATGTCCTTCCGCGGGTCCTCAGGCTTTGCTGTTTATTAGCTATAAGCTAGACAGACGTGCATAGAGTGCATAGTGTCCACCTCTACGTGAGTGGGCAGGGTGGGGAATCTGAGTGTTTGGGCTGAATAGTCTTCTTTGTGTGAGCCGTGCTCCTCCTGCATCCTTAGGCAGCCTGGTAGAATTATAAGGGATATCTCCGGGCCTACAATATTTTTATCTTTTTCAAAACTTACGTTCAGGGCTCCCCAGAGTCTGACTCCAACCTCCTGTCTTGTTTTATTTCACATGCTTCCCCTTCTATGCACTCTAGCTTCAAGTTACTAGCTATTCCCAATAGAATGTAAACTCTTTGCAGGTAGAGATCATTTCACACTTGTACACTTACCCCCAGTATCCAGCTCAGTGCCATATACAAAGTAAGTGTTTACTAAATAAATACAGGTTAATACATTAGAGAATATAAGCTCCTCATTAATAGGAATTGTTTGACTTTTTTGTGCTTGTATCCTCAGCACCCAACTCAGCGTATAGCATATAATAAGTGTTTGATTGCTATTATTGATTAGCCAATCAATCGATCTCACTTTAACTTCTTTTGTCTCTTGTTCCTAGTATATTTTTTTATTATTTTTTATTCAGTCGTGTTCAATTCTTCATGACCCCATTTAGGGTTTTCTTGACAAAGATACTGGAATGGTCCTCCAGTTCACTTTGAAAATGAGGAAACTGAGGTAAACTGGGTTAAGCAACTTGCCCTGGGTCACACAGATAGAAAGTATCTGAGGCCGGATTTGAACTCGGTAAGAGGAGTCTTCCTGAATCGAGGCCCTGTGCTCTATCCATTGTGCCATTTAGCTGCCCATTCCTTGTATATGTCAACCCATGTATTCTTTGGCTTGGTCTGACTTGAGCCAGCACCCTGGAAGTTTAGGTCTGATATATAAACAAAATGAGATTTAGAAGTCATTCATTTTTTTTTTAACAAAAAGAAATTTGCTCAGCCATAGCAGAAGAAGGACATTCACCATGGAGAGGTAAGGAGAACACCTTTAACTGATTCAGGTGAGGGAAGCTCCCTTTCCTGAGTTGCTCATTGCCATCAAACGTCAGAGAATTTCCTGCGGCTGCTTCATACTCAGGAAATTAGCAGGTGATGTCAACAGCCTGAACCTTTAGCCCACTAAGCTAACCATGGTTCCAAGATGGTCTTAGGAACTTTTAAGGAAAACAAGCCTCACTTACTTGGGAAGAAGAACTAAGACAGTGCTGCTTCTACTGTTTCCTTCCATGTCTCCCCCTTCTGAAAATTTTCTCTTCCTTCTAAGCCAAATAGAGGTGCCATCACCTTCCTGAAACCTTCCTTGATTTTCCCAGTTAGAGACAAACTTTTCCTTCCTGATTCTTTTGTGCTCCTTTCTTTAATCTATCTTTTGTTTGAAATATATGTGCTTTATCAGTGCAGTTAAGTGGTGCAATGGACAGAGTGCTGGACCTTGAGTAAGGAAGACTCATCTTCCTGAGTTCAAATCTGGCCTCAGATACTTTTAACCATGTGACCCTGGGCAAGTCACTTAAGCCTTTTTGCCTCAGTTTCCTCATTTGTAAAATGATCTGGAGAAGGAAATGGCAAACCACTTCAATATTTTTCCCCAAGAAAACTCCAAATGGGATCATGAAGAGTCAGATATGACCGACTGGAAAACAAATAAAACAACATTTTGTTTAGGGGAAAAAAAAGAATTACTCTATACCTACTACTATCTAGAAAGTATCTTACACAAGAATCCTTTTCTGGTCCAATAGGGCACTAATTCAACAAGATCCTTATAACTCTGTAAAGGCTGTAATGGAACGTGCATCTAAAGGCTGTTATACTGCCTGAAGTGAGATCTTTCCACTTCTTCATCTTAAGAAATCTAGCTTTTTCCAAAGCACAGCTTCAGTGTCTTCTACACAAAGTTTTTCCTCACCTCCCCCTGCCTCTAAGTTGCTGGTGTTCTCTCCTTCTTAAGATTGCTTTGTATATATTTTCATAGCAATATTTGCATGGATAGACCGAATTGACTTGTAGGTCACTCCTCAGTCTAGTACATGTCTAATTCTCACATTATCACTTGAGTTTTTATCAAGGGGTATATATTAGGTATTTTCTTTTTTATCAGACCACCTTACCACAGTTGGCTAAGTATTAAATATTTGAAGAAAAATTATATAATTAACTATTAAAATTATTGAATTTTATTTTATTCTAATTTATTAACAAATGACAGAGATTATAAAACAAGTAGATGATTATTTATTATATTTTGGCTATGAGAAAGATCATGAACAAAACTGCCTCATACCATCAATATAACAGAAACATAATTGCATCTTGTCCACTGATGAAAATCTCTTAAGAATCCTATTCATGTTGTTTTTCAAGATAAAAGTTTAAATTCAGTCTCTCAGAAAAGAAATTATATTTGTATTATTTCTTTGTCCTCTCTTTAACCATCACAGAAACCAGCCTTTCCAGAATATACTCTAAACTGCTGATTTCCTCATAGACTCCATAGACTTTTGTTTATAGTTTTCCCTCCTAATATTAACTGCGACAGTTTCATATATATATATATATAATGTGTGTATGTATGTATATGTATGTATGTATGTATATGTGTATATACATATACATATACATACATACATATACTGATTTTTGAATAGGGGAAGGCAGGGTAGTTGGGGTTAAGTGACTTGCCCAAGGTCACACAGCTAGTAAGAGCTAAGTGTCTGAGGTCACATTTGAACTCAGGTCCTCCTGACTCCAGGGTCAGTGCTCTATTCACTGCACTACCTAGCTGCCCCTGAGACAGTTTTACAAAACAAAAAAGTTGCTTTCGATCTTTTTTCTCCTGTCTTCTCCATCATTTATCTCATTAATCATGATGGATCAAAGATGAAAAAAATCACTCCTTAGACAGAAGTCTCATTGAAGAACATTTACAATCTTAATTTCAAACTGTCCATCCCTATTCTCTTTTCTGCAGCATTCCATTTGCTCTTAAAGATACAATAACTGTATCTATAGTTTCTGTAGGAAGAATGAGCAAAACAGGTGTTATATTTCTACTCATAAAAATGTTTAATTCCTCTTAAAATTACTTAAAGGTGCTTCAAATCCACATTAATATTGTATTCACTTGGTAAATGTTTCCTGAATTGAATTGGTTATTGAACTTTTCTAGTTCTTGGAATTTTAGAGATGGAACCTTGAAGTCTCATATTACAGACAGGTAAGGGGTGCAGTTAATGGAGCACTAGAATTGAGGTCAGACTTAGTTCTGAAACTACCTATGGGACCCAGACCAATTAATTCAATTTCTTTGACTCATAGTTTATGTTCATATATAAAATGAGCACAATAGTGTTTGTACTGCCTACTTCATTGCCATTTTTGAAGAAAATGATTTGTAAACTGGAAAACACCGATAAACTCCATTTATTGTTATTGCTCTTATGAAGAAATTGAGATCCCGACAGGTTACTAGTATGTATTTCTGCAGAACCTTTGGGTTCTGATGAGGCATACTAGGGTTCTCTGGTGGTGTCTTGTCACTGGAATTAGGGTTTAGTTATCAGAGAAGAATGACACATGGCTCTGGGGCAGGAGAAAAATCGGGTTTCAGGGCACTGGAGATTTCGCTAGAATACTATACCCAGACTGTGCCAAACACCTGGGGCAGGGTGAAGTTGATTGCATTGTTATGCCAGTCAAGATATTTATGAGAGTTAGAAAGAAAGAATAGCACTGGTATGTCTTTGGTCAAAAGAATGATGACATGTTAAGGAATAGAAAGAGTTTGGATGAATGCACATGAGGACTCTCTGTGAGGCTTAGACACATGGTGCAGGAGCATGATGTCCAAGTCTTGACCTTTCTCCCCTTGTTGTCATTATGGTGGGTTTGGAATGTTCTTAAATGTTTGTATGTATTCAGGGTCATGTATTAATGCTAACTGGGCTCACCCATTAGTGTTAGTCAGTTGTTTTCAGTTGCGTTTGACTCTCCTTGGCAAAGATAATGGAGTAACTTGTTATTTCCTTCTCTAGCTCATTTCTACAGAAGAGGAAACTGAGGCAAACAGGGTTAAGTGACTTGCCCAGGGTGACACAGATAGTATGTGTCTGAGGCCAGATTTGAACTCAGGAAGAGGAGTCTTCCTGACTCCAGGCCTTGAACTTGATCCATTGTACTACTTATTTGTCTTGAGCTTACAAACAGCAGAATATAAATAGAGGAGTTGATCTATAATATATTATACTGTCTGAGTTCAGTCTGTTTACCCTCTTTCAGGGAATGTGTTTACTAGGTACTAGGATGTATCATTAAAATATTTTTGTAAAACTAGTAAATTTGTATATATTTTAATATTGTCTGGAGACTTTTTATTGATACATTTTGTTTTAACCCAGCAACTTCTCAAGAAGCATCAACATACCATTCCCTCAAAAATATATTCCCTAAAATGGTTTAGCAAAAAATGCATGGTAGTTTATGTCATTTCCCACTTCTGCAATTTACCAATTGTTAACAGAAAGGAAGTCTATGTGCTTTATTTTTAACATTGTGATGCTAATTGTAGCACTTTTTCTGGACTACTTCCTCCATTTGCACTTGTGTTAATGGGTTGGATTCTCGGGGGCAGCTGCTACCTTGGGTTGTAGGGTTCCCCTTCTGTGACTGTATTACTTAAACTATAGCTTATGAATCATCACCAGTGTTCTTCCCATTAACAGACAGCCATTAGATATAATTAACTCTTGGGCAAAGGCATTTACTAAGATAGAACAGTAAAAATAGTGACTATACAAAGTCTTTTTAAAGTGAGGACAGAATGGGTACAAACATAGAGTATGATTAGGGAATACATGTGTCCAAGGCTACCCACTTCATCAGTGCTACTGGGTATCAGAGTTATCTTAGGAGGATGACTATTTTACCCTTGTATTTTTACTGCTCTACACTCATTTTGTGCGATTTTCTGTCTGTTTATGGAGGAAATCTGGAGAACCCGGAAATTTCTGACCTACTCTGCCATTTTCTCAGTATACCTCTTCCCAGAGTCCTTTCTTGTCTTGAGCAGTCTCTCTGGAGTTCAACTTTTGTTTGCCAAGGCTGACTCTTGAATTCATAGCTGGCTTTCTTCTCTCTCCTGTGCCAGGGGTCCTGCTTCTTGAAGTAAATGCTGGCCTCAAGTAACAGTCTTTCTACATCCATATCTCTCTATAGCAGGGTTCTCAACCTGTGGCTTGCAAGCCCTTTGTGAGTCAAATGACCCTTTCACATGGGTCACAGGGGTCACCTAAGACCATCAGAAAACACATATTTCCAAAGGTCTAAGGAATCAAGACACCGCTCTTCTATGCCTCTCCAGGCAGGTCCGCCCACATGCAGATATGTCCACATATGAGTATTAAAGGGTTGCAGCATTAGGAAGGTTGAGAACCACTGCTCTTTAGTATGCCTCTCCTCCTTCAGTATATCTCACATTCTCTCAAACTGACAATGATTCATGGGTAGGCTGTCTCCTGGACCATAGCTTCACTGCTGACAAGAGTGTCACAGAAGAGGAAATCCTTTCCTTTCCCCTAAGAAGTGGAGAGCTATATTCTTTTCTCTTTGCTGACTCCCAACTCAAAATGTTGAACTTTTTGTAATCCTGAAAGGACATGGACCATTTTTTTTGCTTTGGCAATGTCCCTTTAGGACTCAAAGAGATATTCATACCTTCTAATGGAGTAATAGAATGTTAAAATCCTGTTAATATATTTAAACTTTATCATCTATGGTTATATCTTTTGATTACATTAATGGAGGTGGAGGTGGGGAGAGAACTAAATCCTTTCCCCTTCCGTTTACACTAAAATTGTCCCCCATTTTACCTGTCCCCCTAATGCCATCTTTATTTGCATTATTTTACTCACATGTACATTGGAGTTAGTGGGGTTTTTTTGGTAGGGGGAGGGCTTTGTGTCCAAAAGATTTTGTGTTCCTCTCCGCTTTTCACCTTTGTAATTTTTATTTACTCTGTCCAGAATTTCAGTTTCAAACTCCTTCACCTTGCACAGATAGCCAACTCCTTTGTAACTGATGGCCTTGGCAAGTTACCTGGGGCTGTACAAGGTTAAGTAAGTTGCTCATGGTTACACAGCAGATATGTTTGAGAGGTAGAACTTTAACCCAGGTTTTCTTGACTTGAAGGTGGGTCCTTTATTTACTACACCATTCTGTTTCTTTGGTCTTTGTTTAAGAAACGAAATAATATTCCACTGCGCTCATATAATGCAGTTCATAGAGCCATTTTCTATTTGTTGGCATGTATTTTCCCCTGATTTCTTAAAATTACCAATATTTTTGTGCATGTAGGTCTCTTGTACATACAGAATTTTTGTACATATGAATCTCCAAATGCCTTATCATGGTGTGGATGTAGCCCTGTGTTCTTGAAGTCTATGATAGTTGAGTAAGGTAAGCACTGGCAGATTCTGCCATGTTGGAAAAGCTTTGAGTATGACTCTAGCAACAAATTGAGACTGTTTTCTCAAGAGCAATGTAGCTAACTGCAGAGAGACCCATCATAGGTAGATAATGTCTACTGGTCTACTACATTGCCTTCTGGAGATGAAGTTATTAATTATTTATAGCAACTTATGAATGAAAGATAAAAAATAGCCTTCAGTTCTGTGTTGTTCCCCTCTTTTGTTTCTTTAGTGAAGGCTGCACAATGGTAGACAAGGAGGCAGAGGGTACTAAAAAACCACACAGGTTTTAGATAAACTCGATTATTATTATTCTATACAAAAGATCTTTGTCTAGGGACCAGTGAGTACACATATTGCTAGAAGAACTGAATCTCATCACTCCTGATGTTCTTGCCAGAAACAAAGCCAGAAGAAATAAGGAAAAACAGAAACATGTTTTATAGGTATTCCATGAAGAGACAAAAAAAGATTGAAATAGGTTTTTTTTTGCTTTTTGGAGGGCAATTGGGGTTAAGTGTAGGTTTTTTTTACCATATGTCCAAAGGTAACAAGAAATATTATTTCATGGGATGGCCACAATTTCACTGCAAGAATAATTTTTAAAAAGAATACCAAAATACTTGCAACTTAAGCCTCAACATTTGGTTGCTAAAGATGAGGTGGTAGCAAAATGTTACAAAAATCTTAAGTAGATCTCCCCCATCCCAAATCAAGTCAACATATACTATTATACTGGCAATTTCAGTTCAAAGGAGGGGAAAAGGTGAGGATGAGGAGAACTATATGAGAAAATAACAGTCCAAAAAGAAAGAATGAGAATGGCCAAAGAGACATGTAGATGATGCAGAAGCCTCACACCTCTAAGCAGTGAATGCTTTCTTCGGAAAAAGATTTGGTAAGCATTGGACATGGAGAACACCAAGGAACAGTATAAAGAATAAGGTAGATTATATTTTAGCACAAGAAAACAAATATGGAAGATATCCATGAATCAGATGTCAGTGTTCAGTCAGACTGCTGATTTGGATGTATGTTAGTTTAAAATAAAAAGAGAAAAATATATGTATATAGTATATAATTGAAACAAGTCCTGAACTATTTAAATTTTAAAAAATGAAAAAACTAGGAGATGGATGACAGAAATTACATGGACAGCACTTATAATAATTTTATTCAGAAGTTTAACCAATGTAAATTAATTGCTGTTACAAGGAGAATAAAAGAGCCCAGAAAACACTTTAGTCAGGAAACATCTGGCTTCTTCCCAAAGAGAAAGATGTCTGCCAAAGGCTGCAGTCATCAAGTGTATGCAAACAAGAGTGTATTGGAGGTGACACAATTGTTAGAGATTTGAGGGACCAGTATACAAGGTATCTGAAGGAGGGCAAGGTAACAAAGAAATGGTAAAAAAAAAAGTCTCAAAATTTATCAATGCTTAAAAAAGTAACTGAGAAAATATAACTAATGATCTATATGCTTACCTCTCATTTATAAAAAAGTTTATAAGTCATTTATATACAAATCAAGGGCATCCATGACAAAGGAATAGAAGACAAGCAATATTTTGCAAATGATATTAAACAATGGAGCATATTTTTACTATTGCATTGTGTTTATTGTTTGTTGATTATGAAAAAAATCTGATTCTATAGAACAAAATACCACCTTTATGGGTTCTTTCATTGTAATGTGTCTTCCATCCATCCATAAATGTTATTCTGATTCCTTGGAAGATATAACAACAAATAGTACCAGACCTTGTTAACTGCATTTCCACAGGATTTAAATTTGGGGTTTATCTCCAATGGCAAGTATCTTGTGCATTCTATCAGTGTGTGTTTTTTATATTTATTTTCAATATCTCTGAGTAATTTTTTTGTATGATTTGTTAAATCATATGTAATATTATTGTTTTATCATAATTTTGCCTAGGGAACTCAGTGTGTATCAGATTATTTTGCCACCCTCTCTCTCTCTTTAAAAATAGCATTTATTTTTTTCCAATTACAAGGAAACACAAATCTTAACATTCATGGAAAAAAATTTGAGTTCTGAATTTTCTCTTGCCTTCCCTTACATTCCCCCTCCCTAAGATAGTAAGCAGTATGATATAAATTATATATGTGTAATCATGTAAAAATTATTTCCATATTACTCATGTTTGAAAGAACAGACAAAAAGAAAAAACAGAAAAATAACAGAGTGAAATTAGTATGCTTTTATTTGTATTCAGACTCCATGAGTTCTTTTTTGGATGTGGATATCATTTTTCATATGAGTCCTTTGGAATTGTCTTGGATTGTTGTATTGCTGAGAATATCTGAGACAGGGGTGGAGAACTTGCAGCCATATGTGAAGTTTGGATTCAGTCAAAGGAAGGCACTTGAGAACTGGGAGGGCTACCACAGTCATAGCTGACCACTGCACATGTTGCTATTAACCCACACAATGTTTGCCTGGTTCTGCTCACTTTACTTTCCATCAGTTCATGTAATTGTTTCTAGGTTTTTTTGAAATCCACCCGTTTGTCATTTCTTATAGCACCATAGTACTCCATTACATTCATATACCACAACTTGTTCAGCCATTACCCAACTGATGGGCATCCCCTCAATTTCCAATTCTTTTTCACCACAAAAAAAGAACTGCTATAAATATTTTTATGAGTATAGTGCCAACATGATATTCACAGTACCTATGGCATCTATGACCGGTATAATTCTGAATCACAAAATATAATCAACTCTACACATGGAAGACAGAATGAAAACATTTATTCAAACACTAGAAAGCCAAATCCCAGCACCAGAAAACCAAATCCATCATAGCAACAAAGAAATCTATAGATGATAACAATGCAGGGGCCACCGCCATCCCCAAGCCTTTCCCCATTAGGGCCTTCCCACAAACAAAAACCCACAAATTGTTGCCTGTTCCCTGTCTCTCCCCTCAGCTCCAACTACTCTACCTTCATCTGGGCTCTGCCCCACCCCTTCCTGCCCCACCCCTTCCTGCCCCACCCTTCC
Organism: Pseudocheirus occidentalis; assembly: GCA_028646575.1. Taxonomy (NCBI): domain Eukaryota; kingdom Metazoa; phylum Chordata; class Mammalia; order Diprotodontia; family Pseudocheiridae; genus Pseudocheirus; species Pseudocheirus occidentalis. Next base: position 76,314,406 of record CM053600.1, read on the forward strand.
TGCCCCACCCTTCCTGCCCCACCCCTTCCTGCTCCACCCCTTCCTGCTCCACCCTTCCTGCCCCACCCTTCCTGCCCCACCCCTTCCTGCCCCACCCCTTCCTACCCCATCCTTCCTGCCCTACCCCTTCCTGCTCCACCCTTCCTGCTCCACCCTTCATGCCCCACCCTTCCTGCCCCACCCCTTCCT
>CM053600.1:76315094-76322594 GCA_028646575.1 Pseudocheirus occidentalis
CCCTTCCTGCCCCACCCTTCCTGCCCCACCCCTTCCTGCTCCACCCCTTCCTGCTCCACCCTTCCTGCTCCACCTGTTCATCAAGCTCCTCCTACCACAAACTCATGTGATTCAGGTTTCCATGTGGCTCAAATAGGTCACATGGGCCTGCCTATTAATGGATGGGAAAGATCTTCTCATTAAGCAAAAATGCATTCACAATAAAATGAGTAGGACCTTGTCCCTTTTTAAAAAACATCCCTTTGGGATACAGACCTAGTGGTGATGCTGCTGGATCAAAGGGTATGCTCAGTTCGATTGCCCTTTGGGCATAGTTTCAAATTGCTCTCCAAAATATCCCCCCTCTCTCTTATATTAGTTGCTTTAGTTTGCAGAGATCTCAAGTTTTCCTTTTTTACTCTGCTTGGATTTCATTCTTAAGTTTTTCAGGTCATCCCTGTTTGTATTATCTCTGTTGTTCTCCTTTTCAGTTTATTTTATTAAGATTTTCCAGTATCTGCTCTATGTCATACATTTGTTTACCTTTTTGAATTATTTTCAAAGAGCTCTAATTTATCTCCTAATTATTTCCTTTTGATTATTAATTAAGTTTCTCATGTACTCTAGAGGTTCTTTTGACTGTTTCATTTGTAATCCTTGGAGTATGGTTGTTATTAGGGCTGTTATCATTGGTGGCTTCTTGATTTTTTTTAACCTTATAGTAATTACTTATTTTATTGGGGCCTCTTTTTTGATTACATATTTCTTTGGTTTCTCCTGGTTTTTCTGTGAGGTTTCCCTTTAGGGATTTTTCTTTTTTCTTTTCTTTTTTGTTGTTGTGGCTGTTCTTTTAGATTATTTAGGGCTTTCCTTGTTGTTTTGATGGAAATACATAAGTGAGTCAATAAATGTTTATGAAGCTCCTAAAATGTTCCAGGTACTCTGCTAAGTACTGGCAATACAAAGAAAAGTAAAAGACAGACCCTAGCTCTCAAGGAGCTCATAATCTATTATGGGGAAAACATTATAAAAAAGAAGCTGAAGAGAGTAGGAGGGTACCAGAGGTATGATGAAGTGCTAAGCCAGGTGTGAAATGTTGAAGTGACTGTTTGTAATGGTAATGAAAATTTGAAGATCTTCCCTGCCCCTTAATAAGCCTAAGGGAATTTGAAAACCTTCCCTGATTTGAATATCTTCCCTGCCCCCTAAGAGGCTGAATGTAATCACATGGAGCCTGTGATGGAAGGAGTTTGCTGAAGGGTGGAGCAGAGCCCATAGGAAGCTGGGAGTCAGAGCAGCTAGGCATGGTTGGGAGGAGAGGATGCATTTCAGGGAGACAGGTGTTGGTCTTTTGTTGGTTTGTGGGAAGGCTAAAGCATACTGTGTTGTGGTACATTGACTGCTATGTTGCTATCATGGATTCGGTTTCCTGGTGCTGGGATTAGGTTTCCTAGCATCTAAATAAATGTCTTGCTTCTGTCTTCTATGTGGAGAGTCTGTTATATTTTGTGACTGAGTCCTATGGAGGTATATTTATAGTGACCATTGGCGCTATGACTATTGTGTTGGCGCTACACTGCCCTGAACCTTTTCTTTCAATGGAGGATCTGGGAGGACCTCCCCTCCAATGTCTACCCTCAACCTTCTCAAATCAGAAAAAGCAAGGGTTTGTAGGGTTAGGGGCTATTGAAGAGGTATGAGATTGAGTTGATGTAATCTTGCAGGGAGATTTATTTCTGGAGATAGTTAGGAAGTCCAAGGGAGCAACCAGATGGGAAATGAGGGAAATGGAAATTTGATGTAACCATTCATCCAGTTACCTTGCTGAAAGTTCCCTAGGTCATTATATTTAAGTTTATTTTAGAGCTGGCAGGGACACGGGACATTACCCACTCCATCCCCTTCTTTTACAGATTACAAAAATTTAGTCTAGAATAATAAAATTATTTTCCCCAGCATCATATGACTAATTAGCAGCAAATGTGGGACTATAGTCTGAGTTTTTCAGTGTGCCTTAATTGAATGGTAGTGGTTCTTGTTTTAAAATGTTAGCTGAATAAGGGACAATATAAAAACGAAAGAATGGAATTATGTTCCAAATACTGCAATAGCCATCACTAGTCTTCCTATCCTGATATTTATTATTATTCTTGTTATTTCTTTCCTTTCTCCTTAATGTAGAGCATAGGATACAAACTGTTATTAATTCTGCTTTATTAACCCATGTCTTGTATAGAGTCATAGAATATGAAAGGCCCTTTAGAAAACTTTTTGATTAAACCCTTTGTAGATGCAGATGTTTTTTTTAACATAGCCCAGAACCCTGGTAGGCACGAGTTGCTCTCCTATCTCATCCTCAGAAGACACAATGCTCAGAACAGACACAATCACCAGTGTAGTTGGTGCCAAGTTATATTCAGCCCTTTGTGCCTTCTGTTGCCCCTGTCCACTTCAGTTTCTCGTGTTATTTATGTGACATCTAGGGCACTGATTATGCTGCATTCCCAGCTTCATCATGTACAGGTTCAGGGATAGGTGCTATTTGGAAACCTTTGCTTTGGCATTGCAACAGTCTCACAGAATCAATAATAAGAAGGCTTTATGTGCTTGTTTTTTCCCCCTCAGTTTAAGATTCAACATAAAAAATAAGGGAGAATTGATGACCCACATCAACACTGAAAACAATATGGCAAAACCAATGTCACCTTGGATATGTCTAGTACATTTCTTTACAAACAAGGTTTTGTTTTATTTTTAACTTGGGGTCATTTTTCTTTTCTGAAAAAAGTGGATCTCATTTATATGTACATATGTGTATGTGTGTTTATGATTGTGTTTCAATTTTTGAAATTCTATGCATTTTATTTTATTCATTTAGAAACATCCTTTTGAGGAGGGTCTCACAGGTTTCACCAGGCTGTCAAAGGGGTGGAGGATATACAAAAGGTTTAGAACTCTGTTCTAAAAAGTTCCTTTGTCAACTTTCACCTCACTGCAATCCCGAGACAAAGGACAAAATAATTGTTGATGTGCTTTGGTTTTAGAGAAAGACAAAGTGAAGAGACCCAGCAGGCTACCTGAATTGCTTTATCTCTTGTAGTCTATAATAGAGTTGGAAGTTTTTAATCACCTTGTTTATCTATTCAAGGGAATGTGGAAGCCAACTCACCTCATAGTTTTCCCACTATTTAGAGTCAGAAAGTGTCAAAGAACATTTTCTTTCAAGAGTTCACATGATAGATTCATTACCTTTGGATGAGAAGATCAGCATCAGAAGGTTCAACTTTTTAAAGTCCCATTTCTCTTAGAGCTGGTAGCTTATGTTAATAGAGTAATTACACTGCACTTTGATTTGGGGACCAGCTGCCCTAAGTAGTGCAGCTTTTATGCAGGTAAATTGAGTAATCAAAGCACTCACTGTTTTGTAATATCTTGTTAGTGGTCAATGTGCACTTGTTTGTGTAACTAATGTGCCAATGGGCAGATGGAAGCAAGAGAAAGTTTCTGGTTGATGGAGACTGAGTTTTAACAAATCAGAAATCATTTCTACCTTTTCCTGTGTGCTCAACAACATTACTGGTCTGGTCCTCTTTTCTTAGAATCATGGAATTTCAGGGCTGGAAGGACTTTAGAGTTCATTCCCCTTATCAGTTTTACTTTTGGTGTCCTGAACTTTGCCATCATACTTCAAGCTGCCTTGGGGTTTCCTTGTCCTTCATTAGTCTCTGCAGTCTTCCCAGTCTGGGACATCCCTCCAACATACTACCTCCCTATTCCCATTATGACTTCTTCTGGGATCTCAGTTTTGAGAAGGGGCGTATTTGGTCATCCTTCCTTTCTCACTCAGCTTTAATTCTGACTTTCCAAAGTTTGACACCATTCCCCCACTCACATATTTTTTACCCTCCTCCCTGCTTCTACTCCACTTTTCTGCTCCCTTTTGTGTCCTCTTTCCCCATGAAAATATAAGCTCCTTGAAGGCAGGGGCTATCTTTCTATTTCTTTGTACTTGTATCTCCAGCATTTTGCAAAGTGTCTTGCACAAACTAAGTGCTTAGCAATGCTTAACAAAACATGACTATGCTTTGCAAATAAGTCAAACCCTTTCATTTTATAGATAAGGAAGCTGAGGCTTAAAGCGTGAGGTGAACTGGCCCAGGTAGAAAAGCCAGGAGCAGTGCCCGGGTCTCCAGCCTCCGAGTACAAAATTATTTTTGCTTTCCTCTGTTTTTAGCATCATTGCACTTTGCAAAGTGATTCTAATCCATATCAAGGCAGTGCTTTGTATATAATAATGTATATAATAATGCACCTACTCTGTGCCTGGAACTAGATGAATCCCTTTACAATTACTGTTTCATCTGATCCCCACAGTGACCCTGGAGGTAGGGGGCCTATTTTGCAAATGAGGAAATTAAGGCAGTAAGAGATCAAATGACTTGCCCGGGGTCACATAGCTAGTAAGTGCCTGAGGCTGGATTTGAACTCAGGTCTTCCATATCTGCATAGTAGGTAGTAAAACATTTTTGGAATGTACAAATGAAATAGAAATGAGAGGAAAAGTACATAGAGATTATCAATTTCCCAAAGAATGATGTGGGATACCAATTTTGCCAAGAGAAGATAAGCAGGATTCCAAGGATTAGTTTTCTATCTTTAGTAATCTTTTCAAGAAGTTAAAAAAAAACAACAACCCCATTCCTCCCTTCCACGCCTCCCCCTTTTTTTTCAGTTCCTAGAATAGAGAAATAGACAGATCAACACTATGGGGTAGAAAGATGTTGGAGCAAAGCTATCTCTTAAAAGCCCAGGTCCTCCTCCAGGCACAACCGTGCTATTGTCTCCACACTAGCAGTGCCCCTGAAGTTTTCCCAGGTGGGATTGCAGGAGTGTGGGGGGGAAGGACTACAGTTTGCCCTCACCATTGTTCTTTGACTTGGCTTTCAGAGCAATTTCAAAGAGAGGTTAATAAAGACTGGTTTTATTTGAGTGAAGGCTTGTGATCATTTGCTGATAGCATCATTTGTTTTCTGTCTGGCACTCAGGTTGTGGAGCAAGGCCCCTGTGGATCACTGTGACTGAGTTCTACCTGGCAGTAAACATCTCTACTCTCTCCCTTGTCACTTGATCTGGGATGAAAGAAGCATGTTTCTTTTCCAAGTAATACTGAAGAAAGACACTAACTCTAGGCCTGTTGGGATGCTTACTTATCTTGGTTTTTGGCATTAACATTGAACCTATACACCAAGCAACTGAAACATTACCAATATGCATTTTATTCCTCGCCAGGCTGCAGGGAGTAAGAAGAGTGTACCAGTGGGGGTGTTGTGGGGAAGTGGGCAGGTTATGTCTTAAAAAGCACTCCAGATGAAAGATAAAGGCAAGATATATAGTTACCTCTTCTCAGGCTCTCTACAAACAGGTGCTAAGTCCAGCACCATGTTTGGTTTGCCTGTAAAAAATCCAGTCTTCTATAATTTATTTGGGGTGTAAGAAAATATGTCTAATTGGATAGCAAGTCCTTGATAAGATATTAATAGTGGTTGTATGTCAATGTTGACTTGAGGGCATTTGATCGGGCCAGCCCGATAAAATCAGTGCTCATTTGAAGTTGCCTTATAATTGACTGGTGAGGAGAGTTCCAGTGTGAGTGCCTCTGTGGGGCAGTAAGATTCCGTTCTCCCCATCCAGCCATGATTATTATACGGCTCCCCTGGTTTGCCTGCCTGTGGGGTTTTAAATAGTGTCTGCAATCTGGTGCCATGCTGATTTACTAATCCTTGATCTTAGCTGAACATGATCAGAGCCCTTTTTCCTGTTTAGGACGGATAGGCTTACTGCTAATTGACAGTCTTTGGCGTCTCCCCAAAAGGACTGTGAGTGGTGAGAAGCAGGAGCTAATACAGCAACAGAAGATGGGGCTGACAAGTTAATTTGGAAAAATCCTACATTGCAAAACTATACCAGGAAGGACTTTTTTTTTCTCACTTTCTTAGAACAGTGGTGGGCAGTGTGCATTTTTACTTTGAACTGGTGAATTTTTAATTTAAAGAAAATTAGAACTACAGGCTTCCTCTGTCTTTGGTCACAGCTGTGACCATATTGTTTATGTATACATAAAAAAAAGCTAGTTGCACATTGTCTTTTCCTCACTAAACCCATCCTGGGGCCTTCTGGAACAGTTATCAAGCTGTCCTGTTCTGATGGCATGACCTAGGGAAATATCTGAATCAGTTCATTTATTAATTAAATAAGCGTTATATTATATGCTGAAAAAGTGTCATCGCTATCCTAGGTGCTGGGGAGACAAAAAAAATAAATGGTTCCTGCTTTCAAGAAGCTTACATTCTATTGTTGAACATTTCATGTGTCTAGAAAGCAAAATTTTAAATTATACAAAAAAGTAGATATAGCCTATTTCTTTATAGAGGCAAAAGTTTCACCAGGAGTGGAACAACTTTTTTCAATGTATTGAATGATTTTCCTAGCTTTTACCCCCCTCTTTTTTTTCCTTTTAAAAATATTCATAGATATATGGGATGGTTCTGAGATGGTGAGTCAAAAACAATACAGGGGGAATTTAAATGACATAAAAATAAAATAAAACAATATAATTTGCTTCTAAAAGAAAAAGTAGATAAAAGAACTTTGGGGAAAAGCATTAACATCCGTGGGTGGGGAGAGACAGGTTTAGTTTCATTTAGGAAGTAATACAACTTTGAAAGAAACTCAAAAGCTCAGAGTTGGAAGGGATCTCACACAGTTTAGTTCATACGTGAACAGAAATCTCCTCTATGTCATAACTAACAAGTGGTTATATGGTCTTTAACCGAAACCTCTAATGAGAGGGAATCTACTCCACCTAGAGAAATCCATCCCACTTTCCAATTATTCTGATATAGTCACTGAAGTACCAGGCCTGGAGTCAGGAAGACTCATCTTCCTGAATTCAAATCTGGCTTCAGACACTTCCTAGCTGTGTGACGCTGGGCAAGTCACTTTAACCCTGTTTGTCTCAGTTTTCTTAGATGTAAAATGGGTTGGAGAAGGAAATGGCAAACCACTCCAGTATCTCTGCCTAAAAAACCCCAAATGGGGTCACGAAGAGTTAGATATGACTTAAAAATGACTAAACAACATCAACAACAGATTTTTCCCTTTTACCCTCAGAATTTGAAGTCTTTTACCACCTCTCTCTTGAGTAAATCATGAATACATTATTTCCCTCTCTTTTTCTTGTCTTTAACCAACTATATCTTGGGCATTCTGCCTCATATGGAACCATATAGAGTTACCTTTGTCATTCTCCATTGTCTTCAACACTTATCCAGGTATCACAGGAAAATCTTTTTCTTTTTCCCTTTCTCTTTTTATCATTTGTAAGTCCTCCTAATGATACTTGTCATAGCTGAAAAGCATAAAAGTAGGACAAAGGTGATATCTCTGAATAAGGAAAGACAGGAGTTTTGAGCTGAAATTAATCATGGTGAAAAATATGACAAATAAGGAAAAATTATTCAA
>CM053600.1:76327594-76430202 GCA_028646575.1 Pseudocheirus occidentalis
AAATCAATCAATTAGAAAAGGAGATCCAGAATCCTGAGAAAGAAAATAAAGCCAAGAAAATTATAAGAAATCAAGAAATAATAAAATCAAAATATAAAGAATTAAAACAAATAGAAGAGAATGTAAAACAACTTGTAAGAAAAACAACTGGGGCAGCTAGGGAAAGTAAATAGAGCACTGGCCCTGAAGTCAGGAGGACCTGATTTCAAATCTGGTCTCAGACACTTAACACTTACTAGCTGTGCAACCTTGGGCAAGTCAGTTAACCCCAATTGCTCTCCCTTCCCCCTCCAAAAAGCCAGAAAAAGAAAGAAAAAAAGAAAAACAACTGATTTGGAGAACAGATCAAAGAGAGAAAGCATAAGAATAATTGAACCTCCCAAAAGGTATGATAAAAATTTTTTTGATGCAATAATACAAGAAATTATTTTTAAAAGAAATTGTCCTGAGTATGAGAACAAGAGGGGGAAGCAGAAATAGAAAAGCTCCATTGATCACTACCTGAAAGGAATCCTATAAGGAAAACCTACAGGAATATTATTCTTAAATTCTAAAACCCCCAGCTCAAGGGTAAAATATTACGAGCTATAAGAAAAAAAATTAAATATGGCAGTGCCACAGATTAGAATCACACAAGACTTAGCAGTGGCAACACTAAAAGACTGAAGGTCTTGGAATACTATATATTGAAGAGCAGAACAACTGAGGTTCTGGCAGAAAATGTTACACTCAGCAAAGCTAAGCATAATCCTGAATGAAGAAAAAATTATATATATAGTGAATTGTCAGACTTTTAGGACTTTTTAAAAAAACAAACAAGCCTGAACTTAGAAGATTTGACATATAGGACCTAAGAGAAATATAAGACTAATTACAAGGGACTCAGTAAGGATAGATTATTTACCTTCTATGTATGTAAAATGTATGTTTAAGATTGTTATTAGTACAAAGATAGTTCACAAGAAAGATGGGGGTAGACCTGAATATGATATTACTTTAAAAATAAAACCATTTAATAGTTACATAATTACAAAACAAAAGTTAAAAAGAGTAATTCTCTTATACAAAGGAGATGCAAGAGGAAGAACCAGTACAGAGGAATTAGGGGAGGAGGGCTATTAGTTCTGGACACCTACTTTCATTGGGAATGGGTTCAAGAGGGAACACTACACATATATCTAAAAGAGTATAAAATCTTCTAAATTCAGAAAGAAATAAAATGCTAAGAGGATAGGGAGGGGGCAGAGAATAAGTGAGGGATCTTTAGAGGGGAAGGTGAAGGAATAAATCAAAGAGGGGGTATAGATGGGTGTTTAGATTGAGGGGAATGGAAGGATAAGGGAGAGATCCTTGGGAGGGGTAGGTTAAGTAATAGAAGGGTAAGTTGGCAGGTATAAGTAAAGTATAGGTGTCAGGAGGAACAGGAAACAAGACATGCACACAAACATAGAAATAAAGATCAGGAGTATAATTTATTAGGGGAAATATATGTTCATATATGTATGTATGTATATGTGTGTGTATATATGTATGTATATATCTATATATGAATATATCCACACTTAATTGTAGCCTTTGGAGGGGGCGACAAGGTAAAAAAGAACAAAGTAAAAAGTTCAGAGCAGAGAATAAAAGAAAACTTACAAGGAAGCAAAGAAAAAAATGGAGAGCTCTCAACACAACATATAGTATTTGTATATTGGCTTTCTTGAAATGGGAATTTATTGCTTTATATTTTGAATCCTCTCTCATATTCTGCTGTGCACATGACATGTTTTTTTCCTCTTCTTCTTTTGTATTTAAGCCTTAATATTTAACTTTATAATGTTTCTTTTTCTTTTCTTATTGTATATTTGTTTTAGTATTTAAGTCTAAAATAAAAAAAGATTTAAAAATATTCATGGAATAATCAAGTCATCAAGCATTTATTAAGTGCTCACTACATGCCCAGGACTGTGTTAAACACAGGGAATAGAAAGTACAGCAACAACAACAACAAAAACCAACAGACCCTACCCTCAAGGAGCTTACAATCTAATGATGTGGCTCAGTCAAATTTGTCACGCTTTCTGAAGGCTTTTTTCCTTCTACTGGTTCTGTTTTATGAGGCAATACCACTCATATTCTTTCTTCTTATTCCAATATAAGGTTTTGCAAAGACATTTACATTGTTAGAATGTGAGCTTGATGCAGTCTGGGATGCTTTTGTCTGTAACCTCAGTTTGTAAAATCTCACTTGTGTTTGGGTACCTATGTCTGTAACATCACTTTGTAACAAGCCTGTGCAATTAAGTTGTAAAAGTCACACTTTCCCCCAGCCATAAAGGCATTAACTTTGCCTCACCCCTTCCCCCAGCCTGAAAGTCTTTTCTCCAAGCTAGCAAGTCTGCTTAGATAACAGTACCTATGAATTCTTTAAAAGCATTCTATAAACAAATCCTTAGTTAGAGAAATACATAGCTCCTTTGTTCTAGCAGCCAGCTGCAAACTATGAATCTTTCAATGCATTATCAGTAAAGTAACTCCTCACCATTAGACACATACTGAATCCCAAATTAGCCCAGCTTCCTAACATCTATCAAAAGAAAAGGGACTTTGATGGCTAACAGACTAGGCACCTCTCAGTCAGAATTGACCCCTAGCTGACTTAGTGACGTTTCAAGCCAAAAACCACACCTTCTGATAGCCCCCTCCTCGGGCTTTCTCCCAGTGAATTATGGGCGATACACCTGTGTAGTTGATATAAAAGTGCATGTCCCTTTAAGCACTGACCCCTTTTAAACTCCTCCCAAACTCCTCCTTAACTCCACCTTTACTCACCTAGTTAGTATAATGGCTATTAGATTTATGGTTTTATTGCTATATAATCAGTATCTCTAATGCCTGCAGGTTGCAGGCTTTTTCTGACACCCCCCCCTGCCTGCTGAAAAGTGTAATAAACTTTTACAAACTTGCCAAGAGAGCTTGGACCTGGTAATTCATTCAGACTTAGAACCCTCAAAGGATTTCATAGAAATCCATTCACTCTCAATACCTCTTCAAACTCTTTGTGAGTCTGCGGTATTTCATTATTTGTGCTTGTATCTGTAGTGCCTACCTTCAGCACATGAAAGGCATTTAAAAATACTTACTTTATTGATTGATATTCTTGAATGATGTTGTCCTTGGAAGCTCTCTCTCTTAGCCTTTCCAAAGGGTCAAATACTGACTGAATAAGGTAGCCCTTGGGCTCCTTTAATTTACTCAGAATAGTCATTTATTTACACCTGTGAAATTTCCTATGGAAGTGGACATTTTTATATCTATTTCTATCCTTTGGCCTATTTCCCTTTTTTTCTATTAACAGTTATTTAAATAGGTCAAGTTTCAGCTGCTTCAATTACACATCATATTTTCTCATTTTTATTCTTTTCTTCTACATCAGTATTTTTATTTTCCTGCTAATAAATGCAGCAATATAACTGCACACAAACAATAGAATTGGAAAGAATTCTTATGTCTGTAATTAGTGATTTCTTTATTTTTAAAATAATCAGTTTTGGTGAGTTTTTTGTGATATTAGTGATGGCCACTGCTGTTTGATTCTCTTGTCAAAGAGACTATTCATAGTACACAGTTGTGTAGCTTTTGTGCTGTCTGTAAACCGTTGGCTTCTCATTTGATACCCCTCAACCATGTTTTCCAACATATTTGGGGGGCATCCTTTCCCATGCCCATCTTTGCAATAAAGCCATGGAATACTAAAGTATATGTTGATTTAATTTGGAGGGTCTTGTGAAGTCCTCCACAGAATTTCTCTACCTCTTCATGCTATGCAACAGATGTTGGCACACAAGCTGCAATTATTTTAATTGTGGTCTTTTTGCAAAAGCTACCATAAGCACTGCAATTCAAGATGACCAAATGTCCTACGAAATTATATTTCTTGTGTTTGAACCTACAATAAAACCAACTTCATCAACTCCTTTATTTGTCTCTCCAAGGAGAACCTGTGAGCCATCCTCTGAGTTAGCTGTAGCTTACTTTTGTCTTTTGATTTTATTTTTGGTGAGAGTGTCAAGATGGATATGATTCAGTTCCTCCAATAGCATGCCCATTTGTTGAGCAATCAAAAAGCATGTCACAGTTAGAGGACCCATAGCTAAGTTAACATTTATAGACAAGCTAGAAACTATGATTTTATAAAGGCATTTTCTGTCACCATTGCCTCCACCTGGCCAAATGCTTCTGACCACATTTATAGACACATAATTGCCTGAGAGAGGCAAAAAGAGAAATTCTTCTTGTGTTTGTTGTGTTTAACAACATCAACAGCAACATTTGTTTCAGGTAGAGCAAAACGCTACTTTAAAGGTCTTTCTTAAACAAAGTATATTCTATGCATGGATCAAAAGAGTAAAAGAGTACTTGAAACATATAAGAGAAATAAATTTGTTTAATGACCCACTGATTACTAATATTTTCCACAGGTATTTATTTTATTTTTAATTTGGAATAAAACAAGCATTTCCATAACAGAATATAATACAAAAAGACGATTGCATATGGAACTATAAGTCTATTATGTACAACTTGCCACTCCTTTTAAATATAACATAAAGTTAGCATATAAATTTCTCTTTGTTCCTTCTTTCTTCCCTCCCCTACCCTAGAGATGGCTGCCATTAGACACAAATAGTTTTATATATATACATATACATACATATATTATTATATACATAACTATTTATCATTTCTTTCTCTAGATGCAGATAGTATCTTTCTTTATATTTCCTATTAATCAAGGAGATGTATGGTAGTGAGAGCTGTTATCACTGTCGTGGAGGAAGGTCATAACAAAGTCCAAATAGAAAAACGTGGTCCTGTAGGTTGTGAGATCTTCAAGATATTCCTGTTTGTGGGTAACATTAATACCAGAACACTGATGAAACAGCTAAACGAGATCCAGTCACTCAAGATTTCAGGCTCACTATTCCACGTAAGAAATACCAAGTATATATGACGAATGCTTAGCCACGATGTTTAGTTGATTGGACAACCAACAGAACTATTCCATTAGTACATAGATATTTGGACAAAACCAGATGGACAAGTAACTGGGCCAAGAACTGAGTAGGACGAGGGCAAACTCGATTGCTTTTAGGAAACAGAGTAGGGCTCTTAATGATGACCAAGTTTCTCAGTTAAATCAAAGCCTATCTTTTTTTTAAGTCAATAGTCTTCCATTGATATTATATAGCTTTAAGTCTCAGCATGGCATAATCCTGGAGAATTAAATTTGTGGGCAACGCAAAGGAAAATGAATACTGTCAACATGGCCAAGAATAGGCAGCAGCATGTAGCTGAAGACAGAACTGTACAGATGAAACTATGGAAAGAGAGACAGGACTGGGAAAGAAGGGAGGTGCATTGGTGATGTAGAAAGAAAAAGGAATAACTGATGGACAGCCCATATGCTCCATTGGCACCCAAACAGTCATGGGGCTCACAATTTTTTTCCACACAGAGCACACCGTGTTGCTGAGTTGGCTAGGGTGGACTGTTTCTTTGGAAATGTTTAACTGAGAAGACAAATGTTTTCCATAGTAATTTTAATTTTGAATCAGTTGTGGCCATTGAGCGGCACTGAGCGGGCTGTCGCAGAGTCAGAACTGCACAAATGCTTTTGAGATACCTTGTATTAAATATGAAATTCTTTTATCATATAAAGTGCAGTTGTCCTTTATCATTATGAAAACATAAATATCAAAAAACATGGAGCAATTAAGTGTGTGTGTGTGTGTGTGTGTGTGTGTGTGTGTGTGTATGGGTAAGAGAGAGAGAGATTATCAGTCTATTGATGGCACTCCCTACTTAACTAGGCTGGTCCTCTGAGCAAATGAGATACGTAGAGAAGAGAATTGTGCTGGTAACTTGGTAGTATAATGGATAGAGAGTTAGACCTGGAGTCAGAAAGACATGAGTTCAAATTCTGCCTCAGATGCTTTGAAGCTGTGTGATCTTAGGCAAGTCACTTAATCTCTATTTGCCCTGTTTCCTCATATGCAAAATGTAGTAACTACTGACGGTTGCTGTGAGGGGCCTGGTACGTAAGAAATGTTATGTAAGTGTTAGTTATTATTAATACCAGTATTAACTTCTGTCTGCCCCTAAAATTCATATTAATGCACTAGAAAAATTTGCATTATAACATAATTGCATTATTATATTATATATTATCATGTCATCACTATATCAATGTCATTTTTGGCTGCCCCCAAAAGTCTGTGCAATTTTAAGCCAAGCTCCAAATGGTTTTATCTTATTTATTATTTGAACCACGTATTACTTATTCTATTATAGATTACATTATTTGGGCCAAATTCAAAATGGTATATTATAATGCAAACTATTCCCAGTGCTTTGGGCTGTATGGATATAAAGGACTATTCTTAATCAGGAATAATTATAAGTATGTTAATAATATTAGCTCAAATGCAAATAGCGTTTTTCACAGTTATAAAATGCTACTGTCACAGAAATGAAGTTTCGAGATGACCACTTACCCAAGCCTTGTGATATATGGGAGACTTGAATGTATGAGATCATATTTTGATTCAACAAAAGTGATATCCTAGCATGTTGCTAGCTTAGAAATCTATTTCTTCACATTGGATAACAGTTTCAACTACCCTTGGATTCATGGCACTGGTCTAGACACTTTAAGAAGAAAATTCATATGATGGGGTCTCAGTCTTTTCAATCTAACATATATAATGTTGACCAGGAAAAAATAGAGCATATTATACACAAGACTCAAAACATGAATAACATTTGTACTAGGTACAAAATATGAATAACATTTGTACTAGGTACAAAATATGAATAACATTTATTCTAGGTACACAATATGAATAACATTTGTACCTATCTAGAGAAAATATCTGAGTGCTACATAAATGTGAGCCAAAATTTGTTCCTATCAAAATAAACTTGGTCTGAAATGTTGGTCACATGATTTAGCCAAAGTAATGTGAACAAAAGGGGCATCTAAGTGGCACAGTGAATAGAGTTCTGGGCTTGGAGTAAAAAAAACCTCATCTATGTGAGTTCAAATCTGGCCTTAGACATTAACTAGCTGTGTGACTGTGGGTAAGTCACTTAACCCTGTTCACCTTAGTCAAATCATCTATAAAATGAGTTGGAGATGGAAATGGCAAACCACGTCAGTATCTCTGCCAAGTAAATCCCAAATGGGGTCATGGAGAATCAGAAACAAATGAAAAATGACTCAGCAACAAAAATGTAAAGAAAACTGTCCCTAGAGAAGCCAGTACTAGGGGTTGTGACATTTTAGCACCTTGCTCCAATCCAACCGCCATGAGAAATGCCTTCATTCTCCTTGGCAACAGAAATGTAAACAAGTCATAATTTGTTAACTTACTCATTTTTCTTTTCTTTTGAAGACATAATTTAACATTTAAGTCTTTATCAATGTCATGTCAGTGTGCACAAAACATTAAGAAACATGTTAAGAAATTTAGTTTTCCTAAAATACTTAATTTACTCCTGTCCTGCTTAAAGTAACTTACATGTTTCCTGAGAAGAGGTAGACAAAACAATGAATGTTGAAAGCAATGGGCCTTTATTAAGAGGTACATTTTAATACGTGCAAGGAAAGGCATAAAGCCTAATATGAGAGGAGTAGGGGTATTAGTAGGGGAGTATGGAAAGAATGTCCAAAGAAATAGCTGGGTCACAGGCACCATGGAAAAAACGATACACTCATATCCAGTTGCTGAGTCATTTCAAACTCTTTATGATCCCATTTTTAGGGTATTTTCTTGGCCAAGATACTGGAATGGCTTGGCATTTCCTTTTCCAGATGAAGAACTGAGGCAAACAGGGTTAAGTAACTTGCCCGGATCACATAGGTCTTAAGTATTTGAGGCCAGATTTGAACTCACGAAGATGAGTTTTCCTGATTCCAACCCAGTGCTCTACCCACTGTGCCACCTAGCTGCCCAACAGCATACCCAGAGGGAACTAGATACACCTGTGCTTCAGTCAGGAAAGAGGAATCTGAGCCTCAGGTGACGAGATCTTCAGGCCACAGTGGGAAGACTCAGACTTTCCTCACTTCTTCTGGTTCAGAGGGGACAGAGGTGGACCTGAGTCATCTCACACAACAGGACAGCTTAAGAATGCCCTTGAGAATAAGAGTTTGTGTAGGCAGGGGAGGGTACCTCTTATTGGCTGCTCTTCTATGAGACAAGATCTTCTAGGGATTGACTAAGAAACAAGAAGTTTCTAGCAATGAAGGATTCGAGACAGGGGAAGTTCTAGAAACAAAGAGGGGGCAGAGAAGGGATACCAGTTAGGAGAGGGAGTTTTTCTAGAGCAAACAGGCCTATCCCAAGAAAGGACAGATGCTCCAAAACATATATGTTTTTTTCATACAACAGTGGCACACGGAATAGAGTGCCACGCCTGGAGTCAGGAAGACCTGAGTTCAAATCCAGTCTCAAACACTTACTAGGTGTGTGACCCTGGGCAAGTCACTCAACCCTCTTTGCCTCAATTTCCTCATTTATGAAATGAGCTGGAGAAGCAAATGGCAAACCACTCCAATATCTTTGCCAAGAAAACTCCAAAAGGGGTCACAAAGAATCAGACATGACTGAAAAATGACCAAACAAGAAAGGCAAAACATAGTTCTACTTTGTAAATAGTGTAGAGAAATTCTTGACTTTTCCGAGGTCACATTTGTGACAAATGAATGAACTTTGGAGGTGCTGTGTTAACTAAATTACATTATCCTCACCAAGCTGTCCTCATTCTCCTTTCAATTCCAAACGCTCTCTGACGTATCACAAGGTGCACACAACCTTGAGAGCGACTCCAACTGTTTTCTTTGTTTCTCTGATGTCATAAGGGCTCCTTTTCTGAAAATGTCTCCAGGATACCTATTAGGAAGTGGCACAAAATCATGCTTATTGGGATCAAGCATCCGGCACTATGGAATCTGGTTGAGACCATGTTTTTTGCAATGTATAGACATTAACATGCAGAAACATGGCATCAGAAATCGAATGCCAATGTTCAGTAAAATAGTGTTTTATATATTGGGTAGTAAGAATATGTTCCTCCATTATGATGCACAGAATGGTTAACCTGTAACATTGTGGAGGTGTCATTGAATAAAGATGTTTTAATGCTCATGAGTTTAGGACTGAAGCAAGAGCACCAGGTGTCAGAATAATACAATGTATGTTTTGAAGTTACTCTGAATTTTCCGTCTACCATGGTATCAAAACACCCTTAATATACAATCAGAATGAAAATATGGTAGAAGATGATTATTTTACATGGTCAAGAACTACTCAAAATTATATAATTTGTTTCATTTTAATTTTGAGAAATTTAGGAAAAAATCATTTTTTTCTTATCAGATCTTGACAGAGGGGAAAATGTTTTTAAATCAAATATAAATCATGGTAAATGAGTTGGGCTACAAATATGCTTGACATGTATTGAGGTGAAATTGTAAAGCACATTTATCTTGGAACTACAGTGTTGAGCTGAGTGCCACAGGATTTCATCTTTTTTTTTTCTTTTTGGAGGGGGGAAGGTAGGGCAACAGGGGTTAAGTGACTTGCTCAAGGTCACACGGGTAGTTTTTGTGTTAAGTGTCTGAAGTCGGATTTGAACTGATTCTCCTGTCTGCAGGGCCGGTGCTCTATCCATGGTACCACCTTGCCACCCCAGGATTTCACCGTTTTACAGGGGCATCTGAGTCTATCCAGTCCAATCCAAAAGTGAACAAAAAATCCTTTCTATAATATACTTACCAAGTCATTCTCCTCAGCCTTCACTTGAAGATCTCCAATGAGGGTAAATCAATCAATCAATGAGCAGTTGTAATGATACTGGGATATGAAGATCTTCCATGCCCCTTGAACTTGCTGACATAGCAGGAAGGGGCAGAGCAAGAGAAAACCTGAACCAAGCTAGTCTCCATGCGTTGGTGGAGCAACAGCAGCAGTGGCAGGGGCAGCAGTTGTGGCACAAACTCCTTTTTCTTTGAGCCAGCCAGAATCTCTGCTAAGGACTCCTGCTGAGGGCTTCCAGGGACAGGAACTGCAGGGGGGCCAGAGTTGCTGGGAGCAAGCTGCCTGGACCCTGAGCAGTTGTTGTGAGTGAGGAGAGGAGGATCTTTGCCTGAGATAACCTGTCTGGTTTTGAAGGCTTGAGAATGTGGGTGTTTACTACTTTAGCTACATGTGCCAACTTCATAACTACTGTGTTGGCTTTGACTTTCTGGTTTTGGGACTCAGTTTTCTGGTATTTGAATAAATGCTCTAGCTATATTTCCCATGTAGAGAACCTGTTACATTTTGTGATTAATAACCATATCAGCATACTTATAGTTACTGTAGGCATTGTGAATATTGCATTGCTGATACAGCAGTCTACAATTAAATGACTGCTATGTATTGGGGACTATTCTAGGCACTGGGAATAAAAAATACAAAAGGCCATCCCTGTCCTCAAAGAGTTTACTTTCTATTGGACGATTCCACCATCTACACTTTTCTGTAGTTGTAACTCTTGGGAGGGCCACTAAGTGGCTCAGCAGATAGAGGGCTGGGCTTGGAGTCAGGAAGGTCATCTTAGGGAGGCCTCAGACACTTACTAGTTGTGTGAGCAAATCACCCTGGTTGTCTGTTTCCTCCTCTGTAAGATGAACTGGGGAAAGAAATTCAAAGCACTCCAATATCTTTGCCAAGAACATCCCGTATGGAGTCATAAGGAATCTGAAACAACTGAACAACTCTTTGGAGGATTCAGTGCTAAAAGTCCCTAAAGGTCTCCCTACCTCATCATTCTACAGAATTAATTCTAAGAAAACAAAGGCCCTGTTAAGTTTAAATGATATTCAATTAGTCACAGAGGTAGGAATATGAAGTAGTCACAGGTGGAATATGACCCAAGGTCTCTTGATTCTAAGTCAAAACTCTTTCTACTACATACTATTTGAAGATTAATAAATAGACAGATGGCTCTGGTAATTTGTATTCTTTGTATAAAAGGGTAAATAGATTGTCATATATTTTATATGAGCAAAAGTTATTCTGAGTGAAGTTATCCCCTTATCAAATCAATGCATCCATGTGAGAGACACAGAGGTGTTAAAGAGATTATTTTGCCCATCCTCATGGGAAAAAAAATAAAGTGGATGAAAAGCATACTTCCTTGATGATGGCACGTAGCTGGATGTGCATCCTGTTGAATCTTTCTTTTCTTTTTTCTTTTCTTTTCTTTTCTTTTGTTTTGTTTTGTTTTCTTTTCTTTTTTCTTTCTTTCTTTTCTTTTTCTTTCTTTCTTTTTTCTTTCTTTTTTTCTTTCTTTATTTCTTCCTTCCTTTCTTCCTTCTTTCCTCCTTCTCTCCCTCCTTTTTTCTTCCTTTCTTTCCTTCCTTCCTTTCTTCTTTCCTCCCTCCCTCCTAAATGCTATATGCATCACATCTAGTATAACAACTACTGCATGTGTATATCCCAGGGTTCAATCTTGAGCCCCTTTTCTCTCTACATTCTTTCTTTTTTAAAAGTAATTCAATTTAATCTAATTTTGTTTCAACTTTTTTTTACCTCCCACTTCCTAAGTTCCCACCCATTTAAAAAGCAAGAAAAACAAAACCTATATGTGTGTCAAGAAAAATAAAGTTCTGCATTAGCCAGTTTGTGTGTGTGTGTATGTGTGTGTACACACACATATAAAATCAGTCTTCTGGAACTATGAATGGTTCTGTAGTGTTAATCAGAGTTTCTGAGTCTTTCAAATTTGTTGCCTTTACAGTATTGATGTTATTTTATAACTTGTTTCTTTGGTTCTGCTCACTTTGCATCCGTTTGTAAAAGTTTTCCTAGGTTTTTTTCCCCTAAAACCATCCTCTTCATTATTTATTACAACACAACAGTATCCTTTCTTGTACATATACTATAACTTGTTCAGCCATTCCTAAATTGATGGACTCCTTCCTCAGTTTTCAATTCTTTGCCACCACAAAAAGAACTTTGTTTCTTGATGATACCATCATTTCCCATGGGTTCAAGAATCATCTCTATGCAGATAATTCCCACATCTACAAATCTCTTATCTATCTTTCTAGTTCTGCCACTCTAGTCCTGCTTGCTGTACTCTTCCACCTGGATACCTCACAGATATCACCAACCAAGCATTTCTAAAACCAAACTCTTCAACTTTCCTCCTAAACACCCCTTTTCCTAAATTCCTTATTTTTGAGGGGTCCACTATTTATCCAGTCATCCAGGGTTACAACCCTAGGTTAAAGTTATCCTCAATGCTTCACTCCCTCAACCCTCATATCTAATAAGTTGACATCTTACAAATTTTGCCTCTATGACATCCCTTACATCTAACTCTTTCCTTCTATTCACATCACAGCCATTCTCATTCAGACCCTTTATTCTCTCTATACTCCAATCCAGCCACCATGCAGCCACCATATTTATATTCTTAAATTACCATTTCACTCCTGTAATAGCTTCAATACCCTTTTTGCCTTTGAGATAAAACAAAATTCATGTTTGACATTAAAAGTCCTTCGCATTCTTACTATATCCCATCTCGATGGACTAATTTTGCTTTAATTTGCCTTATGTAGCCCACACTTTAGCCAAATTGACCTACTTTCTATACCTGATAATTCAACATTCAAACTCCTACCTCCCCATCTTTGAAGTGGCTGCTTCTTGCTCTTCCGCTCTCAAGTTCTGCTTTTTGGAATCCCTAGGTCTATTCAAGAGTGAGTACAAATAAATCTTTTCCAATTAGTCTTTACTGACTCCCTGCCCCCTCACCTCAGTTACCTTGTTAGTTTTTTTCCCCCAGTATTTATTTCGCATTTACTTTGATCATATTTCGTATTTGCTTCTCTGTGTATACCTTGACACTTCCCTCCAATTCTCCATTAGGATGTAAACTTTGAGGGTAGGAAATGTTTAAATTTCGTTCCTCCTCCTTCTCTCCCAGCACATGTTGCAGATCCTGGAACACAACAGACAATAAATGCTTGCAGGACTGAATTAGGTACAAATGATCTTGCCATGCAAACTGATTGCAAGAAGTGAGTATAATTATTAATCCCATTTTGCAGATAGAGAAACCAGAGGAATGAATGTTTGATTCATACATGGACTCACAGAGGTAGCATATGGCCAAAGTGGAATTAAGCTAGGGCATTTTGTGTAACCATCTTGTATTCAAGTGATCAAAATCTCTTTATGCCAACAACTTCAACAATATTCAGCATTATTAATAGGTGACTAGGTGTTCTATTATCAAAGGTTGACATTTTTAAAAAATGGACCAAAGCAGCGGAAAATAATATTTGTTCAAATGAACATTAGATCCCCCTGGAAATTATCACAGTGGAAGAGTCCAACAACCAGTTAACTGTGGCACACAAGACCCCCTGTATGAAAAATTACATGGTTAGGGGCATTCAGCCAATCAAGGAATCTGATTGGCTGAACAATCTTAAGTGCTTTATAATTGTGTTTTTAGAGGATTGTAGTTTAATGCCATCCAAGGTTCACTATTTTAAACTGTGTCACAGTTTAAAAGGACTGCCGTATGGTCCTCTGTTTCAACCCTCACGTTATGTAAACTGGTAAGAGTGTTATCCTGAGAGTTCCTGGTATTTTCAGGCTGTTTTAAAATTTCTTCTGGAAAAATTGCCCATGAGTGCACAACCTCTGGCTTTACAAAAACAAAAAACCGGCAGGCTGCTTTCAATAAGCTTCTCTAGATCTCAGGCTTTGAATGTGAGGCCTCTGGGGGAAGACCACACCTGAACCTTCCTCATCTGATACATTACTATGCTATGGTCAAAGGCTTGTCTTACAGCAACTCACCTGTTATCCACCCCTTGTTTCTCTTGTTCTTTTAGAGTATCCTCCCCTGTTCTTGAAAGATGAGTCTGGGTGGGTGGTTGAAATGTTTGCTAAGTAAAATGCTTGGTAGAGTGATTGGTAGCTTGGAAAATGCCTTTGGTCTTATTATTCCTTTTGTGCAGATGTCCCAGAGAGGTGACTTGCCTGGGATTACAGGACTATTCAGTAACAAATCCAAAGCAAGAACCTGAATGAGAAAAAAAATCTAGAACTCCTAACCCAGTACTTTCTATCACATGTATCACGTTACCTCTCTAAGAGATCATTCTTTGATTCAAGCCATTAAAAAACTGGAGCATTGGGAGTAAAAGTTGTTGTTCAGTCATTTCCAACTCTTTGTGATCACATTTGGGGTTTTCTTGGCAAAGATACTGGAGTGGTTTGACATTTCCTTCTCTAGTTCATTTGACAGATGAGGAAACTGAGGCAAAGAGGGTTAAGTGACTTGCCCAGGGGCGCACAGCTAGTAAGTGTAGGAGGTTGGATTTGAGCTCAGATCTTCCTGACTCCAGTGCCAGTCCTTTAGCTGCCCCCCAAAGCACTCCTATGATCCTTTTTTCTTTTGTCTTGGAGAATTCCCTGAGAGCATATATTTGAGGAAAGGTTGTCTTATAAAGCAAAGCAACAGAACGGGGATCAATCAATCAGTCAGTCAATCAGGAAACACCAGGAAGAGCCTTCTGAGTGCCAGAATTTGTGCTAGATACTAGGGCAGGTTCCCCACCTTGCCTTAGGGGTTGATTGATGTAAGGGCCCTTCCCTTCACCTTGCCTTCCCCAACCCATCAGAACAGGTGCAGAGACCTTCCAGTTTATGTATTCTTTCCTTTGGTGCAGGCTTTTGCAGAGAGACAGACTCATTGTAGGCACAGGTTTGCCTAAGGGGACATGAGCTTGTGGCTCATTGCCAATGGAGGGAAATGAATCTATCTACCTGATGCTTCTGAGATAGGTGAGTCATCCTTACACTTCAATGCCAGTAGAAAGAAGGGGACTTAGAGGCCAGGGATCACCCCTTTAATATATCTATGGAGTTCTAGCTTAGTCACCAATTAAAGGAATCATTATGGCTGATATGAAGCACATACCTGCTCTGAAGTCGGATGGGATGGGAAGTTCCCCTAGCCCGTGAATCTGTAAGGGGGTACTAGACTAAAAATAAATACGAAGTCACTAAGCAACTGGAAAAACCAGGAGAGACCTCTTGAAGTAGTTTGGAAATCAAGGAAACACAGGAGAGGTGGGAGAACATTACAAGAGAAAGGAAAGCTTATACAAAGACAGAGAAATAAGAAACGGAATGTCATATATTGGGAAATAAGAAATAGGATAGTTCAGCATGTACATATAGTATGTGAAGGGGAGAAAGGAAGAATAGGGAGCCATAGAAGCTTCTTGGACAGGAAAGTGATATGGTTGCACCTGTTTTTTTTAGGAATATCAATTTGGCAGTTAT
This sequence comes from Pseudocheirus occidentalis, assembly GCA_028646575.1. Classification (NCBI taxonomy): domain Eukaryota; kingdom Metazoa; phylum Chordata; class Mammalia; order Diprotodontia; family Pseudocheiridae; genus Pseudocheirus; species Pseudocheirus occidentalis. The sequence goes on from CM053600.1 coordinate 76,343,008, forward strand.
GTGGAGAATGCAATGAAAAGGAGAGCGTCTAACCATATTATTTCACAGATTAGGAAACTCCAGAGAAGTTATATGACTTGCTCATAGGCACACAGCTAATATAATTTGAACCCAGGTACTTATACTCAAGGCAATTAGGTAGCTTAGTGGCTAGAAAACTGGTCTTGGAATCAGGAAGACTCCTCTCCTGAGTTCAAATCTGGCCTCAGACACTTGCTAGTTGTATGAACCTGGTTAAGTCACTTAACCTTATTTGCCTCAGTTTCTTAATCTATAAAATGAACTGGAGAAGTACCTGGAAAACCACCCCAGTAACTTTGCCAAGAAAACCCCAGATGAGATCATAAAGAGTTGAAGATCACTGAACAACAGCTTTTACCCCAATTAGGAGATTATTGTGATAGCTCAGAGAAAAGGAGACAAATGCTTGAACTAGAGTGGTGTTCGTATGAGTGGAGAATAAAGTAGAGATGTGAGAAAGGTCAAGGAGAAAGAATAAACGCACCACGGCATCTGACTGGGTATTAGAGGAATGAGAGCAAAGAGTATAAGAATGACTTCTAGGTTGTAAACTTGGTGACTGGAAGAATGGAAATGACCAGGTCAAAACAGGGAAGGTAGGTGGAGGGGTGGGTTTAGTGTAGATGTCAAATTACTAGGCAGCAAACGACCTGCAAAACTCCAAGTACAGTTCAAACTATATCCAAATGTAATTAGGGAATGTAACAGAATAAGTAAAAATACAATATAACATAATGTTACTTAGTGGTTTTCTGAGTCAATATTTCTGAGTCAATATGTACTTCATTCTCTCTAGCAAAAATTGGTCATTGCAAGTCATATGAGTCTAGTGACCTTTGAGCAAAATTTAGTTTATTGTTGTCATTCAATCCCATTGCTACATGGCTGCACAAGATAGCTATCATGTTGCTCCTAAGTCTTCTCTAAACTAACCACTCTTCTTCTTGTTCTTCTTCTTCTTGTTCTTGTTCTTCTTGTTCTTCTTGTTCTTCTTCCTCTTCTACTATTTCCAACAGGGGCTCATTTCTAGCTTAGTGGAAATGATCATGAGTTCAGGTTTAGACGTGGTAAATTTGAGACAGTTATGAGACTTTCAGGGGAGTTATGTGGCTATAGTACTAGGTCTGGAATCAGGAAGACTTGAGCTTAAATCCAGCCTCAGACCCTTAATAGTTGTGTGACCTTGGGCAAGTCACTTAACCCCTGTTTGCTTCATTTTCCTCATCTGTAAAATGAGCTGGAGATGTAAATGGCAAACCATTCCAGTATCTTTGCCAAGAAAACCCCACTGGGGTCATAGAAAGTTGGATATGGCTGAAATGATTAAGCAATGACATGAAACTTTTAGGTAGAGATTTCAAGTAATCATTTGGTGATGCAGGATAGGAATTTGGGAGAAAGTCTAGAACTACATATAGATATATAGAGGTTTAAGAGTCATTTACATAGATATGATAATTGAATTCACGAAAGCTAAAGAAATCACAAATATAGGGTACAGACAGAGGAGAGCGGAGGCCCCAGCAGAGAGTCCAGAGTCAGACCTAGCAACAAGAGCTGAATATGGATTGTGGTCTTGCAAATAAGAGTTAATTGGCCCAACAAACAAGAAGAGAATCACATTAGAGCAGTGTCTGGAAAGCCCAGGAAGGAGAGAGATGGTCAAAAGTGTCAAATGCTGCAGAGAGGTCAACAAGGATAAAGACTAAGAAAATCATTGCATTTAACAATATAGAAATCATCGATGACTTTAGTGAGACCAGTTTCAGAGGACTGATGGGATCAGAAGCCAGATTATAAGGGACTGAAAAGTGAGTGGGAGGTTATAAAATGTAAGCAATGAGGAACTTAATTGTAAAAGGGAAGAGGTCTAGTTTGATGATTTGATTGAATGAAAGTTTTTCGGAATAAGATATAGAAAGATGCCAGTGGATAATGAGAGAAAATGGAGTAAAAATTATTGTTCAGTTGTTCAGAGATTGAAAATTGGGGAGAGAAAGGGATCATTGCCTATTCTATGAGAGATTTGAGAAAATGGTGAAAGGGTACTAGAGGGTCTGGCTTTAGCAAGGAGAGGAGCCAATGCTTCCCTGAAGACTGGGTCAAAGAAGGAGAGGAAGCAGAATGGTGTTGATGCAAAGTGAAGTGTGGAATTGAGAAAAAGAGAACTTATTAAAGATGGCTTCAATTTTGGTAGGGGAAAGGATGAGGTAAGATGGGAAAATGGTGTAGGATGGTGTAGGACCAGGGTGGCGAACCTGTGGTCTCGAGGCCACATGTTGCCCTTCTTTGGATCTAGTCAAAGGGCTGTACTTGAGGACCTAGAGAGTGACATGTGGCCTTGAGGCTGCAGGTTCCACACCCCTGGTGTAGGTGGTGTGAGAAGATGAGAGATTTGGATCATCTATTAAGGGGAGTATAACAGGAATTCAAGCAAGAAACATAAAAAGATTAGTATGCAATCAGTCAACAAGGATTTATTAAAAACTTATTATGTCCTGCAGTGAGGATTGGATAAAATCCCTTTGTAATAGACCCAGAAAGTGTGGTTTGGGGCTTCCTCCAGAGGCATTTAGCAATAGGTAAGCAATAGAGATGGCTGATGGGGGGAGTAATCTAGGACTGTGGTTTAGAAAGGGGGTAAATAGTGATAAGATAATGACTATGAGGCAAGGGAATCAAGGGCAGAGGACAGTGTAAAGCTGAACTAGCCAACTAAAGGGTAAAGATTTTGAAGAGTGGTAAGTGAGGCCAGAGCAGGGATGAAATATTGGGAAAAAAGCAAGGGAGAAAGGTACCTGGAGGCTGTAATAAGATTGGAAAAGAGATTTAGAATGGATGAAGTCAAGAAAGAAATGGAGATATAGGAGGATATAGTCATATAGAAATTAGAGTTATGGAAGAAAAATCCTTTGATATGATAATGGGGTCAAGGGTATGACCTTGTTAGTGACTGGCTAAAGCCATGGGAGTGGATACTGATGAGTTGGGAAGCAAGGGGATGTCAACATGTACATTGAAGTCTCCAAGTTTGAGGACAGGGGTTGGAATAGAGAGAAAGGCTCATCTAGTTTCTGAACTCCTTGAGAAAGGAGAAGGAATAACCTGGGTAGTTGAAAGAGAACAGCTGCCAGGATCTGTCTGGATAGGGTGGCATATCTGAATCAAGTGAACCACAAAAGAGGGAGGTGCTAAGGGATGGGTTACAAGGGTAGAGTCTGGAAGTGTCAATGATGAATAAGAAGCATGACCTCCTAGCCTAGTGAGACAGGGGACATAAGACAAGGCACATCGTCGAGTGGAGAGGATAGCAAGGGCTGCCATGTCTTCTTGGGATACCCGGGTTTCTGTATTCTGTGTTCTGATAAGAATAGATTTAAGGGCAATTTGGGGACTCCAGGAGCCAACATGGAGAGACTGGGAAGAGCAGGATTCGGCTGAAATGAATGGGTATGAGTAATGAGAATGGATATGAAGTAAGCAATTGAGAAAACTAGAACTTAGTACAGATAGTTTCAATTTTCAGTGGTAAAGTATGATGTAGGAAGAGAAGAGAGTATTGTGTATGTCACTTGAGAAGATGAGAGAAGAAGAGAGAAGTAAACTTTTACCTAGGTAGCCCTTTGCTCTAAGTGACAGATATTCTGAATGAACCATAGCTCCTAAATTGGCCTACCCTTCCCAGGAACAATAATATAGTTGAGTTGGTCATCATTCATCAATTCTAGGTGGAAGGCTGAATGGGGTGGGGTGTGTGCTGGGTCAGCAGGACAAATTTCAGGATGCCTATGCAGGTTCTGGCTGAAGGACAGATGGGGCAAAATTCAATTCTGGGGCGTGGCTGATTATAGAGTGTTGAAATGTGGTTTATTTACTTATATATTATTTGTATTTTCTGGCCCAGGGTCTGAATCAGGAAGTCAAGATCCTAAGTGTGCTTAGAGACTCAGATTAAAAAAAATGGCCCAATTCCTTGATACTTTGTTGGCCAAATTTGGAACAAATGATCTATGGTTTATAATTGTATGGCTTTTATTGTCCAATGTAATGAGAATGGATATGAAGTAAGCAACTGAGGAAACTAGAACAGTTTGCGAAGTTTTATTTTGTTAAGTAGTACAGTTATATATTCAACATCATGGGGATTAGGGGTGCAGTGCCCCTTTGATCTGGAAAATCTACACAAAATTTTTGGCCCTCCTTTTGTACCAGAGAAATGATATCGAAAGATATGATATTAAAAGATAAAGTATGTTGGTATTATACAATACTACACATATATTTTATGCATTTCTGAGTTTCTAAATTTTTCTGTGCTGTCTGTTGGCATGTAATCTGCAGCTTCCACAAAACTTATCCAAAATTCCCATTTAAATTCTTGTGTCATGATGGGGAAAGTTGTGATGTGGAACGGATATATTGAAACTATGATATATTGAAATCACGATGGGGAAAGTTGTGATGTGGAATGGATAATTATAGATCATTTGTCCCTATAACAGCGGTTCCCAACCTGTGGGTCGTGACCACTTTGGGGGTCAAATGACCCTTTCAGATCACAGAAGTCACCTAAGACCATCAGAAAACACATATTTCCGATGGTTTTAGGAACTGAGACACCGCTCTTCTATCTGTCTCCAGGCAGGTCTGCCCACATGCAGATACACCCACATGCAAGTATTAAAGGATTGCAGCATTAGGAAGGTTGAGAACCACTGCCCTATAAGGTTTAAAAGATTAAGAATGAATGGGCAGCTAGGGGGTGGGCCTGAAGTCAGGTAGAATCATCTACTTGAGTGCAAATCTGGTCTCAGATATTTCCTAGCCATGTGATCCCAGTCAAGTCACTTAATGCTGTTTGGCTCAGTTGCCTCATCTGTAAAATGAGTTGGAGAAGGAAATGGCAAACTATTAAAGTATCTTTGTCAAGAAAATTACAAATGGGGTCACAGAGTCAGGCATGATTGAAATGACTGAACAACAACAGTAAAGAATGAAAAATGAGTCAAACAGGCATTGCTGAATTACTCATGGTTCTATAACAATTTTGTAATAGCTAGAATTTAGATATCATTCTATGGTTTATAAAGCACTTCACGTGTATTTGATCCCTGCAACCACCACCTTGAAATAGTTGATGTTATTCTGAAACCCAATTTGCACATGAGGAAACAGACTGAGAGATTCAGTGACTTGCCCAAAGCCACACAAGTAGTGTTTGAGGTAGTATTTGAACCCGGGTCTTCCAAATCTAACATTGAACCACATAAGGAAATCGTGTTTAACTGAAATTGGCACACAGTCCCAAATCCTTGATTGTGCCACAAGTTTTCGTTTTCTCTACCATCAAACCATTTTCCAAAGCTGTTAAGCAAACAGACAAATGGATGAATGGATCTGAATGTCCCCTTTTGTCTCTGTTACTACCCTACCCATCTATTGCTGAAGATTTTAAAGTTGCTGTGAGAGCCTAGATGATCCTCAGACTTGAAAAGCTGCTGTCCCCTGTTCTAGTACTGGCCATAACGTGCAAATACAGAGTTTGGAATTATACTGAGGTTCATCTCTATATATTCAGTCAGCCTATTTGCTTCTGTCAGTTGCCTCCCTTTGGTTGCTTGGTGGGCTCAGGACTTCCTTTCCCCTTGCTCTTGTGAGCCCTGACCCCAAAGATGTAAGAAGCAGAACCAGGAGTCCTGGAAAAGTTTTCAAAGGTCTAGATTGTGGATATATGTGCCTGGATATTCGAGACAGTCAAGGGGAAAAAAAAATGACTGTGAGGTGGTTGCAGTCTAATTCTAAAGCGCAGAAGGGTGTGCTCTCTGAAGTCATTGATAGACAGGCTGTCTGCTTTTAAAGTCTTATCTTCAGGGTAGCAGAGCTTAAATATGTCAAAGACCTCTTTACGCAGACACTGATTCTATCTCTGCAATGTTCCCCAGAGACTCATGTCCATGCAGAAGGCAGCAGTGGGCATTCCATCAATTTTTTGGTCTTCTAATATTTTAAATATTTGCTAGATCTGTTGATTACCTAAATGCTTTTCTTCAAAATGCCTCCACTGGTCCCCAACTTTTACTGGTGATACTGACAAGCTAGATAACAAAGAGCCCCTGGGCCCCTTGTCCCTGCATGAATGAAGCAGGATGGGGAAAGATTTTGGGGTCTCCTGCTGGCAAAGGACTGATCATGGCAAGCTGGCAGTTAGTAATTTTTGGTTTAAGGGGGATGCAAGGGAGGTGCTTCCCATGAGACTGTTCAGACAGGGAATATGGATGGCGCTGAACATCTAGTTTAAATATCCCTGGAGGTGGTCAGGGTTTGGCATAGTGGCCTGCGGGAAAGAGAAACCCTGTGGACTCCATCATTCCTGGGCTGGACATTTGGGCTATTCTTTGGGAAATTTGACTGGCCACGTTTGTGAAGCCTATAGCCTTCTAGGAAGAATGAAACAAGGAAAGAGGAAAGGATAAGTGGTATGTGATTTACTGTCAGGTAGGGAGAGAAATCAGCTAAAATGAAAGGTGAATCTTGCCTGTCAAATCTTACAGGAAAAGAAAACAGCCCAGAGAGGATACTTTTGATGTTCACAGATGGTTTATGCTGCGGGCCCTTTCTCTTTTCCAGATTAATCACAGGATCATAGCTCCAAAGTTGGAAGGTACCTTAAAAGCCATCAGGATCAAGCCCTTCCTTTCATAGATGAGGAAATAGAGGTGTGAGAAGCTGGAGGGACTTGCCCAGGGTCACACATCTATTTAGTGTCTGAGGTAGGATTTGATTTTCCCCCACTTAATAGTATTTTATTTTTTCCAATTACATGTAAAGACAGTTTTCAACATTCACTTTTATAAGATTTTGAGTTCCAAATTTTTTTCTCCTTCCCTCCCCTTTTCCCTCTACAAGATGGGAAGCCATCTGATATAAGCTATACATGGAGATTAATATTAAACACATTTCTACATTCATCATATTGTGGAAGAAGAATCAGAACAAAAGGGAAAAATCAAGAGAAAGAAAAAAAAGAGAGAAAATAGCATGCTTCGATCTGCATTCAGATTCCATAGTTCTTTCTCTGGATATGGATAGCATTTTCCATAATGAGTCTTTTGGAACTGACTTAGATCACTGTATTGTTGAGAAGAGCTAAGTCTATCAAAGTTGATCATGACGCAATATTGCTATTACTGTGTATGATGTTCTCCTGGTTCTACTCACTTCACTCAGAATCACTTCATATACGTCTTTTCAGGTTTTTCTGAAATCTGCCTACTCATAGTTTCTTATAGCACAATAATATTCAATTCTATTCATATACCACAACTTGTTCAGCCATTCCCCAATTGATAGGCATCCCCTCAATTTCCAATTCTAGGTGGGATTTTAATTATGCCATAGTGTTGAACCTAGGTTACAGATCTAGCTTTTCTACTGACCAGCTGTGTAACCTTAGGCAAATCACTCTCTGAACTTCAGTTTCTTTATTTGGGAAATAGGAGAAAATTACTTGAACTGCTTGCCTCACAATATTGCTGTGAGAATCAAATAAGTCAATGCCTTTAAAACACTAATACTTTATGCCGGTCTTCAGACATTCCATGTTGAGAGGCAATGTAGGGTAGCAGGAGTGCTGCACGCTGATCTAGGAAAAGCTGTTTAAGAACACCGTTTTGGATGTTGGTTAGCTCTGTGACACTGATCATCAGTTCCTTCATCTGTAAAATGGGACTGATGCACCCATCTCATGGGGCTGTCTTTGTAAGCATCAAATGAGATAATGTATGGAAATCCCTTTGTAAACCTTCAGGGATTACATCAATGCCACCATTATAATTATAATTGATTTCACAAAAATCCTATCAGATAAGAAAGTATTACTGTCTCCATTTTAGTAGGTGAGAATAAAAAAGCTTTTAAGAGTGAAGTGAGTAGTCCAAGTTATACAGTTACTAAGATGCACTCTCTGCAAAGCTGTCCTAATGATAAATTCCATTTTGGGCATGGGAGATATGAGGTGACAATGAGAAATTAAAATGGAGATGTTCAGTAGATAATTGAAGGGACAGGGCTGGAACTTGGGCTAGAAAATTAATTGAGGCTAAGGATTTGAGAATCATGTGTGCAGAGGTAAACTTGGGCCAGCACAATAACTAATAACTAAAATCAGTTTGTCTTTTATCTAGAAAATAATTTGATTTTGGAGGAACGAGAACACAAACCAAGAAATATAGCGTGGTCAAATGGGAAAAAACCCCAAATTTGGTCTTGTTATCAGAAAACCAAAGTTCAAAACCTGGTTCTGATATTTTCTACCTTTGTGGCCCTGGCTAAGTCATGTAATTTTTCCGTGTCTTATTTTCCTTGTCTGTAAAATGAGCTCAATGTTTGCTTCACTTGTCTCATAAGGATATAAATAAAAATAGTTTATATAAAATATGTATGTGTAAGTGTATGTGAATGTGAGTGAAGGAAATGATTTAGGGTTAGGAGTAATGTCTATGTAGGATAACTAAATGGACAATGCTGGGCAAAGATGTCTCTCTCTCTGGGTCTTCTCTACATGAACAACTAAAAAAGGATTGCCTTGGGATTGGGTCTGGAGGAACATCGTAGAGTCCCAACAACCCCTCATTACTCATTTACTATCATTTTGAACATTTTTCTTATTTCTGTCTTCATGTATCCTTCTTTTCTTATGGCTGCTACCCTAGTTGGGTACATGGGGTGTTAAGGGAGGACTAACACCTCTGGCTAGGGTTTGCTGATTCCCTTTCAGGTGAGTACCTTTTTTGCCCACTCCTATCTTACCTGTGGCTCCAAGAAGCTGTAGTATGGGCAGCAGCCATACCCTGGTAATGCCATTTTGGCAGATGGATTAACCCAGGTTGAGGGTAACTGATAGACATCAAACATGTCAGTCAGTTAGGGGGATGGCTACCCCAAACATGAGAAAACTTCCCTTGGCAGAATGGGTAGATAAGAATAATTTGTTCCAAGGGCCATGAAAATAGCTGATGTGGGCACTTGGAGTGATTAGAGCTTGGTCAGATGCCTGAGATGCCAAGGTCACCTTCTGTCCAGTCATCCTGACTTTTGTCTTGCCACTGGACTTAGATGCCTCTGGAAGAGAGAGTGTGAAGCTAATGACTGTGCAACTCTGCTTCACTTGAATCCAGCTCACATTCAAGTCAAGCTGTCTCCCTTGATATCATTGAGGCTCTTCAGAAACAAAGGACAAAAAACAACAACCCTAGTTCCTACCCTCATGGGCTTTTAAATAGCTTCCCTGGGTCGAATTTCTCCCCTATCCTTTAAACAGTTACCAAAGTGATTTTACTAAAGCATAGGTCTTCACTCACGACATTTCAGTGGCTCTCTATTACCTTTAGGTCTAGGATCCTAGAGTAACTCCTTTGTTTTTGTAGTGCTCTTTACAACCTGGACACGTGCTATCTTTCTCCTCTTTTTCTGTATTACCCCCCTCCCGTTTTCTCCATCACCTCTTGCCCCCTCTTTATAGTCTAGCTATACTGTCCTACTAACCATTCTTCCTACATCACTCTGTGTCTCCCATTTCTTTGTCTTTGCCTTAGCTGTACCTAATGCCTAGAATACCTCCTTACCTTCGCTTTGAATTCCTGGTTTCCTTCCATGATTCAGCTCAAAGGTCATTTTCTGCAAGAGGAAGTCTTTCCCATTTCCTTCTCCCTCCATGTTACCTCCCATCTAGTTACTAGTGCCTTTACATCTGAGATTACCTTCCATCTACTCTGCATTTATCTTGTATGTACATAGTTCTATATAGTACATTTGTCTTCCACATTAGATTCTAAGATACTTGAAGGCAGGCACAGTGTTTTTGCCTTTCTTTGTATTCCTAGTGGCTTAACACAGTTTCTGGCACATAGTGAGCACTAAGTAAATACTTAAAAAAATTTTTTTTGCTCTTTGGAGGGGAGAAGGCAGGGCAATTGGGGTTAAGTGACTTGTCCAAGGTCACACGGTTAGTAAGTATTCAGTGTCTGAGGTCAGATTTGAACTCAGGTCTTCCTGACTCCAGGTCTGGTGCTCTATACACTTCACCACCTAGCCACCCCTAAATAAATATTTATTGATTGGTTGTTTGAAGAAAGGAACAAACTTTGCCTACTTCTACTACTTTCTTCCTATGGAGGAAAGGACAGGCAGGCAGGTAGCAACTACCAAATCCTCTTCCGGAAAACCTAGTGATAGTGTACTGTTTGTAGGATATGATGGTTTAAAGCCCTAGTCCACGGTTCACTTACTTTTAGCGATATTGAAGTAAAAAAATTCCAAAACCACAAATAAATTTAGGTTCTCCCTTGGAGCTCATTGTAAAGGTATCTGTGGGGTCAAAGGGGTCAATGCACCTACTTGGTTGAAATTCCCGATGTGGTTGTTATTGAGCAGCATGTATTAGAACCCCAAAGAGGAACAGGTAAAAGAGAAATATTCTAACAGGGTTCCCATGGCCTCCATGTTTGCTGGGAACTTGGTCTGGTGTCCAGGAGGGGACTTGACATTACCATGGATCATGTTAAATTTAGATGTTTGTTTTTTGTAGTTCATCACATAGGAGGCACATGGAAATTAGACCAATGTGGAAGCCCACTCCTGACAATGGAGTCATTACCTGGTGAATAGTGTGTGTGTGTGATCCAATGTGAAGGCATATAAGGAGATTGGTAGAGGAAGAGATAGAAAAAGAATAATAAAAAAAAAATTAGTGATTGCACAATCTTTCCCAGGTCCAGTGACTCAACCTGGACTCAGAATCAAGAAATCCAGATTCTTATCATAGAATTATAGATTTAGAGCTGGGAGGAATTTTAAGGTGATATAATCCAATTCCTCTCATTATCATCATCATTTTCACCACCGCCACCATCATGATCATCATAACAGCAAAATGTCTTTATAACACCTGTACTAAGCACTTTATCAATATTATCTCTTTTGTTTCTCACAACAACTCTTTGAGGCAAGTGCTATTATTATCCCCCTTTTGCAGATGAGGAAATTGAGGCAAACAGCTTAAGTGACTTGTTTATAGTCTCAGTAATAAGTGGCAGAACCAGGAGCTGAACGCTAATATAGGATAATAAGAACACAGATGTAGTACTGGAAGGGATATCTGAGATAATTTCCTCCAACTCCCTACTTTCACAGATGAAGGAACAGAGGCCCAGGAATGTTGTGACTTACCCAAGGTCACATAGTGGGCAAGTCTCAGAGAATATTTTAAACCAGAACCTCAGACTCCAGAGTTAATGCTTCCCCATTGCCCATTGTACCAACACTGCTTCCTCCCAAGACTGATCTTGCTGAGTGACTAAAATCATTTAAACTAAGTCAGTCAAGTCAATCAGCCAATAAATATTCATAAAGTGCTTACTCTATGTCAAGGACCATACTAAGCACCAGGGGTACAAAGGAAGCCCAAACCACAATATTTGAAGATAATATTCTAGTTTGATATATTTGGTATATTCTAGTTGGGAAGAAGGCACACAAACACCTATGTACATAAAAAAGTTTATAATCTCAGCTAATTTCAGAGAAAAAACTCTAGCAGTGTGGGGAATTGGGAAAGACCTTTTGAAGAAGGTAGGATTAGAGGTGAATCTTGAATGAGGCAGATGTGGGGAGGTAGAGTGTACCTGGCACAGGGGACCAGCCAGTACAAGTGAACAAAATTGGGAGATGAAATGTCTCATGCTTCGATAAGCAAGAAGACTGGTGTCTCTTCATAACCTCAAGTATAAACTGAGAAATTACTTCTCATTGCCTATCCACATGGAACTGTTGCTTGGGCAGTGCTTTTACCAAATCATGAAGTGTTAAAAAATGAGTTATTATTATTATTATCAAATGTTTATGGAGAGTGGCAGTCATGCATCCATAGCTTTTCTGCCTTGGCTGATTTTCAGAGGGTGAAAAAGACATTTTGTGGCCTTTTTAAGGAGTTTCTTTTCCAACTCAATCCTTATCCAACTTGGTTCCATGGTGTTCTATGTTATGGGAATGGAATTCCAGTAGAATTCATTTTTTTTGAGGGCAAGGTCTTTTTTTTGTCTCAGTGTCTGGGAAATACTAGGTGGTTAACAAATGTTTATTCAGTTCCATGAGAACATTTTAATTTGAACACTATTTTCCCTCTAAAATATTCAGTATGATTTTATGTTTGTACCAAAAATAATTTTGTGAAGAAGCTTTTTGTTGTGAAGATGAGCTTGATTTCTTCAATGTTGCTCCCCCTAAGTTCCCAAACTTTCCCAGATTCTTTTCCCCCCAATTATATTCCATTTCCCTAGACCCTCTAAACTGCCCTAAATTAGTTACTATTAGTTATTACTATCCTTCAAGGCCAAAATACTCTGTGGCCAAAGTAATTTGGGAAACATGGATCTAAGCTGAAGGGAAAAGAGTAAGAGAGGAAAACACACAGTCTAACAAAGAAAACCAGAAGATGCCCATATATAATTAAATAGGTAGGCATACATACACGCTTAAGCACTTAATTACTTGGTTTTGAGGTAATGAGACTGTATACACAACCCCATGGGAGTCAGTTTCATTACTATGCACATCTTGTACAGTATAATCAATCAGTCAACAAGTAATTATTGAATGCCTACAATAGGGGTGGCCAAGTCATGACCTTACGACCTCCTGAAGCTACTGAGAGCTTCACGTGTGGCCCTGAAAGTATGAGAAACTGGGAAGCGCTGGGGGGAAGGGAAGAAAAGAAGCTATTCTGATAGACATTGATGCTGCGTTTTGAGAGATCCATGTTATGGTTATAATAACCTATAGATACTTGAGGGTTTTTAACCAAACGTGCAACAAAGGAAAACATTTTTATAACAAAGGTAACCTGATTGTTTTGTTTTTACTTATTGTGTCCTTAGACTAATGACCCCAGTGGCTTCTGGCCAAGTCCTCTGGTCAGTTTGACCAGTCTTATTCTATTATATGCCATTGTGCCAGTTTCTATAGAGAATATAAAAGAGGTATAAGAACTAGGAAGAGAAGACAAACTCACAGGCAACAATCAGAGAAGTAACACAAGACAGTATAGATTAGAGCAAGAGTTGTTCTGGTAATTATTTAACAGGTGGCTCTCTAACAATGTACATAGGACACATTAAAATGTAATCTATATTATTAATATTTCCTCTATTATTTTAAGTCTGGACAATCAACAACACCATTTACATCAAACCCTGATTTGTAGTAATATATCATGCCCCAGTTGCCAAGATTTGAATGAGGACATAACACATTTAACAACTGGCTCTCAAGAGCCATTAGAGCTGCCTCCAGCACACCCCTGATTAGAGGATTACCCAGTGTGTTGCTAGCAATAATTCAGTCAATTTAATTAAGCATACATTTATTGTGTCTACCATGTGCAAGGAATTCTGCTAGATAATGGGCATGCAAAAAATGAAAAATAGCATAGTCTGCCTTCAAGAAGCTTAACATCTAGTGAGAAAGATAAAATATGGATATGTATAGTGGTGCCACCTTCAGAAATTGGAAAGCATTGAGAGGTGAGGAAAAAGACGAATTCAGTTTGGGACATTTTGGATTTGTAGTACTGGTGGGATATTCAGATGGAAATGCGCAGTAGGTATTTGGGTTTGGAAGGCTAAGGTTCTGGAAGAGAGTGATGCTAAATACATAGATTTGGGAATCATCTGTATAAAGGTAATAATTAAAGAGAGATTACTAAGGGAGAGTACATAAAGAGGAGAAGGAGACTGGGGCCAAAGGTCTGAGGGACACTCATGCTTTAGCAGATGGAGGGATAGGAACCCAGCAAATGGGACTGAGTAGGAGCACTTAGACAGGTAGGAGAATAGAGAAGTATCTCAAGAGTTGAGAGGGAGGAAGAATGCAGAATAAGGGAGTGAATGGCATAGCCTGGCAAGGAAGAGGAGGGGAGCTGCCTCATTTTCTGAGAATGGAGCAAATTAAGAGAATATGATTTTGGAAACAAAGAGATTTTGAGGGTATATAGGATGAACAATGATGGAGATCAGGACTGAATGCCTCAGTCTTCTCATTAAAGTAGAAGACAAGGTCATCTACTGAGGGGGAGATGTAGAGTGGAGTTAAGAGATTGAGAAAAGAGGAGAGGCTTTAAAACAGCCATTGAGAGGAGTGCTAGAAGGGCAATCAGAGATGAATATAGGGATTGCTCTGCAGCAATGAGGATCCAGCTGGTGTTGAATAGCATGAATTTCTGGAGGACCCAGTCAGCACAATTTCATCATTTCTTCCAGTTGGGCTACTTGGTAGTAGAAAGAAAAAAGACAGATGGTAAGGATAACCCATGACTGAAACTTGGCAGTCTGGGAACAGGAAAAAGATAGGGATTCAAGTTTTAGCACAGTGCCTTAGGGTCAGTGTTATAAGGGAGAAAAGTGAAATCAGAGCAGGAATGATGAGCTCTGAGAAGAGGGATGGATGGAGGGCTTGGAGATGGAGAGGACAGTGAAGATTAGGTTCATGAACAATGAGGCAATGACAGAGTTAGGAAGGCAGGAGGAAATTCTGGTGTGAGGGAAAAACAAGATAAAACAAATGTAATAAAAGTTCAGAGATAGAAGCTTGCCAAATGTCAAATGGCCAGTTACTGCCAGGGGCAGGGCTTGGAGCCACAGGTCATATAGTGTATAATGACTGGAGATACTAACAGAGATTAGCCCAAACTGAGAGTTTCAGGAGAAGGAAATATGAATAACATAAAAATAGAACATTGGAGGAATGGGATGAATCTGAATTCTGCCTGAGATTTTGGCAGACATTGAAATAGATAATGCTAGCCTTTGTATATGTGACATGATTCCAAGGCAAGATTTTTACCTGCAATGCCACTATAAAGAAGGTAGGGAGGGAAAGAATCTGAAACTGAAAATAAAATAAAATTGATTTTTTTACAATAACAAGATATAGTATTAAAATCATAGTTATTAGAAAACTATATGAAACTGAGATCAATAGGAAGATATGTTTTATTCTGTAGAAGTCAGTAATGTAAGACTCATAGATTTATAGACTCACAGAACTAAAAGAGACTTTAGAGAGAAGTGATCTAGTCTAACCCCTTCATTTTACTGATGGGGACACTAAGAGAAAATGTTGCAGACAGGTTAAAAGTTATACAGTCTTTTCCTTCCTACTCTTTTGTATGGATGGAGTAAACAGAGAACTTAGTTAAGATAATCAGTGGCACGTCCATCCTTGCTCTCTCTCCTCCCCCCAATCAAATAATTCTAGGTCCAGTTCAAATTCCACTTCTTGAGTGAAGAAGGGTCTGATCACCTCAAAATGAAGTGATCTGCCTCTTCCTGATTCTGATGCAACTTATGGTCTGGATGTCTGATTGGGCCGTTACCTTGGAGGCAAGATTATGTCATTTTTCACTGTGACTTTGAATGACACAATTCTGAGTAGTTAACATACCATATAGTTCAATAACATTATTTTACAAGTGAAGAAACTGAAGTCCAGAGAAATTAAATGATGCTCCCAAGGACGAGATAAATAGGTGGAACAATGGATGAGAGTAATGAACCCAGAGTCAGAAAGACCTGAATTCAAATTTGACCTTGGCCATTTACTAGCTGAATAGTCCCGGGCAAATCACTTAACCTTTGGTTTCTTCATTAGCCAAT
Organism: Pseudocheirus occidentalis; assembly: GCA_028646575.1. Classification (NCBI taxonomy): domain Eukaryota; kingdom Metazoa; phylum Chordata; class Mammalia; order Diprotodontia; family Pseudocheiridae; genus Pseudocheirus; species Pseudocheirus occidentalis. Next base: position 76,358,736 of record CM053600.1, read on the forward strand.
TAAGGATAATAATAGCACCTATTTCTGAGGAAAAAATGAGATATTTGTATTGTATTTTGCAAACCTTAAAGCACTATGCTGTTGTTGTTCCTCCTTTGTACCTGAAGAGGACAACTGACCTCCAGATATTGGAGTCAAGGTGCAGTGTGTTGGACTGTGGCTGATCAGTCTGATGTGAGCTCATAGGGCTCTATCATGGGTCAGGCAAAAGTAGTCCATTTGAATATTTGGGATGGAGAAGTCTCTAAATTTGCCTATCTTATGTTTCCTTTGTACTACTGAGATTCTGTTTTGCTCATAGAGCTCAGTGCCTTCTTTAACACAGGCATGTCCTTCTGGGCGGTCCTGTGCCGATATCTCTCATGTCTTACAATCAATACTACAGTTCTTCAGAAGGACCTTGAGAATGTCCTTGTATCACTTTTTATGACCTCTGTGTATGCTCTTGCCTTGTGCAAATTCTCTGTAAAAATAGCCTTTTGGGTAAACATTTAACATTCAGGTTATGTGGCCGGACTATTGGAATTGCACTCTCTATAGTGGAGGTTGAATATTTGGCAGTTCAGCTCAAAAGAAAACTCAGTGTCTGGTGCCTCATCTTGCCAGGTGATCTTTAGAATCTTCCTAAGACAATTAATATGGAAGTGATGTAGTTTCCTGGGATGTCACTGGTAAACTCTCCAGGTTTCACGGGCATACAGCAAGGAGGTCAGCACAATGGCTCTGTAGATCTTCTCTCCCACACTATCATCACCATCATCATCATCACCATCATCATCATCATCATCACCATCATCATCATCATCATCATCACCATCATCATCACCTTTTTCTTTTTCTTCTCTTCCTTCTTCTCCTTCTCCCTCTTCTCCTCCTCCTCCTCCTCCTACTACTTTTACTACTACTACTTCTTTTACTATTACTTCATCTACTGCTACTTCTTCTTCTTCTACTCCTACTCCTACTATCACTACTGCTGCTGCTAAAAATGAGGAAACACGATAGTTCTCTGCACACAGGGCATCAGTGACTAATGCTCTGTCACCTCTAAGATAAACTATAATCACTGCTATTTGATATTTTAACTCCACAAGCTGAGTCCAAGCTATATGTTTGGTTTAATTTTGCATGATTCCTCCTCATGTGCTCTAAGTTCCAGCCATGTTGGATTACTTTCTGCACTCCCCACATTATAATCCATCTCCTGCCTCTGGGACATTGCACAGGCTATCCCTATGACTGGAGTTCTCATTTTTCCTGCCTCTGTATCTTGGAATTCCTGGCTCTCTTCAAGTCCCATCTCCTACTAAACACTTTACTGATCCATCTAGTTTTCAGTTCTTTTATCTCACTTGATCTACAATTCTTTTGTATTTAAAGAGCTGGCCCAGGAGTCAGGAAGATCTGAGTTTCAGATTGATCTCTTATACATACTGACTATGTGACCCTGGGCAAGTCACTTAAGTTATCAAATCAACAAGTATTTATTAAACTCTTTCTATGTGTAAAACACACTATGCTAAGTTCTGGGGACACAAAGACAGGCAAAACCAAAGCAAATTCTCAGGAACCTCATAGACTAATTAGGGAGACTCTGTGGAAACAAACTATACACAGGATAAATTGGAAATAATCTCAGAGGGAAAGTATTAAGATGAAGGAGGATTTAATCTTTTAGTTCTAGGCAAGATTCTCCTTTTTATATGGAACAACTTTCAGGGACGGATGAGGTAGAGGCAATTAATTGTGCAGTGGAAAATGTGCTCTAAAACCAACCATTGATAAAAAATATTTTAAAAATTCATAGGCTTAGTCAAAATCAAAAAACAAATATTTTGCATTGATTTACTTGGATGCATGTTTCACTTCAGTACAGATGTCCCTAAAGTCTGGACACATAGGCAATCTCATTAACTTTGCATATTTTCAAGAAATGAAATGATTGCAAATTCCAACATTTTACTTAATTAGCATAAATGAGATTCCATAGGAAGACATAGGAGACACATAAGAAATTTGGTTAATTAATCTAATTAATCTCATTAATATGGAAAATAGTCCCCAATAACTAATGAAAGCTTTTATTCCATATGAAGTTGTCGTGGCTAAAATTTATTCAATCTAGAATGAAGAAAAAGTCCTTTTTCTTTTCAAGAAAATTTTTTTCCTTGATGAAAAGCCCTTTAAAAAAATTGTCTTTATATCTCCACCCTCTAGAATAGTACCCAGCACATCCAAAATGCTTAAAATGCTTTTTGAATCCTAAAAAATGATACGGTCTCCAGTGCTTTGTGGAAGTTTGCTAACACTCATTTCCCAAATATCAGGAGATGGCATCAGGGAACTATATCAGGAAAAGTAGTCTATAAATATCCATGATGAGGATTCATTAATTTTGAAGTCCTGTCCTGCTATTAACCTTCTTGCTGTGAAATCTTAGGGGTATACTGTGTCATATCCTGGTGCCTACTTTTCTGCATAGCTGAACTGAGAATAATACACTAACCTGCCATGTTAGTTGGTCATGAGAAAGAGTTAATAAAATTGATTGCAATGTAGTGTATGAAATGTGAATTACTAGAGAAATGCCTAGTTATAGTTAAGGCCTATGTAATTTGCAGTATTATTAGGGACTATTTGTGATTTTTTTTATAACATTACTCTAGGGGGTCCAAATGTCAAATGAGCCAAATGCCAGATTGTGGGCACATTGGTTAAAACATGCAAAAGCTATATGTGATTTAAAGAATAATAAATCAAAATAGAGATTTCAGCATTGTGAATATTAGCAATTCAGAAATGTACATGATCATATTTGTTGGCATATTCCCCTCATGTGCTCTTTTTATTCCTGTCCCCCAGTATTGTGGAAGAGATATGAAAATTTTGGTCTAAGGATTGCTTTAGTTGTGAACAATGTCAGGGGCCATTCTGAAGGTTTGATCAACGTAGCTGAAAAACTATGCTTGCTTATAATAAGAGTACTCAAAGGTATTACAGTGCTTAACTGCTTTGCCCATCAAAGCTTCAAATGGTCTTTGTGATTGGGAGTGGGGGTGAGGCAGGAATTGTGTCCGGGTTGCAACAGCTGTGTTCTATAGAATCACCTTGATCAAAAGAGACATTAATGAGATATAATGTGTAAACAGCCTTTCAGACTTGAAAATGCTCTCTGAAAGGGTGGCTATCCCACACTGCCTTTTCTTTTTGGCAGTGGGAGGCAGGCAGGTCTATAACTTTGTTTTTATTTATATTTCTTTTAATACAGAAGATCCAAGAAAAAAAGAAACAGTTGGGCAGGATTCATAATCCCTCAGTTTAAATGTTCCCCAGGTCTGCTTCCTAGCCAAAGATCTTGATCAAAAAATGGGATAGAAGGTGTTCTAATTAGCTTTGCCTTTTTGCCCACCTTTATACAAGATAGAAAAAGCAGGATAAGATATCCCTTTCTGATGGATGGCAAGGATGGCCCTGTGCTAGGGATGTACTGAATCTTTCTGTGCTATTGGATAAGTAGGCTTTGGACACTAATAGGTAGCACCAGAGGCTGATGGTTTAAGAGGGACCAGTATGGTTATGAATCACTGAGCATATAGGTGCAATCACTGTCCACTCATACCACTGGGCATTAATGTCTGTTCTTCATGAACGCTAAATGGACCAAGGAAGAGAAAGAAAAGGGGAAACCAAGAGAATATCCCAGGAGATAGTTTTCAAAAATTTTTTAACAAGGAAAATTTTCATTTAAACCACAGAAGTTAGAAGGACTCTGACCTCATCTACCAAATGTTATGCTCTTAACTACCTCTACTTTCTTTCAATACTCAACACCAAGTACATAGAGGCAAAGGGACTAGATAGAGCTTGCTGCAACAAAGAATACATTTTCAACAAACACAGATTTCCATAAACATCAAGCCAGGTCCTTCACTGCCTTCTCCCAGTTTTAACTTACCATACTGTTTATGATGAGAATGGGTTATTTGAAAACTATAGAAAAAATATATCTAGGATATGTGGAGAGTGGAGAGAGCATTGACATTTATGTGTCCCCAGACCATAAGACTGAGTTGAGGACACAGGTTAGTAGATCATAGGAAGGGACCATAGAGCCCACTGAGTTCAACCCCCTCATTTTATAGATGAGGAAACTGAGCCTAAGTGGTTTGCTCAGGGTTGCATAGGTTGTGTCTGTGGTAAGAATTGAACCTAGGAAGGACTAAGTTCAAGTTCAGCTCCCTATTACTACATCATGCCACTGTCACTTATCTGTCTTTTCACTGCAGCTGTTCCTGGCTTCATCTCACATCTCTCTCTAATAATATAACCTCCAACACACCTTTACCCCATCCCAGTAGAATATCAGAAAGAAGCACATTTCATGCAGGCTACCCGAAGTTCCAAGGAGAGGAATGAGTTGATAGCTATAGCTTTCCATTGTGTTCCAATGAAATGTTGTTAACAATGTTGCTAAGTGTATTGGTTGTTATTGTTGCCTCATTTCAGTAGGGTCTGAGTCTTTGTGACCCCATTTGAGGTTTTCTTGAAAAAGATACTGGAGTGGTTTGCTATTTCCTTCTCCAGCTCATTTTATTCACTAAGAATCTGAGGCAAACAGTTAAATCACTTGCCCAGGGTCACACAGCTAGTAAGTGTCTAAAGCCACTGATCAGTGAAGATGGATCTTCCTAATTCCTAGCTCAATGTTCTATCTCAGTGGTTCTCAACCTGTGGGTTGTGACCCCTTTGGGGATCGAATGACCCTTTCACAGGGGTCGCCTAAGACCATCAGAAAACATATTTCTGATGGTCTTAGGAACTGAGACACTGCTCCTCTATTCATCTCTAGGCAAGTCTGCCCACATGCAGACATGCCCACATATGAGTATTAAAGGGTCATGGCATTAGGAAGGTTGAGAACCGTTGTTCTATCTACTGTGTTCCCTAGGTGCCCTTTTGCTAAGTGTGAGTGTGTGATAAACACATATTTATACAATTCTCACCATATGGCAAACACTTAAAAGTACAGAAATGCATAGTTATCACTAAGTTAGTATTACTAAAGACTAGAAATTATCAGCAATTCACATGTAGAACTTACAAACATACCTTTGTAAGTTCAGTTAATAAGGAACTGCCCTCTATTCTTTACAACATTTCACAGAATCAGAACAGAGGATAACTCGGTGTTGGTTGGGAATTCAATAGAAATTTTGTTCAACAGATCCTGGAAAAATGATCCCCTCTACATCTTTTGCCTTTACCTAAGGAGCTCTAGAGAAAGGAAACTCACTACATACAAAGGCAGCCCATTCTGCTTATTGGAAAATTCTCATTTAGACAGTCACAAATGACATGAAAAGTCATTTAGTTATTAATCTGTCTATATTATTAATTATTAATAAACAATAAATTATTATTCATTATTATTATTAAAACATTATTAATCTGTCTAAATGAGCTTTTTCCTTTCATGAAACCTCAATCTGTGTCTCTGAAGCTTCTATTCATTGCCCCTGGTACTTCCCTAAGGGACCAGAAAGAGCAAGATTTTTATGTGTGGACCATTCAAATACTTGAAGTTGCCTATTTGTCCTCCTCTGCTCCAGGATCTTCTCTTTTCCAAGCTGAACACGTGCAGTTGCTTCAAACAAGCTTTATATGGCATCCTCTCAGGGTCCTTTATCATCCTAATCACCCTCCTTTGGATGCTCTCCAGCTTACAAATACTCTTTTGAAAATGTGACTCAAGAACCAAACACAATACCCCAGATGTGGTTTCGACCAGGGCAGAATATACTAGGACCATCACCTCTCATCACACGAGCCTTGCTGGCTAATGTCAACAGTTGAAATGTTGACTTTAGTCATGTGTGTTCATATTATGAAAATATTTAATTGTGCTCCCGGCAAGACTATATTTATACTATGGAAAGATATGCCAATGTGATATTTACCTGCACTAGAATATTAGGATCAGGATGGTTCCCACTAAAATCATCACTTAGAAGGGGAGTGGTTCCTTATTTTTCTATGTACAAATACACATTTCCTGGAAAGTGGTTTTGAAGGCACTAACTAAATGCTTGTTGATGGAAAGTCAATGGAGCCCTTCTTGAAAGCCAGTTTTTTTTTCCTTCTGGGCTTCTCATTTGGGGGGGGGCAGTAAAAATGTGTTCTGTTTCTAGTTTATTTATTCAATAGTCACCCAAGTAAGCCATCATCTTTCAAATTCTCTAATAAATATCTTGGTTTAGTTCATGAGAAATAGATCCTTTTAAATATATGAAAACAAATGATCAACAAAAAAGACTGTCCCAGTCACTTTAATACAATTATTCTTACCACATTTGCTAATTGAGACAATTCAGCTAGAGAAACTGGTATAAATGAGGAATGTTCACAGAGTTTAGACCTCTCTTCAGCCAAAAAGGAATTACAGGGAAAGAATAATTAATTTCTCCTCTCCAGGGGTTTGTGGCTCACTTTAAATCTTTTCTTGTGTTGACCACTGATGTGTAGTCGAGCATGGGGATATTGAGTCAATGCTAAGAGCATCACACTGTTCAGTGGATTTTTTTTAAAGATAAAATATGCCTCAATTGTGAAGAGCCATCCTTTGAAAATGAAGGGGCAATAAGAGAAAGAGATGTGAGCCTCTTCTTCAGCAAGGGTACCATGTGGCTTCCGTCCTCACTCTCAGAAGGGGGTGCTGTTACCTCATTCGACTCCTGAGAAGGAAGTCTATAAATCAACAACATGACTTCAAACCTGGGGGGAAAAGGGATGCACTTTCAGTTATTTTGTTCTTTTGTAACTTTTGATGCTCAAAAATAAGATGGGTAATCTTTACGTTATAGTATGGATCTGGTATTATTCCAAAGCCCTGTAGAACTGGCAGGAGAATTCCAATTCTCTCATTTCTCCAAAGTCGGTGAGAATGGAAAAGCTATCAGCTACCAGTAAAGGGGCTCAGAGATGGCATTTAAAGCTATTTCTAACTCTTTAAGTCAAGGGAACTCCTCCCCCTTTGCCAATATTTGTCCCTTCTTTAAAAATTCAAGTGCCTTACTAAGTAAAATTAGATTAATTGTTCTATGTACTTGCCTCATTTAAATTCTTATATTGCATATGTTACTTGATATGTATGAAGTCTTTTTTGCTTATTTTATTATAACAGTTTGGAAATTAGGGGCTGCAGTTTTGTTGCCAACAATAACTCCAAGTTAAAGAGGAAGTTTGTTTCAAAGCAAAGAAAATTTACAATTGCTTGAAGTTAGAACAATGAATTTTCTCACTCTGATCAAAGCAAGCCATTTCATTTTCATGAATATTAATTTACATGGAAACTGAGACCCTGCATTTGTAAGTGTGTTTGAGATGGAAGGACATGAGTTTATGCTAAGATTTGGTTTGTTTGGGCTTCTCAACTAGTACTATTCCACTAATGGTGCTCACCATTTATTTACAAAATATAGATTTGTCATTAGTCTGTCTCAAGCTTACAGTCCATTGTTAGTGGAGTTTGGCATCTTTTTGTTTGTTTCCTTTGACATCCTTTTTTCCCCCCAATAGATATGCTTTTAAAAAACATTTTTGGTGTAGTAGACAGGTAGGAATATCTGGGTTCACTTCCAGTATATACTTCTGTCATATACTAGTTGGGTTATCTTGGACAAGTAACTTAACCACTCAACCTCTAAGCAGTTCTCCAAGATAGGAAATTACTGAGAAGGTACCAACTTGTATTGGTAAATGGAGTTTTCTCAGATGGGAATTCCCTACACCAATGAAATTACAGACCCAGTTCTTATCCTACATTTTTAAACTCATCAGAATGTTTGCCAGAAATGAATCCTAAAAAAGACTGGTGGGATTTCAGGACTGTGGTATCACCAATATAGGGAACTCTCATTACGGATCTCCATCAAAACAAACCAGAAACTTACCTATGATTTATAGTTTTGAAGGTAGGGAGAGTTTAATTTTTATCTTTGTATTGCTAGGAGCTAATAGTTCCAGGCACATAGTAGGCACTTAAGAAACTCTTTTTGATGAATCGATTGGAATTTCCTGGGGGCATTTAGAGCTTTCCCAGGGTTATATAGTTAATAGATGTCAGAGGTCGGATTTGAATTCAGGTCTTCTTGACTCCAAAACTGACTTACTGTTCATTCACATGTTGTCTCTCATGTATCCATAGTGAAGTCTCAAATTATTTTCTTAAAATTTTATTTTATTTTCAGTTCCAAATTGTTTCCTTTCCTCCACTCTCACTCACTGAGAAGACAAGATATACACTAGTCATTATATGTATATATATACATATATATACATATATATACTATATATATATACATATATACAATATATATACATATATATACAATATATATATACATATATATACAATATATATACATATGAAATCATACAAAACATTTATTTCTACATTTCCATGTTCTTTTAAAAAAGAGAGAAATATGTTTCAATCTGTACTCTGAGTCCATCAGTTCTCTATCTGGAAGTGAATAGCATTTTTCATGAAGAATCCTTTGTAATTGTGGTAGAGCATTGTAGTGATCGATTACTAAGTTTTCATAGTTGATTATCTTAATAATATTGCTTACTGTGTAAATTGTTTTCTGATTCTGCTTACTTCACTTTGCATCAGTATACATGTCTTCCCATATTTTTCTGAAGTTATGTCCTTCATCATTTCTTATACCACAATAGTATCATCCCATTCATCTAAAACCATAAGTTGTTCAGTCATCCCCCAACTGATGGACTGCCCCTCAGTTTCCAATTCTTTGGCACCTCAAAAAGAGCTGCTATAAACATTTTTGTTCATATGTATATTTCCCCTTTTCTTTTGATCTTTTTCTTTGAAAATAAACCAAAGGGTGGTATTTCTGGTTCAATGCATATGCATTGTTTTGTACCTTTGAGGGACATAGTTCCCAGTTGCTTTCCAGAATGGTCAGACTATTTCATAGCTCTATGAATAGAACATTGCTGTGCCTACTTTCTCTCATCCCCTCCAGCATTTGTCTTTTTTCCTTCTATCTTAGCCAATTTGATAGATGTGAGATGGTACCTCAGAGTTGTTTTAATTTATATTTCTCTGATTATTAATGATTTAAAGCATTTTCGTACGTCTATTGATAACTTTGATTTCTTCTGAAAACTGCCTACTCATATCCCATAACCATTTATCAATTAGGAAATGGTTCTTATCCTTAAAACTTTGGCTCCATTCCCTGTGTTTTTGAGAAATGAAACTATTATCAGAGATACTTATGGCAAATATTTTCCCTAGTTTCCTACGTTTCTTCCACATTCGGTGGTATTAGTTTTGTTCATGCAAAACCTTTTAAAATTTAATGTAATCAAAATTATCCATTTGATCTCCCATAAGCATTTATATCTCATGTTTGGTCATGAGCTCTTTCTTTATCCTTAGATATGACAATTTATTCCATGCACCACTAACTCATGATATTATTCTTTATGTTTAAATCATGCACCCATTTAAAACTTATCTTTATAAGAGGTGTGAGATCTTGGTCTTTGCTTACCTTCTGCCTAGCTACTTTGCAGTTTTTCCTGTAGTTTTTTGTTTTTATTGTTTTGGTCAAATAGTGAGTTCTTGCCCCAGTAACTGGGATCTATGATGGGGAATTGATTGTGGGTTTCTGAAAGCTAAGCTGGCAGCACAAAAGTATTAGAAAGACTTTGAATATGAATGTGGAAATAAATAATGTATCTCTTATGTGGAAAATATCCCACCTAAGTTCAGAGATGCTCCCTGTGAAAAGACTGACTACCCTAGATTTTTTTTTAGCCACCATAATTCAGGAAGATCTTCTACTAAGACATGGTAGAGGTTGTAATTTGCATCATTGGAAGGCGTGCCCACACAGGGAAAAATCACAGACTCTACAAATAACAATAACTAGCACCTATATTTCCCTTAGATTAGCAAAGTATTTTTACCTTCACAACATCCCTCTCTTTCCTTCTCCCAGAAAGTCATCCTTTATCACAAAGAATTTTTTAAAATAAAAAAAAAGTTTAACAAAATTAATACATTGAAAATTTCTTGATATTATCTGCAATGCTTGAAATTTAGGATCTCTTCACCATTGGAAAGGGAGGAGCGTGGTACCTTCTTACTCCTCTTTTTTCAGGACAGACTTGGTCATTATAATTCCAAGTATTCAGGCTCACTTGTTTTATTTTCAGCATTCTTTCCCTTTACATTGTTGCAGTCATGTATGTTGTTTCTCTGGTTCTTTTTACTGTATCAGTTCATATAGGCTTGCCCATGCTTCTTTATATTCATTTGATGAATACATTTGATTCATTCATTAGACAAATGCAAAGAAGCATGATACTTGTACCACAATTTTAGTCATTTGCCAGTCAATAGGCATTTACTTCTAGATCTTTGCTACTATAAAAAATACGGTGCTATAAATATAACAAATATCTACATGACTTTTCTTTTTATCAGTGGGTTCCTTCTAGGTATTTGTTTAGCAGTAGAATTTCTGAGTCAAAAGGTATGGACGTTTTAGTCAATTTGCCTCTTTCTAAAATACTTTCCAGAATAATTGGCTGAGATAAATACTTCATAGTCAAGAAAAAGAGAAAACAGAAAACCAAAAGCAATGTTTTCTAGACCTTTTGTTATCACCCAGGACTGGGAGTCTAAAGATTCACTCTGTTACCAACTCTGCTCCTGGCTGATGAGTCTTCTTAGGGAACTTAAGGTTCCTGACTGGCAAATAATTACTTTGCCTCCTATTTTTACTTGTCTACCTATACAGAAAATTCATGGAAAAGGAGGGTTTAATTTTGTCTATATGATTTGCATGTATTTTTTGTTACAATATACCTCAGGATAAAAAATTTTGGAAGCCTTCAGCAGCTCATTCAGTACTGACTCCTGTACTAATAATGAAGAGTGTCCTAAAATACACTTTCAGTTAGTATTTGCAAACATAAAAGCTTATTATTGTATTTGTAATTGTATTTTTTTCTCTTAAGGAAATCTGTATAGAGAGTATCCCAACTATTGTTTTGAGAATACTGTGACTAGATAAAGGCAACAGGAAGGCTTTCACCAATGGTCATGGTCTTTCCCAAAACTACTACTAAGCTGCCTACAGAATGGGTGGAGTCACCAGGGTCAGAGAATGACAGAATTTGAGAGCTGCAAGTGATCTTTAAGATGATATCACAGATGGAAGGTGGCATGATAGGTCAGTGGAAAGAGAAGAGCTTCTTTACTCAGAGAACCTAGCATCCAAAGCTACCCCGGCTAACTACTACCTGTTCTATCTGGAGCAAATTACTTCACCTTGTTAGACTTCAAATTTTTCATGTATAAAAATGAGTGAGGGAGAAGACTAGATCTCTTCTGAAATCTCTTCCTTCTCTATACCTATGCTCCAATCCAACCTCATTGTATTTAAAAAAATTTTGGAGGGGGGAAGACAACACAATTGGGGTTAAGTGACTTGCCCAAGGTCACGCAGCTAGTAAATGTCAAGTGCCTGAGGCTGTATTTGAACTCAGGTCCTCCTGACTCCAGGGCAGATGCTTTGTTCACTGCACCACCTAGACACCCTATGGTTAGATTATTCTTAAAAAGTATCATTTTTTTAAAATTAAGAAACAAAAAATGCCCCAAATTCCATTATTTTTCAAAGAGGAAAACTAAGGGTCAGAGAAATGAAATGTTTTGCCTGAATCAATAACAACAATAGCACACACACACACACACACACACACATACCATTATGTGCCAGGCACTGATAGCTTCAAAGGGGTCAACAATCTTACATTAATTAAAGTAATTCAGACAGATAAGTAGAAAGAAGTGAGTATCCAAGAAAGAATCCTAATCACCAGAACAGGAAGCACCAACATCTAGGTCACAAAGTCAGGAGACTCCTTAACAATGGCTACTCAGAGTCTCATTTAGACGGATTACAAAGAAACATTCTTCCTATAAGTGAGCCCCAAAACAAAATACCAACCGCCCACAACATATATAAATTTGACTAACAGGCTTAGATCCAGAAGGCATTACAACCTGCATGACTCAGTGCTTAATTGTCTCAGTACTAAAAGGTGTGAAAACCTCCCCCTAAACAGGCCTCCCCCTAAGCAAGTTTCTCCCTTAAGGCAACATAAATCTCCCTGAATGTATATAGTTTTTACCTGATGGGCCTTATGTGACTCAGAGTGTGTTACAGCTGTGAACTGGACCAGAGCTCTAAGCAGCAAGATATCTATAATTGAAATACCTGTGTACCTTTAGATTTGGGAAAACAGTCCCTGTTCTAAGAGGAAAAGGAGACGTATGTGGTCACATAGGCCTATTTAATAGACAGGGAAGATCTTATATTCCATTAACCCCACAACCCCATTAGTAAAAGAAAAAAGTTTTGAGTATCATCAATTATCTATTTTTATTAAAATTGTATACGTATACTAAAATTCTGTACATCATAGAACTTACAGAAAAAAGATGAGATAAAGAAGAATTATATTGCAATAAGATATATATTCTATAAAGGGTCATTAAAGAAAGAATGTAAAATTGGAGAGTAAATAACATTTTTTTTTTGCTTTTTTGGACAGGGGAAGACAGGGCAATGGGGATTAAGTGACTTGCCCCAGCTTACACAGCTAGTAAGTGTTAAGTGTCTGAGGTCCGATTTGAACTCAGGTCTTCTTGACTATAGGGCCAGTGCTCTGTTCACTATGCTACCTAGCCACCCCCTAAATAACATAATTTTAAAGCACTACTGGGTCAAAGGACAAATGATATAAACAATAGTAAATTTCATCAAAGAATGAAATTAATGAGGCAAAATACTAAAGTCTGTTAGATAAAGCAGTTCTAAGGGGAAACTTTATATCTCTAAACACTTTTAATGACAAAAAGAATAAATCAATAAATTTGTAATGAAATTTAAAAAATCTGAATTATAACAAATCAAAAATCCCTAGCCACAAGTAGAAATTCTGAAAATTAGATCAGAAATTTATAAAAATTAAAAAGACTATTCAATTAGTTAATAAAACTAGGAGTTGATTTTTTGAAAGCAAAAAGCTAATAAAGTTAGCTAACCTGATGTTTTTTAAAAAAGAAACAACAAATTGTATCAAAATTTTAAAAGGTGAGACATGAATAATAACCAAATAGGAAATAAATGAAATTATCAGGAATTATTTTGCCCAATTGTAGGCAAACAAAACTGGTGGCTTATATGAAATAAATGGAATGCTTAAAAATGTAAAATATTCAGATTAAAAACAAACCAAAAAAAAAGATTTTAAAAGAAATCCCAAGATCAGAAAATGCACTTGAGGGAAAATGCTTGTATAAAAAGAAAATAAAATTGTTACATTTTGGAGATGATATGATGGCATACTTTGGAGAACTCTAGAGAGTCAACTAAAATTAATTGAAATAACTGATAACTTTGGCAAAGATGATGGAAATAAGATAAATTCACATAAATTATTACCATTGCAAATATATAAAAAACAAAACCCAGCCAGAAAATCTAGAAGAAACAATTGCATTTAAAAGAACTAAAGAAGCTATGGAATATTTAAGTATGTATCTTCCAAAATCACTTAGGGGCTATATGAATAAAATACTCTTTGCAGAAATAAAGAGAGAATTAAATAATTGTAGAAACCTTAATTACTCATGGGTAGGGTTAAGCCAATAAAATAAAAATGACAATGCTACCAAAATTAATTTATTTAATCAGTACTGTGCCAATCAAACTCTCCAAAGAATATTTTATAGATGTAGAAATAATAATGAGATTCATATAAAGCAACAAAAGGTCAAGAGTATCAAAGTAATAATGAAAAGAAGTAAGAAGAAAGGTGTTCTATCAGTACCAGATCTCAAACTATAGTACAAGGCGGTAATCATTAAAATGATTTGGTGCTGGGAGAGAGACAGAGAGAAAGAGAGAGAGAGACAGACAGACAGAGAGACAGAGACAGACAGAGAGACAGAGACAGACAAACGTACAGAGTGAGAGAGACAGAAAGACAGAGAGAGAAAGAGAGAGAGAAAGAGAGAGAGAGAGAGAGAGAGAGAGATCAGTAGAACAGATTAGGTACACAATAGAAAGAAGCAAACTATAGCATAGGGTTTCAAAAACCCTAAGACTGCATTACTGGGAAAAAGGCTCACTATTTTTGACAAAAACTGCTGGGAAAATTGGATAAGCAGTCCAACAGAAATTAGGTTTAGATCAACACAACACTCCATGTATCAAGATAAGCTCCAAATGGATATGTGACAGATTGAAAAAAAATCACATCATAAACAAAGAAGAAAAACAAGGAAGAAATTACCTTTAGGATATATGCATCAGGGAAGAATTGATGATTAAACATGAGATAGCTGTACTTAAAATAAAATAGACAATTTTGGTTATGTAAAATCTGAAAGTTTTTACACAAACAAATCTAATGCATGGTTTTTGCCCAGAAGGAGTTTATAATCTGGTTCAGTGTTAATCTTAAAGTTACACAGAGGTTCTTGGAGTACCTCTTGCAGGTTCTTTCTGATTTATTTGCTTTAGAGTTATTGGAAAGAGAATGATGGTCCCATAGAGCAATGGTCTCCAAAATAGTTTCTATGGTCCATGGTAGGGGTCAGGAGGGGGCAAAGAATAACTTCAACTAAATAAATAATCTCAAGTAGGATATGATCTTTGGAGAATAGAATATTTGGGGAATAGAAAAGGGTTGCCTCCAGTGGTGTAATGGCTCAATACAATGGAATGTTCAATTTTCAGTGAGCATTTATACCTTGGCAATGATCAAAGTACAAATTGGGACTTGATCTGTTGTTTTGTTGATTGTCTAGGTTTATGGAAGTGAAGAAGAAAACATTAATAATACGAAATAAAAGTGTGTCCTCTGTATATTTTTCCCCCCAAAGAGCTGGTTGGTGTCAAACATTTACCAGAATACCATTGGTAGAGAATGGTAGTATAATGAAATCTAAAATTCATCCCATCCATTCCTACTCATTCTTTTCCCCTTCCCCCAAAAAACCTAACCCCATCCCCCAATATATGCTATGTGTTGGGGGATATTATTCATTGGCTGCCATTCCAGAGCAGAGTCCACTCATTGAGGAGTTCCTGGACAGCCACAAAATGATCTGGTTAAGGGAGCAGGAAGGCAGAGAGTTACTGGAGAGGGTCATTCAGGTGACTGTGCCAGCTCAGTTGATAGCCTAGATAGAGATGAGGTTATTACTACCCATATGCTGACACCAACACAGCCACAGGAGGACAATGGTGGTGGAGGGTAAAGTAGGGGAGTATTGAACAATCATGGGAGAATGCAATGATGTAGCCCACAATTGACTATGGAGGAAAAGGTTGGATAAGACCCATCTCACCATCTTCTCATTGACTGATCACACACTCTTTGGGGTTAGGACCTGGAGCAGTGGTCTCCAAAGTGTTTGTGTGGCAGGGGAGGGAATGCCTGGGGTTTTAATGGGGCTTAATCTCAGGGTGGTTATAACTTAACCCCTGCCCCTGAGTAGCTACAGTGGTCTCCATAGTTCTTCCCATCACTTACTCCTATTGGTTAAAAAAAAAGTTTTGAACATCTCTCCCTACACACACACACACACACACACACACACACACACACACACACACACACACACCCCTCTATCCATCCGTATATGTGTAAACTATAGAATATATCATATGTGGTACATACATTATAAAACAGAAATTAAATTAAACAGAAATTTAAAAGGATTAGATGATGACATAATAAATTTTATTTATTAGTGGACAAACATTTTTGCTCACACTAAATTACTAACAATTATCATATGATATATAATAAATAATAATATTTTTGTGAAATAAATGTGATGGAACATGTTTCACTATTTTTGAAAAATACTTTGTATGTTTTGGGGGATAAGGCAGACATAAATAATAATTATTTGTTTTTAATTAATTCTTAAGAAGGAAATGGCAAACTACTCCAGTATCCTTGCCAAGAAAATCTCAAATGGGGTCACATGACTGAAGCAACTTACCAACAACAATGACAATTAATTAATCATTTAATTAATGTAATCAATGTAGATAGCCAAACAGGTGAATTTTATTTTATATACATTTTTTACACTGAAAGATATATAATAACCACAGGTAATAACAGTCAGTGAATATAACAGCTTTTCAGAATCAACTATACTTTTTCATATGTAGACATTCACCATATAAAATGCAAAAACAATAGGCAAAAGTGAATCATCTTTGGTTTCCACTCAGCAGAAAGTTTTCAGTTATAATTCATTCCTCTTTATTTGGTTCTGCTTAATGGATAGTATCATAGCATAATTTCCTATTCGTGTTTTTATATTTAGATTATGTTTTTGTCTGAGCATGAAGAACAGCAAGAAGTCCAGTTCAGCTATTGTGTAGAGAGCAGGAAATCTAGCTATCCATGTATAATAAGGCTAGGTTGAAAGGTGGGGTCAAGCCAGTTGAAAAGGACTTTAAATGCCAAGTAGAATAATTCATATTTGATCCTAGGGTCATTATAGAGAGCTACTGGAGTTTATTTAGTAGGGGAGTGTTGTGTTCAGACCTCTGATTTAGGAAAACCACTTTGGCAGTTGATTGGCAGACAGATTGAAGTGGTGAGTGATTGACCAGTTAGGAAGCCCTTTCAACAGTCCAGGTTAGAGATGATAAAGACTTGAATTAGCATGGTGGCTATAAGAATGGAGAAAAGGGAATAGAGGGAAAGATGAATGAGTGAATGGATGAAAAAGCATTTAATAAACATGATGTGCCAAGTCAATGGGCAAAGTGTTGGGAATATAATACAAGAGGGATGACCGTTCATACCCTTAGCTTCTAATTGAAGAATAAACACAAATAGAGTCATTGTGGCCAGGGTGGGGTATTTTGGTTTGCAAAGCTAAAGGGCTAAAGGGATAGTAAGTGAGGAAGAAGATTTATACATCCTTTCAAGTAATAAGTAGTGTTGATTTGATTATGATTCCAGAACTAGAAGGAGGTGAAGGGTGGGGTATAGTGTGCCAGTGAGGTGGCAAGGTAGCAAGTGAAGAGATGGCCAGTTTGGATGTAGTGGGTACTTACCAATTATAGTAACAGAATATAACTTCCCAGATGGAAGTTTGGACATGAAGAGGTCAATGGGCATAGGCCATTGTGTCTGGTGGGGATGATAAGGGGACAGATAAGAAGATGGTCAAGGGAATAGAAAGGTGTTGTAGAGGTAAAAATTATAAGATTTACCTACCACCTGTCCGAAGTGAATTGTTGGTTGGGTGACTAAAAGTGAGAGGATGATAACAAGAATAAAAACAAGCATGACACCAAGCTGGATGTGAGCTGGATGTCTAGGGGGATGGTAGGACAGAATGGATGTCTAGGACAGAAAAATGGAAGCTTGGAAATGGAGTAAGTTTTGAAGAAAGATAGCATAATGAGATCTGCCATGGCAGATCACAGCCTGTCCATGCCTGCTTACCCTGTGTGACTCATTCTTTCCTTTTCAAAATGTAAAAGGAGTGAGGTGTTTTTTTTCTTCTGTTATTCATAGGTCACTGCTCTAAAGTTCAGTCAACCCTCTAAGTGGTGTATGCTGTAGCCACAAAATTATCTGAGAATAAGAGAGGACATGATAAGTAAAGGTAGACTTTTGCCCAATGGAATTTTAGGTTGAAACTCTCCTGAAAAACCAATGCCCAGCTCAGAAAGGGGTGAAAGAAAGGTTAGGAGCTTGTACAGTGATGACAGCAGAGAGAGTCGAAGATTGCTAAGAAATAATGGGTAAAGGTAGGTATGGTTATCATGGAACCAGGAGGTAGGATATAACCAGAGATATTCTGGTAAACGTCTGACACCAACCAGCTCTTTGGGGGAAAAATGTACAGAGGACACACTTTTATTTTGCATTATTGTTTTCTTTTTTACTTCCTTAAGCCTAGACAATAAACAAAACAACAAATCAAGTCCCAATTTGTACTTTGATAATTTCCAAGGTATAAATGCTCATTTTGAAAACTGAACATTTTATTGAGCCATTATACCACTGGAAGACAACCCTTTTCTATTCCCCAATTGGGTGATCATGTGCTCCTTGAGGTTATTCTTTGCCCTTCCTTGACCCCAAATGTGGGCCATAGAAACTACTTTGGAGACCATTGCTCTATGGGACCATCATTCTCTTTCCAATAACTCTAAAGCAAATAAATCAGAAAGAGCCTGCAAGATGTACCCCCAAGAACCTCTGTGTAACTTTAAGATTAACACTGAACCAGATTATAAGCTCCTTTTTGGCAAGAACCATGCCTTGTATCACCACAGGTCCTTGTAATACTTAGCACAATGGTGGACATATAATACATCTTCAGGAAATACCTGTTGGTTGATTGATACTTGCTTCTTCCTTATAGATCAGCAGGAGGGAATGTTGAGCTTCCAAATAATGAGTTAACTAGTTCCATGTGTATACAATTTGGGGAATGAAGTTTTTTTCAGCATCTCAAAGTTTATACTGAAAATAAGTGTTATTTAATACACACATGTACAATTTTAAGTTTACACTGAGAATAATAAATAGCTATTGGCTACATATGAAATACTTTATTTTTAAACTTAAATTAAGAATTATACAGACTAACATACACAATAAGCACCAAATATATATGTAAGGTAAAAAAATAATTTCAGAGACAATTATATGTAAAAATTTTAAGGTACCAAAACAAAAATCATTGCTCAGAAAATAAGCGTGTCTTATGCACAAACATATCTTAGAAATGCATTTCCTAAAGCACAGACCAGATCACGTCACTCCTTCCCGCCTCCTTCTGCCGCCTCCACACATTCAGTAAATTCCAGTGGTTGCCTCCAGGATCAAATAAAAAATGGTCTAGCATTCAAAGCCCATCATAACCTGGCTCCCTCCTACCTTTCCAGTCTTTTTCTACCCCACTTCTCAACACATACTTTTTGATCCACTGACACTGGACTCATGGCTCTTCCACAAACAAGATACCCAATCTCTAGTTTTCTCCATCTGTGCCCTATGCCTGGAATGCTCTCCTTACTCAGTTCTGATTGTTGACTATCCTGGTTTCCCTTAACTCCCAACTAAAATCCAGTCTTCTAGTGGAAGCTGCCACAAATTTCTCTTAATTTAATATTTACCCTCAATATAGCTTGTTTTGTAAATATTTTCTTATCTCTCCCCATAGACTGTAGGCTCCTTGAGTTCAGGGAATATCTTTTGCTTCCTCCTGTATTCCCAGGGCTTAGCAGAGAGTCTGGAACAAAGTAGAAGCCCAATAAATATTTATTGAATAATTGATGGATAAAATCATAGGGCTATAGAGCTGGAAGGAACTTCAGAGGTCATCTTGTGAATTTCTACCCAAATCCCTTCTATAATATTCTAAGCAAGGGGTTATGCAGCCTTTGCTTAAAAGCTTCCAATAATGAAAAACATACCATCCTCCATGGGAATTCTTTCTGGACAGCTCCAAGTGTTTCAATATCTTCCCTTATGTTTGCTTAAAAAAAAAAGGTCTCCCTATAACTTCTACCCATCGCTCCACTTTCTGTCTTTTGGGGCCAAGCAGAGCAGGTCTTGAAGGAAAAGTCAAACCACTCCAGTATCTTTGCTAAGAAAACCCCAGATGTGGTCAGGAAGAGTCATATATGGCTGGAAAACAGTTGAATGACAGAAAGAGCAGGTCTATTCTTATTTTTAGATGATAACAGCCTTTAAAACATTTGAAAATAGTAACTGGATAACCTTCCTATGACATAGATGTCCTTTTTTAGACATATTCCAAACTGGTCCATTCTACATCCCTTTTAAAATATGTCACCCCAAAGTGGTCATCAGAGTACTCTAGATGTGATTTGACTAAGTGCTTTAAGGTTTGCAAAACACTTCACAAATTTTATTTCATTCTACCCTCACAACAATTCTAGGAGATTGGGGCTATTTTTATACCCAATTTACTGATGAGGAAACAGAGGCAGACAGAGGCTAAGTGACTCGCTCAAGCTCATACAGCTAATTTGAAGCAATTTTGAAATCAGGTTCTATTAAATCCAGGTCCAATGTTCTATCCATGGTTACCCCAATTAGAGCAGAATACCCAGGTACTATCACTTAATTTATTATTTATTGTTGTTGAGTCATTTTAGTTGTTTCTGACTCTTCATGATCCCATTTGGGTTTTTTCTTGGCAAAGATACTTAGAGTAGTTTGCCATTTCCTTCTCCAGTATATTTTACAAATGAGAAAACAGAGACGAACAGAATTAAGTGACTTGTCCAGGGTCACACAACTAGTAAGGCTAGATTTGAACTCAGGAAATAAGTCTTCCTAACTCCAGGCCTGGGCCTCTATCCACTGTGCCACCTAGTTGCTCCACCATGATTTAATACTTTCTATTAAAAAGCCAAGATTCCTTCTTTCATTCCTTCCTCCCTTCCTCCCTACCTTTCTTCCTCCCTCCCTCCCTTCCTTCCTTCCTCCCTCCCTTCCTTCCTTCCTTCCTTCATCCCTTCCTTCCTTCCTTCCTTCCTTCCTTCCTTCTTTCCTTCCTTCTTTCCTTCCTTCCTTTTTCTGTGTGTAACATTGTATTGTTGGTACTTATGGCATCTCAGTTCACAAGAATTTTTTTAATGAGCTACTTTTCATCCATATCCCCCCTAATTGAAGATGCTTGTTGTTTTACATTTCAGTTCAACATCCCAACATATTTCGATCTTTTGAGACAATGACTGTCATTTTCTGATCCTCCTACCTTTAGATCCTCCACAAATGCCAACAAGCTTTCTGAAATCTTGTGTATAGAGTTCAACAAACAAATCACCCTTAAAGAGCTTCTATAATAGCACTAAATATTAAAGAGACGCTGACTTTGACTTAAAGTGTCAAGCCTGGAGTCAGGAAGACTCATCTTCCTCAGTCCAAATCCAGCCTCAGACACTTTGGGCTAGTCACCTCACCCTGCTGACCTCAGCTTTTTTTTCTTTTCTAAAATAAGCTGGAGAAGGAAATGGCAAGCCCCTCCAGTATTTGTGCCAAAAAAACCTTCAAATGTGGTCATGAAGAATCAGACACTACTAAACCAACTCAGCAACAACAACATTGACTATTTGGATGAAATTTGCCTGAGAAAAATGTAGGATTATATAATCAAACAATTGATTAAAGAAATCTTTGCCTCAGTCTGAATTTAGTCTTCCTAGTCACAGACTTATTCTTCAGAGCTGGAAGGGAGCATTTCATCTAAATACCTTATCTTGCAGAAAAGGTCTAGAAAGATTGTGATTTTGCTCATTGTCACGTGGCTAGTGGATAGCAGAATAGGGACAAGAAACCAAGTCTTCTGACTTGGTTTCCAGGTTCTTACCAATGTGACACACCACAATTAATTTTTTAAGTGTGGCAAACAACAACAAAACCTTAGTTCAAACTATTCTGGCATGTCCCTAAACTGATAAGAATGTCATTGTCTTTATTTACACTAATTAAAGGAGATGAATCTTTCTTCCAGCATATCTATTATATGTGATACACATGAATGAATGGTAGGGATTGAAAAAGGAGTGAAACCAAGAGGCCTTCTGTGCCCAAGGAGCATGGCTATTGCTTAAACATCCAAATGCATTCCTGGGTTTCAATTGAATGCTGAAAATGATGCTTTTAATTCCTTCTTTCTTAGTAACCCATTTATTTCACAAATAATTTTACTGAAGTGCCATTAAAAGCGTCCTGTAAGTCTCATGGCTAAGAAGTGGGTCATTCATCATTTCTACGTTAAAAGAAAACAATACCTTGTTTGGCACCAAGAAAAAAAAAGAGGATGTTGGAGATAGGATAACAAGACACATTTCTACATAATGCTTTAAGATTTTTTTTTTTGTGGTTTGGTCATTTTTCAGTCATGTCTGACCCCATTTAGGGTTTCTTGCAAAGATATTGGAGTGGTTTGCCATTTCCTTTTCCAGCTTATTTTACAGATAAGGAAACTGAGGCAAACAGGGCTAAAGGCCTTGTCACAGGGTCACACAGCTAGTGTCTGAGGTCAGATTTGAACTCCAGAAGATGAGTCTTCCTGTCTCCAGGCCCCACCCTCTGTCCACTTTGCCACTCCGCAGCTTTAAAGTTTACAAAGTTTTTCTTACAACAGTCCTGTGAGGTCAATGGTATAAGGATTTTTCTTCTAGATTAGACGTGGGATTTCATTTATTGTTGAAACCCCTTCCACCAGTACAGAGAGTGCAATTCCTCAGCAACTTAGAGTCTAAGAAAGTTGACAAGTATACTGAAAAGTTAAATATGACTCACTCAGCTAGTACATGTCAGAGTCAAAGAAATAATAATTCATACTTATGCTATCTGTGAGGTCTTCCAAGACCAGACTTCTGTCTAGTCTGCCAAATTGGCTCCCACTATAAACATTATTATTTCAATTTTACAGGTGGGAAAATTGAGGCTCAAAGAACTTAAGTGTTTTATCTATCATAGTTCATCTACTAAATTCCAGAGTTAGGAAGCAAATCTAGAGTCAGTGTGGTGTAGCAGATGGGATGCGGTACTCGGAGTCAGGAAGGCATGGATTACAATCCCACCTCAAATGTGTACTAATGGAACGAAACTGGACACATTCTTCCACCCCTCTGTGCCTCAGAGGGCATCCTCTGTTATATAATCTGTTAGATTCTCCTCTGTTAATCAAGGGCAGTGGATTTAGTGTTTTTTGAGGCACATTTGACATCTAAGTCTATATTCCTGTGCTGGTTCTGGTTCTATCTATTCTATCACAGCACAAAAGAGAGAGAGGATGTTTGGTAACAGCAAGATTTGTTCTGATGATGTATTTCTCATCTAAGACTTTCATAGTAATTTACAAGCATTATCCTATTCATCTCTACTGAATACGTATAGACAGAAACAAATTCATTATCTACTTATTCGGAAAGAAAGGGTTATTAGTTTCTTTAACCTCCAAAGGATATTATTTTTATTTGAACTATTTATAGAATGGACTATTTATAGGATAGTTATTTGGCCTATTTATGAAATAGTCATGAATAAAATGTAAAGTGGTCACTGAGCTCTGAATAGCTCAAGGTGCTTTAAAAAATATAAGTAAATGGGTACAAATCTTCATCACTCTCAAGTTAAAACCAGAGGTAAAGGTGGCACCAAAAATGGAAATGAGGGAACCTTGAAGAAAGGTCCTGCCAAGGTGTGGAGTCTACTGTCTCTGAACTTGCTAATGACTACAGGAAGGAAAGAAAAGACTTTTTTTTAGTGAGATCTTTGAAACTGAAAGAAGCAAAGGTAGGAAAAAGGCAAAAAAGCACAATCTTAGGCTAACAATCCAAAGCAAATGATGTGTACAAACATAAACTTAATAAGTTGGATTTAATTTAGGCCCATTTCAGATGAGTCCTGGCATACACAGTTTGCTTTTACACCCTCTTTGTTTCTGGATTTGTGAAAGAGAAATAAATTAGGTTATTTCTGGGCCTGACTGTTCCACAGATTTCTCCCTTCCCTGCGAGGCTGAATTTGTTCTCTGATTTTCCATATAAGTTGGATTATATGATGTTATAAAACTCTACATGAGACTTGGCAGCAACTCGTTTTCAAATTCTACCAGACATTCTAGTGGAGCATAAACAGTTAGTGACAATTGGGAATTCCACACTATAGAAAACAGGAGATGGGGGCCTCCTCGGCCAAGGATTTAAAATTATAGGATCATTGACCTTAAATGATTTACGTAGCCTGGGAATTCTACAGCTAAGCAGGGCTTGGAAAACCATGAAAGCAAATGACAAGTAGGGAGGACTGAACCCTTCTTCTGGTTTTCCTGCTGATTTCCAGTGTGGTTTCAATCAAAGTACAGGTAGCAGCTTGAAGAATGACAGCTCATCGGCTCTGTATGCCTTTGTATAATGAGATTATACTTCACGACAGTAGTGAATTTGACTTTCACATTATGGGATATGAAGCATGCATTGCAATATGAACAAGGAAGAAACAAATGAAAAAGATGGGAAAAGTCAGGGTCTTTTATATTAATTTTCCCAAGGAATCAGCATCTTTGGAAGACAAAAAAATCAAATTGGAAATTAAAAAAAATCTAAGTACTAATTCCCATAAACATTGTTGTCCATGGTGGGGGGTGGGGGGAGAAGGAATAAGCTAAAAAAATCATGAAAATCTCAGATAACTATTTTCCTTGCACAAGACTTATTCTTATAATATTACTGCATTTCAAAAAATACAATTTTAGAAAAAAAATGAACTATAGCTTTTTGCAGTGATAGGCGACAGGTCAGAAAAGCATTTCAGAATAATTTTACACCTTTTAACCTTAAAAAATACTTTGCTGACAATTGAGAAAAGGCCTTAAAAGAAGCTCTGATAGGCATTCTCACAGCAGGGTTGCCATGTCCCATCACATAGCAGAGGGTTTCTGCATAATGTATCCTGTAATAAGAAGTGTACTGCAAATCACAAAGGTTGAGTAGCAGTTTTAAGAAAGTAATCCTTGGCATGAACTGCCATTAATCATGACACTGAAAGTTTGTTATATAAAACTCTTTAGAAGACATCAAAAAGGTAAACTGCTTAAAATTTTGATTTGAGCCGGTAAAATAACTACTTTGTCATCAGAATTTGTCTGCATTTAAATATATATTTAGTATTCTCTGTTTTTCATTTTTGTACATGCTTGGACAGTCTCATTAAATGAAAACTCTACACAGCTTAGTTAAATGAATGGCACTTTCCCTCCGTCTATTGCTGAAAAATGGTAATTGTTAGAAAACTGGTGTAACAATTACCAGTGATAATTATGAATGCTAATACGATGGTTGATAACTCCACGTTTTTCCCAGTTGTGAATCCTATTGAAAATTCAGTAGAAATTCAACAATATTGCAGTATAACAAAGAGAAAAACCATCTATCATGAAAGGGCTCACTCTAATTCATCTCTTCATGCCTGTTGGAATGGAAGCCAGTGATGAGGCAGGCAAAACTCAGTCTCCCCTCTCTGCAGATGATAATTGGGAGTGGCCTTTATGTTAATTTCACCAAAAATATTACTGAAGGAAAAAAGAATTCAGAGGCTCATTTCCCAACAAGCTCATTTTCTGAGCTCAGAGTGCAATCAGTGATGTCTTTAGTGGCCCTGAGGATTGCTGTTAAGCTCTCCTTTCATTAAGAATGAAAATGTTTCAAAATGGGCTCTGTTCCTTTCTTATGTGAAGTAGGTTTAATTAAACTGGAGCAAACTTTAAGGCTCAAGTCTTTGATTTAACCTGCTATCAAAATATATTGCATATATTTATTTATAAGAGATAGGCTAGGGTACCGCATTCTGGTTTGTTTGTTTGTGTGTGTATGTGTGTGTTTTTTTGCTTTTTTGCTTTTTTTAGCCTGAAAAGTCCTGCAATAAGATGCAAACATAAAAGTTCAAGCTCCTCCCTAATTACTCTAGCCCCCTCTGTTCCCTCTCCCTCCACCAGCACATTCCCAGTTCAGATAATTTTTATTAAGAATTGTTAGGGATGTGTTCCAAATTTTCTTCATTCTTGCTCTGTGTACTCCTCTGAGTGCCCTGTTTTTTGCAAACATAATGTTTCATCCTAATGGCTTTTCAGCAGAGATTTTTCCTCTCTTCCCTTCAAAGCACCCCTTCATCCCCTCCAAAGTATTTGTTAAACAAGAGAGCAGCTTTAAGCATGCGTGCAGAGCCTGACTGTTGGAGGACCATTGCCAGAGTCTGGCTAACAGCATTCTATTAGCTTGTGCTCTCAGGAATTAGAAGCTTTTCTTTCTTTTGTGATTAATTCATTTTTTAGATGGGTCTCCCATGAAACTCAAGGAATGAGAGTTGAAGTATGTGAGCTTATGGCCATGCTGGTGGAAGATGTGCTTGTAGAAGGGAAAACATAATTTTTTATATGTGGTTTTAGGGGATGTTGTTTCTGGATCTAGATTAGTCAGTATGTCTAACTTTCTTTTTGGTTCAAGAAGGTGTTTTGAGGGGGCTTGCTACTAAGAGATCAAAATAGTTTGATGTGCCTGAGGCTTTATATTAATGAAACAGACCAACTCAACATTAAACACCTACTGAGTGCCTGGCACCAGGCTAAACATTGGGGATAAAAAGACTGGTAAAAAAGCCTTTGTCCTCAAGGAACTTACAGTTTAATTGGGGAAACAACATGTAAACAACTAAGCCCAAACTTAAATTGGAGATAATCAATAGAGGAGAATGCTCTTTATTCTTCAATTGAATAAGCTAATTTGACATGATGTTTCATGGATTCTTGCTTCATCATGTATAACAGAAAAAAAGGTTAGAAAATAAGACTCTTTCCCTCATTTATGCCTCACTCCTCATTGTCACACATACAGGCTGGGCATGTTTGTGACTGTGTATTGGGAAACTGGTAAGCTACTTGTTTACTTTTCTTTTTCCCTGGGCAAATTTAAAAATAAAATAAAATCACCTATGACACAAAGAGAAGTAAACGCACTAACAAAGTTTTCTGCATTATATATTAATCAGTTAGTTTGAGGAAATATAAAACTAGTCGCTGAAAGGCAACTATATTGTAGCTAGAGAGAGCTAGCCTGAGTCTCCTAGGCTACTCTAAATTTTGAGTACAGATCTGCATCAGTGAAGGGACTTTCTTTACTAGAAGTTCTCTACACTAGAAAAGTCATAGGTCTATTCAAATGAAAGAATAAGTGTTACGCCAGTTAGATGGGGAACTAGAGTTATTTTCAAACAAACTCATTTTTAGAGGGAGAGGAAATCGTTGATTATTTTTATTATATTAAAAAGTTACAAGTTTCTCCTCTGAACAAAATTTCTTCTTGTAGAAACTATGGGTCAGGGTCTTCAATTTTGCATTCAAGGCAAATTCTTGTTTTCAACTAACTTTCAACAGAAGAGCTACTAATATAATTCCATTTCCTGGACAAACAGCACTGGAATATTCCAACCAATTACTTGATATATGCATCTTCTTAAGGTTCTTCATCAGCTTCTTTAGTTGAAGCAGTCTCTTCCACAGCTCCTAAAATCATGTTTAAATACCAACTGCAGGCAAGTAATCAGCTTCATTTCTCAGACATTTCTTATAAACTTCTAAATTGAGGTTAATGAGAGCCAGTGGCTTCTTTCCAATGTTAGTATTTTCTTGATGGTCTTCATTATTCAACATATTCCAAATCTATCCTCTTTTCCTTCTTCTTGAACTTGTTTCATATTTATGTCATGGTTTCCTGGGACTCAGATGCTAACTAAATTGCCAGTATCACGAAAATGTCTGGTACTATGTATGTAATAATAATAATAACTTTTAGCTATCAAAGCTATATAAAATGCTTCAAATCACTAATACCTAGAGAAATATAAATTCAAGCAGTTCTGAGATTCAGCCTCACACCCACCAGGTTGACAAAGATAACAAAAGAAGACAATGATAAATGTTGGAGGGGATATGGGAAAACAGGCACAGTAATGTACCATTAGTAGAGCTTGCATTGTTACAGCCATTTTGGGAAGTGATGAGGAATTATTCCCCAAAGTTATTAAGATACATATAATATGTTTATTTGACTTGATTATGCATATTTGTTATGAGGGCCTTTTTATTATTCAATTTTGGGAATAGGGGGAACAAGAGATAAAATGCTTGTAAAATCAGTGCTAAAACAGATTAACATATGAATAAATAAAGATATCAAAAAGTAATATATAGCACTTTAAATTTGGTAAGTAGTTTACATATTTCATTTCATCCTTACAACAATCTGTCAAGAAAAGGGCTATACTCCTTGCTTTATAAGGACTGAGGCAAGGGGAAGTTCTGTGATTTGCCAAAGGTCACATAACTAATTATCTTCTGGACTCCCAATCCAGTGTTCTTCATTACACCACCAAGGAACAGCATGTGGTGGGTCAAAGGTATCCTGTCTGGGTGTATAGTTGTCAGAAAAGGAATGAAATATGCCTGGCTTTGGAGTCCTCAAATAAAGATGCTGGGAGAAGTCATCTGATCAAAGGCCATAGGGGTTGAGGATACTTTCAGTGGGTAAATTCCAAGAAATGTTTACTTCCTAAGTGTGGCATACAGGGTTGGCTAGGTGATGCAGTGAATAGAGCACTGGCCTTGGAGTCAGGAGGACCTGAGTTCAAATCTAACCTCAGACACTTAACCCTTCTAGCCATGTGACCTTGGGCAAGTCACTTAACCCCAATTTCCCTGCCTTCCCCCTTCCAAAAAAACCAAACCCACAGTGTGGCATACGGACTAAGTGGTTAAAAGAAGGAAAACAACTAGCAAATTAGTGAACTATTTTTCTGTTTTCACTCTTATTATTAGAACTAATTACATAGTCATATGCCAAGGTTTAGAAGTGGTAGCATGTGAAAGAATTGACTTCTAAATGCAAGACTTTTGAAATTCAGTAATTCTTATGAAATTCTAACAACCTCATTTACTAAGCCTCTATGATCAAGATTATTATTATATAATAATCTCTGGAAACAGAAATGCAGACAAGAGCACAATGCTTGAATTGGCTAATTGTTCTCCCCTGCTATGGGCAGGGCACTAATTGATCCCCCTGCCTCTAGACTCTTTCTCTTTTCCAGTTTATCCTGCAATACTATAATAGGTAGGTATCTTTAAAACATAGCTTGAATCATGCCACCTTCCAGCTAAAAATACTTTAGTGTTTCCTTATGAATTACAAAAATAAAGTCCGAACTCTTTAGCCTGGCATTCATGGGTCTCAATAGCATAGCTTTAATTTACCTTTCCAATATTAGTTCCAATTATTTTCCTACATACACTGTAAAACAATGCCAGGTGTATTCCCAGCTTTCATGCCCTGGCTATCTCCCAAAGTTTTATCCTTAACCTTCTTCTCCCTACGAGTTCTCTTCCTTCATGATCACACCTACTCTTCCTTTTCAGTATCTACTCACCTATATGCAGATGGTTTTCACATTTATATACCCATCTTTTCTGTTCACCATTAGTCCCCCAGTTTCCAAAGCCTAGATATATCTTCTTGACAGTCCTGGTGACATTTCAAAGTTAACATTTCTAAAACTGAACCCATCCCTTCTCCCTAAAACCTGTCTCTTTTCTGAAGTCCCTGCTAATGATACTGTTATCTTCTCAGCCACCTACTTTCAAAACCTTGAAGGCATTTTTTAACTTTATTTTCCCCCCAATATCTAAATAGTTACTAATTCCTCTAAATTAGGGTAGCTTTATTCTTCCTTTCATTTCCCATAGCCTATCTTGAGCTCCTGTTTTCTCCTGATTGAATCATCATAAATAACGAATATCCTGCCTCCTATTTCTCTCCTGTATGGTTCATCTTTCATACCCTTTCCAAAATAACGAACAATTTTTACCAGATCAGACACACATATCCAAATCTGTTGACAAATCTTGTTCTTCTGGGCTGGGCCTGACTCAGGCCAGTTCCCTGGTAGTTTAGGTTAGACAGTGGAGCAAAATGAGACCTTCATAAATCATTCAACAGTTGAAAAAGGAAGATTTATTTAGCCATAGCAGAAGGATATTCACCGAGGTGAGATGTCTCACTGAGTTCAGAACTCTTTGAGTTGATGCACTTGAGCAAAATTCCCTTTTAGGTGTTAGCCATCATGTTCTACCAACCAGACAACAGAGCTTCACCTACCTTCACTTTGTTGTTCAACCATGTCTGACTGTTCATGACCCCATTTGGGGTTTTCTTGGCAAAGATACAGGAGTGATTTGCCATTTCCTTCTCCAGTTCATTTTACAGATGAGGAAACTGAGGCTAACAGAGTCATACAGTTTATAGTGTCTGAGACTGAATTTGAACTCATGAAGATGACTCTACCTGGTTCCAAGCCCAGTGCTTTCCCGACTGCACCATCTACCTTCACATCCTTGCTCCAATGACCTCTTCTCCCCAATCACACAGCTACCAACTTGGTACAGACCCTCATTACCTCACTCCTAGACTACTGCAAATGCCTTCTGGTTGTTCTCTTTGCCTCAAGTTGTTTCCCATTCTGATCCACCCTTTAGTATTATTTTTCCTAAAGTATAATTCTGACTATGTTACTCCTTCTACACAAAATCTCCAAAGACTCCCCATTACTTCCAGGAAAAAATACAAAATCTTCTGATATTTAAAGCTCTTTACAACCTGGCCCTTTCCTATCTTTCTAGTTTTCTTATATTTATCTCACATTGGCATACAATTTAGTAATATTGATAATTTTGCTATTCCTCTGTCTCCTGACTGTGCTTTTTCACTGGCTGTCCAGCAATCCTGGAATGATCTCCCTCTTTACCTATGACTTCCTTCAAGACTCAATTCAAATCGGACCTTCTTCGAGAGGCCTTTCCTCAAACTCCCTCCTTTCTCCCCTCTTACACACTGCTAGGACCTGGCCTCTCTAATTTGTATAAATCTTGTATGTGTATAGTCATTCTTTGCATCATGTCTCCAGTATTAGAGTTTAACTCCCTGAGGGTAGGAACTGATTTTTTTATTCCCAGTGCTTAGTACAGTGTCTAGCCCACAGGCTTAATAAATGCTTATTGCCTGACTGAGCTCCTTTTGATCAAAGGTTTCTAATAACTTCCCATTATCTATAATCAAGAATCTGGTTCCAACCTATGTTTGCAGTTTTCTTTCATATTTCTTATTTCATATAAGAAATATTTATTTCATATTCATATTTCTTCTTTAATTCACTCAACATTGCAACAGAAGTGGTCCCATTGCCATTTCTCAATCTAATGTTGTATTCTCTGTATCTGTATCTTTCCATCATCCTATCCTGTTCCCAGCCCTCCACCCAGTACAATGTCCTCACAGATCATACCATTAGAGACCAGGGCTCTTCTCCCTTCTGTGCGAGAATTAATCCCCTCAATTTTGGAAATCCTGTCTTGGGAGTGGGCAATACTTACTGATGAATTGGTGAGTAAGTGATTTCAAAATTCACCATTATATCTAGCCAACTTACTTTATTTCACATCCCACCTCAATGAGTTCAGCTCCTATCTCCCAATAATGAAATCAAGGGCATGATAATTGCCACTTACTGTTTTAGTCACTGTCTCTATGACGTCTGAGATACTTCCTTTCCTGGCCATCATTCCCAAATATTCCCAAAGTCTGTCTTCAAAGGCAAGTACTATTATTATATTCTCAGAATCTTGTACTGTGCCTGGAACTCACATTGTAAACACATTATAATTTTTTTTTCATTTGTTCATTCATTTATCACATGTAATCCTTCAGTCCAGGAAGATACTCCCTACATATCTCATATCTGTTGAAATCCTTTCCTTCCTTTGCAAACTACCTTCATTGAAGCCTTCTCTGATCCTCCTAGGTAGGAGGGACGTTATTAGTGGCAAGAAGGCCAGGTTCTTTCTGAACACAACTTCAAGAGAAATGTACCTCTGGTAAGACAGCACACCAATGCAAATTTCAACCCATCTCTTAGAATGAAATCCTGTTGAAGGAAGGAACACTTTTCATTTTGGACTTTTATCCCTACTAGTCTACCACAGGGCCTAGCAAAAAAAACCCCCAAGGAATTTAATTAATATAAATAGGGTGAACAGAACAGAATGGAACAGACTAGAGTAGAACAGAATGAAAGGAATTCCCCTTCCACTGGCCTTTCATTTCATTCTAAATAGCCTTGTTGACACATACTACATTTTTTTCAGAAAATATTTTATTTTAAATTTAATATATTTTTTGTTGCATTTTAAGTTCTGAACCATTTCCCTCCCTCCCCATCCTGTACTAGAGAAGGTTATGATTTGGGATAGATAGATAGATAGGTAGGTAGATATAGATAGATAGATAGATAGATAGATAGATAGATAGATAGATAGATAGATAGATAGATATAGGTATAGATATTCATGATCCCACTTTTGGTTTTCTTGAATATGTATGTATACATACATATAAAAATTATGTATATATTTATATATAAATGTATATATTATATATTTATGTATATAAATATGTAATACCAGCACATATTACATTCTAGGTTGTTTATATACCTGCTGATTTGGAGTTAGGTCTCTTACTTTTTCTTCATATTACTTACCTTTATATATGTTTATGTCTTGTTTCCCAAACTAACTATAAGCTCTCCAACTAACTACAAGGGAAAAGGTAGTGTCATAATTCTTTATATCCTTCTCATAGTGTCTGGCATAATGTCATGATCATATTAGTTATTTTATAAATGTTTAATGCATTAATAATAAAGTTATAACAATGGTACACAATGGTCATTTTCTGGTACCACAATCTGAAATGAGATTCTGATGCAAAATTTTCTGGGAGAAGTCAGTGACTTGCTCATGAACTATGTTCTTCATAGAACTGTGGATAGAAAGCAGGTTTCTTAAATGTGTCATTCATTGGTCATCACTACTTTTACTTATAGGTTATCACTTCCCCCCCCCCCAATTGTGTGTGTGTTATATAAAATTTTGGACATCTCTATCTTGAATTCAAAGGGAACTAGCTCTAAGGAAAATTATATTTTGCCATCTGTTTTAATGATATTTAAAAGATCAACACACATGAAATGAACTCTGCTGCTGCAGCATGAAGTGAATTGTTGGAAGATGTCCTTTTGTTCAGATTTCAAAATATTTTTGTGACCCCAGAGAATCAAAAGCAGGAATGACAGGAGAGAAATTGTATTTGTCTCTTTACTTCTCTTAAGGATGGTCATGGTGATAGGAAACTTGTTTTCTTCAACTAAGATCAAGAACAATTCCAGGAATATGTTATAGTTAGAAATAGAAAAAATTAATCAGGGACATCCGGTTTCTGGTTAAATGGGGGCAATTATACTCACCTTGATGAAGTGGGTAATTAAGGCACAACATCAGTGATTTGTGTGCATCCATCCTCATATAGTTCCCTATACACTAACCTGGTAGAATGGATAACTGAGACTATGATCAATTATTAGCATAATAAATCATGATACTTTCTCCTACATTATCCAGAGAACTTATGAAAAACTGAAATGTTTTTGCCTGAATTGTTTGCATATTTATTTGAGTTCTCAAGTTTTGTCAAGACTTACAAATATCAGATTTCAGATCTTATGCAATCATTCTGCTGGTCTCTCAAACTAATTTTAACTCTGATTTTATGTTACCAGACATAAACACTCCTTCCTTGGCTTCTGCAATGCAGCTGTCTCTTGCTTTTCCTCCTACTTATCTGATGACTCCTTCTCCCTCTCCTTTCTAACCTGGAAGTGCTCTTGTCTTGTCTTGTCTTGTCTTGTCTTGTCTTGTCTTGTCTTGTCTCCTCTCTTCTCCCCTATTTCCTCTCCTCCCCTCTTCTCCTCCCTTCCTTCCTCTCTCTCTCTCTCTCTCTCTCTCTTTCTCTCTCTCCCTCATTTGAGACACCATCATTCCCACAGTTTCCTTTCAGCTCCAACCATGCATTGCCAGCTGCTTTCCATAGGCATTTCAAATTCAACATAACCAAAATGGAACTTCTTCTATTTTCTGTTAAACCTACTCTGCTTCCAAGCTTGGCTCTTTCTGTTGAGTGGAACACCATCCCTCCCAACACCCAAATCTGTAACCACTGAGTCATCCTTGAATTTTCCCTCTCCCCCATAACCAGTCATATGCTAAATTTTAGCAATTCTACTTCCATATCATCTCCTTTCTCCATTCAAACAGTCCCCATCCCATTTCATTTTTATCATTTTTTTTGCCTGGGCTACTATAATAGTTTCCAAATCCATCCCCCTGCTTCCAGTCTCTCTCTTCTCTAATACATTCTCCACATTGTTCCAACATAATCCTCTTAAGGCACAGGTCTGACCATATTGCTCCACTATTTAAAAACCTTTAACGGCTCCCTATTGCCTACAGAAGTGGTTCCCATTTAGTAATGTACAAACCCCTTGGGGGTTTATGACAATGGTCTAAAGGGGTTCATGCTAAAAAAAACTCCAACTCATTCATGATGTCTTACATAGAATATTATGAGTAATATATTAAATTTCTAAGATAAGGGGTGCAAAACACATTTTAGTTGTGTTTTTGAAGGAGATTCATTGAACAAAAATGTTGTAAAACACTAGCCAACAGGTTAAAATATAAACTTAGACTAATACTTAAGGAGCTCCACAATTTGACTACCTTTTTAACTTCACCTCTTACCATTTACCTTCACAAATCCTTGACCGTCTATCTCTTGCCTTCTCGTTCTCAGCCCTGTCCCTCATGCCATGGCACCTCAGATTTATTGTCTTCCTTCAGGGTTTAACTCATGAGCCATCTTCAGGGATGTGCTGGAGTCAGATCAAACCAGTTTTTGAGAGCCAATTGTTAAATTTTTATTGCAAGCCTTTACACCCTGGAAATAAACAAAGACTACAAATTCTAACTTGATTTCTGACTTTGTTGATTGTCTGACTTAATAAAGTGATGGAAAAAATGTTAATTCAGATTAAACTTAAAAGTATGTTATGCCTCATTTTTCAGAGACCCATTTACACACTGAAGACTCCACTGATACCTCCAACCCTGAGTACTTTCTTCCTCTTCAATTTCCAATCTCTTATGTTTCTTATTATAATATTTGTATTACATATATATTTATTTTATTATACTATTTTAGTATTTTCTTTACATATTATGCCACCCCCATTAGAGTATCAGCTCCTTGAGGGCAGGGGCTACTATTGTGTGTCTGTCTTTCTTTCCCTAGGGACATAGTACGCATTTAATAAATGTTTATTTACTAATTCAGTGAGGACAGAGACTATTTCATTTGTCTGGAGTTCAATAAATGTGTGTTAAATTCAATAATAAGGTAAGTAGTTTTCAACAAAACTGACAGTGAGTGTCCATCTCACCTCAGATACTACCTGTGTGATCCTGGAATCACTTAACTTCTCTTTAGTCTCTGTCAATTGAAGATACTAAGATGTGGACTACCTATCTCACAGAGATATTACAAAGAAATAAAGCATGTAATGTACTTTACAAGCTTTAAAATGATATAAAACATCAGTCAACATTATAATCTGAGACCCTCCCGTATACATTTTTCACTTAAATCTTTAAGATTTGTTGCTATGCCAAGATGTGGGGTTGAGTGAGGTGTTGGTTGGTGGTGTAGCGCCAATGCAATATTCACAGTGCCCACAATTACTATAAATATACCTGCATGGTGCTCAATTGCAGAATGTAACAGACTCTCCATATAAAAGACAGAAGCAAAACATTTATTTTGACAGCCGAAAACTAAATCCCAACACTAGGAAACTGAATCCATCATAGCAACATAGAAGTTAATGTACCACAATGTAGCAGAGAGCTACACCATCCTTTAGCCTTCCCACAAACCAACACAAGACCAATATTTACTTGCTAGCCTATTTGTCACCCTTGGAAATGTACTCTCCTCCCAACCATCTAGCTTGTTCTGACTCCCAGCTTTCTTTGGGATCTGCTCCACCCTTCTACAGACTCCTCCTTACCCAGGCTCCATATGATTACATTCAGCTATGGGGGACAGAGTATATTTTTAAAGCAGGGAAGGTTTTCAAATTCCCTTAGGCTTATTAAAGGGCAGGGAAGATCTTCAAATTCCCATTCCTATTACAGTTGGTTGGTCTGTTGGTTTATAAAGTTTCTCTGGCAGAGGACTAAGTTTCTGGCATAAAATAATTAGGAGTCAGTGTCCTATTCCAATTATCTACTGCAGATAGCAAGATGGCTCACTAGAAGACAGTGAGATATGGGGACAGAGAATATGTCTGCTTAGATCAGATAAAGTCAGTAAACCTCATCCTTAATTTGACTGAAGGGGAAGTGTAAGTTTGAAAGAGTTTCTGAAAGAAGTACCAGTGAATTACAACTGGATGTCCTTATTGAGTTTGCTTTCTTGGTCAACCCCAGGTAAATGGCATCTGTCCTGAGCTGCTTCAGGCCTAGTTTTACACATCCTCTCCTATAATTTTTATATGTGTAGGAGAAGTGAAAGTGAGATTCTTGTACTAGTTGGGGAAGGTAGAGTCTGTATGAGTGACAGGGCCAGGGGTGGTTGGGATGTTAGAGATGGAGAAGGCGATGATGGAAGGGGAGGATGGTCTCTGGAAGCAGCCCCAACATAACATTGTGAGCTTTGGGTGACAGCACCGCAGGCACCTGATTTGGCTGTCTTGGGGAAATGGTACAGTACACACCTGGCAGGGAGCAAATGACTGACACAAGGCACAAGTACTTTTATGTCAAGACTTGATCACGTCATTCATTTGAAATCATATTCTAATCAATGCTATTTAGACATATCACTCACTGCTATTGAGGAATGTGTCAGCACCTTTACACGGAGCTACTTGATGACTAGGGCTAATTATTGGTAAGAAAATGTCACCCCTTTTTCATGCTACTGAATAAAAGAATTTTCAGTTTTCTCACACAAAATCCACATAAGCTTTGTGTTGTGAGAAAGAGGTTGATGGCTAGCATTGAAGAGCGACTTTCATGCTACGGCAGACTCAGAGCTAAGAAACATTTACACACAAAAGATAATTTACTCTGCCAGTAATTTTCTGTACAGTACTCCCCTGGCTGAAGACGTATTGCTAAATGAGCTTGCTCTCAGACACAAACCGCTTTCCTGCCTTCATTCTCCTATGAGACGAGATGTGTGTGTACGTACGTGTGTATATGTGCGCGCACACACATTTCAGAGACAGATGACAGAGATCACTTAGATATGGTTATGAAGGCTATGTGACAATGATCTTATGATCCAGCTTCGTACCCCTTGAAGATGGCTCTGAGAACAAAAGCTAGCTTCTAAGCATTGGACACGATTGCAATGAGGGAGAGAAGTCTTTCACAGGGCAGGTCTATCTATTCCCCTGCCTCCAAGCAGCCCTTTTTCCGAATGGAAGGAGCAAGAAAAAGAAATAAAACTTTCCAGAGTTTAGAAGGCTTTCTGAACATGTTATCTCAAAAGACAGTACAAAACAGAAATATACATTTTTCTTTTTTCAATAGTATTTTATTTTTTCCTAATTATGTGTCAAGACAATTTTTAGCAATCATTTTAAAGATTTTGAGTTCCAAATTTTTCTCCCTCCCTCCCTTCTTCAACTCCCCTTTTCTGAAAATGTAAGGCAATTTAATTATGTGCTACCATGTAAAACAAGAAATAGAAATCTTTTGTAGTAATTTATTTCATATTATTATAAAAAGGACTTACATAAATTCATGGTTGATAGATCTAGAACCAGTGATTAAACCAGGAGATTATGATTGTTCAAGGTTAATTCCTTCTTTTTCCAAACTAAAGTCAAGGAAGGCTATTGTTACTCTTTCCCACAAATCATCTTTTGGCACCATTGGCTGTCAAAGACCAAATACTGGAGTCATATAGGTTTTTGCTTTGACCCAGTATGCCATTTATTTTTGTTCTCATTTATTTATTCATTCAAAAAACTTTCATTAAATGACTTGGTATAGGATATTTATCCAGGCATAATTACATTTAAACTATATACTCCATCACCATCTACACAATTATATACAACAAACACCACACAAATGAAATATCTCTCAGTTTTAATACACATTGTCTCCTCTTCAGAGAAAGAAATCCATTGTTCAGTATCTACTCTTAGAACAATCTTTCATATATTTGAAATTAATGCCAGTTTCAAGGCCTCTAAACACTCAACTTAGCCACCACATCAGTGCCAACACAACTTGATGGATTTAACAACTGATTAGACTGATTCCCCGAACAGTTGCCTCTGTATCTATGTCATTTAAATCAAGTCCCTTTGCCATTATGGTCCACATTTTCTTCATCTGTAAAATGAGATGGTTGGATTAGATCACTTTAAGGTCTACATCTCTAAATCTACAGTCAAATTAATGAATTTATCTAATTAAGTCAACAAGTATTTCTGAGCCTCTAGTATGTGTCTTGTGCAATGTAAGGTGCTTTAAGGTACAAAGCAAGCTGAAAAAAAAATTCCTCTTGCCCACCAGATGCTTGCAATCTAATTGGGGAGACAAGTCATACTCATAGGAAATAATGAATGAAATATTAATGTACACATTATATATATATGTATATATATATATTCAGTGTAATGAATCATATGCTCCTAAATGTTTATCAAATGTGTACACCTTAAATGGCTACGTAGATGTGAGTTATTATGATCAATTATCATCACATGGGTACCCATAAAGGGGAAAGACAGTGTATTTAAGTCGGGTCTAGTATGTATTTATTTTGGTTGGAGATAGTCATTACCTTCCAATACCCTACAATATAACTAGTAATTGAGAGCAGAAAAAAGATAGCCCCAAACAGATCAAATATAAAAGGACAGAATAAAATATATAAATTGTATATTTATTGTACAAATTGCATATTTACAAAGAAGTAAAATGAAATCTTCTTTTGGTCATTATTTCTCTAATATTCTATGTATATTTGGGGGAACTCCTCAAAGTAGACTTTTCTCTGGGTAAAGAATTCAGAATGATATTGAGTGAAAACCCTTTCTTCTATCCAACCTGCTAAAGGTTATGGAGCTGCAGGAACTCTTTGAGATTTTTAAGGAAATTTGAGAAACTCCTGGCATTCTATGTTTCAAAGACCAATCCCAGAAATATTGGTGTAATAATCTGGTGTTTTTCAATGATCCATTCAACTGTATTCCTTTCTCCCCAAAATGATGTAACTTAAACCCATCCCCAGGTTTATTTTTAGTATAATTTTCAAGTAAAACAAAAGGGAAAATCATGAGGTCAATAAAAACTTCAATAAATTTTTTTTGCTACTTTTTAACCTAAAACTTCAATAATTCTATTTTAAGAAAAAGAAAAAATATTGCAAGGCCTATGACGTAGAAAATCCCTCTGATGCGGTCAGTACCATATATTAAAGAATCAGAGAATCCCAGAGTTGAAAAGGAGGTCCCATCAGAAGACAACTAGTTCAACCTCTGCCCAATCTATAGATTCCACCTATAATAGTCTCAATAAATGTTCATATGGCCCCTAACTTTAAGACCTCCAGCAAATGGGAACTCACTATTTCCTGAAACAAGCCTTCTCTTCCTTTCTGCTCAGCAACATTTCATTCACATAGAATTCAATTCAGTGAGCATTTAT
Organism: Pseudocheirus occidentalis; assembly: GCA_028646575.1. Lineage (NCBI taxonomy): Eukaryota > Metazoa > Chordata > Mammalia > Diprotodontia > Pseudocheiridae > Pseudocheirus > Pseudocheirus occidentalis. Next base: position 76,398,112 of record CM053600.1, read on the forward strand.
TAAGTGCTTACTGTGTTCAAGACACTCTGCTAGTCATTGGAACATATAGTTGAGTAAAAGGGCAAAAAGTCCAAAAGGCTTCTGAAGATGTGTTTGAAAAGCTGGAGTGGGAGTCGCAGAGCTGGGTATAATGAGGGCTGTGCTGAAACCTGCTTGAACAATCTCTCAAGAACTGACTGTTAAATTTTCAGGGTAAGCGTTTACACTTTGGAAATTGGCAATCACTACAAATCAAGGCTTAACTTACTGCTTGGTTGATCATATGTTGTTCAGTCTGGCTGTCATGTCTGTCTGTCTACTGACCCCAGGGACTTTCATCCATGGGATTTCCTTGACAAAGATGCTGAAGTGATTTACCATCTCCTTCTCCTGTGTGTCCTCATTTTACAGATGAGAAACTGAGCCAAAAAAGGTTTAAGTGACTTGATCCAGGTCACATACTTATTATAACCTCAGTTATTAAATATCTGAGGCCAGATTTGAACTCAGATCTTTCTGGCTCCAAGTCTGGTGCTCCGTCTATCCTTTGCACCACCTAGCTGTCTTTAGCTGTTGATAATATTGACCTAAGAAATTTATGGAAGAAATATTAATAATACAAATTCAGCTTGAAAGTTTATTTTATATACTCTCCTCGCTGCCACCCCCTGCCCACTGAGACACAACTGTTAAATCCGTAGTAGTATAACACTGAGTGTAATTGAGTATGAACTGGCAGGAAATGATACAGGTAGTGTAAATGGTTCACTGGAATCGTTCTGTTGCCAGTCAAAAGCACATAGCACCCTCAGTTTGAGGATAAAATCCATATGGCAAAACAGTGGGAGAGTATGGGCAAAAGTCACCCAGGATGGGCATGGCATAGATAAACTGGGATCTGCCCCATTGGAGGCAGGTGGAATAGCCACATAGATTAGAACACAGATCCATTTGGGGAATCATGTTTGAAATAAGGAGAGCAGAATCAGCTATTCTATTATTTCTGCTCTTGGTTTACTGGCTCAGGAGACTCAAGAGATCAATGGGTATGTGTGTAAGTGTATACATGTAACATATATATATATATATATATATATACATATATGTTAAAATTTAGAACATTGCGGGAGTAGAAAACAAATATAAAAACAGCCAAACCTGAAATTCAGTTTTGCCTGAAACAGCTTTATAATTGGGGCAATAGTATATTTTTAGCCTGAATTTTCTGGATAGCTACTCTGATTCTTCTGTTTCTGGGCATGCATAAACAAGAAGCTTATTGAATAAGGTCTCTTCTCACCTCCCTACATACATTATTCTCTTTTTTTGCTACCATTTTCCATTTCATCCTTTTGTTCTGCATTGCAATTCTTGGAGAGTTGGGTGGGTGGAGTAAGAATAGAGGTGAGAATCAATAAAAGGGAATTTCCCCTCCAAAAACCTTTAAAAATAAGCACCAAAGTCTATAATATGAACACCCAGGAGATTTTGCTGAATCTTTCATTCAAATTATATTTCTTATACCTCCATGTAATTCTGATGAGAATATTAGAGGATGCCATTGATTTTAGAGAGACAATAGTTGGACAATCATATTTCAGTTTTTATTGTGAAAAACGGAGGCAGAAGACATTAGAAAGACAAACTAGTAAGAGAGTTAGGAATAGAATCTGGTATCCCAGATCTCCATCTGTTCCTCAATACAACATACTCTTCAACCTCTCACTTAGCAGCTTTTAAAGTAGAAGTGAAATCTTGGAGTTTGTTTCTGTAGCTGTTTACTTAATACAAGTTAGCTCATTCAAAGCTGGATTTACTTTATTAAATGAGACGATTATAAATGGTTTGACTTGAATTATAACTGCTTGAAAATTCTTTGTTTTTTCCCCTCCAAATAACACAGTAGATACACTTCGGGAAAAATCAGAGCTTTGCTTCAGTTTCAGCCTACCTTGTTCCCTTGTACACTGAAACACTGATGTGAAAGAAACCCATACATAATTAATAAGAATCATATCTATTTTCTTTAACTTCTGCTGCTTGTTTTTATTGTTCTGTTTTCTCTTCTTTTTTTTCTTTTCAATATTTTAACTTATTTTCCTTTCTGTTGGAAGATAATCAGGAGGACTAAAAATCTAACTGATATCTTTGTAGACAGATACAAATTAACAAGATTTCTCAGTGCATTATTTCACTAGTTTTAGGGGGTATATGTTTTCTGTTTCCAGGCAACATTTTAAACTAATCATAAGCATGTATATAGAGCAAACATTTGCCTAAATATGTATTTGTCTGTTTTCTCAAGTTTAGAATAATGAAAAAAATATTTTTGTTGAAGTAATTTCCTTTTTAAAGATAAAGTGTTAATGATAATATAGCTCCACATTTTTGGGGAAAAATGAGTTTAGATAGAGAGTAATGAAATGCTCTGGTAATTCATATCCCCAAATTCAAAAAACAAAGAGCCAACTATTTTATAAATATGCTAAAATACATGCCTGGAAAATATGCAAGATCGGTTTTTTTCTCCCGAATAAAATAATTCTAGTGCCTTAGCCCTTCCGGTACAAAATAGTTATAATAAATAGCTTTTTATGCTAAAACATATTTGGAATTATTTAGGGTTTTTAAGGAATATATAAATTGCGTTAGAATTCTGGTTTTTAATTCCAAATTTGTTTACAAACAGAAATTTACTAAAGCTCCTGGTAGATCCCTGATTCTTCCTACGCGCCCCCCCCCCCCCCCGCCGCCCCAAACCTCTTAAAGGGAAATGTGAAAGAGAGCCCATCAGACATGCACTACATAAGACATCTGGATGAAATCGGGTTATTTCTTTTGTAACTCAATTTTTCTTTAAATTATACCTGAATGCAGACTAACATTATGCTGTTTTATCAGCCACACAAAGCACACTTAAATGAAACAGAGCTTTGCTTAGCAGTGAAAGTGTGTGTGTGTGTATGTGTGTGAAGATCTATACTGTAGCACAATTTTTTTTTAACCATTCATGATCAGAAGATGCATGTTAATCATCTTCTATATACAAGAGATACAGCCAGGACACAGCTTTTCTCAGAAATTATCATTCAGCTAAAAAATCATTCCCTATGACTACTCACTAAGTTTTAAGTAGAAATGACTTCTAGTTGTCAGAAAGATTTTTGGAGGGGAGGGGTAGGTGAGGGAGTTTAAATATGGACCCTTTAATGTCTGTCAAGTCTTACTAGAATAAGCCTTTTGTCGTCTTGAAAACTTGTACTAAGTGAAATATAGGGAGATTTGTTTAGCTTTTCATTGGCATTGTGCTCCCTGAACAAGCCTTTTTTATTAGCCCTTCCACAAGTTGGGGTAGAAATATGACCTCCTTTTAAAAAGCTGAAATGGCACAGATTAAAAACACACTCAATAATTACTTCCCACTTGATCAAATCATTATTCCCAAGCATATTTTCCTATGCACTTTCTGAGAAATGCTTTTTATTGCTGTAAGAAAACCGATGAGTATTTGTATTTCCTGTCTTCACAGATGTAAGGAAGACAACCTCTCCTAAACAGTGAATTACTAACAAGGGGATCCTATCAGAGCAAGTTGGGAGTCTGAAGATAGGTCCTTCTCTTTGGGAAGTAATTAAAAAGAGGGGCCACTTCTACCAATTCTGGCTTGATACTTATGAATGACCTTTTAATATTTTCTTGAAAATTTGCATCAAAAATGGAATTAATCAGCTGAACCAATTGATAGCCTCAGCTGGAGACCATTGTACTGTGTTACTTTGTAACAACAGGTCCCTGATCAAGTGCTATTTATTTCCCTGTAACCTGAAATGATCTCTGTGCCTGGCAGGTTTGCTTCAGAGTAAAAATGTTCATTTCCACTAGAATTCCAACAGCCAGGAGCCAAGAAAGCATTGACCTTCCAATATTCGAACCATGCTACTTTTACTATAAAGAGTATCTTTTGCTTTAGAAAAAACAACAACACCACCACATAGGCACAGAAAGATTCTCCCTTTCACTTGCTCTCACTTAATTCTGTAACAGAACCCATTGTTTTTCATTTGTAAAACATAAAAGAGTTAACTAATGGATTGCTGTGGAGGTGTGACTAGAATGATGTCAGAATATTTGCGGGCAGAAGAATGTCAGCTCTCCCCTGGCCAGGAGTAGGATCTGCCACTTCTGTGCTTTTTAACTCCCCCCCACCCCACCCCATTCTTTTTGTCCGGTTCCCACAGACAGAGAGTGGCGCTGGAGGTCAGAGTGGACGGAAACAAAAGAGGACCCCCTGCTGCCAGGGCCATCGTGCTGAGCTGTCACTACCACTAATTCATGATTCCACCTTTAATCTCACAGATCCATTAGAGGTTAAAAAGAGACCCATTTTACAGCTGACAAGATTGAAGGGGAGCAGAACCTAATGGGGAGGGGGAAGCAAAGCACCCTAAAGTTTATATGATTAAAACCACCTGCAAAAAATAGATGTTTGCAGAGTATTTTTCAACTCTGTTAAAAAAATAATCTCCTCTAAACGATGTGATATGTATTGGAGGAGACCGCATAAGAAAGAGGCAATTCAGGATCTGGGAGATACGTTCATATTGTGTTGCTGGTGAAGGAAAGAAAGAAGCCATAAGAAAAAAAATTCAAAGCAGTGAAAGAATAAGAGTTCAGCTCTTCAGAGGAGGATGGCAATGTTTTAAGCAGCTCCTCGTGGCATCTTGAAATGTTTTGTGGTTCAGAGGTGCATTGCATTTGGGATGCAGTGTAAGTGGAGGCTAATAACTTTATGAGATTACTGGTGTCGAAATGAAAGCCAATTAAAACTTCATTAACAATATCAGGCCAATAAGTGCCACATAGACTCGCCACATTGGCAGTGGGTAGAAGAGCATAATAAGTGGCGACATATTTCTCTTAAGGAGATTAAATTTGCTGTGGATTTTCCCCAGGGACACCTCATTTGTCTGCTGTAAAACTAGTGAATGAATGAACTCAACAGCCTTTTGAAATGATGAGGGATGCTACACCTTCCAATATAATTCCACTTATTTTTTTTAATCAGTAGGGGAATCACTCTCTGTAAGGAGCAATCATTAAAGTATTTTTGTGTGTAATTGTTTATGCAACTTGGAAGAAGCATTTTTATAATGAATTCTTTTAAAAGTGTAATTTGAAAAAAGAATGAAAGTCACTGTTTCGTCTTTCCTTTCTATTTCTCCTTCCCTTTTTTTTCTTCCCTGCTCCTTTCTTCAGATCTAATGGTGGAACACACACAAAAAATGTGTGAATGCTCTGATTCTTGGGGGGTTTTTTGGCTTTTTTAAAAGAAAGTGATTGTGTTTTGAAAACTGACATTACTCGAGGTGTTTTTCTCCATTGAAAAAGACACTACAATTAGTAGTACAATATTCCTATGCCCCTGGGATGTGACCACCAAACAAGTACGATTCACCATTTTTGAAGTTCAAAATGAAAGGGCAGGCAAATAATTAAATCTTTCCGTTTTATATATTGGCATAGAACTCAGTTCACTATTTAGCCTTTCTTTTTAAATTTGAGGTCTAACAAGATAGCAAGTATGCAACTCACTATCACAGCTCCCTGTTTTAAAGAGGAGATGAACACTTTTGTACAAGAATGTTATTTATTGCTGACAATCTAGAGCAGGCTAGAGAAGAAGTATGACTATAGTTTGAGTGCTAGGCTTTGACTCAGAAAGACTGGGTTGAAATCCTGTCTCTGAAGCTTACTGTGAGACCCTGGGCAAGTCACTTAAACTTTATATTCCTCATTCCACTCCCTACATTTATTCAAGTCATAGAATGCTTGGTGGAAGGAGTTCCATGCACTGACCAAAAATAAATAAATAAACAAACAAACAAACAAACAAATAAATAAATGAATGAATGAATGAATAAATAAATGAGTAAATGAGTAAATAAATAAATAAATAAATGAAAAACACAGATTCTTAGTCTATTGCTCATAACATAAGGGAAAGGAAGGTTAAGAATTTTACACTGAGCACTATAATGCCAATGCCCCTTCTACTGTTGTCACTATTCACCCCAAGAAATAAAAGCTCCCTTCTTTTCTTTTGTTCACAGTTCTCTTCCACCAAGTTTTTCCTATAGGAAATGGTCACGGTTCATCTTTAATAATCTGACATGTATATCACAATGCCTAGTACATAGAAGGCACATGTTTGCTGAACTGTATACATAGATCTTTCTCACTCTCTCTGTATACACACACACACACATACACGTTGTGTATACACAATTGATAGAGATATATACATCTATATTCATGTTGATATAAATTATCTATATTTTATACAAATATAGATAAAGGTATATCCTCATCACCATCAATACATACACAGATCTCTGTCCATTATGAAATGCCATTGGGTAGAAAAATGGAAATACCTTTAGGTATTTAGGTAAGAGGGTAAGTAGCCACAGAAAATACCACACACTATGTACATGTTACAGATGAAAAGTGCCAGAAAGGAAGGCAAAGATAAAATAATAAGAAATTAATTATTTGGACACAAGCCTTGGGATGAACCACTTGTGCCCCCATGAGATTTTGAGGGTCTCTGCTGAGCCTGGGCTTTACATTGGGCTAGATTTCTCATGCAGCTGCTTTGTCCAGAAGCAAAGTTCCCTGGCTTGATCCAGAGGGCGTGGGATGTGGTACCTTCTGCAGCCCACTCCCCCTCCCCTTCTGAAATCAATAAAATCCTTAGTGGTTGCTTGAGGCAGCATAGTTTTAGGGGTGAATGCCCAGGGCTTGGATTCGGTGATCTGGAGACTTAAGATCAAAGAAACCACATGCTGTCCTTTGCTTCCCAGCATCCCAGAAGAGGAGCATTCTGGGTAAGTGGTTGTGACCCCTTTCCATCCTACCTCTCCTCTCTCTGTATTTTTGCCAGTTCCAGGCTACAGGTTTAAAAATCAGGAAGCAAAGGAGCAACCTAAAAACAATACTGTTTGGGGCAGTTGAGTATTGGAAAAATCCTGCCTTGAGTACAGGAAATGTTAAGGAATCTTAATTTGTTTTTTTTTTAAGTCACATTGGATGATTATTCAGCAGAATAAGACTGCTTGATAGGCAGGATAACATAGTAGGGTGAGCAAAAGACAGGAGGAGACTGTGACTTCTTTTGCTAGCTGGAGTGACATTGGTCACTACCTAGGGAAGCAAATCATTTCTGTTCCTCAGTTATTGTACCTGTAAAATGGGACTAAACAACACCAGCTTAGGTCACAACAGTGCCTAAATGGGAAGAATTGAAATGACTACTTGAAATAACTAAGCATCTAAGAATCAACACTGTTCTAACCCACTTATCATTCTGCTTTCACATCTCCCTAGTGTGCAAAATATTTACTTTGAGGTGGATCATTTCCATCAAAGTGAAAAAAATTATTTATTTTTTTGTCAGAAATACCAACAACCTAAAATAGGAAAACAGGAAAACATTATTGTAACCATCTGATCATTTTAGGTAACTCCATTGCTAAAGGGGTTTTTTTCCCTCCATTTAGAAAAATCACTTAATTTTTCTTTGCTTCAGGGCTCTCCCCCACCCATGGTGAAATAAGAAGACTTTTAAACTTCTTTTTGTGTCTGAAGAGAAAAAGCATTTGTGAAACCAAAATCTTTATGTAAAAATGACACAATTTTCAGCCCAGCTGACACAACTTTACATATGCTGGATATAGGTTGTTATGGACCTATATATAGTAAGTATACTATATATAGTAACCTGAATATATAATAAGTATTCAGGAAAGACCTGTGGCATCCCTTGGAGGTAGAAGAATTTTCATACCCAGAGCTAATTGAAGAAGTAGAGCTGCCTTTGTGTGTCCACAGGCCAAAACCTGGAAGCAAAGTGAATGCCTATCAATTGGGGAAAGGCTGCACAAATTGTTCTGTTAATGTAATAGAACACTATTTAACCAGCAAAAATATGCTGGTTAAATGTTTAACAATAAGTTCTCCTCCCCACCCCTACTCCCAAATGTACGCTCAATGCAATTTTAAAATGTTATTTTTAATGACACATTTTTTAGTTTAACCTACATTACTAACATTTTCCCCATCAATTTCTCAAGTCTAGTCAATCAACCAGTGTTGATTATTCACCAGCATAAGAATGCTTGATAGGCAAGGTAACACAATGGTGTGAGCAAAAGACATGAGGAGACCGTGGCATCTGTTGCCCTGATTTTTAGCATTTTCTGATTTCTGATTGATCAGTCAATAAACATTTCTCAAATGCCTAATAAGTTCCAGACCCTTTACTAGGCACTGGGGATTCAAAAAGAGGCAAAAGAAAGTCCCTGAACTCAAGGAGCATGCAATCTTGTAAATGGTCACATTGAAAATGTAACAATCATCTCTTAGGAGCCAGTTTGAGCTGACTTCAGGACACTGATTCAGAGAAGAGTGGGCCTGATGCAGAATAAAATCAACAGAATCCGGGAAAAAACAACACAGGGATGTCAACACTCAAGGCAAGCTGAATTCTCAGTACTTGTAATGACTAAACTTAATTGAGAAGAACAAATCATTAAATACACCTCCTTTCTCTCAACACAGATGCGGTGGTGGTGACTTGTGGTAAAGAATGTTACATATACTGCTTGGTATAATTATTGTATGATTTTACTTACCTTTGTTCCAAGAGAAGGCTTAATGGGGGACATTGGTTTGTTTTACAGAAATAACTTGTATACAAAAGAATGTCAGTGGTGAAATGTTTAATAAGAAGGAGCAAGTTGCTTACAGCCTCTTTGAATGATACATGAGCCTCTAATGTCTCCAGGAAGGAGAGTAATACCACTCTATTGCTTTTTATCTATTTTCATTTTTCCTGACCTGGTCGTGATGTCAAGGATTGAGGGAAGAGTTGCGTCTTCTTTAAAGTCTCTCCACTGCCTGCTTTTCCCTGATGCCTGAACATTAATTGAGTATGTGGCAAAGCCTTTTATTCTACCATTAGGTTCCTAATATGTATACAACACACACACACATACACACACACACACACAGAGTAAAAGACTTGCTGAGGTCAATGCCATTTTTAAGAGTCTATGAGGCACCTTGTAAGAATGAATGAGTTTTCAGATTTTTGAGAGACAATCTGTGAAGATGATATTCTGAAGAAAATTCTTGAGTGGAATTGAGAGATTTGAACTGTCACCCTAAACAACTGTTACTTTGTGAGCACGGATGAACAGTCAATCGACATTTCTGAGGAGAATTAAGTAAATAGTGTTAGAGGAATTAAGTTAGTTCGATTTTTTTCTTAAAATGTTTTATTATGAACTAGAAAATAATCAACAAATATGAACATTTCTGTATTCGAAGAGTAACAGAATAAAGGATTGCATATGAAACTGTCAATCTGTTACATAGTTTGTATTTAAGAGACATGCATTTAATTTAATGTAGTACTATAAAAAAGGAAATAGGAAGGAAGAGAAAGAAAGGAAAGAGAGAAAGAAAGGAGAAAGAAGGAAAGGTGAAAGAACGGAAGAAAGAAAAAAGAAAGAAAGGAAGAAAAGGAAAGAAAGAAAGAAAGAAAAAAAGAAAGAAAGAAAAAAGATGGTGCTGTTTACTGATACTGGACCAGGGGTAAGAAAATAAATGTTTAAGAACTGGGCCTCTAGAAAATATACTCATGATACACTTTTAAGTTTAATCTGAATTACTATTTATCTGTCACTTTCTAAAGTCTAGACAATTAATAAAACAACAAATCAAAAACTGATTTGTAGCGATTAGCAGTTTCAGAGGTTAAAATATTTACACTGAAAAATTAACAATCAGCTCTCATTAGCTCCTGTGAGATGACTCTAGCCCATTCCTGTGTCAGACCTTTCCATGGGAATCAGTTTGGACTACAGAAGTGCAAATTATAGAGTAAAAATTCATTGGGCACCTGGAGGGGTGAATGCCACAGAAGGAGAAAAGAGGTTGAAGTGGCTCCTGGAAAGCAAATTTTGGTCTCAATCATCTGACCCTACCAGTGTACTAGAAAGTCTGAGAGGAAAAGGAAGTAAAATGTAGTTATTTGCTTTTTACTTTAGCAAAGCATTTTCATATTCATGACCTCATACGTTTGGACAAAAGTCTGGAGAGGTTAGCAAGGCAGATACTATCATTCTCATTTTATAAGGGGAGACTGAGTCTCAGCAAAATTACATGACAGAGCACCGGTTTAGTGGCAAGGCTGGAGCTAAAGTACAGAGTGCGGTATTCTCAACCCCAGGTAGGAATTGCAGTAGGGATGGAGTTCTGGATTTGGAATCAGTGAGATGCTGACAAACTGACTGCGGTTTCCCATTATAACTCCCTCATGTGCCGTACATTCCCTTTCCTTATACAGAACATCTCATACACTGTTAAAATCATCATTCCATGTGGTTGGATGAGAGTCACAGTCTGAAGAGGACGCTACAAACCCTCAAGGGAAACTCCTCCAGCCGGGAGGGACCTGGAGTTTTCACTTGAGCTTCCAGGGCCCTTGACTCTTTCTCCTTTCTTCCTAGCTGTGGTCATCATTCCCTCTGTGGGCTCCGGTCAGGTAAAATGTGACGTGGCTTTAGTCTCTCTTTGAGAAAACAGGTGAGGAACATAATAATGCTTTTCGAGGCTGGTTCTCAATGGGCTCTGAATCATATTACTTTGCTTCTTCTTTGTTTTTCAGACATTCTCCCCCACAGGTGTCCCAAGTTTGAACACAATAAAAAGCTAAGGATTTGAAGCCTGTAATTTGTTTCTTATCCTGCTCCTGGTACAGTGCCTGCGCACAGTAGGCACTTTGCAAATGTCGAATTGACTTGAAGGGAACTGACCTTTAAGTGTATGAGGGGCCCTCACTATTGAGAGGAACCCTATGGTGAATCCCTTTGTCAAGCGAAAAAATCCTTTTGTAGTGGGAACAATCGCCCCTAATGTATCTGTTTTGTAAGTTTGGGTTTTCTTATATTGGATTTTCTTAAAGTAGGGCACAGCCATATAGATGCTCCAGAAGGGGGAAGGGATTTGCAGGGCTGATATTTTTTATTGGTTGGGTCCTTGTATCCATCACAAATGCTGACTGAATACAAAAAATCTCTGGTTTTTAAAGAAAAGAAAGTGCTTACACCTACTTCTCTCCTATTTCCTTTCCCCAGCTTTCACATGCTAAAAGCCTAGCCCACATAAATAGTCAAGCCAAAACCAACTAAAATCATGGTTCAAATAATGTCACAGTGATCATTTTTGCCCTCTGCATTATACTTTTTTCTTCCCTATGATAATTAGATCACTTGTTATTTATACAATGTCAGAGATGCACACTGAACTTTGCAGCTGATAAACTAGATAGGAGGCACACCTTAACCCAGGGATGGGGAACCTGGGGCCTTAAGGCCACATGGACCTTCTAGGTCCTTAAGTGTGACCTTTTGACTGAATCCAAATTCTTGCATTAGCCCAAAGGCATTGCCTATCCTTGAGGACTTGCTGCCTTGGAAGTACCAGGAGAAGCTCTTTAAAGATAATGGATATGTGGAATAAATACATATACTAAATATGTGTAATAAATGAAGGTAACGGGTTATGTGGAATTGAGGACACAGGCAGGGCAGAGCAGGTGAATTATATAGAAGATGTGAAGGGGCAGAGATAACCCTGAGTTCTTGGAGTTACCAATGCTCTTCTGACTTTTATATGTCCCTCTAAGGTAATGGAATCTCCTTGGTCCTGTTTGTTGAACCACAGACTGGACAAAATACCATTTTCATTCAATATTTTCTAGGTTTGGGTAAAACCTAGTAAAACCTCAGATTTCTCCTTGGGAGATGCTCTTGCTATTTTGGAAAAGTTTAATTGTTGAAGTAGATATTTTCTTATTCTTGGTGTCAATGTGGCCATGCTTGGCATTTTTCTGCCAGCCTTCTTTTTTATGATGCAACATCACTCCCCATAGTAATCTAGTTTTCCAAAGAATATAGCACTGAATTCCCAAAGGAAGATTAAGAAGGATTGTGAGTATTGGTTGTTGTTTTCCCTCCTTCAAATGTATAATTTAATGATAATTTTAGAGACATGTAGTGAGAACGAGAGATAATTGGTGGATAATTCGTACGTTCCATTTGTATCCATGCAAGAGGTCTAGGTAAAGACATCCTTTCCTCCAGCATGGCTAAAAGATGGTATTTTTTTTGACCCCAAAGGCTTCCACATCTCTCAAAGCCCATTTACTAAGTAATAGAGGTATTGTAATCCTTGTTGATGGGCAGACTACAGAATGGTTAGGTGAAAACAATTTGTTCCAAGGGCCATGAAGGTGACTGAAGCAAGTGCTGTGGAGTACTCAGAATTTGGTGAAACACTGAAGATGCCAAGGTCATCCACTGTATCCTGAGCCACTACCAGTTGTCTTGACTTATTTTGTCCCTGGACTTCAATGACTCTGGAAGACAGAGTGAAGCTGATGTTTTTATGTAACTCTGCCTTACTTAAATCCAATTCACTCCCAAGTCAAGACTTCACCCAGTGATGTCATTAGCCCACTTTGAAAATTAATGAAAAATAGCAACAACAACACTCATGTTGATGAATTTACAGAACCATCATGTATTGAAGAAAGATGTCTTCAGGTAGGACTGAAACCATTATAGAACAATAGTTTTCTGTGTGGAGAGAGAGAAAGGGGGGGAGAGGGAGAAGGAGGGAGGGAGGGAAGAAGGGAGGGAGAGAGAGGGAGAGAGAGAGAGAGACAGAGACAGAGACAGAGACAGAGACAGAGAAGGAGGGAGGGAGGGAGAGGGAGAGAGAGGGAGAGAGAGAACCCCAGAAATTGAGAGCTAGAAATATACATAAAGATCAATTCCTGCATCTTAGATGCTAAACACCAGGATGCTAGCAAGATTGGGGAGGTATAAGCTAATAACCTCCCTTTCCCACCCCTTCTATACACACATTCCCATAACACCAGCCAAAATTTAAAGCAGAAATTCTTAACCTTTTGTGTATCTGTGTGTCACAGACCCCTTTGGTAATCTGGTGGTCTGTGGCTTTCTTGTAATAATATTTTTAAATGCATAAAATCAAATATACAGGATTACAAAGAAAACCAAACAAACTGAAATAGTTATCTATCTGTCTGTCTGTCTATCTATCTATCTATCTATAATCTCTCTCCCTCTCTCCCTCCACACCCTCTCTCTCACTGTCTATCTGACTATCTAACCATGTGTATATATATATATATATATATATATATTTACAAAATATATATATATATATATATGTATATATATATATATTTTAAAGTCAAGTTCATGGACCCCAGGTTAAGAACTGCTGGTTTGGAGCAAGAAATTATACAGCTCTGTGACAATTTTGGTTAACTATGTCCCCAAATAGATTGTTTTAGAACCAACCTATGAGCCCTTTGGTAAAGATGACAGCAGGTTTTAGAACTTCGATAGTTTCAGAAACTTTAGGTAAACTCCACATCAACTACTTTTAATCTTTTTGTCAGTAGTTTTTAATCTGGTTTTTATGTTCTTGAAATGCTTTAAATTACTTTGGGAACTGCTTTTGCCTGGGGGTATTAGAACATGTTTTTAGTAAATGGATTATTTGTTTAAATCTTCAGGTTCTGAGTACCACATTGTACCAGAGGATAATAGTAAAGACCTTACAGGAGAGGAAATAAAGTCCTAATTGGCTAAGTAACTTGCCCAAGGTCACACCTGAGCAGGAGAATCAGGAATAGAATTATTGATTCTGAAATTGGTAGAAAAGGAAAATGACAAATGTTGGTGGGACTGCAGGAAAACAGGTGTGTTCATGTGTTGTCGGGGAAGGAGTGAATTAGTCCAGCCATTCTGGAAAGCAATTTGAAATTATGCTCCAAAAGTTACTTAGCTGGACTTTTGACCAGGTGATATCTCTATTAGGCCTATATCCCAAAGAAAACAAAGTGGTAGGAGAAAGGTCCTCTAAGTACAAAAAATATTTATAGCAGCCTTTTTTTGTTTTTGGTAGTGTCAAAGAACTAGAAAGTAAGAAGGTACCCATTATCTGAGGAATTCAACAACTTATGGCATATGAACACAACAAAATATTATTGGACGCAAAAAAAACAACACAGGGGACAGTTTAAGAGAAATCTGGGCCTACGATAGACACCATAACATTGACATTAAAAAAAGAACAATTTTAACAAGAATTGTGGTCTACCATGACCAGTAGGACCAATAGGACCAATGATGATACCTTTCTCCTGAAAGAGAAATAATAGACTAAATAAGTAGAATTAGACATATTTTAACATGGCCAAGATGAAATTTTGCTTTGCATGATTATCCATTATTTGTTACAAATAATTATCTCTTATTTTTTCCTTAAGGAAATGGGAGGGAGAAGAAATTAATGCTTGTTAATTTAAAAAATACTTTAAAAACAGCTGGGGATTCTGGATTCATATTCCAGTGCTACTTCCATTTTCAATTATTAGCTTCCTTGAATTCAGGAACTTTGGCATTTTTTCATCTGTTTTCCCAGTGCCTGGTGAACAGTAGGCGCTTAATAGATGTTTTGTTTTGTTCTGTTTTGTAATTGAATGAGATTGGATTGAATTGATACCGTATCTTAGCTTTTAAAAAATTGTTCTTACAATCAGGCAGTAATAATAACCTCAATAACAATCAGAATGATGTATTACCAAAACAAAAAACCTGGGGAGCGCTGTAGCTTTGGAGGCCATTTCAGTAATTGGTCAAGGCAAAGGTGTATCCTTCACAAGGTCAGCATTTTTTCCCAGTGTCTTCTTCAGTCAATCACTTTTTCAGCTCTGTGTCAATGGTAGAGAAAAAGAGTCAAAAGGCAGACTGGTTGTGGATGTCCTGTTCTCCCCACCCCCTCCCTCCGACAGCTTGCCCCAGTCCCCCTCACACTCTCCAGACCCCATATGCCACCCTGTTCGAGGGGAATTTCCAGCAGCAGCATCTGGCTGTGTGGCAGGCTCTGGTAGCAGTTGGTGTGGCAGCTTTGGAGTTGCCGCTGTCTTTGTCATGGGTGTGGGCTGGCGTTGGGCTGCCTTGTCAACCTGCAAATGCCTTTCTTTGGGCTCCCCTTGGATCCTGAGAAACGGGTAGGTTTTATGTCTGTAAGCTCCTGCTTAAATCCCTCATGAGATCTCTGTCTCACTCCTTTATAGGAAAAGAATAAGAGAACTTGTTAATGCTCATGTGTGGTTTTCTGATGAAATCTGTGTACTAGATTTAAAGTAGACCCCATCCTGGTCCACACAGACACACAGATCACTTGTGTACTGGGATTTCTTTCTTAGGAACCCCTTAAATGTTCTTTCAAAAACTCTCTCTCTCTCTCTCTCTCTCTCTCTCTCTCTCCCTCTCTCTCATTGTACAAGCTACGCTGGGTGAATAGGACCTATAATGCCTGGAGATATTTGAGATCAAACATATGGTCCATTGAATATGCATGTAAGCAGGGAGGAAGGAGGAGTCATGAGTGACATTAGGTAAGCAGGGGGTGCACAGTGGCTAGGAGGGAATGTTTCTTTGAAAACATTGGTAGTTGTGATGTTTTAAACTCTGTTCTGAGGCTCTCAACTTTAGCTTCACCTCTAAAGGGGTTAACAAACTACAAAATGAAGACTAGTTATCATTGTGGAAAATCTACTGTGAAGTTAAAAAGGAAATGTATTTGTACCAGGAAGAATGAAGCTCCTCTCATATGTATATCCATACATATGTGTACATAGGCACACATGCATATACACACAGAGAGACAGAGACAGAGAGACAGAGAGAGACAGAGACAGAGAGAGACAAAGAAGAAGAAAGAAGAGGAGGAGGGGGGAGGAGGAAGAGAAAGAGGGGGTAGGGGAGGGGACAGCCAGAAAGAGTGGCTAAAATTTAGAGGTTTGTGTTCCTCCATTATTTCTTCTCCCTCTCCATTCTGCAAAATAAGAATAAAAGTCAATTAACTGGTTAACTATGTTAAAAGTAATGTTCTCAAGGAAGGAGAAGGGGATGGGGGTAGGGGCTCAAATAATATATTTGAAATGTACCTTTTTCTAGTTTTTTAGGAACTTTTACGGAGTTCTAGAGTCTGAGTATGGAATTTATTGGAAGTACTTTTGCCTCCTAACATATGCACAGGAAATAATAGCATGCCACAGTTTTTCTTCAGATATAGAGAGAGCACCCACCTACTAATCCTATTAACAAGAGTAGGAATGGAAAAGAGGCAAGATATTTCATCTCTATAGCCTGGAAAAAATGAATTAAAATCAACCTAGCACACATCATAATCCAAATCTTTTTCTGGTTTCATTTTTGTGGGGTCTTGCACACATGTACACATGATGTATACACATATAGCATAGATGTACATGTATGTGTAGATTTTTCTGTGTGTCTACCTACCTACCTATCTATCTATCTATCTATCCATCTATCTATCTATCTATCTATCTATCTATCTATCTATCTATCTATCTACCTATCTGTATGCATGTGCAGGAACCTGCTCTGATTCTTCTTGATTCCTCTTCAAGTGAGATAATCTCTTGTTAAAAAAAATCTTGATGGGAAGCTTGTGAACCTCCTGCTGGTTTCAAGAAACTGGAATGAATTGCCTATACTCCCTAAGGCTACCCTCAGCCCCTAAGTCACATGGAGAAGCAGAGCTGCAGCAGGGTCCAGAAAGGTTCATTTTTCCCAAACAGTGATGCTAGGGCACTGGCAAAAATGGGAAGGAATGTGTATTTCGTTTAGGCTGCACTGAGGTCACTTCTCACAGTAGCTAATTTCTTGATATTTTTCTAAGTTATGCTTAGTATTCAGATTTCTGAGGCACATCCGTATGTTCACAGGCAGGCAGATGAGTGGTACAGAGTTATAAATGAATGAAAGAATGAATGAACATTTGTTAAGCACTTCATATGTATAAGTGACTAAGCTAGGGAGACAGATAGAGGTTTGCATTTCTGTTGGGTTGTTTTCAATGGTTATAATGCCCTTTCACACTCCAATGTTGAGTAGCCAGATCCAAGACAGTTCGGTAGCATTTCCAGATTCCTATCTAAAGAACAGATTGTTGGACTTAGAGTCTGAAACTCCAATTTGGATTTGAGTCCTTGCCCTAATGATAACTAGTGGGCAAGTCTTTTGAGCCTCAGTTGAAAAATCTGTAAATAGGAATAGTACTAATTCTATCTACCTGATAGGGTTGAAGAACAGTCAACAAGTATTTGTCCAGCACTCACTAGGTTCCAATCATTGTACTAGACATTAGGGGTACAAATACAAAGAATTAAACAATCTTTACCTTCAAGGATCTAGCATTCAAGTGGACAGATGTGTGTTTGTGTATATGAATGTACATTTATAAATATACATCAACACACAGCCTTGAAACTATTAGTTACCTGTATAAACATTAAATTTTTATGTAAATATATTATATTATTAGTTCCAGGATAGGGTCATTATTTTTTCTATTGACATATTTTTGGGTTAGTTTCTTTTTCTTATATAATCCACTAATCTCATAAATCCACCAAAGAATGTCATTCATCATCATCCCATGCAACTCAGACCACTCTGATCCTTGACCAAATCATTGCAATCAAATCCACAAGTAAATTAATTTTATTGGATGTTGGACAGCAGCAGAATGAATTTATTACTTATAATTACTGACAGAACCTTTTCTCCCATGAATGCAGTTTTTTAAACCCGACACTAACTACAGATATATCTCTCTTCCTCTAATAATCTGACTTTTACAGAGGACTGACCTAAGTACATTCTTTTTCTCTAACATCATAGCTGATCACATTCATATATTTATATGATCATTATCCTCAACACTCATTTTTTAAGTACTTCCCATGAGTCAAATAATAAATTGATGATAAACTAGGCACTGTGCTAAGCACTGGAGATACCGAGAAAGGCAAAACCACAGCCCCTGCCCTCAGGGAGACTACATTCTAATAATGAGGAAACTGAGCTGACAAAAGTTAAGTGACTTAAGCAGAGTCAAGTGACTAATGTAATAATATATAAATGCTAGAATTTCTACAACAACTCTGAGAACTAGGTGCTATTATTAACCCCATTTTTCAGGTGAAGAAACTGAGGGAAGTGTGAGAGAGCCTAAGACAGAGTCTGAGTTTGAGTCACAGAAACTGAATCAGGGAGGTTAAGGGTCTTGCCTAGGGTCACATGGCTAGTGTCTAAGGCTACATTTGAACTCAGGTCTTCCTGACTCCAGGTCCAGGACTCTATCCACTATGCCACTTAGGTGCTAATATATGTCTACTTTATCTGACCAACCTAGAGCCCCTCTAACAAAGGGTCCACAGTGCTCAAACCCTAAAAGGGTAGGTAGAACATACAACCTAATAGACCTCTCTGCCCTGCTCAACCCTCAAGTGCTGCTAATCCTTTTTTTTCTAGATTATTTGCAGACATGCTCTGTGGGTCTTAGATTGTATAAGAAACATGAACCATGATAGTGGGCTCTGGTTCCTGGAGCATTGTGGTGTGGATGGCATCTTGTTTAGGGAAATGTGAGTAAAGGTCAGATGGGGGACCCACTCAGGTTGCATCCTGGTCTGTTCTCTTTCCAAGAAGCCACTTCCACTAGGATGCTTTTCTTTGCTTCCTCTTCTGATCCTGCAAATATTTTCACCCTCCTCTCACAAGGTTCATGACCTCAGCTTGAGAGACTACTGCTCTCACCTTGGTTGCTCCCCATTTCATCTTTTCCCTTGCTGCAGTCAAATTGCAAAGGGCTACACATGACCTGACTCTATGATGTCAAAGCCTGGCAGGGGGCTGCCCTGATTTGTTCTACCTAGAGATGGCATTAGGTAGAATCCCACTTAAAATCAGATCACATAATAAGAATCTGTCCTAGTTTGAAAGATTTCAAAGAATTCTCCATCTAGACTTATCCCACTCTTCACTTTCAAGAAATAAGAAAGTGTTCCTCATATGAATGAATAAATGAATAATAATAATAGTTAGCTTTATATAGCACTTTAAGATTTGCAAAACACTGCAAACAAGTTATCTCATTTGAACCTCAGAATAACCCTGTGAGGTAAGCACTATTACTACCCCCATTTTACAAGTGAGGAAACTGAGAAGTTAAATACCTTGTCCAGAGTCGCATAACTAGAAAAAGATTTCTTAATCATTTTCAACATGCCAAGTACTGTCCTAAATGCTCCAAATACAAATAGAGAAGTGGAGATGGTACTCCAAAGTAACTCATTTTCTAATGAGAAGTCCAACAATCAAATACATACGAGATTCCTCCTTCCCTCCCTCTGTCCCTCCCTCTCTCCCTCCCTCCCTGTCTCTCTCTCTGTCTCTCTCCATATGTGTGTGCGTGTGTGTGTATACCCACACATAAATGTATACAGCCTAAATAGAAAGTAATCTCAGAAGCGACTAATAGAAGAGTGTGGGAGATCAGAAAATTCCCATGCAGAAGGTAGGATTCAAGCTGAGCCTTCTTAAAAAAAGAAAAAAAAGGTTTGTTTTATTTTCGGTTCTGAATTCTCTCTTCCTCTGCTCCACACATCAAGAAGACAAAAAAATCCATCATAACTATGTATAGTCATGCAATGTCATATGTCACATTAGCAAGATTAAAAAAAGGAATAAAGTATGCTTCAATGTGCCCTCTGTACCCACCACCTCTCTTCACTGGAGGTAGACAGCATGTTTCTTCATGAGTCCTTTGGAATTGTGGTTGGTCATTGAGTTTATCAGAGTTCCTAAGTCTTTCAAAGTTAATTATTTTTGCAATATTGCTGTTACTACAGCAATTATTGTAAATTATTTGTTACTACAGCAATATGTAAATTATTCTTCTGGTTCTGCTCACTTTACTTTGTATTAGTTCATTGAGAACTTCCTGAGTTTTTTTTAAATCATTTTTCTTCTCCTCCTCCTCCTCCTCCTCCTCCTCCTTCTGTAATTGGGGTTAAGCGATTTGCCCAGGGTGACACAGCTAATAATTGATTGTGGTGAGATTTGAACTCAGGTCCTCCTGATTCCAGGACCAGTGCCCAAGATCACATAGATGGCAAGTTCTAGAGCCAGAAACTTCTGTGGTTATTTGGAATCATCTACTAAAATAATTTTATTGATATTGTTGTTCAGTTGTTTCCAGCTCTTCATGACCCCATTTGGGGTTTTCTTGGCAAAGATATTGGAGTGCTTTGCCATTTCCTTTCTGGTCCCTTTTACAGATAAGGAAACCAAGTCAAACAAGTTGAAATGACTTGCCCAGGGTCAAATAGCTAGTGAACGTCTGAGGTCATATTAGAATTAATGAAGATGAGTCTTCCTGACTTCAGGCCTGGCACACTCTGTGCTCTATGATGCCACCTAGTCACCCTTTTATTGATATACATAGTCATCATATATCTTTGAGAGGCAGAGTGGTATAGTGGATACTGAAATTGTCTCTGACTCAGAAAGACCTGGGTTCAAGTTCTACTTCTAATATATACTGGCTATGTTTCTCTGGGTAAATTACTTAATCTCTTATTGTCCTTACCTGCATTTTTTGAAGGATTTTCCTTACTGGGAGTTATCTAAACCAGTGAAATTATAGTTTGGGTTCCTCTAAAATAAAATGTATTTTAAATAACACTGAACCCAAGATTCACTTCCTTGTAAAGCACAACAACACTATTAATAACTTTTCTCTGAATACAACCCTACAGCCAGTTGTACACTGAAAGCATCTCTCCAGTCCATTAATGAGTATGTTGTGTAAAAAAAAATACCAAATTGAAAGCCTTATTAAAGTGGAAATAGATTGCATCTCTTGCTTCCTCTTGATCTAACAGGCTTGTCTCCCTGTCATAGAAAATTAAATTTGTTTGACAGGACTTAATCTTTATGATGTCATGCCAGTTGCTATCTGGGACACTGCTCTATTCAATGTGCTTGAAAATTAATTTTATGATGATTTTTTTCCTGATCAGGACTTCTCCAGATACAAGGAATTTGGATCATGGTGGGCATGTATATCTATGATTGAGAAAAAATCATACTTAGACAAGATCTGTTTCTCACAATATACTATTCTTTTTTTTTCTTTTTGGAGGGCAGTTGGGGTTAAGTGACTTGCCCAAGGTCACATGGCTAGTTTTTGTGTTAAGTGTCTGAGGCCGGATTTGAACTCAGGTGCTCCTGACTCCAGGGCCAGTGCTCTATTCACTGTACCACCTAGCCGCACCAATATACTATTCTTTTTAAAGAGAATTGGTCAATACCTTTTTTTCCCTCATCCTCTAAAGAGCAATGAGAATTTGGTTGATGTCCAGTTGAATGTTGAATGTAGAAGGAACAAGTAACCAGTTGAGAAATAAGTTTGGATCTATCCCTTTCAAAGCTGAAATTTGTTGTTGTTTAGTTGTGACCTCATTTAGGGTTTTCTTGGCAAAGATACTGGAATGGTTTGCCATTTCCTTCTCCAACTCATTTTACATATGAAGAAACTGAAGCAAAGAGGGTTAAGTGACTTGCCCAAGGTCATAAAGCTAGTGTCTCAGGCTGGAGATGAGTCTTCCTGACTTCAGGCCCAGTGCTCTATCCATGGTGCTACCAAGTTGCCCTAAGTTGAAAGCAGGGCATTGCAATGAGGTACCAACATGGGGAGGGGGGTGAGCTGCTTCTACTTCTTTGTAGTTCTCTAAAACTGTATACCATGCGGTCTGATCACCCTTATCCATTGCCTAGATCTGGGCCTCTCATTCCCATGGTGTCCCTCATTTCCCCACGGTTTGTCTCTCCACATTTGCTATCTCCCCCCACTTCTAAATCCTCCCAGAAATGAAGGCATCAGGGATTATGGATCTGAGAGATGGGATGCCCACTTCCCTACAACTGACCAAGAAAAACTTCCCTCTATAGCCTATCACATAACCCTCCACTACCACTCAAATAAATTTATCCCAGGCATAAAGATTATTGGTTGCATTTCTGACCCTGACTTCTTATTAATCAAATTGTATCATCATGGAACTCAGTAAAATAAAAAAGCATGTTGGACTCACATTCAGAAGATTTGAATTTCCACTTTTTTTGCTTCCTAGATGTGTGACCCTGGGCAAATCATTTACAACCTCCCATCCTGGGGTTCCTCATCTGAAAAATGAGGGGGTTGGACAAGATAACGACTAAGATCTCTTTTGACTCTATTCCTATGGTTCTGTGAGCCGTTTTGCTGTTCTGTCCTTCAGGTTTCATGTTTATAGTTTTATTTCATGTTTACCAGGAAGGAACATTCCATGGAATAGCTCCAAGAATTTGACTATCTCTTTAAGATAAATTTCTTTTCCACTAGCCCATTGTTGCCATTATTCATTTCTTTCTATATTTCTAGATATTTCTGTAACTATTTAAATCAGTGGCTAGAGCATTAGATTTGAAATCAGGAAGACCTGAGTTCAAATACTGCTACCTCAGAAATTCACTATGTAACTCTGGGCAAGTCACTTAATATTTCCATACCTTAATTTCCTCATCTGTACAATTGAGATAATAATAACACCGAATTCCCAGAATTGTTGTGAGGGTCAGATGAGATAACTTATATAAATCACTTTGTAAATTTTAAGATACTCTATAAATGCGGTTGTTCTTCTTACACGTTCAACTAAAGAAATCCTTGCATTTCCAATTCCAACCTTCAGATCCATCTCCAAGTCAGACCCACTCTGACTTCCAAACCAGGAGAGATATAATTCACAAGAAACAAGTTCAGAAAAAGAAAAAAAATCATGACTGGTTTAGAAAATTATCTCAACCTTCTGTTTTGCTTTGCCTATGGAGACATGTCCTAACATTTCAATGGCAATTGAACTCATGTGACACATTGGCTATTTAAGAAAAAAATCCTTTCAGATCTCCTCAGAGTGAGGAGAAATCATTATGTTGATGGATGTGTTCTGTGTCAGATATCGCCATGACATTGTGGGGGTATTGCAGGGTCCAGTGGCTGCCTCCTCACCCAGTCATTTCTGTTATAAAGAAAACACTGAACCAAGTGTTATTTTCTCTCCCCCACAACCTAATGTGTTTAACCAACCTGAGGCAGGACACATTTGGAGTGGGTGCTTTTGTATTTTTGGGGAAGGGGGTGTGTATGTGGGGAGGAGGGGGAGCAGACAAAAGTAGCCTGCAAGCCAAGAGGATTCTTTCTCTTGTTAGTGAATGAATTCTTCACCCCATGAGGCGCCATCATGTTCCATAGGTGGAGATGGGAGGAAAGGATTTCCCCCTCAGTACACAAATGAGATTTTGGATCCACTGTGCCATTGAAGAGCCATCTTGGGACATCATTGCTACTATGTGAATAATTGAGCTTCTGGCTAAAGGAAGCTCTCAGCTTTGGAATTTGCTGGAGGGGTCCCTATTGAGACTGGAGAAAGTGTCATTTACTTTTGAAAAGCTCACCTGAGTTTCCCAGGGGGAAGTTCTTTGTTTTGTTTTGTTTTTCTTTTTAGTGTTTCGGTTTGTTTTTGTTTTTATTTTTGGAAGCCTCCTTAGCATTGAAAGGCCAGATACACATCTGTCTAGTTGAATTTCTCTGGAAATTCAATTTAATTAAATTCAACAAGCATTTATTGATTTCCTACTAGGTGTTAGACATTGATCTGGATATGGGATAAAATGACACAAAAAGAAACAGGCCTTGCCCTGAAAGAGATTATAGTCTACTGAAGGGAAGCAACATATTTCACATACACACATATACATACATACACATATGTGTGTATATGTGTATGGGTATACACACATGTGTCTGGAAGAATTGCAAAGTAATTTATATAGAAAAAAGAAACTAACCCCCTTTTCTGGAGGCCAGTAAATGCTTTATGTAAAAGATGGTACCTGAACTGTGCTCTTAGAGAGACTAAGAATTATAAGCCAAGGTGAAATGAAATGCATTCTAACCAACAGGGAAGCAAGCAGCCTATGGAAGAGAGTAGATACCACATGTCAGCTGGTGCTTTCACACTTTCTGTGTTCCAGCAAATAAGCTAATTTGGCTGGAACACAGAAAGTGTGAAAGGAATACATTCAACTTGTAAAGAGGTTGGAATCAGATGGTGATGAGCTTTAAATACCAAAGGAGCAGGTAAAGAGGCTTTACTCTACAATATAAGAAACATTGGCCACGATATTGTAAGACCTCCTGGATCTCAGTTTCCTCAACTGTAAGATGTAAAGGTTGGACTAGATGCCTTCTAGGTCATGGTCCTGTTTTAGCCTAAAAGCAATAGGGAGCTTCACTCATTAAAATATGACCTCCTTGAGAATAATGATTGTTTCATTTTTTGGTAATTGTATACTCAGTGCCTAACCGAGTGCCTGGCACATAAGAAGAGCTTAATAAATACATGTTGATGAATGAATTCTTGAGCTGGAGAGGAATATAGTCAGACCTCTGCCTCAGGGTTATCACTTTGGAAGTTATCTGGATGATAAAATGGAAAAGTGAAAGAATAGATATAGGGGGATCAATTAGGAAGTTATTACTATAGTCAAAGTGGCTGTGATCAAAGGTTGAACAAGTATGCTGACTGACTAGGTGGAAAGAAAGGGATAGATAGGAGAGCTGTGTCAAAAAAAATTGCCCATTGATCTCATTGGCATGAGGGGGGAATAAAGATTCAAACATGACTCCAATATTATAAAACAAGGTGGCTGAAATGGGAAAAGGTTAAAAAACAGAGATTGGAAATTATTATAAGAGAGAGAATGAGTGGAAGAGTGGGTTCCCAGACAAGACTGGAAGAATGGCATTAAGAATGCAGGTAAGGGGCAGAAGGAACATCTATCTCTTCCTCTTAAGACTGGTACACAGAAGGAGAGAGTAAAGGATGATGGGGAATGGGATAGGAAGTGGGGAAGAGTGAGAGCTCCTGATATATGGCTTTAATTTTTCCAGTAAAATATAATGTGAATTCTGCTAACAGGAGACCTAGAAGAGAAGGTGGGGTGGACTAGAAAGAGAATAAAGAGAAAAGAACTCTGGAAGGAGCAGAATGCTTTCCAGAGGTTGCAACTAGCCCCTGCTGTGCCATTGTCCTATGATTCAGGTAAGGACTAGCACTGAACCTATTGGCATTTTCCCATAGCACTAACCTAGGAGTTGAGGGACTTTCCTTCAAAGCACTGTGCCTAAAACATCCTGCAGTTACACTATACCTTAGTTCTCATTTTAGAAGATGACTGATACATATCTGAACCCCCCTCTCCTGCACCTTCTTGAGAAGAGTTGTCAGAGATATCTTATAGTAGTTACTAAACAAACACTTACTAAGTACCTATTTTGTGCCAGTCACAGTCACAGCTCCAGGGATAAAAAAGATGGGGGAAATTCTCTGCTCTCAAAGAACTCACAGTTTAATAGGGGAGAAAATATGAAAACAACTATATACAAACAAGATGTAGATAGGAGATCAATAGGGAAGGTACTAGCATTAAGGGGAAATAAGAAAAGGTTTATTCTTGCAGAAGGCGGGTCTTTAGCTAGAACTTAAAGGAAGCCAGGGAGATCGGGAGACAGAGATGAGGAGGGAGAAGGTTCTAAATATGGGTAACAATGGATGAAAATGCTTGGAGTCAAGAGATGGAATGTCATTTGTGAGAAAGAGCATGGAGGCCAATGTAGTTGGATTACAGAGTATGTGGAGGGGGGGATAAGGTATAAGAAAGTTGAAAAGAGCAAAAATAGACCAAATTAAAAGGGATAATCAGGGAAACTACATTTTGATAAAAAAGTGTCATAGACAATGAAGTAATATAAAAAAATTTACATCAAGTTTCTTTGATAAAGGCCTTATTTCTCAAATACATACTGAATATAGAACTGAGTCAAATTTATAAAAACAAAAGCTATTCCCCAAATGATAGTCAAAGATACAAACAAGCAGTTTTCAGAAGAAGAAATGAAAGTTATCTATAGACAAAAAAAGTGCTCTAAGCCAGTATTGATTAGAGAAAGGCAAATTAAAAGAACTTTGAGGTATCATCTCAAACCTATCAAAAATGATAAATGCTGGAGGGGATGAGGAAAAAACAGGTACATTACTGAATTGTTGGTGGAGTAGTGAACTGGTCCAACCATTCTGGGGATTAATTTAGAAGTAGCCTCAAAAGGATATAAAAGCGTGTGTACCTTTTGACCTAGAAGGACCACTACTAGACCTGTATCCCGAAGAGATAAAAGATAATGGAAAAGGACTTATACATACAAAAGCATTTATAGCAGCTCTTTATGTTGTGGCAAAGAATTGAAAATTAAGGGAATGCTTATCAATAGGGGAATGGCCAAACAAGTTGTGGCATATAATTGTGATGGAATGCTCTATATACAAGAAATGACAAGGAGGGTGGTTTCAGAAAAACATGGCAAGACCTATATGAACTGATGCAAAGTGCAGCAAGAAAAAACAGAACATCATTGTGTGCAGTAAGAGCAATGTTGCAAAGATGATCAGCTGAAAGACTTGGCTACTCTGATCAATACAATGATTCAATACAATTCCAAAGGACTTACGATGAAAAAAGTGTTATCCACCTCCAGAGAGAACCAATGAACACTGAGTACAAATTAAAGTAAAATTTTTTCACTTTATTTTTCTTGCTTTTTTAAAATATGGAAATATTCTTTGTATGATTTCACATGTAACTGATATCATATTGCTTGCCTTTTTAGTGGATGGGAGGGAGGAAGAGAATTTGGAACTCAAAATCTAAAAATAAAAAAGCTGAAAAATAAATAACTAATAATTTTTTAAATTCCTTTTATTTTGGAGGGGGAAGGTAGGGCAATTGGGGTTAAGTGACTTGCCCAAGGTCACATGGCTAGTGTTTGTGTCTGAGCTCAGGTCTTCCTGACTCTAGGACCAGTGCTCTATTCACTGCACCACCTAGCAGACCCTAAAAAATATTTTTAAGAAAGAAAACTGGAAAGGTAGGAAGTAGCTGTGTTACTCAGGGCATTGAACACCCAACATGTGGTTTTTGTGTGTGGAACCATTGGAGTTTGCCAAAACAACAAATTGTATGTGAGGTGTGGGAAGGAAGGTAATAAATCTTCCTATTCCTAAACCTGATATGTAAGTAGTATTAATAACAACCCCTTTAAAGTCTGATCAATCATCAATACCATGAGATGATATCTACAGGGGACTTCATGTACTTTAAGATGCTATAGTAACTGTAAAGAACTTGCAAGAACCTGGAAAGCCTAGAAAATTGGGCTATGGTGCTTCCACCAATTAAGATAGCATCCTAGTCAATGTGATGAAACTGTCCTTAAGGGACAAAGAAAGAGCTAAGACAGCATAGGGTTGCAGACTGTCCTTGCTTGGAATGGTCATGATCATTAGTCTCTCATAGAAGGTAGTAGATTTAATGATATTCATGTTTTGCTATCACAAGAAAGTGAGATACAGCAGAACATATTAGAAAGATCAATAAATACCCCACCTACTGGAAATACTAAAGTACAAATGGCTTTGACCTCAAAAGCCTAGGCACAATCATGTAGCAAATGAAAGGAAGATATGAATACTTTCATTATTTTCCAAGACTATGTTATAGCAAAAATGGAAACAGGTCTTGCTGGTTACAAACAAGGCCTAAAACTACTTTTGTCAATGTTACCCTCAGATTCAAGTTGTAAGAAAACATATTACTAACTAGTGCAGGGAAATAACCTCATCTCTTAGTCTAGATAAAAAATGAAATAAAATAAAAGATGAAATCAGGGGACTACTAAAGTCTGATGAGGAAAAAGTTAATGAAATTCAGGTAATTGGAATTTGTCATTGAATGCAAACTCTAGAAATTAAACCTAATGGTAAAATGTGTAACAAAAACAATCCTGATGTCATTGTGAAAAGTGGATGGGCATACTTAGATTTGAAATGTTAAAAGTGCTTTATGAGTTTGAAGATGTGAAATCATCTACCATGGAATTATATCAAATATATCAAATTATATTCAAGAAAGCTGGTGTTCACTATAACCTTTGTGAATGAATGCATTTGATAGAAAGTGTGAAAATACTTCAGGACTTGAATAGTATTTGTGGTTGTTGTCACCATGGTAAGAATCATACTTGGAAAGGTGGATATATTAAATAGAACTGCTAAAAGACGGGTATCAAACATCCCCAGGCTAGGAACAACTTGAGGAACCCATTAAAAATCTGGAGAAAAGCACTGGAAAATTGAAGTAATGTCTACTTGGCATGTGTGGTAAAGGAAAAAAAAACCTTGCATACTGCATTGTCCAATTAAAAGCAATAAAAAGGAAAAATACAGAAAAGAATCTTGAAAACAAGTATAACAGAAATTCTGGATTCTCTTACTAAGTAATTGAAAGCAAAAGTTAAGAGCATTAAGATGATTCAAGAAAATCAAAGCAATGTAAAGAACAAAATAAGCAATTCATCATTAGATCTTTACTACCAAGCTAAGAGAAGCAGTAAGGGAAAGACAAAGAAATGCAGAAGGAGAATGAGAAAAAATTTCAGTTGCTTATATGGTCCCAAGAAGTCTGACACTAGTTAGACCAAGAAGAAACAGCTTCTGTGCTGTTAACAAACCAGTGTGGTCAAGGAAAGTACCTGAGACTCTAGCTTCTATGCAAAACTGGAAAGTGTTGAGGCTAAGATCCCTAATTATTAGTTCAAACGTTGTTAGTGGTATATTACATATAGCATAGAGCTAAAGAAAACTTACAAAACCAGCAACGTCTCCTAACCTATGATAGGTATAACTTTATGTACTTTGTACAAAAGCATTCAAAGCTCTTATCACTAAAAAAAAAAAAAAACAAAAAACCAAGCAACTAACATATAAACACTTTAAAATGTTTATAAATGACTAAAGAGTAAATATAATGTGCCCCAAAGTTCTGAGCAAGGGAGAAGAGAATAAACTTATCAGTTCTGTATTTATTGAGTAAGCTTTTCAAATGTTTGGGAACATTAATAATGCCTTTATTGAGTATCAGAAAATTTTTGACACCATTTCAAGCTCATGACTTATTCATGAACTGCAAATACACTAAATAGACCCTACTATGGTGAGAGAATTGGATGTTAACAAGGAGAACAATTCTCTGCTTTAAAACATCCAACCAACCAAATAATATCAGAGAGGACTGATGTAAAATGTGAGTCTTTTTTCCGGGATAGAGTGTAAACAAGCTATAGTTCTGTCTATCTTAAAACCTATTATTATCTGTCCTAAATAGAGTTATGTATGACTTCCAAATGAAAGAGGGCAGGAAACCAAAATATCTTATTAACAAATTGATGCATATGGGAGACATCAAGGTGCATGACTCCACTGAAAAATAAATCCTAAGGGGCAGCTAGGTGGTGCAGTGAACAGAGCATTAGCCCTGCAGTAGGGAAGACCTGAGTTCAAATATGGTCTCAGACACTTGTCACACTATTTCTGTGACCTTAGGCAAGTCACTTAACTCCAATTGCCTTGCCTTCCCCCCTCCAAAAAAAAAAGAGAAAGAAATCCTACAGCTCCTTCATTTTGTGAAATCTTAATGCAATGATACAAAAATGTTACTTGGATTTTATGAGTACAAAATTCTTAGTATACTCCAAGGGAAAATATAGAAACTAAAGGCTTTGAATAAATTCATAGGTGAAACTGAACCAATGGATGCAGCCAATAGTTACAACTATCCTGATATCTTCCAGGCAAGACACATTAGGCATAAAATTATCTAGGAGAAAGTTGTAGATAGAAGTAAGTGCCTTAAAATCAAAGCTCAATTGAAAGGAGACATTTAGATCAATAAACTCTTATGTAGTGACAATCTTAATGTATATGTTGGGAATGCAAATAAGTCATGATAAGTTTTAACTTTAACAGAGTATCCTAAGAAAAGCCTGTACAATATTAGTGAAACACTGTACCATTACTTGAAGATAGTAATATAAACATATATATATTTGGTTGTTTTTGGAATAATCTGATGCCACTTTCCTGAGTGATATTAATTAGGCTGATAGCATATGCCCACCACTGGATTTGTCAAGAACTAATTACTTATGGATAAAAACTATAAAATGACTAAGATCCAAGAGGAGAATCAAAATTTCATTTATACAAACTTAGCTAAGAAGCATAACTTGAATAACGGAGTTATGTGAATTTGTTTATGGACATAAAAGGTTTTGTGAAGGTCATACTGGACCAGATTACTGACACTAGAAAATAGAGAAGGGGTATTCTTAAGGAGCTTGGAATTAGTGATCAATGCAGGCTATTAAAAGAAATATTAAAAACTAGGCAACACATCACAGGGTGTTTAAATGTTTATAGGTTAGTTGTTTGGTTTTTGTTTTTTAGTGATAAAAGCTTTGAATGCTTTCATACAAAGTACAACATATAACTAGCATAGGTTAGGAGATGTTGCTAGTTTTTTAATTTTTTTAGCACTATGCCAAAAATTTAGTGCCTACTGCATACCTGATAAGACACGACTTTATAGATATAACTCTCCATTAGAAGTTTAGCATCTTTCATGAAGTAGCAGAAAATAGAGCCCCTTCCTACAAAAACAGGCATCAAAACAACATGGGAAACTTAACTAATAAATGATACTAGAACATGAGAATTATAACAAGGCCAACTGTTTTCAAAAATCTCTAAGATCATGCATGGGTCCACAAAAACTTAAGAACAATGTTTTTATTTTAAAATTCACATACTAAATATTCATAATCTCCCAAAAGCATTGAATGTAAAACTTTTCCATATAGTTTAACCTTGGCAGAAGATATCAAAATCATGTGAAAATATGCTGAGGTACATATTATTCCCCATCATCTTGCCTGATCCTGGTGTTTTGCAAAGGATGCTTTCAACAAGCCAAGAGAAGATGAATTCACATCCTAATACTCTGATTAAACTACAAAAAGTAGGGATTTTATCCTCTTATGCAATAATTTCCAGAATGTTAAATATAAAAGAATAATAGCAGGATATCTACTTGTCTCAGAACTATTTCTTTCTGAATTCCATTGAACCAAAACAGTACTATTTTTTCTACGATAAAATAATAGCTGACATTTATATAGCGTTTGGATGTTTACAAAGCATTGCATGTATGTTACCTTATTTAATTGTCAAAACTATCCCACAAGGTAGGAGCCTGTTATTATCCCCATTTTACAAATGAGAGGCAGTAATGCATTAAAGGCAGCGGGGAAAGAACTGACCTTAGAAGAAGCAAGTAAACATTTATAAAGTGCCTGTTATTTGCCAGTCACGTTACAGATATCCTCACAATGATTCTCTATGTGCGATTATGATCCCAATTTTACATTTGAGGAAACTGAGGCAAAGAGAAGTTGTGACTTGCCCAAGGTCACTCAACTAAGTTTTCAAAGCCAGAATTGAGCTCACATCTTCTAGCTCTAGGTCCAGGGTTCTTTTTGCTGCATCATCTAGTTGCCTTAGAATTAGAAAAACCTGGGTTCAGATCCCGTGTGTTAACTGTGTGAACCTGGCAAGTAACTTAACCTCTAGGGGGATCAGGCAGAACAGCTGAAGTCTGGTTGAGGGTGTTTCCATACTGAGAGTTCCCTTTAATTAATGAAGTCGCATGCACAATTCAAACACCCTTGCTCAATAGCAACAACAAATTCTTTTAATTTGAAAGTAAGTTTCTTGAAGACAGGGCTGTTTCTTTTTTTTTTAAATTTCTGTTTCTATATCCCCCGGATCTAGTGCAGCAACTTGCATGTGTAGATGTTCAGTGAATGCTTGTTGAATAAAAGAGATTACATGACTTTCCCAGGGTCATGGAACTACTCAGTGTCGTAGCACTTCTTTTTTTTAATTTATTTTTTATTTGTTTTCTTGTTTACATTATTCATTTTCATTACATTTGAATTACACATTTTCTCCCCGTCTTTCCCCTGCCCCAACCCTAAAACAACAATCCCACTGTAAAGCCCCTCCCCTGCTCT
>CM053600.1:76430702-76467616 GCA_028646575.1 Pseudocheirus occidentalis
AGCTTGGCCCTACTTCTTCATGCATGGAATGGGCATAAAGATATCAGTACTATTAACTCACAAGACTGTGGTGAGAAAGGGGGTGACTGGATGGTGCAGTGAATAGAGCACCGCCCCTGGACTCAGGAGGATCTGAGTTTAAATTTGGCCTCCTACACTTAACACTTACTAGCCATGTGACCTTGGGCCAGTCATTTAACCCCAATTACCCTTCATTCCCCCCTCTAAAAAGCAAAAAAAAAAAAAGATGATAGTGAGAAAAACACTTTGTAAAACATAATAAAGCATGCTATTTTATGCATAGCTCTTCTCCCCTACTAGATTGCATAGTCTTTGAGAACATTATCTACCTTTTCATACATTAAACATTTTCTGATGGCCTTTTCTAGATCATGCAGTCAATGAACTTTTATTCAATATCTTCTACTCTATGTTAATCTGTACAAAGGACAGGTGATACCGAAACAAAAATGGAGCTGTCCCAGACCTCAGGGAGTTTGCACCCTAGCCAATGGACTATGTAAAGGCATTGTAGGAAGGGTCAATCATAACTAGGTATTCTGACTTAAAAGTACTTCTACTATGACATGCATACAACTAACTTGAGGAGTCATGCTAGGATTTAGAGACTATATAAGTTAGCCTCTTAATTTTATCATGGAGGAAACTAAAGCAGAGAAATGAAGGGGTTTTTCCCAAGGTCCTTTGGGTTGTCTGATTCAATGAATCAAGGTTGTCTGATTCCAAAATCTAGTGCCCTTTCCAATCACAACATTGCCTTCCATCATATTGGAGGAGGAGGATGAAAGAGGCACAAAACAAGACATCTAGTAGTGTAAAGGAGAGAGAAGTTAGTTCTGCCTGGGAGAGTAATGGCAGACTTCATGGAGGATGTGTAATTTGAGATAAATAAAAAATAATGGATAGAATTTCAATAGACAGAGCTCAGAGGAAGGGTATTCCAAGTAGAAGGAGCAGGGTGAGCCATATCATAAGTCAGGAAAGCACAGATTGTGTTCAGAAACTATTGAATAGTTTGGCTAGGGTATAATGTGAATGAAGGGGAATCAGAAAGTTAAAGCTAGACGGATGAACTGAAGCTAAATTGTGGAAGCAGTCAGTCCCTTGCAATATCTAGAAGATAGAATAGATAGAAGATAGAATATTCTATCTTAGATAGAATAGATCTTCAATAAATATAGGGGGAGTGTGTGGGTGAAAATAACCATTTATATAGATCCTACTATGTGTAGCAAGCATTGTGCTGAACTCTTAAAAATATATCATTTTATTTGGTCCTCACAACACCCCTAGGAGGTAAGCATTATTATTACTCCATTTGAGCTGAGAAAACTGAGGCAAAAAAGGTTAAGCGACTTACCCAGGGTACCAAAGCTAGTAAGTGTCTGAGGCCAGATTCGAACTTAGGTTTTCCTGACTCCAGACCCAAGTCTCTATCTACTGTATCACCTCTAAATGGTTCTCTAAACAAGTACCTGCCTCTAAATGTGAATGAATAGATTTATCTTATTTTCTGATTATTTCAAGCATGTATCGCTTGTCAACCTAAGTGAAGTCTAAACTCATAGAGACTAGGGACCATTTCTACATATTGCCTGTGGTGTCTTGTTCAACGCTACAAGCACCAGTCCTGTCCTGGGAACTGAATAAGTGAATGAAGAAGTGAAAGAATGAAAGAAAGCACCAGCCTCTTTGGAAGGATTAACCCACTAAAGGGAGAAAGTTTCTAAGAGGACCCGCCTTTTTTTTTCCTTACCATTAAACCCCCTTGCTAAGGTAACTTTTTTTCTCATAACTACAAGGTAATGAAAAGACAAGCAGAATGCTGATTTTTTCTTTTATTTTTCTTTTTATTGATTTGGTGTTTTACTTTCAGTTTACAAGATTCAGTTCCACAATCCCTTGAGTTTCAAATTTTCTCCCCTCCCTGCCTGTCTTTCCCCCCCCCCCCCATGGCAGCATGCAATCAATCAAGTATAGGATCTGCAGTTAGAATACTGATTTTTTCACTGAAAATCGAATTCACTTTTAGAACCAGATAAAAAAAAACAGCACAACAGAAACCCAAGTTTATTAGGCTCTCTACTAATTGAGTTAGAGCTAGTGAGAGCTTGCTGGGATAGAACAGAGTCATTGAGATGATGTGTGCAGAAAATCAACAGCGTTTCTCTCCTCTGCTTATTCTGTCTCAGTAACCTCATAGAACCATAAAAATGTGGGGTAATGACATTCATGTCAATATTTTTAGTATAGTGTTACTGTATTCATTATTTTTGATGAGCCTTTGTGTGAAAGTACAAGAGCTGGCTAAAAAGCAATTGTATCTTGGACATTTTTCTTGTTTAGTCTGTCCTTTAGGTAGAATATTCTGTCCTAGGTGGCACAGTGAATAGAACACTGACCCTGGAGCCAGGAAGACTTGAGTTAAAATCCAGCCTTAGACCTTTACTGGCTGTGTGACCCTGGGTAAGTAACTTTATCTGTTTGCCTCAGTTTTCTCAACTGTAAAAATGAGAATAATAACAGTAAGTGCCTCCTAGGGTTGTTGTAAGGCTCCAATGAGATAATAATTGTACAGCACTTAGCACAGTGTCTAGCACAGAGTCAATGCTATGTAAATGTTTTTTAATCTCTTCCCTTTCTGATTAGTGCTTGTTGTCTAATACAGCATTTCCCAAAAGATGTTCCTTGAAATCTCAGTGTTTCGTGCAAGCTGAAAGGCTCTGTGGTAAAGATTTAAACGTTAATTATATTTTGACTCTAAAATATGAAATGTAGCATTATGTGCAAGCTACCCATGGCCCAGAACTGAAGCTTCAGGTTTATGCAAATCAAACTTGGTTGGAGGCAGGAATCTCTCCTCTTTCTCTCTCGTTCTTTGTCTCTGTCTCTGTATCTCCCTCTCTCTCTCTCTCTCTCTCTCTCTCTCTCTCTCTCTCTCTCTCTCTCTGTCTCTCTCTGTCTCTCTGTCTCTCTCCCTCCCCCTACTCCTGATCTTACTCTTCCATCTCTCACCCCCTCCCCTTTTCTCCTTTTCCTACTATCCCAATCCCTCTCTTTTATGCCTCCATCTGGTGACTTCAGAATTTATTTATATCTAGATCTTTACAACAACAATAACAAAAAAAAATGTTTCCTAGCTTCCATGCAAACATTTTGAAGTAACAAAGCATTAAATTCAGCATAGGTTACATTTAACCTAACCAAGAAAAAAAATTCTATGGAATCACACCTAGGCGCAGAAACATCCAAGACCATCTCAATTTCTCAGAGATTAATACAATTTTCCAAATTGGTACTCTCTGGGGTTGGCTTACTGTCTTCTGTGTGGCACTGAACCTCTCTCCCACACACAAATCAAGAGGAAGGACTGTAATTTCTGGACAGTCAGACAATTCATCATTATGGTGAACCCATCATCTCAGGGATCTGTATTTAACATCTCTCTGCTCAAAGGAAAGGCCCTCTGAGTCAACAGAAGGCTTGTGAGAACAAATGAAAGTTCTAGGGTTTTTCCTTCTCATATCTCTGTCTTTTGCCTCTCCTTAGCTCCAGCTTTGAATAGGGACTTAGGGTGGTCCAGGAGCTCCTATATATTTCCTTCACTATGCATTTGGCTTCCTGGGGCTTCCTTGAAAGGGTTATGTGATTACCTAGCCATGTTTCGGCCTAGCTTCTTCTGTTTAACCTTCCAGTTTATGTTTTCTCTCTGTATTCCTGTCTCAGCTCTCCCTTTAGGAGTTCAAATCCAAAGTAGCCCATATATCTGAACTGGGCATGAATCAATCAGACATCTTCAATATGCCATCATTGATATGCCATCATTGGGACATTCAGGTATAAGACAAGACTCACCTCTTATTGGGAATTTACCCTTGCCAAGGGAATATCATATCTTAATGAGACATCAAGTCTAAACAAAGTATTGATTAGTTGGAAACAATGGCACAACTCCTACATAGATGTACATTAAAAAATGTGTTTCCTGCAGCATTTTCTAATTAGCTTAATTTCCTTCCAAGTTTTTATGATCTTCCCTTTTTTCTAAGAGTATTCTATACTCACATCCCCAAAATTCTATTAATATTTTTCAGGTTTAAGAATGTTCCAAGGACAAATTAGTTTGGGAAATATTGGCCTAATGACTCAAAAAATGCATCTTAATAGATTTGTTTAATGGGGGAAAGGTAAATTCTTAAAACTAAATCCAGTGATACTGACTTTGATTCCTGGTAAAAATTCTAGAATATATTTTAAAAATATAATTCATGAACCCTTAGAAAGGGAAGCAGTGGTCACTATATGTCCCCATGGGTTTAACATGAAGAGGTCATGCCAAACTAATAACAATTCTTTTTTTTTTTTACACTTACTAGACAGGCAGATGAAGAGCATGCCAAGGGCAGAATAGTTCTGGATTTTAGTGAACTATTTAACAAAATATCCTTCTGGATACTATGGACAGATATAGGCTAGATCAGGGGCTCTTAATATGGGTGTCTATGAATAGATTTCAGGGGGTTCATGAATTTGGATGGGAAAAATTGTGCCTTTTTTCTTACTAATCTCTAGCTGAAAGTTAGCATTTCCTTCAATTATTTAAAAATGTTATTCTGAGAAGGGGTTCATAGGTTTCACCAGGCTGATTGAATGAGTCTGTAACACACAAAAGGTTAAGAAACCTTGACCTAAATGATAGTAGATAGATTCAAGTCTGTTTAAATAACCTATCTCCCCCCCAAAATAATAATACTAATAATTAATACAGTGTTGATACAAAGGAAGGTCTTTAGGACCTTGCTAGAAACCAGGTAGCATAATGGGTAGAGAACTAAGCCTGGAGTCAGGAAGACTTGAGTTCAAATGTATCCTCAGACACTAATTCTGTGACCCTGGACAAGTAACTTAACCTCTGTTTATCTCAGTTTCTTCTTCTGAAAAATAGAGATAATAGTAGCACCTACTTCCCAGGGTTATTGTGAGGGTCAAGTAACATAATATTTGTAAAGCACTTAACGTAGTACTTGGCATATAATAAACAATAAACACTTGTTTCCTTCCTTCCTCTTAGGAGAATGCCAGAAGCTTATTTCTGTTTAGCTTGGTTATCAATAAATTCTAAAGGCAGAGATGACACGCTTATCACATTTGCAGATTATAATAGCAGGGTAGATTTGCTGACATATTGAATGACAGAATGAGAATAAAAAAATTATTTTGATGAGTTGGAATGTTGGAATGAAGTTAACATGATGAAATTTAATGGGGATAAAAGGAAATTCTTATGCCCAGTTTCAAAAATTTAACCATACAAATACAGAATTGGGATTATGGAACAAGACAGATGTTTTATGCAAAGGAGTTCTGACCCACAGCTCAACATGAGTGAAGTAACACAATTAGCCATAAAAGCTAATTTGATTTTTAAGATGTATTAATAGAAATAAGTATATTGCCCAGAATTAGAATCATATTCTACCTCCGTCAGACCACATATTTGTTCAGTTCTTGGTGCCTTGTTGTAGGAAGGACTTTGGCGATCAGAAGAAGGTCCAGAGGAAGTTGATAATGGTATTAAAGAGGTTACATCATGTGAAAATGGATTGAAGGAAATTGGGTTGTTTAGCCTAGAAAAAAAGATTGGGGAGGGAAAGAGGGATATGATAGCTACCATATAGGAAAGGAGTTAGATTTCTTTTATTTGGTGTCAGTTCCCATGAGTGGAAAATGCAGTGAGGCAGATTTAGGTTCTATACAAAAGTAAACATTTCCTTAAGATGAGGGCTGTCCAAAAGTGGAATGAGTTGACTGAAAAGGCAATGGCCCTTAGATAGGTCTCTTCTAGTTAGAGAATCAATGACTATTTGTCAAAGATGCAAGGGATTCTTATTCAGGTATGAGTTGATATAATAAATAATAATAATAATAAGTAGGTTTAATGCAAAGTACTTTACAGGTTACTGAATTTGATCGTTGCAACCCTATGAAGTAGATGTCAAGTATGTTTATAGCAGGATTTGAACTGTCATCCTTTCTCCAATTTTAGCCTTCTATTCATGGCAGATTAGATCAAATGACTTCAGAGGCCCTTCCCAAATCTGAGAGTCTGACTCTTATGATGGGGTTGAAAGAGGGAAGCAGTTAGGAGGATGATTAATGAATCAAAAAACATTCATTAAGTGTTTCATGTGTAGTTGGTGCTACCACCTACTTCTTCCTGGCTTGGAGACCATTGACCAACTCTATCTACATCTGGAACATACACATATTCTTACATAGAATACAAAGAAATGAGAACAACCATTCCTGTGCTCTGGGAGCTCACATGCTAATGATAGAGACAACATTTACTTATAAAATACATGCAGACTGATGAGAGATAATTTCAATTAGAAGACTCTGGCAACTGGTTGGGTGTGTTGGGGTTGGGGGAAAGGACAACTGTAAAAGAAGGGATTTAAGCCTAGACTTGAAGGAGGCCAGGCAAATTTAAGATGCAGAGATGGGAGGGAGAGAATTTCAAGTGTGGTGGACAGTCAGGGCAAAAGCAAAAAGACAGAATGAGGACTTTAAAAAAATTATTTACCCCAAATCTATACCTCTCATTGGGTATCTTATATTTGGTAAGATAGCACTTAAATTCTTCAACAATCCCAACTTTGTCAGAGAAGCTCCAAAAGATTGAAACGTATTTTCATTTGAAAGAAAATGCATTCCTTTAAACCTCCAATTGCTAATAACCGAAGTGTGAAATCCAGCTGTTACCATACAAGCCTAGGCCTCTTCTTTGCTCAGAGCTGGTAGATCCATCTTGTATAATTACTGTGCTTGTTTCTCTGTTTTAACTACTTCTCTGGTATTTTCTTTCATGGTTAATTGCTTCTTTTGCATATAGTTTCACCATAATTAGGGAAGGGGGAGGGGACATTCACTTCTAAGGCAATTTCCTAAAAATCTCAGTCCTTCACACTACCCTTAAAGCCATTTCTGGGGGTACACCAAGATCTCAGGTCTGGGGAGACAAATGGCTGCTACCTGTGCCCCTTCAAGGAAGGGTCATTTTCTCTTCTCTCCCTTCTCCCCCCAGCCTCCACCCACTATGGTCAGGTCTTTGTACAAGAAGGACCCTGTTTGCTGCCATCCACTCTGACTACAAACCTCAGCCACCACTGACCTTAAATGAACCCTTGGTGGAGGCAATGAGAATACAGCAAAGCAAGAAACAGCATGCAGCTTTCCTGGGTTCTTATGTAACTAAATCAGCTATATCGGGAGCTTTTCATTAGTCTAAATTACAGATTTACGGGTGCACTTTTTGGGCCCCATGCCATTTTCTTGCCCCGTTCCTTTCACCCTCCACTTGCTTTGTGCTGTAAGCAGCCTCTTCACATAGCTTTCTGTTGGTTCTGGCACGCACTTTCTGTGTGTAGCATCGCTTCACTGTCCGGGAGTCTGGGAATGCAATCTGACCTTGACCTTTGACCCAGGATAGTCCACCATAGGCTTGAACAGTGGTTTTACCTATCAGGGAAAAAGGAAGTCCCCTCACCCTGGATACAATCAGACAGGGAAGATTTGCAAAATGTGCCCTCACCTGAAGTGGCAGAAGAAGGGAATTCCAATTTCAATTACTAAAGGCCTGATCTCCTACAGAAGCATTTTAGGTAAGCAAGTGAAATGAAGCAATGCAAGACCCTGACCTAAAGATGTGTCTTTGCATACATATGTATGTCTGTATGTCTGTATGTCTGCATGTGTATGTTACAGTTGTAGAAGAAATAAGTTCAAGTCTCATTTCTGATGCATATTGTCCCTGGGCAAGTTACTCAATCTCTCAGGGTTCTCAATAACTCTTTAATGAAATCATAGACCTACTCATATTTGTATGTACGTATGTATGCATGCACGCATGCATGTATGTGTATGTATGTATACATGTGTATGTTACAGTTGTAGAAGAAATAAGTTCAAGTCTCATTTATGCATGCATGCATGTATTATTTATGTCCTGTGATTTTAATGGTTATGGATACAGATTAGCAACCACTCCGCAATATTACCGTCTTAGAGGGCTCCCTGGGGCACTAAAAGCCTCAATGTTTCGCCCAAGGTCAAGAAACCAGTTATGTCACAGGTGGGACCTGAATTCAGGTGTTCTCTGTAATCCTTCATCAAGTGTCCAACACTGCCCTGTCTATATCCATCTATATCTGTATCATTTATTCTGTAGATATGTGTGTGTACATGTAAAAAATACATATGTATACACACACATTTTTTAACCAGACTTGTGATTTCATTGCTATAAATAACCCACTCTGTTTTGTTGTTTAGTCAGTCATGTCCACCTCTTAGTGACGCCATGTGGGATTTTCTTGGCAAAGATACTAGAGTGGTTTGCCATTTCCTTCTTGAGTTCATTTTACAGATGAAGAAACTGAGGCAAACAGGGTTAAGTGACTTGCCCAGGGTCACACAGCTAGTAAGGATCTGAGGCCAAATTTGAATTCAGGTTTTCCTAACCTCATGCCTGGTGCTCTATCCACTGTGCCATCTAGTTGTTCAATAGATCTATATATGGATATAGATGAAGACATTTTTTGGAGGGAGTAAGGAGAAAGAGAAGTCGGGAGATGAGTCACTGTTTTTCCCTTTCACATTCCTAAAATAAATATCTTACTTCCTAGCATCATACATCTCATCTTGCCCCTAGTGAATCGTTTTTTCAACTTTATGCCACACCCACAAGAGACAATTACTAAGACGATTTTTTTTCTTTACAGACTCTGGGTCTTTTATGAATCAGATAGAAATGATATATAATATTATTCTGAGCATTCACATTTAGAAAAAAATAATTATCTGTGTGGGGCAAAGAAAAACGAGATAAGCCCTTTATACTCATTTAGTTTCTTTTTCTTGAAATGCCACTAATCATTTTGTATCAATATTCAATCTCTTCTTTCTGATGATTACTTTCTCACTTAGAAAGGAAAACAAGAAAGACTGGATTCAGTTCCAAACGTTTCCATTTAATACTCATAGGATCTCAAGTAAATTATTTAACCTTAGTTTTAAGGTTAAAAGGAACTGTGTGAATGGACTCTGTAAAATAGACTCCACAGTACCTTCCCATTCTTAATCTATGATCCAATGATTAGAACTTAGAACAAAGTTGTAAGGTTATATGCTTCAGGAGTAGGTAATACCTCTCTTAGTCAAGCAGTAGGAGTGGAACAGTTTGATGGTTTGGGTGTTATCCAGGAATCAGTACTGATGGTCAAAAAATTTTAAAAAGAGTGAGTGGGAGGCTATGGTGGTAACTAGTGAAAATAGTTTGCAATCAAAATTTTAGCTTATCATGGAAATCAATAGTTTATATAGGAAGCCACTGAAAACATTTTTAGCACAGAAGTGACATGCTGGATCTATGTATCACATATTTTATCATATCACACACACACACACACACACACACACACATATATATATATATATATCATATATATATAATCACATAAGGAAAATTAGCTTAGCTGGGTGAAACTAAGAGTTGGGGAGAACATGGTTCAAAATACCAGGAGTTATGAAAGAAAAATGTGACTTAAAGAGAGTTAGAGAGTGAGGGAAGTAAAAAAGATAAGAAGGTGTATTCAAAGGGAGTCTCCCCTTTTAGGTTGTAAGCTCCTTGAGGGTAGGGACTGTCTTTCTTTCTATTAGTTCTATCCTCAGTGCTTAGTACAGTACCTGGCATGTAGTAAGTACTTAATAAATATTTATTGGATTGAATTAAATTGGATTGAGTGGAATTTCAACATTCAGGAACTTGGAAGCTGGAATTCTAAGAGATGATGAGGTTTAAGGTGTGACCACATTCATATTTAGCTGAAGTGAGATAGAGAAGGAGGTTTTGGGGGTTGCAGCAGTGGGGGGCCAAAATGGTAATATTCCCAGGTAAGTTTTTTCAGCATGAGTATAGAAGACTTTGAGTATGATATCTAGGGACAAGATGGAGAGGAAGACCATGAACCTTAAGGTTTTCAGAAAATAATGAGAATAAATGGGAGGCTGGTAGACAACAGCAAGGATGGGAGGAGGGTAGTATGAACTGATTTCATGGACTTCAAAGGAAAGAATGAAGGGTATGCCTACTTCTCCTTCTGTTCCTAGAATCAAGGGGAGTGAAAAGATTGGCTTCTAATGGATGTGTTTGCAAAGGATTTGGTGACATTGGGTTCCAGGAAAGGTGCAGAATTATAAGTAGTGTTGGAGAAAAATTTTAAGAACATGAGACAATTTGTTGAGAAAATAATTTTTCTAAGGGGAAAAGTAGAGTGGGTTCAGAGATGGATAGAGTGTTAGAGTGTTCTGGGAAGACGTAGAATTGATTAGAATAAGGATGTTAACTCAAGAAGAGGTAGTAAGGGAAGAAAGTCAAAGGCGGTGTGACTAGATGACCAGACCTTTGGAATCAGTGAAATTATTAGAGTATGTGCAGAATTGATCTATCCTAGAGTCTGACATGAGTCTGTGGAAATCCCTCTTCATATTGATGGCTAGAGTACAGTTCATAGGAAAATAGAAAGGAAAATTCATAAGATCATGGACCTTAGAGGTCATTCAGTTTCATGCCCTCATTTTGCAGATAAGGAAACTGAGGCACAGGGAAGTTGAATTATTTGTCCAAAAAGTAGGAAGTATCAGAGGCTAGATTTGAACTCAAGTGTCTTGACTACAAAACCACTATTCTTTCCATTATACCAAATTTTCTGGGCATCTAGATGTTACAGTGAATAGAACACCAGACCTGAAATCAGGAAGACTTATTTTCCTGAGTTCAAATCCAGTCTCAGATACTTACTAGCTGTGTGACCTTGGACAAGTCACTTAACCCTGTTTGTCTCAGTTTCCTCATCTGTAAAATGAACTGGAGGAAAAAGATGAGTTGGAGAAGGAAATGGCAAACTACTCCAATATCTTTGCCAAGAAAATCCCAAATGGAGTCATTAAGAGTTGAATACAACCGAAGAACGACTTATTCAACAACAACTGAACCAGAATTTCTGGGCCTTTGAACAGAAAGGACAGCATCAAGAAACCAATGTGGGGGGGGAGGGGAGAAAGCAGGACAAAGAAGACTTTAGGGCATTTCTCCATTGAAAAGATGCTAATTACATGTTAGTAATATGCAAATTAGCACCTTGTTTTTGAGTCCACAGTCTAAGCATTTTTGCTACATAGTAATTGGGTTAGGATAACTGCTTACAAAGAATGGATTAACTTTGCCCACAAAAGCAATGTACTGAGACAGGTAAGTAAAGATTGTTGAATCAGAATGGAAGGAAGGACTATGAGTGATCTCTTGCTATGACTGAAATATCTACTTCTACTTCCAGGCTTCTGTGTGTATTGATCAGCAGAGGGACTTCTCTGGCAATTGCAGATGTCAACCAACCCAACTTCTCATCCTCTGTAATTTGTTGTCCATTATTTTTCTCTAAAGCCTCCATATTGAATCTGCCCAACACGCTGCAGTCCTTCTTCTAGATCTTTTAATGTTAACTATATATCCAAAATATATTAACATATGCCTCAATAGAATCTACTTTTATATTATAAAATAGTATGGTGTGACCATAAATATATTATAAGTATGCAGCTGCAATATAATTAGGAAATATAAATAATTATAAAATATGTTGATACAAAATGCAGTATTATGATTGTTTTCTGGACCTGTGATTGTATGGGTCTAGGAAATTACTGGTAAGGAAACTTCCTCAAACAATAAGAATTCACAAATGTTCTGAGCTGCCTGGGCCATTGAGAGAAGTTAAATGACTTGCTTAGTTTCACAAAAGTAGAATGTGTGAGAGGCAACCCTTCCAACTCAGCTTTCAGACTCTTGAGTCTGGCTGTACATTCACTGCACCACGCTATCTCTCATTAAATATACTGAGATAATGAAAGTACAAATAGACAATATGCATGAGAATATATGCTTTTTGAGGTCAAGGACTATTTTTTTTCATTTTTTTCCCTTTTTATCCTTAGCCTTAGCATAGTGACTGACACCTTTACTTAACTACTTGGGCAGTTAGGTGGCAAAAGTGGATAGAGTACCAGGTCTGTCGGGAAAACTTGAGTTAAAATCCAGCATCAGATATTTACTAGCTGCATGACCATGGGGAAGTCACTTAACCCTGTTTGCCTCAGTTTCCTCATCTGTAAAATGAGTTGGAGGAGAAAATGGCAAACCTCTCCAGTTATCTTTGCCAAGGATGCTCCAAATGGGATCATGAAGAGTAGGACATAACTGAACAACAAAAATACACACTTAATAGATGATTGTTTTATTGACTGAATACATAAATGTGTTCAAGAGGATTTTGATACCAATAATAAGTCATTAACTGAGGAAGGATTTGGGGAACAGGTCTCATCTTTTTGACACTGATAGTATAGAGGATCACCATATCTTCCCATAAATCTTCCCTTGATGGCATTAGGGAGCTGCACTGGATGGATCATGGGTATAACTTGGTATTATAATTCTGG
The DNA here is from genome assembly GCA_028646575.1 of Pseudocheirus occidentalis. Taxonomy (NCBI): domain Eukaryota; kingdom Metazoa; phylum Chordata; class Mammalia; order Diprotodontia; family Pseudocheiridae; genus Pseudocheirus; species Pseudocheirus occidentalis. Next base: position 76,443,282 of record CM053600.1, read on the forward strand.
TGTTAGAGAAATGAGAAAATAAGAAGAGGATGAAGGAGAATGAGAGCAAATGGAAGAAAATGCTAGGAGAGTCTTCTATAAAAATGTTCCACATAGAAAGTATGGAATTAATGCTTTTAAAAATGCATTCATTTATTCATAGATACATGAACAAATTAGAGATATTAAAATGTATGTCCAATGGAGTATGCCAGTTTGGGTTTTGAGACTGGAAAAGTCTTGAGTCTTTACCTCCACTTATGGAAAGATGATTGCCATATGAAACAAAACTCACTGAATCATTCAATCAACATTTACTTGGCTTCTACTTTGTGCTTGACTTATTCCTCAACGTGAAACCAAACAGATTGATGAGAAAGAGAGAGACAGAGACAGACAGATACAGACAGAGGCAGAGGTAAAGATAGAGAGAGAGACAGAGATACAGAGAAAGAGACAGGAAAAGAGAAAAAAAGGGGTGGATAGAAGATGGTGAGAAAGTCAAAGAGATAGAAAGAGAGAGAGAGAGAGAGAGAGAGAGAGAGAGAGAGAGAGAGAGAGAGAGAGAGAGAGAGAGAGATGCTTCCTTGATAGTCTCTGGCTCTTGAGAGACACAGTCAATCTCCAGATTTTTTCAGTCAGTATTCAGTTCTATATCCATAATGCTTCAAGACCTTTTTCAACCAAATAAATCAGTGACACATGAAATCTAATTAAAGGGAAATTTAGACATTTGTAGGTCCTCATAATATATTTGAACAATGATTAATCCACAAGCTAAATAAACAGTTGAATACAGTTTACATTAAAGTTCCCCCCCATTTTTAATATGTGACTAATTATTGTAATCATCATCAGTTAATATGCATGCATGTCCCTTTGTGTCATGCAAATTTGTTACCAACCTAGCATGAAGAAGTTACAGAGAAATTACCGACAAGACAAAAGACAAGCAATTGTGAACATGTTTTATTTTGAGCATAAAAGACCCTCAACTTTTGATATCTCTCAGTTTTTTCACCCTAAAATATGCTGTGCTGGTTTCCCTGCCCACCCCGACAATATTGCAGAAAAAATGGTTATACCTAAGAATGTTCTATAAATATAATGCCATGCTAAGAAAGTGAATGGTCGAAATGAAGTGTGTATTACAATGGTCTATTTCTTCCTCTGAGAATTGTTCCACTGTAACAAATATCTCCATTTTCTGTTGTTGATGTTGTTTATTCCACAAGGAGGATTTCCTTATTCACAAAGCCTAATTTAATCCATTTTGATTAAGTATCTGCTGAACTTTTTAGTGGTAAAAGAAACATGGTATATAAAAAAACCAAAACAGGGATGACTGCCTTATATTTTCCAACTAGGGAGAGGAGAACTTTCATCTGGAAGTGAGAAGAGAGCTCAGACTTCACAGCTGCCCCATCTTTTTTCTTCATTTTGGCAACCTCGAGGAAGAGGAAGCCTGTCCCCTAAGCCAGGGAAATATGATGCTCACACACACATAAAAATGGCTGTGCTCTTTAAACAGATACAAAACAAGATATGCATATATGAGAATAGCAGTGATCATTTTGGGAATGCCCAAGAGGTTCGCCTCTGTCCACATCTCCTATACACATTTTTAAAGGGCTTCTGCAATTTTCTTGAGTTTAATGTAACATATTTTTGAAACTGAGGGCTTTTCTTCATTTAATGTAATACCAGGGTTCATCCTACCCTGACAGAATTTTATTTCTAAGGTTCTGGAAAGGCAGGTTCCTAAATAAAATTTGGAAAGCAATGATATAACATGGCATAACTTACTTTGAAAAGATACACTAATTCTAAAAAAAAAAAAGGTTAACAATTTTTTCCAGCATAAGGTCAAGAAATGGTAGCAGCTCATGAGTTAGATAACTTTCTTAATGTTCATCAAAATTCGGAGCAGCTTGTATTTTTAAAGGGGGACTAAGTGATCCTAAACCCATAACCACCTATTTTTCTTTTGTATTAATCTTTTTATTGAAGACTTCTGTGGGCTAATATAAGCATTAGATCGTGTTTGAATCCTACTATAAGTGAAAACAGGTTTTAAGAAAATTTCCCCTGAAGATTTTCTCATTGGATGACATATCCAAATTTATATAATCTTAAAGGCTTTGGACAAGTTTATTTTGAGTATCCAGTGTCTTCTAGCAGGATCCTTATGTTGCCAATCACATAATTATGGTCTTTAATGTATTCTTTTCTTTATCAATGTATTTTTATATCATAACATTTACCAATTACTTGCACTTCATGAGAGACGTTTTGTGATGCCCATAAGTCTCAAGTAACATCCTAGTGGTCTTCAAAATGTGGATTTTTTTTCCAATGTAGAAGTGCTATGTGGTCCATGTGTATATACTGTACTTAGCTTGCTTCAAGCCCTGTCTGGAAACTGTTTGTGCATTTCTGATACTCCCTGAGCCTTCTCCAAAACTTTCTGCTGTTCTTTTCAGTTTGCCACTAGTGTACTCATACCATACAGCTGCTTCCCTGGCATGGATTATACCAGACATTCAGTAACCCTAGACTAATGGGAATATGCCATTTATCCAAGATAGTTGACTCTTTCTCACAATAGAGCCTGGCATAGCAGAGTACCTTATGTACATGACAGAAAGACTTACTGGGTTAATCATCATCATTTCTGCACTTTTTCATCCTTGTATTAAAGATGAGAGATTGCGCAATTCACTAAATAATATGTTTCAAATTTGTCTTAATAAGTATTACAATCAGAAACAGTGAGGGATAAACTTTCAAAGCCAGGGCCCTAAGATTTAGCTGTGTGAAGCATTCCCATTAATAGCAATACGAGTGGTAGGGCCTCATCCAGGCTTTTAAAAGCTGGGCTGCTAAGGGGGCCTAGAGAACCTTTCATTATGGCCTCTAAAGCTTTATTCTGATCCTCTCTGGGACCTTTTGTAGAAAGTATTACTTTTTTAAAAATCTTTTTTTAAAAGCTACATCACAAAAAGATGCCTACTAAAATAAAATGAATAAAAATACATAAAATAAAAACAATAAAAATAAATATGAAAAAATAAAACTGGCCCCCAAAATCAGAAAGTCTGGTGTTAAACTAGAAAATTAGTAGTCTGGTTAAAATTTCATACCAACTGAAAGAAGTAAATTATATTATGGGGCAGCAGAAATAGGAGAGACTTTGAGTCTAGCTCTTCCTCTGCTATTTCTGTCTATGCAATATTAGATCATTTATTTTTTCTTTAGGCTGTTCTGGGCCTCAGTCTCTAAAAGCCCATTTAGAAGTTGCTCTTTAAAAAGTCACTCTTTTTAGAGGCCCTCTACAGTAAAAGGTTGGATTAGATCACTGGTAAGAGTTCTTCCAGTTCTGATAATCTATGATTCTTATATCTATGGATCTATTAAGAGCTTAAGAAAAAGGAACCTAAATCTTTTTCTTTTCTTCATAACACCATAAAAAGTGGTTTAAATTGGAAAAAAAACAAAAGGCAAACAATTTGTTTCATAAACATGGTACCACAAAAGTTTCTCTCCCCACCCCCACTAAATTGATCACATATTTTAATTCAGTGAGTCAGAAGGACTTGAATTAAAATCCAGCCTCAGACACTGTGTGACCCTGGGCAAGTCACTTAAACCCTAAATGCCTCAGTTTTTCATCTGTAAAATGAGGATACTGGAGAAGGAGATGGCAACCACTCTAATGTCTTTGTCAAGAAAACCTCAAATGGTGTCACAAAGAGTTGGGTATGACTAACAAAAAACTATTTGAATTTTTTCATTTTTGTTTTGTTGAATGGTCCTTAGTTATTTAGCAGAGGAGGACCTCACATAGAATGTCATCTATGAATTCATGGGGGTAACCAAATTACCATTTGGTTTTCCTTCAAAACATTTAATATTGGGTTATGTTGGATTCCATCTGCCAGTCTTCTGAGGAAAATTATTATTGTTCCTCCCATTATACAGGTGGAGAAAATGAGAGGACTGTCCATAACCAAACAGCAGAAACAAGGGTCAGATTAGAACTGGGTTCTAAGTACCTGCCTGCCTGCCCTTTTTGCAAAGCACAGACGTCTTGGTACTTTGATCAGATTATCATTTTAATTAACTCAGCTTCTAATCTCTACGTGACTAGGCAATGACAAGCATCTTCTGACAACCTTAAGAGAACTTTGTTCTTGCCTCCTGGAAGTTTTGCTGATGAGAAATCAGCTTTCAAAGTGCAAAATTTGCTCTTTCTGGTCTGAAGGGACAGATAGACAGAAAACACAGACAGCCTAGCAAGCAATAGGAGGAAGTTGGCATGGTTTGTCCTTATTACAGTTGGCACAGGAATAGTGAGTAGGAGAGAGTGTAATGGATTAACCTGACAGCCTGCCTGGGTTTGGAGGTTTGGTCTTCTCCCCCCCCCCTCCCTTGGCCTTCATTGTGTGTGCTGTCATGATTATTTTTACTTTTCTTTCTTCATATTTGAATATCAACTTGATTCATATTCCTCACTTTTTGGAAGGTTTTCTAAAAGTTTAGTCTCCTTGCCTCTGGGTTAATTATCTCTTTATTTCTTTCTAAATATTGTTGAGGTTGCTCTGGATTAAAGAAGCTAAATGTTCCAAAATTAAATGCATACTCTTGGCTGATTACAATGCACCACGTTGCTTTATCCTGGTATGTGAGGAACAGGTTTTATGAATGAATACTATGGCTATTTTAAAGTGAAAACACCCTATAGTATAAATGCAAAACTCTTCCAAATCTTTTTTGGAGGGGGGAAAGATATATTTCTCTCAAAAGTCTTAAATTAACAAATGAAAACACAGCGTCCGGTGATATTGTTTCCCAAATATGCCTCAAGTCTGTCATAATCTGTTTTTCTGTAATAATAAAAGAAGTGGTTCCAAGTCCCACATCACTATCATTTTCCAGACAAAGGTTATCTGTGCATTATATTCAATATAGAATTTTCAAATTTTGAAACATTTTATTATTACAGTAATGGCTATTGCAGTTTCTAACAGACACCCTGTCAGAGGGTTTAAAAAATGTATGCCTTGGTTCATGCAAAAAAAAAAAAAACAAAGGTCAAAACTTTTAAAATGTCACTTCTTCTGCAGTTTTGCATAGAAAATACATTGAAGCAGTGGGAGGGCTCCTTGCCCATAGAAACAGGCTGTAAGGAAAGAATGTGATCCCGCTGCTGTAGTTTCCACTTTCACTGGCAGCTGCGGGCTGAGCAGAAAAGCACTGTGGGAGCCCATTGTTACCCCAGCTGGGTAATAGTTTTCTTATTTTACAGTCAGCAGCCAAGGGGGGTTGGGGTGTCTCAGTAAAGTGCCTGAAAAAAAATATATATATTACTCCCACAAACAGATCACTTTCCCTTCCACTACGAGAAATAAGGATCTATAAATCTTTTTTTTCCCATTGGATCCCTCTGTTGAGGTAATTAAACATGTCAAACAAAAAGACAGGATGGTGGGTCTGGGGATGAGGAGAGAATCCTTATTTTCCTAACAAACTTCAGCTTTGTGGAAATGTTACATTGAGGATTGTGAAATCCAGAGTGTGAAGAGTGAGTCTCCCAAAGGTTTACATATCCAGTCCTTTGGTTGTGTCTTCTCAATACCACCCAAGCATTTATTATCCTGTGGAACAAAAGTGAGACTCTAATGCCATGTCTTGAACAGTTGAACTCATAAGGCTCACATCTTCCATTTTTACTGTGGCTGAATTCCAAGTCAAAAGATGCTGTTGGAGTTCTGATATTAACAGTCTGTTGACAAACGTAGTTTATAAACTGGAATGAATCTTCGGTAGAGTGTCTTCATGTCCAAAGTTTAACTTTTGCTTGGACTTCAGGTTTCTTTCACTTATAATTTGCCCATCTAGGAAAAAGTGCTCCTGTTGCCATGGAAACCCAAGTTTTAAAGGTGAAAAGTCATTGACCTATCCATTGAGTCTGACATCTCAGTGGCAGTAATTAATATTCTAGAAAGGGAAAGACAGCTGCTAAGGAAGATCAATCCCCAGTTCAGGTGAGTCAGTGAAATTGTTCAAAGCTCTGGCCAGGATCAGCTCATCTCGTTTTGAGGCATAAAAGTCATCAAAGGAGTGTCTGATGAAACGCTAATAATGCACATGCACACACATTCCAATCTTTCAAACTGGTTGTTTTAAATTAGATACTTGATTTTGTTCAGAGTCTAGAAGGATATGATTATTGAAAATTAATCGAATTGTAAGAGCATCAGAAGCCTTACCTTCCTGATTTCTTAAGAAAGTATCATTAACTAAATCTTGTAGTTGTATGTAATCCTAATAGATGGTTTACTTATACTTTTGATAAACCAATGAATCCAGAGTCAACCAAGGATTTAACAGAAGGCTGAGGATTTCATGGATAACTGAGGGAGTCAAGCAGAAGTATCATTGTTTGTGAAATTTTGGGAAAGAGAAAGATAATTCATACACATAAGTTAATATAAACTTATCTTCTTTGATACTTCATTTTGAAGGATCTCTCTTCTCATCCAGATCATGACCCATCTATGTCTGCCCATCCAGTGAGCTTCTTCTTCATGTCCTCTCATAAATCTTCCACATACGTTTGAAAACGAAAACAGGTTACAGTATAAATGCAAAACTCTTCCAGAGCTGTTCAGAGGGGTGAAAGATTTATTATCCTCTTCATGTTGGTGGCCTTGCTCTGGTTCTCTTGATATTACATGGAACCAGTGGAGCACATGGGCTACAGAGAGGCATATGGCAGGCATGACTAGGCTACAATACATAACAAAAAAGTTATATGGGAGATAGAGCATAAAGGATGTCATCAGAGAGATGTGAGATGTGACTGGACTGAGGGGAAAGGTAAATCAAGGATAATCAAAAGTATATACTCCATTGTGGGGGGAGAGAGAGAGAGGGAGAGGGAGAGGGAGAGAGAGAGGAAGAGAGAGAAAGTGAGTGAAAGAGAGTGAGAAAGTGAGTGAGAGAAAGTGAGAGACAAAGTGAGTGAATGAGAGAGAAAGAGAGAGAGAGAGAGAGAGAGAGAGAGAGAGAGAGAGAGAGAGAGAGAGAAATCATAATAATGTTAGTAGGAAGAAAAATAAACCAACTTCTTCAAATTATCAAATATTTTACACATATCTTGCAAGCAGTCATTGCTCAAAAAAGGCTTGCTGAATGAATGATTACTGTAATAATTGTTGCAGGAAATTTTCAATGATGTTTTACATTTTATTTCATCAAGATAATGAAGAATATCATATATATATATAGATAGATGGGAGGAATTCACAAAATGGGTACATATATACACACACATTTATATGATCTTATAGTCAAATAGTTTATTTTTCAGTTTATAATCAAGTAAGAATAATGGAAATAATATGTAAAAAGTGAATTGTTAGACTATAGAAGCAACTGTATTTGAAAACAAAGTGGACATCTGATTTTTGTGTTTTCACTTTTGTATCTCAGTAAGAAGAAGAAGAAATCATGGTAAACTCTGGTGAAAGGTAGCCACTTGATCATAGAATGCATGAAAGATAAAAGTGAATGCCAACTATAGTATGATAGGCACCTCAGGTTTGAAGAAAGTACGTTTCTTTTTAAATTTAATTTTGCTTTTCAGTGAACAAAAATCTATTTTCTCTTCTTCTCATCTCTCCTCCCACTTCTACATTGAGAAAGAAAGACAACCTTTCTAACAAGTATTGATGTATAGTGAAGCAAAATCAATTCCAACATTGGATATATTTAAAAAAAACCCAAACCTCTTGGTCTGCACCCTAAGTCCATGATCTTTCTGTTAGAAGATAGGTAGCATGTTACATTATGTTTGCTGTGGAACTGTGGTTGTCATTGTGTTTATCAGAATATTAAAGTCTTTTAAAATTGTCTTTATGATGTTGTCATTGTATAAATTATTTTACTATTTCTACTGACTGCCCTCAATATCAGTTCACATAATTCTTCCTGGGTTTTTTTGAAACTGTCCTCTTCATTGTTTATTATAGAACAGAAGTGTTCCACTGTATTCTTACACCATAACTAGTTTAGTACCCCCAATTGATGGGTACCTTCTTAGCTTTCAGTTCTTTGTTTCCACACAAAGAGCTACTATACATATACACACAGTTATGTGTGTATATATTATGTATGTATGCATGCATGCATATATGTATGTATGTATGTATATATGAGTTCATTCCCCTTTTCTTTGATCACTTTGTAGATATAGACCTGGCACTGATAATACTGGGTCAATGGATATGCACAGTTTAGTCATTTTAGGGGTCATATTTCCAAGTTGCTTCCCAGAATGGATGGGCCAGTCCAGAGCTTCACCAACAGTGTATTAATGTGATTGTTTTTCCCACAGCCTTTTATATATTTGTCACTTTTTTATTGTTAACTTTGCCAATCTGATAGGTGTGGAGTTTCAGAGTTTCTTTAATGTGTATTTCTATAAGGATTAATTATTTGCAGCAGGTTTTCATATAGCTATTGATAGTTTCAATCTCTCCCTCTAAAAAGTGCCTGTTCATATCTTTTGACCACGTATCAATTTGGGGAATAGCTCACATTCTTATAAATTTAAATCAGTTCTCTATATATAAGAAATGAGACTTTTAATCAGAAATTTGCTAGATTTTTCCCAAGAACCTGCTTACCTTTTAATTTTAGCTTTGGTTTCATTTGGGCAAAAATTTTTAAGTTTTATATAATTAAAGTTTTCCATTATATTTTCTGAATTCTTTTTGTCCTTTGATTGAACCTGAGGAAAATTCATTTTAAAGACTGCAGAGAAAGGATAGGTAGGGTACCATAACTTTAAATTATATAAGGTACAAGAGAGATGATAAGCTTTCTAGAGAGAAATTCCAAAGACACAAACACAAATGATGGTGATATAGTTAGTTTCAAGCAGTCACATGGGAAGCTGTTTAAAGAGGCCAATGAGGATACACATGGAACTTATCAAATACCTTAGATTACTTTTTTAAACAATGTATTGCACATAGAAACAAGGCAAGCAACTGAAGATGGACATTGAATCATGGGACACTCTTATAATATCAGACATGCTATAGCTGAAGTTTGTACTTGTGACATATTAAAAAGTTTAAGAGATATAATTTCCAGGCTATTAATAATTTTATTAATTTTAGCTGGCAAGGAATTAATGAAAGGATTGGTCTTCTGGCCATCTCTCATGAAGCAAAGACTAATCATGACAGCTTCTTGATGCTTATATACCTTTGGAAGAGAGGTTAGGTGTTCCTGACAGGTGGCAATCTAATTGGTTAGCAAATTGGGAAGAATGAATATTATAATGAGAGGTGGACTTATTCTAAGGAGGGGCTGGGGGAAGTGACTCTGATCATTTAGACCTCCCCCACCTAGGGCAATCTAGCCATAGTTTTCCAAAGTGAGCAATACTGCCCCTGGGGGCACTGGAACAATGGGGGGGGGGGTGGTAGTAGAGTCAGGTGCTATTAGAGGACACTCAATAAAAATAAGGGAGTGGTGGAAGCATAAGGAAAGAAAAAAAGATAAGAAAAATTGGAAAAACTGTTCATACATGTTTCATCTGTTCTGTAACAGAGTTAAAGTAACAGTGATTACATTCTTTTCCAAACAAATATATTAAAAGCAAATTATAACTGATCAATGGTCAAGTCCACCAACAAGTCTTAACAAGCAAGTGTTGGCAGGCAAACATGTTACTCATTGTTGGGAAGTCCAGTATGCACTGGCAGGGATATGTGCATGTGATTACTTGTTTACAAGATGATACTATGTATTTACATGATGCAATACTGTGTCATCAAAATTTCAATGCAGGAAAAACACTGAAAACTTATAATAAGATATTAAATTTAAAATGTGTCATTTAAAAAATATATATTTTTTGAAACGACAAAAAACTATTTTGTTTTGTGGGGTGCTGTGTAATTTTCTTTTCTTTTCTTTTTTTAAAAAAGCAGAAGTAGGCCAAATGAGTCTGATCTATACAAAGTCAGACCTGTCTGACTAGAACACAATGGTCTGGATTTCATCTGAACCAAAATCTCTTTACCTTTTGATCAGACCCAAACTTCCCCAGTTGGGTGGGGTCTGAACAAGATAGAGGAGAAAATTAATCCAATCTCATTATCAGCAATGTCCTTCATATGCTGGCTGAATAACCTACAAGGGGCTGATTTCTGAATGAGGAAATAGGAAGGCTAAGAAATTCTGGTCTTCCCCAATATTAAGTAGTTATTAATATGAGAAATAATCATTTCTCCTATAGTGAAAACTAAGGACAAGAAAGGGGATTTTTATCTATTTCATGGACAGGAGGATGATCCAAGAAGAGATGGAATAACTACTCCTGGTGAATAGGACAATGGTAATGGACAATTAAGAATTTTAAACTATTCCTTTCTAATTTTGCCTACTTCTGCTTCACAGGCTTTGCCACAATGCCTTAGTTTCTTTCTCCACCATTTTCTTCTACCGGTGAGCTCCTTCCCAAGCTTCCATTTTGAGAAAGGACTCAGACCAGTCATTCTTTACTCTCCAATCTTCTCCATGATGCCCCTATGCAGTAGTTCTTCCCTCCCCCACCTCCAGCCTTCACTGCTTTTCAGTTACATTTAAAGTGTAATTTTCCCCTATTAGAATGTAAACTTTTTGAGGACAGGGACTGTCTTTTTGCTTGTATATTTATCCTTCGTACTTAGCATAGCACCAGGCACGTGGTAAGAATGCTGCTTGACTTGTAACTAGAGAATATGGTAGATAATTAAAGTAGATATGATAAATAAAAGAACCACACTCAAGATTACTGTTATATTCAAGTAATATTACATATCTATGGAATAGATATGTAGAATATATGACAGGTGCCAATATAATTGGTTAATAATTATTGAAAAGAATGAATATTATAATGAGATGGACTTATTCTAAGGAGGGGCTGGGGAAGTGACTGATCATTCAGACCTCCCCCACCTAAGACAATCTAGCCATAGTTTCTCAAAGTGGGCAATACTGCCCCTGGGGGCACTGGAACAATCCAGGGGGCGTGGTAGTAGCCTCAGGTGCAATTAGAAGGCACTCAATAAAAATAAGGGAGTAGTGGAAGCATAAGGAAAGAAGAAAAGAAAAGAAAAATTGGAAAAACTATTCATACATGTTTTATCTGTTTTGTAACTGAGTTAAAATAGTGATCACCTTCTTTTCCAAATAAATACACAAAACGCAAGTAATAACTGATCAATGGTCAAGTCCACCAACAGGTCTTAATATATGTAGTAACATATATTAAAGAAAACAGAAAAGGTACAGTGCCAACACCACTGTGAGCAGGACCAGACAATTGGGTCTAAAGCTCTGGATTTACTTAGAAATCATCTGATGCAACTGTGTTCCCAGACCCTGAAGCTCAGCTTCTCCAGACCCTTGTTCCCTTCAAAAACCTCTAGATCTTCCTTCCCACCCCCAAGGAAAATTGTAGTCCCATGCTAGATCTTTTTTGCAGTGAGCAGAGGACAAAAATCTGTGTCAACATCGAACAACTATAGAAAAGTATGTGGAGAATCAGCTTATGTCAGAAATCATTTCTCAGTTAATTATGTTGTGACCTGTTTTATATGCACTCTTCTTTATAAATTAGATGGAATAGCTTTATAATGTGCATAAAATCATTTATTCACTCAGGTTTCTATGCAGTTGAAAATTTTAGTGTGAAAATATGTTTTTATTATTAATGACAATTAATTATGGGAGGTATCATCAAATTCAAGTAGACCTGACTCTAGGGTTCACATTCCTCCTTTTACATTTACTATCCATGTGATCCTGGGCAAATCACTTATACTCTTCAAACTTTGGTTTGTATATCATTAAAATGGGGTTGCTTGGTAGTACAGTGGACAGAGTACCAGGAGTCAGGAGGACTTGAATTCAAATCCAGTCTATGACACTTACTATCTTTGTGAACCTACGCAAATCACTTAACTCTGTTTGCCTCAATTTTTCATCTGTAAAATGGACTGGAGCGGAAAACGGCTCCAGTATCTTTGCTAAGAAAACCCCAAATGGGTTCATGAAGAGCTGGCAACTAATCCACTAAACCACAACATAATGAGAATAATGATGCCCATATGATCTAACTCATAGGTTTGTTGTGAGAATGAAATTACATTCTTTGGAAACCTTAAAGTGCTACTTAAATGTTAGCCTCTATAATTATTAGGGGAAGACTGATTATGATTTGGAAGGTTAGACCCAAAATGGAGTTCAAAATTAGTGAGATTAGTAGAAAACGGGGCGGCGAGGTGGCGCAGTGAATAGAGCACCGGCCCTGGAGTCAGGAGTATGTGAGTTCAAATCCAGCCTCAGACACTTAACACAAAAAACTAGCTGTGTGACCTTGGGCATGTCACTTAACCCCGATTGCCTTCCAAAAAGAAAGAGAAGAGATTAGTAGAAAACACTTAGCATCCTCCAGTGAGTTCAAGTTAACAGGCCAAGATGAACAACATCCTAGGTTATTGAAAGATCAGAAATGATAGCTGCACTGTTATCAGGAGGGGTGAGACAGAATTGAAAATGGATGATGTAAAAATTCACAAAAGCTTCATAGGGAAGATTCTTTGAGCTACCAAGATGGACTTTGACTCATGACCATATTATGAGCCATTATTTAAAGGGATATTTTGTATATATTTAGAAAAGGAAGTAGTTAGAACCCACCAAGAATTGTGGGTGCATCTAGATAAGGGCACACACAACTAATGTCATTTTCTTTTTTCATAGGATTCCTAGATAAGAAGAAGTTCAGAAGTAATTGTATACCTGGATTTCAACAAAGCTTTTGACAAAGTCATTATAACCTCTTGGATTGGTTGAAAGATATGGATTGAAGATAGTATAGTTAGGTGGATTTATAACAGGCTGAATGACCAGACCCCAAAATAGTATTAATGAAATTTCAAACTAGAGAAAGGTCTCTAGTGGAGTGCCCAAAGGATTTATCCTTGACCTTGTTCTGTTTGACAGTTTTAACAATGACTTAGATGAAGGTATACAGGATATATTTATGAAATTTGAATATGAGAGAAAACTAGGAGGGATAGCTGACATTTTCAATGTCAGCATCAGTATCTAAAATGACTTTATAGGCTAGAACAATAAGCTAAGTCAAACAAAATGACTTAGGAAGCAGAGATAATAAAGTTCTGCAATTGGGTTTCAAAAATCAGCTCCATTAATACAGGATGTGGGATGTAAGGCTAAATAACCACTTATGTGAAAAAGAAATCTAGGCATTTTAGTGTATGGAAAGCTCAATTTAACAGTGTGATTTGACAGCCAATTAATATGGCTTAACATAATCTTTGTCCCCATTAACAGAGGCAAGGTGTCTAAAAAAAAAGAGCAAAATGTTAGTACTACTGCACTTAGTCCTGTTTAGATTATATATGGAATATTATTCTCCATCTGGGTATTCTGTTTCCTGAAAGGGAAGACATTGATCAGTAAACTAAAGGGCATTCAGAAGAATGTGACCAGAATGGTAAAGGACCTTGGGATTATATCATATGAGGATAAGTTGAAGTAGCTAGGTACATTGAGATTGAAGAAAACAAGGCATATAGAACATGATAACTGCTTTTAAATTCTTGAAGGGCTAATATGGTAAAGAAGAATTAGACTCGTGTTGCGTGGCTAGCTAGAACCAATGGATAAGTTTCTGAGAGCTAGTTTTCAGTTCAATACAAAGTAACTTCTTAATAACTACTGCTTCTCTAAAGTGGAAATAATTTATACAGGCTTACAAAATTAGGAATGTCTGAGACAGGATTTGAACTCGAGTATTCTTGACTTCAACTCTAGAGCTCTGCGCAACACCACTGAGTTGTTTGAAATTTGAACAAGGATGGCATGGGGAAAGAAGGGGTAAGGGAACGACAGCTGCAATCTACTTCACAGAGTAGCTATAAGAGCCAAATGAGAGGAAATAGGCCAATCAGTTCGTGAAGATGGGATACAGAGAGAGGTACGAGATAGTCCCTGTTACCAAGGATCTTACACTATAATGGGGGAGACATGTAAACAACTAGTCCTTAGACCTCTTTGATCACTACACTTTTTCTCAGCAATCTCATTCAAGTCAATGGTTTCATAGACCACCTCTGTGAAGATTAATCCCAAATCCATACCAACCCTGAATTTTCTTCTGAGTTCTAGATCAATGATTCCATTTGCCTATAGGATCTCTCCAACGGGCTGTCCCACCAGCATTACATACTCAAGAAGTCTAAAACTGAGTTTATTATCTGTTCTTCTCTCTAACTATGACTTCTTTCAAGGGCACTCCCATCAACTTATTACCCCCATGCTCATATCCCTGGAGACAGCTTTGAATACTTTCTCTAACACGCTATTCAATATGATGCAATACTATGTCTTATAACTTTCCGCCTTAGCGTCTTGTCTTTAGTATAAGCTTCATGAATGAGTCTTATGGTACAGCTGAATGAGTTCGAAGGCCTGTTTTCAATCTCCAGATCCCCATATGCAATCATTGTGACCTTGAACAAGTCACAAGCAATCTCTGTGGGTCTCTGTCTCCTCATCTGTAAAATAAAGGAAACTCTAAGATCTGTTTCAACTTTAAACCTATGACCCTATGATTTCTACCAGTCACTAGTCCGGTGTTCTGAACACAAGAGATGCTCAGCAAGTTGTTACTAAATGAATACTAGAACCCTTAATGATAAGGTATAGCTAGAAAAACTGAAGCTCCTAGATGAAATTTAGAAAGTGGCAGGAGGATGGTGCAATGGCTAGGGCACCAGCCCTGGAGTCAGAAGGACTTGAGTTCAAATTGAACCTGGCACTTAATAACTGTATGACCCTGGGCAAATCACTTAACCCTGATTTCTTCCCCTTCTCCCCTCCCCCCTGAAAAAAAAAGAAAGTAATGGAAGATAAGAAATACTTTATGTGCTTCTTATGTGTAAGATGGCATCTCTTCTCCCCTCCATCCGTTCCTCTCCACAACCCTGTCCATCAGGTATTGAGTGATCAATTGTTATCAATGAAGAGTCTTTGCAAACAAAACAAAACAAAAAACCCAGGCTTGAGCCCTAGGTTACAAAGATAATGTATCCCAAACCTCAAATTTACAAAGTTCTTTACAAATCTGAAGGTGATGGATTTAAAAGGCATAAAGGACTATGTTAATTATGTTTAATTAGCATAGTATAAGGTGGCATCAAGAAGAAATTTATATTTTACATAACTTGCTATAGGATCTTGGGTTAACCTCCCAGTCCATCAATGTCCCCATTTATAAAAGAGATAATAATAAATACCCTCCACTAATTCACAAAGTGATTGTGAGAGTGAAATGGGATCATGTATATGCAAGAATTTTGAAAGGCACAAAATGCTATAAAAATGTGATGAATTGTAGCATGAGGTTTTTGACCATATTCCAAGTATGGGCTAGTTGGCTTTGCTTCCTTGCCTCACACCAGAGGTGGCTGAGATGTAATGAGACATACTTAACACTTGAAGTCAGGAAACTTGAGGTTAAAAACCAGCTCTGTCCCTCGGAGATACTAGGCAAATCACTTGTTCTTTCTGGGCTCGGGTTTCCTCATCTGGAAAATGGGATAATAATACCTTCTCTGCCTCCTACTTCACAGCATGGTTGTGAGTATCAAATGAGGTGTAAGGTGTGCACTCTGCCCATGCTGCTCACAAGGACACAAGAATCTCTCGTCTTCTCCGCCCCTCTCCAAGGGAGACTTTGATTCTTGCCAGGAGGAGAGCAGAAGAAGGGGGCCATGAGGCTGGCTTACTCTGAACTCTTCAAAGAAGGGAACTAGACTAGAATTAGTCTAGAATTAGCTTCCACAAATATTGTTAGTTTAGAGGAAATAATTTTAGGTTCAAGCTGCTTTTTCCCATAATGGGGAAGGAGGCTCTTAGATAGCTCTAAAGGCTTGCCTCCCTTCCCAGCAAATGCTAGTTAAACAAAGACCATGATAGATTTTTAGAAGTTAATAAACTCATTTATCCAAGCTTATGGAAAATAGACATCAAAAGTATTATATAGATCAAATCAACTTACTACCAAATTTACAGATGCTATACAATTATAAAGAGTGTTAAATACATTATATCAACAATACACAGTGAAAGAGTTCTCTCACTGAGAGCAAGACATCTCAGTTCAACCAAAGGAGATTATATATTATATCATAATATAATATATCATATTATAAATATTATAAAATTGGAATAAATATTCCTAAATATTATAAAATAATATTTAGTTGTGAGTCCTAAATACTATAAAAATGGAAATTACCTAAAGTCTCTGGTTCTTCCTGAAGATTTTCTTTCCCTTCAAGGGCTTCTCCTTGAAGAGAGTCTAGAATTGTTACTGTCCTTTCTCAAAGACAGAGGCAGAAAAGAAATGTCTCCTACCCTCTGGACAGCCTTGTCCATCACGCACCAAGCACTGAGTTAGCATTCCCTATCAATGAGGAGTCTTATGCAAATGCCTAGCCATGAGCCCTGGGTTATGAAGGTAATGTATCCACAATACCAAATATAAAAGTTCTCTATGAATTTGGAGGTGATGGTTTTAAAAGGCATGAAAGGCTATATCAATTATGTATCATTCATCCAATAAACATTTGTGTAGGGTCTTTTGTTTGTAAAGTTTGTTTGTCTGTACTATTTGTTTGTAAAATTTTGTTTGTCTGTACTATTACAGACCTGAAGGTATGAAGTTTAGATATGATATGGTTCCTCCTTTATGGTGTTTATAACCTAGCAAAGAGCTGAAACACAGAGCTATAATGCACAATACTACATTATAATTCTGCATTAGCGAGTTCAAACCAATGTGCTATGTGAGGTCTGAGGCCATAAGATTTTTCCAGTGAGGGAAATCAGGAAAAAATTAACAGAAGATGATATTTGAATTGGGTTTTGTAAGATGAGCAAGAATTCAACAGGTAAAGTAGGAAGGACATTCTGGGTATAGGAAATAGTATGAACAAGGAGAATATTGAAGCAGAGGAGCATACATAAGGCAGGAGTGGGGAACCTGCAGCCTTGAGATCATATGTGGCCCTCTAGGTCCTCAAGTGCTGCTCTTTGACTGAATCCGAACTTGTTTGCAATAGTTTCCTTTATAATCCTATGTATTTTGTCTGATGCATTAAAAATTTATTTAGAAGATTCCACAGGCTTCATTAGATTGCCCAGGGTGTCCAAACTATCTGAATTTCAATCATTCTGGCTTGCTGATATTTTTGTGGGTTCGAAATATTAGCTAATTTGTTGCCAGTCCCTCACAACTTTGTATTATCTGCAAATCTGATAAGCATGTCATCTATTCCTTCATTCAAGTCACTGATGAAAATTTGAAGAGAATAGAGCCTAAGAAAGATCTCTGCTTCACCCCAATAAGGACATTTCTCTCCAACTTTACAGCAAGATGACTACTTTTCAGGCCCATTAGTTTAATCAATTCTGAATCCACCTAACTGTAAAAAAAAAATCTCTTCATCTTGTCCACAGTCATAGCAAGAAAAAGTTCACCAATCTTTTTGTTTAAACCTAGGTAAATTGCAGCATTCTTCTAATTTATCAGTCTAGTAAATCCATCATTAAAAAGAGTTGTGATTCAGTCTGCTATGACTTATTCTTTATGACGCCATGTTGGCTTTTAGTGGTTCTTTTCCTAGTTGTTCACATTAAAGTCACTCCTTTAATCATAGGATTTAATTGTAAAAAGTGCCAAGAATTGAAGTTAAGAAAACTGGACTACAGTTTCAAGACTAATCTCTTCCCATTTTTTACAAGCTTATGCAAAACCTTATCAAATCTCCGATTTTGCTGTATCTCTCCCATTCTCCATTATTTTGCTTTCCCTCTCCTTCACACAAATTCATTGAGTATAGCTAAGTACTCTTTAACTACCTGCTTACTTAACTTGAGTTTCAACTCCTTAGTAACAATTTTTGTTCTAAATCTTTCCCCACAATTTTTTTGTTCTGTTGTTCCAGTTGGAAGGTAACTTCTTTTGGCAGAGAAAACAGGAACAAGATAAGAAATGAGTAAGTCTGCCTTCTCCTCTTCATTCATTATCATTGATCTACTGACCCTTTCAGTCAATTTGCTTGTAACTTATGGTCTTGGAAAGTGGGACTTACCCAGGACCATGCAGATGGTATGTGTCAGTGGCAAAACTCAAACCCAAGTTTTCCTGTCTCCAAGATTGACTCTCCTTCACCATGCTACTCAGCCTTTCTGGTGAGAGTTATAGGACCAAATCTGCCTCCTTAGAATTTCAAGTTCATCTTGGACATGCCTTGCACTTCATGCACTGGTACACATGAACATCTGAAGTTAAGAGTTTTGTTGCTTGTTCCTTCCTTGGGCTTTATCTCTTCCGTTTTACTGAACATTTCTACCAATATTCTTCCTTTGCTGTAGCCACTTTTCACCATTGTATCTAGCTTGGTGGTTACATATAGGCAGTTTTTTCTTCTTCACTTCTCAGTTGAAGGATCATAGGTTTAGAGGTGAAAAATCTCAGAGGTCATCAAATCCAACTGCTTCATTTTATTTTACAAAAGAGGAAACTGAGTCTCAGAGAAATTAAATGACTTGGTAGAGGCAGGTGGTACAGCTACTCACTGATTCATTCAATAATATATGTATTAGTCTGTAGTAAAAATCTGAGAGCATGCGCGACTCAATTATATGAGTCATCCTGGTACAAAAAGACCACCCAACTGGGAATCAGGAGATCAGGGTTCTAGGCAAAGCTCCACCACTAATTAGATTTGTGACCCAAGGCAAATAAGTTTCCATCTCTGAATCTTGATTTTCTCATCTATAAAAGAAGAATGTTAGAAAGACAATTTCTAATGTCTAAGAGGAGCCTAGAAGTGACCTATTATAACCCTCTAATTTTACAGATGAGGAAAATGGGGCCCATATAGTTAAAGGACTTGTCCAAGGTCACACAGGTAGTAAAAGGAGGAGACAGGATTCAAACTCAGCTCTTATGACTCTAGGCTCAGCATTCTTGCTACAGCTCCAAACTTCAACTCTAAAATTCTGTTTCTTCTTCTTTTAAAAAAACATATTTCCATGTAACATAAAAGAATATTCTACCACTGTTTTTCTTGACCATTTTTAATACCTGCTAATGAAGCTCTAAGTAATAGAAAACAGAAATCAACATGATCATCATTTACATACATCCCCATATCCTACCTCCTCTCCTCAATTTCTCCATAGAGATTTTCTTACCACTCTACTTCAGTAGAGGCCCTTTTTTTTTCTTGAATGACCTAAATAACTTGTCTGCTTTGACAGTTCTTTTATTAAAACATCAATAGTACTGTTTGTTCTGTTTCTATGTTGATTCCCCAAGGAATAATGTCCTTTTTCCCATCCATGCTTTCCTTCACTTTCCGATATAGCACAAAAGAATTTTTTTTCCCTCGGGAAGCAGCGTGATTTAACGAGAAAGACCATCAGATGGGGGGGGGGGGTCACAGAACCATCTTCTACAATCACAAGTGCACTGTTTGCTGCCTATGTGACGTTGGGTAAATCACTTCTCTCTGGGACTCAATTTCCTCATCCGTCACCTGAGGGAGTTAGATTAGAATTCAGGTGTTCACTTGGAGTTCATGAACTACATACATAATCACACACACGTGTGTGTACATATATGTGCATGCATGTATATGTAAACCACATATAGAATATACATACACCCATGTACTACATATATATAAATTACATATATGTTTATGTATACATATGCACATGTACATATACATTCAGATAGATACATAACTGCATTTCAATATAACTAGTTTCCTTTGTGATCCTATGTATTTTAAAAATTCATTTAAAAACCTTTTTCTTTGAAGGAGTGTATAGGTTCCACCAGATTTGCCAAAGGGATCCCAGACACACAAAAAGCTGGAATCAGATGACCTCCAATGTCTCCTGGAGTAGTGGTTACAGGGCTCGGATTCAAGTCAGATAGATGTTGTGTTAGATACTTATATATCACAGATTTTGAAATACTCTAGAAAACTATAAAATTACAACGTAATCTAGTGGACCCCAACAATTAGAGTAAAAAGAGGTACTCAAGTAGAACTCCTTCTCCTTCAAGGCTATGCCTAGAACCCTAAAAGGAATGAGTAGGCAACCTTTGTCTGATGGACCTGGCTTGCTAGTGAGAATTAAGTTAGGGAAGGGTAAACCCAGCACTGGTGTTAAATGTAGGGACTTCATATGAAATGAGTACTAGACTATATGAGATAAATTCTATACCTCTCACATTTTAAAGGAACCACTTGAAAGATTCTCTACTTGGTACTCTCTTTTTATTAGATACTTTAACTGTTGGAATCCACTAGATAATGAGAAGATGTATGTAAAACTCCGTGAATGCTAACGTGATATATAAATTCAGCTTTAAGTAATAGTATTCATTATCCATTAATTAGCCTTTCTGAGTTCCATTTCCTACCTTGTGAAATGAGGAAGGTAGACTAGATAATCACTAAAATTTCTTGCAAAACTAACATTGTATGATCTCTATATGATTCATATTGTGTGGAGAGATTTTGTGAGGTCGGCTTGTCTCTCATGCCTTTGATCAGAATTACGCCCGAATCATTACATCTCTCTCATTTTAAAAAGCCTTATGATAGCCTTCATATCAATTCTTCAATGTAGTCAAAGGTGAATGAGTAATTAGAATCAACTCAAAATGCAAATTAGCATCTGTAATTTGGGTCATAATTGTCAATCCAGTTTATAAATGCTTTGTTTGAAGAGTTATCTCAAGCATCTCTGAAACACAATTTTGATCCACACAGGAGCTTAACCATATGCACCAAAAACTTCATTAAAAAAACATAATATCAGTTTGGGACTCAGAAATAATGTCTCTAGCCGACACTATTGTCAAGGGAGTGAAGGAGGACGGTTGCTTCCTTAGGATAATAGCTCACCTGGGGGACTGGAGATGGAGCAGTAGGAAGTGTTGAGCTAGAAACCAAAGACCTCACTGCTCAGGGTACCATAAGGTATGAATAGGACTTAGAAGGCTTCTGTCTGTCTCTGTTTCATTTCTAAGAGAGCATGAAATAATACAATAAAGATCGGGTTTGTTTTATGCATAAGATGGGTTCTTCAAAAGTATGAAAATTGAAGTCAACTGATTCTAATACTAATAACAATAAAACAACAATGATAGTGGCAGATGACATATTCTTCTTGTTTTGTTATTAGTATTAGAATCAGTTGGATTAGATTTATATACTTTGCAAGAACAAAGATTATGACATTTATATAAGGTTTTAAAATTTCCAAAATACTATATCAAGATGATTTCATTTAACCAGGATAGAAACATTGTGAAGTAGATATTTGGGTGGTGGTGGGGTGTTTGGACCTATGCTTTCATCCCTTAACACATATTATCCTTATTTACAGATGAGGAAACTGAGGTTCAGAGAGGTTAATGACATCATAAAATCATAGATTTAGAATTGGAAGGGACAATGACCATCTAATCCAAACCCCTTCTGTCAGAGATGAAGAAAGTGAGAGCTGGGGAAGGGAAGCAGCTTACTAATGGTCACAGAGGGAGTGGGTAACAGAGTTGGGATTTGCAAGCAAGTATTCTGGTTACAATGGATAGAGAGTCAGATCTGGAGTCAGGAAGACTCATCTGTGTGACCCTGGGCAAGTCACTTAACCCCGTTTGCCTCAGTTTCCTCATCTGTAGAATGAACTGAAAAAGGAAATGGCAAGCCACTCCAGCATCTTTGCCAAAACAACAACAACCTGCAAATGAAATAAGAAGGATTGGACAGACTGGAATGATTTAACAACATCAAGAGCAACAACAGCAGCAAAGTTTTGACTGCATGAGCAGTACTCTGCTGCCTTATAAGGGGAGCACTTTAATACTTACGAAGTACTTTCTTTCCCACCAACTTTTGAGGTTAGAACTCCTAGTTCTTCCATTTCTGATTGATATTTAATTCAAAACAGCTCCCAGAACCCTACTTTGAGCCTCCCTAATTAGTTAATGATCTCTAAGCACATATTTAAATACATTAGGGGAAGTCTATTTAAAGGAACACAAGGGTGAATTCTTTTGTAAAATGAATTCTTTTGTAACGCTAATAACCAACCCATTATTTTACTGTTTTGTAAAGATGGGTTTTTACAGATTGAATTTTCTTAAAAAGAGGCATACCTCTATTCCACCAAATTTCATCAAAAGACCATTTATTTAGATTTTTTAAAATTGGCAACATTCTCAGATTTGTAGAATATAAGAGCAAATATGAGAACCCGGGTATAAGAATGTTCTCCTCCCACCCCAAGCCTTTCCCCAAATTCAATGACCCCCAAACAAGCTTTGTGTCTGTATAGAGGTGATTTCTTTCCATTAAGAGAGAATAAGCTGCCAGGGCTTAAGCTTTTTAGTAGCAGATGATGCCTGTCCTAAAAGGTCAATTTAGGACCTCTAGTGAATACTAAATCCACGTAGCCAATACCCCAGTGAGAGCATATAAAGGCATCCACATCTGTTCTAGAATTTAGGAGGTTGACTTGTCCCTGTGAATGGCTGAATGATGAGAGCCCTTATTTAAAGGAGAGGGGATGATGCTACATTTTATTTTCCATGACAGGCAGCTGTTTTTCTCCATCTATTGTCACTAGGAACAGATCACTTCTATGGCACAGAACAGGAGAAATGAGATGACCCTATTTCCTCTAGCATTCATGCTGGACTCTCATTCCTTCTGACTCCCTAGTTAGAACCTTAATGTGGGGGGGGGAGGGGGAAAGGAAGAAGACTCAAAGTGAAAATGAACAAAAATTCCATTGTTCACCATGCCATCTATGATTCATCCTCTACCATGGTACCATGGTGAATTACCTTCTCTCCACCCCTCAACCCCTTAAACCACACCTAACACTTTATTCTCTAGCAACAATAACAATAATAGTTATAATAACTTTTATATAGTACTTACTATGTGCCAGACACTGTGTTAAGCACCTTGCAATTATTACCTTATTTGAGCCTTTCAATAATGCTGGGAATTATTTTCATCCCCAGTTTACAAATGAGAAAACTGGGGCAAACAGAGGTTAGGTGACTTGTCCAGAGTCATACATCCAATAAGTGTCTAAGGTCAGATTTGAACTTGAGTTTTTGTGACTCCTGATTCACTGCACCATCTAGTTGTCATATCTAGATAGCTAGATATGATATCTGTCCACCTAGCTAGATGGCACAGTAGGCTAAAAAAAAGGCGGAGGATGAGGAAGAAAAAGAAGATTATTATTATTATTAAAAAGATTATTATGAAGAAGGAGGAGGAAGACAAGAAGAAGAAGAAGGAGGAGGAGGAGGAGGAGGAAGAGGAAAAGGAGGAGGAAGAGGAGGAAGAGAAGGAGGAGGAGGTGGCTCTTTATCTAAAAGTAAAAAGAGATGATTACTTCAATGTTTTTCTTAATGAGAAGTCTTTTAATTTGGAGGAGTCTTCCTCCTGAATAAGTTGATGTACTTTTGAAATCATGACATAAAAGGATTGATTGAAAGAATTGGTAATGTTCAATCAATAGAAGAGAAGGAAAACTTAGGGGAAGGGACACTTAAAAGTTATCTTCAAATACCTGAAGGATTATTAAATAAAAGAGGGAACAGACAATCTGCTTGCTTCAGGAGGGCAAAACCAATAGATTACTGAAAACGCAAAAAAAGTAGATTTTGGCTCCAGTCAAGGAAATACTCCCTAAGCACTGGAGCTGTACAAAAGTGGCATTGATGAAATTCCAATTTTCTCTGAACTACAGGTCTTCAAGAGAATGATAATTTGTCAGGAAGTTTGTATATGGAATGTATGCTTCAGTTATGGGCCAGTCTTTAAGGTTCTTTGTGATCCTTCCACTGTTAGGATTGTGTGATTCTATTTCCATTCTCCATATAATTCTGTGAGGTGTGGCAGGCAATGACTGTTTTACCATCTAAGAAACTCATCTGAAAAGAGTCTGATGACTTGAGAAGTATTTCCATGAACAGAGGCAAAGATTAAGTTAAAACCCTATGCTCTCAGCAGAATGTGATTGGACCTACTAATGGAGAATACTATTATCCAAGAAAAAGATTCCCATGTCTACCTTTTTCACTTAATGGACAATTTTTTTTGACCAAACTTTTGATATCATTGGTGTCAATGTTGACTGAC
>CM053600.1:76470616-76541931 GCA_028646575.1 Pseudocheirus occidentalis
CAGTTCTATGGGCAGAATAGGAGCTAATTAAATGTTTGTTGACTGGAATAGCAATAATGCAAGTGAAACCTGAAGCAGGTTCTAGAGAACAGAAAAAGCTACTTACTAATCTATTCTCTGTCACTTGAATTCTCAATGTATGTGAAAGTTCTTAGCCTTGCTATACATATGGCACTGCCAGATGGTCTGGAAATCAAGTTTTCTTGGTAATAATGGGCAACTCACTACTTTTTCTATTAGAATTAATAACCTCCCAGAATCTGGGTTCTCTAAATAAGAATGATAGCTCTGAAAATTGTCTCTGACCATACTCTAGAAACTGATCCAATCTGGTACAACATGGCAGCATTTTAGATTTCATGATATTATTTATGAAAGGAAAGATATGGCATTTCAAAGTCAGCCTCATAGGTGCAGAGGCCCCGGACAAGGTGGCGTGGGGAGGCTGGAATGAGGCCTGGTCAGTGTGGCAGCAAGTTGACCCACTAACCACAAGGGCTATTTCCAGGCCTATCACCACAGGGTTGGGATCTGACAGAGCTGGGTAAGAAACAAATGCAAAGCCCATGGCAGGGAGAGCAGCTATTCCTGGCAGTACCAACCCACAGCCTGGAAATTTGAAAAGCACCTATCTGAACTTCCAGGGACCAAGATGGGAGAGTGAACCCTGGCTGCTCCAATCGTCCCCTCTGACCATGAAAACATAGTAATTGCTGCCCCAGAGCAAAATTTTAAACAGTAAAGGCTTGGGAGCCCTAGAGGAAGGACATGGCTAAAGCCCTGCCTCAAAATGGGTAAAAAACAGACAGCAAAGACAATGACTCTAGAATCCTATTATTGTGAGTGGGAGGAACCAAATTCAGAAGGAGACAGTGTTGACTCTACCCTCACAGCTGAAGCCTCAACAGGGAATATGAATTGGTCTCAATCACAGAAAACATTTGTAAATGAGCTCAAAAAGTATTTTGAAAACCAAATTAGAGAGGTAGAAGATAAAATGAATAATTCTTTTTGAATCAAAATTGAGAAATTAGAAAAATACTACAATGAAGAAAACAACCCCTCAAAAAGAAAAAATATGTAGGATGGAAAAAGATATGGAAAAGGAACTTCAAAAACTGATGGAGGAAAATAATGTGCTAAAAATTAGAATCAACCAAATTGAAGCTAATGACTCTATGAGACACCAATAAAAAAACCATCAAGAATGAAAAATTGTAGTCCTTTTGCAGCCCTTAATGAGGTTTTTAATCACCATTTTGTTTAATTTAAACCCACACCCTCTATTTGTCAATATCTCTTTTAGATGTCACCATAAGTATAGAATTCTCAGCATTAACAGGTATCAATCTCCTCTATAAGGATGTAAACAGTTTGCTCTCATTAAATAACAAGTGTTATAGAAACAATAAATAACTTCATTCAAGAGAATGACAATAATGAGACAACATACCAAAACTTGTGGGATGCAGCAGAGCCAGTTCTTAGGGGAAGTTTTATATTCCTGAATGCATACATGAATAAGTTAGAGAAAATGGAGGTCAATGAATTGGGCATGTAAGTGAAAAAGCTAGCAAAAGAACAAATTGAAAATCCTTAATTAAGCAGTAAATTAGAAATAATAAAAACCAAAGGAGAGATGAATAAAGTTGAAGTTAAGAAAACTATTGAATTAGTAAATAAATTAATAAAAAAAACTAAGAGCTGTTTTTTATGAAAAAACCCAATAAAACTGATAGACCAATATAGTCAATATGATTTTTAAAAAAAGACAAAGTCAGTCTCATATAAACTAATCCTCACAAGTACATTTGTGTGTATTATCATGGAGTGGTGGCTCAAAACATCTTTCAAACATTGTTTGTAGTGTTCTTTGAAATAGTTTATTCAACATGTCTACATAAAGTACTGGAAGTCGGCTATCTCTAACCACCCATGACAGACCCCAAATAGCGATAGCTAATATCTCTGGCCACTTTCTCCACAACAGTCCCATTCAAGTACTATTATTTCCATTTTACAAATGAAGAAACTTAGGCTCAGAGGCTCAATGACTTGCCAATGATCACACAGGTATTATCACAACGAGTATTCAAGCCCAGATCACCTGATCCCAAGTCCAGTATATCACACCACTAAAGTGCTGAGTGTCTCTTTTATTTCCCCGTGTAAAGAGCTGAGTACAGAATAGATGTCTAATAAATGCTTGTAGAGGAAATTGCAATGGGTGGTTCTTTGTTAACCACCCTAAACAGGCCAAAAGGAGACCAGCAGAGATTTCTGTCGCTTCTGCTTCCATTTCCATGAAGCTGAATGGCAAAGATGTGCCTCTTGAAATCCCATATCCTTCTCTCTCAGGACTACTGAACAAAGCATTTAATATAAATTTACTCATTCATTCCACAAACATTTTTATTGAATACATCCTATTGTGAAAAATGACAGAAGAAAAGGGCAGAAAAAGATGCATAAAATACTCTATCCAACCTAGAGAAGCCTATAATTAAGTGGGGGAGATGAAGCAAGATTACAAATAACTACAATACAAGGTAAAATGTGATAGACCAAAGAAAGTTACAAAACACTTTGAGATTGCAGTGTTTAGGGAAAGACTAAGCTTCCATAGAGGCAATGACATTTAAGTTGTACCTTCCAAGAGAGACAATAAAGGGATAAATGTTGTTTTTATTGTTGTTTCAGTCTTGTCTGACTCTTTGTGACCCCATTTGGGGTTTTCTTGGCAAAGGCACTGGAGTGGTTTACTATTTCCTTCTCTGGCTCTTTTTATAGATGAGGAAACTGAGGCAAACAGGAGTAAGTGACTTGCTTAGGGTCACACCGCTAAGTGTGTGAGGCCAGACTTGAGCTCAGGTCTTCCTGATTCCAGGTCTGGTATTCTATTCACCGTGCCTCCTAGCTGCCCAAGGGAAGAGACAGCAAGAATAAATGATGGTCAAAGAGGGAATTCTTGGTAGGAATAAAAACATAAGAGAGGGAAAGGCAAAATTATGTTGGGGAATGGTGAATAGTCAGGTTTGGCTTGAGCATAGAGCATGTGAGGGGGGAACAGTATTAGGTAAAGCTGGAAAAGTAACTTAGCGCAAACCATGATGAATCTTGAATGGATGCTAACTAAGGCAATGAAGAAACTCACAGAAGGTTCTTTAAGCTAGTAAGGCACCTGATTAAGGCTCTGAAGGTTACAATTAGGAAGGTCTCTCTGATAGTGGGAAGAAGGATAAACTAGATTAGGGAGAGCCCAGAAAAGGGCAGAATTGTTAGGAGGTCTCTGGAGCTTGGTCTATTGGCTATCTGTTTATTCTCATGATTAGGGATAAATCAATGACTGAACTAATAAGAATTTATTAAGTATCTGCTCTCTGCCAGACACTGTGCTAGACTTTGGAGAGATAGAGACAAAAATGAAATAGTCCTTCTCTTGAAGGATTCACATATTATTATTATTCAGTTATTCCTCCAAGAGATTTTTCCCACTACTATCTTATTGTCGACTGGGACTTTAACAAATCTGTATTCTTCAGGGAATAATCACTTTAGACTTGAAGGGACTTGAGAGTTCTTCAAGTTCAACAGACAAGGAAACCAAGACCCAGAAAGGTTAAGTGGATTGTCCAGCGTCACACTGCTCTTAAGCGTCTAAGGCAGAATTTGAACCCAGATCTTCCTGACTCTCATGTCCAGAATTCTATCCACTAGAATACACTGCCTCTGAATATTTTGTGTTTTTCTTTGGCATGGATTATGACCAAATTACTACTTTAGAGCAATGGTTCTTAATCTAGGATCTGGGTTCTTTTTTAATATTTCAAATATTTTAATATAATTGGTTTCTTTTATAATCCTCCAAATTTCATTTTGATCTTTAAAAAAAAATTATTCTGGCTAAGGATGCATAGCCTTCATCAGATTGCCAAAGGGGTCTGTGCCACAAAAAAGGTTAAGAACCCTAATTTTGAAAATAACCAAAATTTCATATGATCAGCATTAAAATGAGAACAGGAGACCAGGATATAGTATGGAATTATCCTTTAGAGACAAGTTAGGAAGGAAGAGAGAAATAATGACTAAATCAAACTACTCAAATATTTCATTACCATGATCCTTTGGTCATGTCTCAATAACAGAAATAAATTGAGTCTGATTTGAGAAGACTGAGTTTCTTTAGCTATCTTAATAACTAAATCAGATTGACCATGCAGTTCACCCAACCACCTGGGTATAAAGTGGTTTTTAAGATGCTAGAAGCAAACAAAAGAGCCATAAAATAATCAATGTGCATAGATTTGGATTCTATGAAAACTTTTTATTAAAGGTAAATGGGTTTTGATCATAAGAATTACAGGTTTAGTAAATACCATTTCTACAGAATATAAGTGTTTATTAACAATTCACATTATTCTACTATTGCTAAAGAAATTTCTCCTACTTAGCATGTGTGTGTATATATGTATATGTATATACATATGCATATACACACATATGAATACATCTATCATCTCAATAATGTTTACATATCAGGAAAAGAATGGAAATTCAGAGATAGCTATAAGTACATTTTCATTGCTTTCACTAGTGAATAAGATAATACATTCTGGAACCATTGATGAAAAATGTGAACTGGAAAATTATGCTGCAAAGTTTAGAAAACTTTCAGGGGTTACATTTTGACATACTCAGATCTTTCCTTTAACAATGACAGAATGCTACACAAAAATACTGCATTTCATCTGGTTCGGGTCTTTATTTTATCTTGACAGATTATTGCTGGTTAAATTGTAGAGCTGACTTAAAGGCAGGACTCTTCAAGGGAGTCAGAAATTAAGGCTTCACCAAATGGTAATAAAGCTATTAAAAATGCAAACAGCAAACAGCTACACTGTACAGGTTAGACAGCTAATCCAAACTAGCAGTTTAAAAAAGCAGAGCAATTACACTTTTATTTAAATGCAAGGAATATGAGCAAGAATAGAATGAGGAGCCTTGTTTAAATGCATTCTTTTGAATATTTATTAGAAATAATACATGTAGTTAAGCCACTTATCTGATTTCAGTGAATAAGTAAAATGCAAAAGATCAATTTTCATAATTATACCAAAGAAGTCTGTCTTTCATAAAAATCTCATTAATAACACCATTATTACTGAAAAAATATCTCAGTATTATTATTGTTATTCTAATTATCAGCAAAATGCTACTGATAATGTTGTCATAAAATTCCTTTTTAGTATCCTATTAAGGAAGATAGACTAAGTAGTGGTTTAAGTTAAATCTAGAGCCTAAGTGGCATTAAAAAAATATCTTCTTTGTGTATTTGGTTAAAATACATTATGTGTATAATTATATAAACTACTACAAATTTAGCAAACAAGATTACATATACATATGTGTCCTTATATTGTATGTGCTCATTAGATCTATATGCGCAATGCATATCACATGCATACTTACAGTCTCTTAAAATGACTAACGTATACATTTTTCTCATCTGTGTCATTTTATTAACAGAAACCATGGTAAACACATATATAGTGATGAATGTTTGCTAAGATGATCAGACATTCAAATCTCTGCTTTCCTTCTTTGGCTGTGGCAAAGAGAGTGAAATATATTCACTTACCATTTATTCTTAGGGGTCCTGTAGGGATTACAGGGACCTAAACAATAGCCAGAGCCCTTGAAACCTGTCTTGCCACTGGTTCATGGAGGGAATCTTGACTTTTTCACTTAACTTTCTCTGAACCTCAGTTTTTTTTTAGCAGAAAAAAAGCTTCACATGTTATGGACATTTATTGAGTGTGTACATTGAGGATAGAGAAAACATGATTGAACTCTTGGTGCAGAAAACAAATATAAGTACCAACTCTCCCTTGCTCCATCAAGGCTTTTGAGAAAAAGATTTGGAAGCCAAAGTAGCAACCCATCTACAGTCACAAATAATAGTTAAAATCTACCCATGGAAATGTCTTTCTTGAAGGCTGTATCTTATCTTCCTTTTCAAATCAACTCAACTAAGTAATCAAAGAGAAAGAGGGAGATCCTTTAAAGATGAAACATCCTTAAGAAAAACAATGAGTAGATCTAAAAGAGAAACAAATTTTCCTCATTTTGGGGGGACATGCATGTAAATGATAAGTGAGTTCACTTTATTCTGATACTTATGACTCATATAGAGTTCTCTAACAAATAAAAGAAAAAAAATTCTTCATTTTACATCTGTCTGCCAGTGTTATCCCCATGTAGGCATAGATAAGGAAGCCTAACTACTTTATATCATTCAAATTGTGATCAATATTTAGCAAATCAATTCTAAAATGCCTCTCTGAATTTAATGATATCCTCTTGACAATATAAATTAAAAGGAGCTACCCCAGTAAAGCAAAACTAACCACTGGATTAGAAAAGAAAATTTGCTACAATGCCCAATGTTAGAAATTTGAAATCTTTATAACCAAGCTAAAGTATTGACAGGCATTTCTTAGAGTAAGAACGGCATGACAGTAATACCATCTGATAGCAAGGAATGGCCTTGTGGGTCAATACTGCAGACAAGAGATACTCTCTAAAACTATGTGTTTGGCACAGAGAAAGCAATTCATAAATGTTCTATTTATTCCACCTGTGGAGAGTGACAGACACATTCACCAAGGTACACCATTCTTTCCTCCCACTACAACTACAGAAGAGGTTCCCTTCTTTCTAGGGATCTCTCACTATACCTGCAAATCATATTTCTCTCTTTTTGAGTAGCAAACCATCATTCCAACTATGGCAGGAGATTCCTTTTCCTTGTACCACCAGGTTCCCACTCGCATCACATTTTCCAAAAATGGACAAAAACAAAAATATATGTTATTTCAACAAAATTGTTAAATTCTTACATAGGAATGAAACTACTCTATGTAATGCTGTTTCAAGGTTCAAATATGTCCCAAACAACCAGTTTGCAAATATATTTTTTAGAACACATTGAAAACTACCCTAATTTTAAATTAGCCCACAAATATTCAGAAAATTTGCTATACTGGATTAGATTAGATTAGATTAGAATTTCAGAGTTTAAAAGGACAACTCAGTATAATCAGAATTTGATATCAAGAGGGTTGTGGAATGGTTTGGTGTTTCTGACTGAGACCCAAGCCAAGACAGATTAGTTCCTGAACACTAGAAGGCTACTATAAAACATAGTACCTCTCGGTCCTCTACAACAGGTGTAGAAGTTTCCACCTCCTCTTTCTTAAGACCAATATTTCTTAACCCTTTCCCACCCCCATGAACCAAATTTTGCATTCAGTTTCACCAGACCAACGGGTATTTGGGGTGGGAGCACACTAAACAACAGAAACTAGAGTTCAAAATACAGAGCTAAAATAAAAACCTAAAAAAAAAATCTTATTATGTGTAGGTTTGTACAATGGATAGAGTGCTGGATATGGGGTTTTTATTATTAGCTAATGTCATTGTTACTTTGTGGATGGATAGTTTGTTATCATAAACTGAGTTCTGAAAAAGCAAAGATCCTTTCTGTTATCTGTCCTCCATGAAGCAGCTGAACAATGCTAGGCCATTTGCCGCCTTTATTTTTTTTCTGTCTAATATAATTCTTGGCCATCAGTAAAACACTCCCAAAGGACTTAGTACTCTGATCATTGCAATGAACAACTGTGACTTTAGAGGATTCTTAGTGAAGCATGCCTCCTGCCTCTAAGCAAGGCTTTGGGCTCATAATGCAGGATATGTGGTCAAACATAGCCAAACGGTTGATATGTGGAAAGGTTCTGGAAGAGGGGAAGGAGGATAGTTATAAAAAAATGAGGACCTTGTTAAAAAAAAAAAAGTAAAGTCATTATGGTCTTACTAGAGTTCAAAAAACATGAAATAGAGCATTCTGACTGTTTCTTATCAGATTAGTCATTGAATATGGCAAACAGTGTATAATATGTGCATTTTCACATGAACTGGAGAACTTGGGGACTTTTATGGAAATAGTGGATTCTGGACGATTGCCTGCCTTTTTCCCTTTTGCTTTAATTCTGATTTTTTTAAACCAAACAATGAACCCCAGGAAGGAAAGATCACCTAAAAATCCTTCAAATGATAAGTTGAATGAATAAATAAAGTTAACATCCTAGAGTCCCAAGGAAGATACATTCTTTCATTGCTAAGGTTAAATTAGAAAATAAAATAAATCATTGAGTCTTCCAAAAAAGAAAGTTGTATTTAGTAACATACATTGTAAGACAACTTTGCTTTAGTACCCTATCATTTCATTTGATACCAGCTGTGGCATGTTGTATCATTTCTCTCATTTCTATTAATTCCTACTTTGAAGTGTATTGAAACAACCAATAGGATTTTTAAAAATCTACTGAAAAGAGTGACAATGAAGAATTTACTGAGAATGAAGTTCTGCTTTCCCACTGGCTACTCAACCAGTCTTTAGTGACTGGAAAAAAGACCAATGTTGTAAACAGCCCAATGTGTCCATGGTAACGAGCAGCTCAACATTTAACTTTTCAATGTATAAGAAGGTAATTACTTTTTCTTTACATTTGTATAGTTTATAATAGCAATAATACTCCCTCACCCCACCCCACTTGCCCACCAGGTCAGGCAATTCCTGGTGATTAATGACCAACTGGCCATTTTCATTTAGTTGAGTTTTTTTTAAGTGCCTTTGATTTGGCCCCAGGTTTCAGAACTCCTCCACTCACTTGTTAACTGCCACAAAATATCCTCATCACTGGTCATAATTATCTCCACTTTTTCTGCTGCAAAATCGAAGCGAGTCTGTGAGCAATTCCTTGCTGTGTGGCTTTATCAGTCACTTCACTTAGATAGTCCGCATCCTTTGACTATGGGATATCTATGAAAAGGGTGCTGTAAGTTTGTGTGTGGGTGGAGAAGGGATGATAGATCTGCTTTTAAACACAGCAGAAACTATGTTAGAAGGTATTCCACATTTTACAGAGAATAAGGCATTGTATGCAATAAATTTTACAAATCTTAAAGCACTATGTAAATGCTAACTAATTATTATCGTCATTTCCATCATTATTTAAAGATATGCTTCCCATAGAGTTATGTAAATAAGAGATAGTGAATAAATTCAATCTCCTCTATTCTATAAAATGATAATAGTGATTGTTCCTTGTCTTGGGGGCTCTTTAGCTCATTTAATGAGTGTGTGTTAAGGCACCTTGAAATTCTAATTCAAGATATATCATCATTCATCAACACCAACCACCTAATTGCACCTGTAACTGTGCTAGGTGTTATCCCAAGCAAGTCAAACAGACAAGGTTCTTTGTCGACTCACAATCTAAGGTGACAACATTTGCACAGACAGAGTGATTATGAACATTTAGCAAATACCTTAATTATATTTAGTGCAAGTAATAATCTTCTGATGATACTGTATAACTGGGAGTCATGGAATTCTTCAAAGAACAGAAGCTAAGAGGGGTCACCCAGAGGACATCTGAGGGGGTTATGGTGAGCCTGAGTGGGTTGTAGGTTCCTTATACAAGGAGAGACCATGCATTCTATTGCTATTCCTATTACGTCCAAAGAGATAGAGGAAGGTTACAGACATGTTGTGAGAAGCCCCTGTTAAAGATTTATCAGAGGACAAAGACAAAAGTCTTACAGGATCAAGTGGGCAGACCTCAAAGGGTTGCTATCTTCTTACCTTGGATGGCCCTAAGCCAGACTGAAGATTCATTGAAACGCTGAAATATTAAAGTAAACAAAGGGGTTAGTGCATTTGATGAGCTATGGGTCAGGGGCCAATTATCAGGGAATTTTGTTGAATAAGATGAACCAAAAGATGCCTCTGCTGTGTAAACTTGGCTAAAAGCAGTGGTCTTAATAATGCAAGTACTGTTGTATGGAAATGAATAGTAATATAAGGATATTTTGTCTCAAGTTTTGAGTACTTTTAGTGGAAATTTAGTGGAATTTTGTTGTACCCCAGGAACGCATATAACAAATTTTATCTTTGGAAGATGCCCAGGGTCTTTTGATTCACTTTGTAGAATTGTTTCTTTTGATATAAAACTATACTAATAGTGTTATGTATACCCCAAAGAGCTACCCAATTATTATCATTATAATAGGCTCAGTGTTTCTTTTTTTATGAGAATTTATTTATTTTTATTTCTGTTATTAACTTTTATTTTTAGTTTACATCATTCATTTACACCAGATTTTGAGTTACAAAATTTTTCCCATCTTTTCCCTACCCCTCCACCCCAAAACAGTGATCCCACTGTATATCCCCTCCCCCAATCTGCTCTCTCCTATAAACTCCCCCATTACCCCTCTGACTTTCTGGTAGGGCAAGATGGATCTCCCTACCCCAGCAGGCTCAATATCTCTTATGCACTGTGTGAAAATAAAAATTTAAATTGTAATTCTTAAAATTGCACATGTCAAAATAACAAATATCATCATGAATTCTATTATCTGGATTTTGTGGGCATTTTATGCATATTGTCATTCATTTCTTAAGATTATACTAGCAACTGAGATTACAATCTAGGTTGTAGGTATGGCTAAAAAGGGCAGGGGGTGGGAACAGAACTAAAAATCTTTTCCACTTTGAGCAGGTGTGCTTGTCTTCAGACTAACAGCGATAGTTGCTATGTAAAGGGCTTATTGCTTTATAGAATTCTACTTGGATTTGTCCAGTGTCTTTTGTCTAAAAAGCAAGGCTATTCCTTACAGCTGTCAACCAAGCCAGTCTCTCAGGCTGTACTTCTTTCTCTGCCAGCCCACACTCTGTCACTTGGCTTGAAGGTCAGTGAATCCTTAAAATGTTTCTTCCTCCCCACTCCATACACATGGGGTTCATCATCTCATTATATAACAGCTGTTGTCCATTCTGCACAAACTACCAACTCAGTTGAATGGTGTGTTGGTCATCATCACTTCAATATCTAATGACTGGCTGCATAAATACCCAAAACAGATTAAATTCCCTCATCCCTTATGTTATTTTACTTGTCCTTCATTTTTTGAAGAAGACCAATGACATCATGAATGATGTCTTCAAAATGAATTGGATTTAAGTGAGGCAGAGTTGCACAAAGTCGTCAGCCTCACTTTCTTCCTGAGTCATCAAAGTCCAGCGTGGCAAGACAAAAGTCAAGACAACTGAAGATGTAGTAGATGACCTTGGTAACTACGACTCATCCATTAGGTACAGGGAAGGGAGTAAAGCAAATATTCTAGTTAAGGGCAAATTGCCATATAGAGCTCATGCAGATTACTGGTTTGTAGAGAATTATTATACAACAATAAACATAATAAAATACGCTAAAAATTCCTTGGTCTTGGACATGGATGAAGATAATGGAAGTCATGGATAGGATTGGACTCATAACAATGGAGGGAGCTACCATTCCCATGATATCAAAGATTACTCAAAGTAAATAGATGTATCCTTCCTCTAATAGTCAGTTAGGTGGCACAGTAGATAGAGTGCCAGGCCTGGAGACAGGAAAACTCATCTTTCTAAGTTCAAATCTGGACTCTGACACTTATTAGCTATGTGACCCTGGGCAAATCACTTAAACTTGTTTGCCTCACCTTCCCCATCTATAAAATGAGAAGGAAACGGCAAATCTCTTCAGTATTTTTGCCAAGAAAACCCCAAATGGGGTCAGATATGACTGAACAACAAAAAGAGTCATTTTTATTTCATACATTTTGTCCATTTACCAGATGTTTCAACAAAACTCCATAAAGTTCCAGCGATCCAAGCCCCCTCTTATAGGACAATGAACTATAAGGAAGAAATATTTTTATTTGAAAATAGGTGCTTTTAATAACATGTATTTTTAGGAGACCATTCTAATTAATCATCCGATATAACGTAACGAAGGAAACAATTTTGGTTAACACTATCCTAAGAATTACTGTTACCCTCTTGTCATTCTTTAGACTCATACGTCATTGGGATCAAGTTAATATTTTCATTAAATTTCTAAATGTTGCTCACCCTTTGGAATCTTTTATTTTCTATATTATACACTGCGGGTTCTCAACATGATGTTCCTGCAATGCCAACACTTTCCAGCGTGTAATTTTCTGTTGACTAATAACTGTCGTTAGCATAACATTACTCTCAAAGGCCTCTACCTGCAGCATCTCACCCATTCCCTTCCAGACACTGGAAGTACATTGTGACCTTTCTTTCTATTCAAGATATTTATTTGATTGTTTAAATAGAACGTTTACAGCTTTTATAAAGTATGTTATTTAGTTTAAAAGAAAAGACTGATGTGGGAAGGTTTTTATCATGGGGAATTTGGAGGTACAGAGAGGAGAAAGAAGAAAAGAAAAAAAGAGAAAATGGAAGGAAGGAGGAAAGAAGGAAGAAGAAGGAAAAAGAGAAAGGGAGGAGAGAGACAAAAATATGAAAGAAGGAGAAAATAGGAAAAAAGGAAGAGGAGAGGAACAGGCTGATCTCCAGCTGGGAAGTCCAAACACCTAATGACTATTTAATTATACACAGAAGAGGATGACTCCTTAAAGCATCCAGGTTTTCTCAGTTTGGCTTGCAGAAGACAGAATTATCTTGCTAATGTATAAGATTAGCTACAAGAATTACTCAAGAATCAGGAGTCCTAATCCAAGTCTGCTTGGAGTAAAGAGGATTTTCTAAAGAGATGGGGAATAAAAGGGAAAAAAATATGTGAAATGTTGGGGAATAACTCAGCTGCTTATTCACCCCATTTCTCTGTCATCTCACCATGCTGCTTAAGTCATTGTCTTCATCTTTCAATCACTGCAACCTTGGACTCTGTCCCATGGTTCTCCTGTTTTAACAGGTGACCGCTTACCGTATCTTCCCCATTTCAGTCCCTGAGTCACTTCCTGGCCATCTCTATTCCTTGAAACAATTGTTATTCTACACCCCCATCAACACACACACACACACACACACACACACACACTCCTTTCTTCACCCCTGCTAATAACCATGATCTCACAGGCTAACAAGGGAATATTACAATAAGGCTTATGGCCCAGGGGCCCAGGGAGTAATGGCTTCAGGACCTTGTAAAAAAAAGAACTAGCCAGAGGACAAACACAGTGGATAATCAGTAATCATGAGAACCAATCTAGGAGGAAATCTAAGACTTCAATTCTGCTCTGAAGTAAGGCATCTGTCAATATATATTCATTATATGAAGCATTATAATTATTATAGTTCCGTTTCTTGAGGAAATAGTCTTGCATTGGAGATCAGACAGTTGTACATGAAAAACATTATAATTCTTACCTGGACTGATCTTCCAGGACACTGGGAAAAAAGTTGTCATGAAGAGAAGTGAAGGACTGGCCAGTAGAAGGGTAGACGGTAAGGAAAGGAACCTGCTTCTATCAGAGAAGAAAAGGAACAGAAAATCTTGGAGAATAAAGCCCTGATGATTACATGTGAATATAATATGATATAAAATATAATGTCTATGAAATAATATGTGACATAATTCATGATATAACATGATAATATTATATGACAAATATGATGTGATATGTCATGATACATTATAGATACATGTGTGTGCATATACACAATTACCAAATGGAGACTTTGCCTGAAGCCTTTAATCCAGAGATCCCATTGATAATCATGTCCAAAAATATGAAAGAAAGCTCCTCTGTACACCAAAACATTCATAGAATTTTCTTTTTGTTGTAGCTAAGAAACGTAAACAAAGTAGGTACACCTCAGTGGGAGATGATTGAAATATTGTGGTACAAGTAGAATGGAATATATTTGTGCCTTAAGAAACACCAACTGTGAAGAATTCAGAAAAAAAACAAAATCTCTATGAACAGATGAAGAGCAAAATATGCAGAACCAAGGGAAAATATGTAAATGCAACAATAATGTAAACAGAAAGAACAATAAAAAGGAAGTGAGAATAATTATATATTAAATGTGTATGTATATAATATATATTATATAATTACTGAAAGTAAATAAAATAACTACAAGCTTCGAGTCAGAGAAGAGATGAGAAAAATTATCTTTGTTTCTTTCATTGGAGAGGTGAAAGACTATGGATGTGTAATGTTGCATATGCCATGAAACGCAGTTGAAGAGTTAGTTGACTTTGTTGACCTACATTTAAAGAAAAAAATCTTTGAGCCGAGGGAAGGCTTACTGGGTAGGGGAAGAGAGACACCTATAGAAATAAATGTAATATGAAAAAAGGCAATTTAAAAATTTAAACAACTTAAAATGGGAATTTGGTATGCATTGATGACCATAATTGAGAGGTAGTCCCATGATGCTGTAAATGGCTTGTCAATATTATTCAGATTTGATATGTTACATTTCATGCCCAAGTAAAAAAGATCCTGTCTGGTCTTATGAAGAGCATATTAAGAATGACTTTAT
Organism: Pseudocheirus occidentalis; assembly: GCA_028646575.1. Classification (NCBI taxonomy): domain Eukaryota; kingdom Metazoa; phylum Chordata; class Mammalia; order Diprotodontia; family Pseudocheiridae; genus Pseudocheirus; species Pseudocheirus occidentalis. The sequence goes on from CM053600.1 coordinate 76,485,051, forward strand.
AGATCCAGCTGACTATACCCAGACACACTATTTTTTAATACTACCAAATGAGGAAAAGGATTCCTTGGAGATAGGTCTGTTCCAAAATAAACATCTGGTTCAACAGTGTTGAAGAGATCATTATAAGATGAAAGCCCAGGTGAATTCTAAGTTATAAAGGAGAGTAAAAGACTTGTTTATAAGGAAGCTCATTGGAATACCCAATGGGCAGGGCCATTTGGAGTTGAAGCTATGAACCCTAAAGATAAATGAAATACGTATTGTTCTGAGGCATGAGCTGAATCCCCTCAGGGGATGTCCTTAAACCATCTTAAGTAGTTAAAAATACACAAGTAAGGATAGAACAGAGGGTGAAGCCAATGACTGCCTGAAATCTTTATACATTTTTGGAGTATGGAAAATAGACTTGTAAAACTATAATTTTATCTGGGAATAAGAATGAAAATACTAATGATTGCCCACAAAATCTGACTTCTATGCTTCATGGAGATGCCCCCCCCAATTGTTGAAGTATACCAGCATACCAGTGAAGTATAAAATTTTCCAGGCCATACTATGACCCTATATCTGAGGGAAAACCTAGCTAAGTTTGACACGGTTCATAACTAACTATGTAAGAATATAACATTTTGTTGAATCATTCAGTCATTTCAGTCTTCTCCAACTCTTCATGATCCCATTTAGGGGTAAAGATACTACAATGGTTTGCCATTTTCTTCTCTAGCTCATTTTACAGATGAAGAAGCTGAGGTAAACAGGGTGAAGTGACTTGCCCAGGGTCACACAGCTAGTAAGTGTTTGAGGCCAAATTTGAACCCATGAAGATGAGTGAGTCTTCCTGACTCCAGGCCTGGCATTATGCCACCTAGTTACCCCATGTATATGCCATCACAACTTGTTAAGTTATTTATGCGAGCATGAACGCAGGTATGTGGTATAATGATAGAGCGCTAGCCTCAGATTCTGGAAGATCTAAATTCAAATCCTTTCTCAGAAATTTAATAGCTGTGTGACTCTGGGCAAATCACTTCATCCTTCTCAGTCCCAGTTTTCTCATCTCTAAAATGAAGATAATAACGGTACCTACCTCACAGGGTTGTTGGGAGGATCAAATGAAATAATGTTATGTAAAGTGCCCACCAAAGCTTAAAGAGACGGATGAATGCAACAATCCCTGTTATTGCTGAGGGTGCCACTATCCTCACAACCACCTGGACTAACAAGCCAGGGGTGATCTCTGATTCCTCATGTTTTCTCATCTACCTTATTCAATCAATTGCCAATGTCTGTTGATTCTACCTTCACAACATCCCTCCTATATCCACTCTATTCTCTACTCTGACATTTCCGTCACATAGGTCCTGGGCTATATCACCTCATACCTAGATCATAACGATAGCTTTAGCATTAGTTTCATTGTCTCAAGTCTCTCCCTACTCTAGGCCATCCTTCATTCATATATCAAAGTGATCTTCCTAAAGCTTGTATCACCTTCTTATTCAATAAACTCTATGGGCTCCCATTTCCTCAAACATGAAATATAAAATCTTTTTGTTTTTTAAAGCCCTTTCTGATCTCTCCTCTCCTCTCCTCTCCTCTCCTCACCTCTCCTCTTCTCACCTTTCCTCTCCCCATCTCCTCTCCTCCCCTCCCCTCTCCTCCCCTTCCCTCCCCTCCTCTCCCCTCTCATATCTTTCTACTTTTCCACTCTTTTTATGCCTTATTTCCTTCTCTCTTTCATTTTGTAAATGTTCTACTCACTTTAAACTTATATATAAAGTGAGAAAAGAAGCAAAAAGGGCATTTCCATATGCAAAGTAGAACATAGGAAAGGGTTTAATATAAAACAATAAATGTCCATTTCAAGAAAACCTATATAATAAATACTAAATGTTGTTTTCAAAGATAATCAATGTTTCTTTGCTTACATGTTGGTTTTCTTTTGTTTTCTGCTGCTCCCTTTTCCTTTTTTTTATAGTAGTTTGTTTTTTCCCCAATTACATGGTGAAAAAAATATTAACATTTGCTTTTACAAGATTTTTGAGTTTCAAATTTTTCTCTCTACCTCCCTTTCTTCCCCTCTTCTTAAATGATAGGCAGTTTGTCATAGTACTGTCATGTAAAAATATTTCCATATTTCTCAGTTGTGGAAGAAGAAATTGACTAAAAAAACACAAGAAAGAATAAAGTAAGTGAAAAATTTTGCTTCAACCTGCACTCAGAGTCCATCAGCTCTTTATATGGATAGGCATGACATTTTTCTTCCTGAGTCCTTTCTGCTTGTCTTAGATCACTGTACTGCTGAGAAGAACTGAGGTATTCTTAGTAGACTATCACACAATGTTGCAGATACTATGTACAATGTTTTCCTCACGATCATTTCATTTTGCGTCAGTTCACACAAGCCTTTCCAGGATTTTCTGAAATTTTCCCATTCCCATTCATCATTTTTTATTGCACAATAATATTCTATTACATTCAGATGCCATAGTTTGTTCCATTATTTTGCCATCACAAAAAGGACTGCTTCAAGTAGTTTTGCACATGTAAGTCCTTTTCCCTTTCTATGACCTCTTTGGGATACAGACCTAATAGTACTACTGCTGGATCAAAGGGTATGCACAGTTTGTTTGTCTTTTGGTCATAGTTCTAAAGTGCTCTCCATAATGGTTGGATGAGTTCACAACTCCACCAACAGTACATTAGTGTCCCAATCCTCTTCAACACTTATAATTTTCCTTTTTTGTCATATTACCCAATCTGGTAGGTGTGATGTTGTACCTTAGTTGTTTTAATTTGCATTGATCTAATAAAAAATGATTTAGAGAGCCCAGACCAGCATGGCATGAACCCGCAGCTGGAGCCCTAAGGCTGCCAGTACAAGCTGTGGCTGGAGTGCGAGTCACTGGCAGCTTTGGTGTTTTCCAGAATTACAAACCCATAAAAAACAAGGACTAAGTGAAAGGTCAGTGGAACTCAGATAAATTCGGGGGAGAGGGTCTGGGTGATTGCCCCAGGGCTAGAAGCAGCTGAAGCAGCAGCCCTGCAGCCACCTCTATGTGACTGCTTCAGAAGCTCCCAGCCTGCAGATTGCAGGGAGGCCAAGTGATTATTCAGAGGCTAAGTGCCCTTGCCTTGAGCTGCCTGGATAGAGATTGCGTCTTGGGTGGTAGTACTGAGGTGCATTTTCAGTGAGCCAAAGGTGGTGGGGGCTGCAGAAAGGGTGGCCTCCTAATAGCTCTGGCACCTGCAAAAACCCCAGCAATTTCGGACAGAGCTCTACCCTCTGCAGAGTTCTACTGAACCTAAAAGCCAAGTAATTTACTGGCAACATGAGTAGGCAAAGGAAGCAATGCAAACCCAGCAACTTTAGATTCCTATTTTGGGGATAAAAAGGATCAAAGCATGGAATGGGAGGAAGACAACACAGTCAGAACTCCTGCACCAAAACCTTTCAAGAAAAGTGTAGACTGATTACAAACCATAGAGCAGCTTACAAAGGATTTTGAAAACCAAATAAGAAAAATGTAGGAAAAATTGGGGAGAGAAATGAGAATGATGCAAGAAAATCATGAAAAGAGAGTCAACAACCTGACTGAAGAAAATAACACCTAAAGAAATAGATTAACTCAAATGGCAAAAGAGGCCCAAAAAGCCAAATGAGGAGAAGAATACCTTGAAAAGTTGAATTTTCCAGATGGAAAAAGAATCTCAAAAGCTCACTGAAGAGAATAATTCCTTTAGAATTAGAGTGGAGCAAATGGAAGCAAATGACTATATGAGAATCAAGATACTATTAAACAGATCCAAACAAATGAAAAAACAGAAGGCAATGTGAAATATCTCCTTGAAAAAAAACACTGACCTGGAAAATAGATCCAGGATAAACAATTTAAAAATTATTGGACTACCTGAAAGCCATGATCCAAAAAAGAACCTAGAAAGCACCCTTCAAGAAATTTTTAAGGAAAATTGCCCCGATATTTTAGAACCAGAGGGCAAAATAGAACCTGAAAGAATTCACCGATCACCTCTTGAAAAAAATATCCCCAAAAGAAAACTCCTTGGAATGTTACAACCAGGTTCCGGCGTCCCCAGATCAAGGAGCAAATATTACAAGCTGGCAAGAAGCAATTTGAATATTGTGGAAACACAATCAGGATAGCACAGGATCTAGCAGGTTCTACATTAAGGGATCAAAGGGTCTGCAATATATTCTAGAGATCAAGGGAGCTAGGATTGAAACCAAGATTCACCTACCCAGCAAAATTGAGTATAATGTTCCAGGGGAAAATATGGTCAAAAATGATTTAGAGCATTTCTTTTTTGTAATTTTTAAATTTTTATTTTTTTGCTTTTTGGAGGGTAATTGGGGTTAAGTGACTTGCCCAAGGTCAGACAGCTAGTTTTGTGTGTGTGTGTGTGTGTTAAGTATCTGAGACCAGATTTGAATTCATGTCCTCCTGACTCCAGTGCCAGTGCTCTATTCACTGTGCCACCTAGCTGCCCAAGACCATTTCTTCATATGCCTGTAAATAGTTTTGATTTCTTCATCAGAAAACTGCTTGTTGACATTGTTTGATCACCTATCAATTGAGGAATGACTTGCATTCTTTGACTCAGTTCTCTATATATTTAGGAAATGAAGCTTTTATCAGAGACATTTTACTATGAAGATTGTTTTCCAGCTTTCTGCTTTTCTTCTGTTCTTGGTTGTATTGGTTTTATTTATTCATTCATTCCTTCATTTATTTGTTTGTTTGTTTGTTTATATTTATAATCAGAGTTATCTATATTACATTTGGTAATGCTTTCTATCTCTTATTTTTTCATGAATTCTTCCCCTCCCTATAGATCTATCAGGTAGACAATTCCTAATTTGCTTATGGTGTCACCGTTTATGTCTAAATCATGCACCCATTTTGAGCTTGTCTTGGTGTATGGTGTGAGATCTTGGTTTATACCTAGTTTGTGTCCTATTGGTTTCTAATTTTCTCAGCAACTTTTCTCAAATAGTAAGTCCTTATTCTAAAAGCTGGCGTCTTTGAGTTTATCAAACACCAGGTTACTATGGGTATTGACTACTGTGTCTTGTGTACTTCAGCTATTCTACTAATCCACCACTATGTTTCTTAGCCAGTACCAGATAGTTTTGGTGATTGCTGCTTTATAAAGTAGTTGGAGATCTCATATTGCTAGGCCTCCTTTCTTTGTACCTTTTTTTAAAAATTAATTCCCTTGATATTCTTGACATTATTCCTTTCTATATATTCTTTAATCCATCTAGGTTGGCCTTAGTGTTCTGCATAATTGACACTCCATTTTTCCTTTTCACTGACTGTCCTCCATGTCCTTTTTATCACAGACTCCTAGCTTCGCTGGCTTCCTTCAAGCTCAGCTCAAATCCCATCTTCTGAAATTGGCTTCTCTTCCCTCCACCTTCCCAGAAGTCCCCAACATTGCCTTTCCTCTGAGATTTTCTCCCCTCTTCTCTGTATCTGCACTTAGCACAATGTCTGCCATATAATAAACATTTAATAAATAATTATTGATTATTTATTTTATTTTCACACATCAAATCCATCAACAGCAGTTCTGCTATTACAGGGACAGTGATATTCTGGAGGAAGCAAACGGAAGTACAGAGGAGAGTCAAAATGTAGACTGAAGAGTGAGTTTTGCCAAGTGAGGAAAGGTTTGGCTTGTGGACTCCTAGGTGTGATGTGCATGGTTGAGGAAATAATCAAATAGCAGCAAACCTTCTGCTCTATACTTGAGAAATAAACATGTGTATCTGTGATGTACCATCTGAAAGATCTAAGGCTTGTCATGAATTCTTCCCCTCCCTATAGATCTGGCAGGTAGACTATTGGAGAGTGGGGAGATAATAAGCTATGTCACTGAACTATAGAAGAGATCTTACAGCCATCTTTTACAATCTCTGCTAGAGACAGGAGTCTCTTCAATGAGAACATGGTTGGTTGGTGGGTGGTTGGTTGGCGGTTTTCCTTCATTCTCAAGAAAGACCAAAATGACATCACTATGATGGAGTCAAGGTACAGTGTCTGACTCTAAATGATTAGAGCTTGGAAGGCTCTACCACAAGTCAGGCACAAATAATCCACATGAACATTTGGGGTTGAGATATCTCTAAATTTGTGCATCTCACATTTCTTTTAGCTACTGCAAGATGGAGTGGAGCAATGCAAGGAGAATGGGATTTAGAGCCAGAGGAACTGAGTTTGATTCCCGGTTGCATCATTTACCTTCTGTGTGAACACAGGCAAACAGTACCCTTCTCTCCAAAAGGATGGGTTTAGTCTTCCTAGCCTCCAAGCTGCCTTCCAGCTCTGAATTTATGACTGTATGATCCCAAACAAGTGGCCATTTAGTCTCTGTTGTTATGACCTCCAATGATAGTGAACTCATTAACTACCAATGGCAACTCATTCCATTTTTTTATACAACATATATTTCTGCCCCAGATGAGAACTCAAAGGGATGATTTAGGATTTAGAGTCATCTCACATGTTGACAATGATCTGAATGACTCAGCCATATTAATGAAATCTTCTTCATTCTCTAAAATACAATAGGTAAACCTCCAAGCCAGGAAAATGTATAATAATAAATAATTTATAAGTATAAATCAATATAGTTGTCCATCTTAGCTCATTAAAATATAAGCTCCTAGAAGACAAGAATGTTATTTCTTATAGTTTTATAAAGCATATTGTACAATGCAGAAGAGCACCTATAAAATCCCATTTGCCTTGATTTGGAGATTGCATGTTGAACCTGAGAAATTTCAGAAAACTGCTTACTCTGTTCTCAGGCACATCAGTCACTAAAAAGGCTATTTCTTTTTCAAACTGAGTAGTTCAGTTCAATGGAGTATTAATAATAACAATAATTAAATAGTCATTGTTATTTCTGTGATTTTATTCTTGCACCACTTTTCCCATGTAATATAAATGTGTCCACCCCAAACAAGTAACTCTCCATTATGCTTTGAATGATTCCCAAATGCCATTCTTTGGTTGACTTGTATAGATGAAAAGGAAGGGGAAGGGCCCCAGTATGTTTAAAAGAAGTTGGAGATGAGCTTAAGATGTTAATGGAACAAAGAGGAGATCAACTTGGCTGAAAAGTGGGTTCATGTGGTGCCTCATCGTGGATGGCCTTGAAAGTCAGGCAGAGATTAAATCCAATCCCACCTTTAACAGTGATTTCAGCACCGTCTTTTTTATCCACTTTACTCATTGTCATAGTTCTTAAGAACCTCAGCATTCATGGTTACAATCCTTATAACATCCCGATTTCATACTTTCTTAACATCCTCATAACTCCTACAACTGTTATCTCTACTCCTTTATAGTCATACACCACCATGGTCTCTGACTAGGCTTCACCATCACCTATAACTGTACAAGTAAAAGCAAGAAGAAACCTTGCCTCGAGAAGCTTATATTTTAGTGGGGAAGACAACCTGTATATAAACAGGTACACCCAGAGTAGATGGAAGGTAAACTTAGAGTGGAAACCCGGCCCTGTTTTGGGAAGTGGTACTTGAGCTGAGTCTTAAGAGAAGCAGGGATGCCCATCAGTTGGGTAATGGCTGAACCTGAGCTCAGTGATATTAGAAAAACATGGATAGACTTGAATGAAATAATGAATAAGGAGAACCAAGAAAACATTGTATAAAGTAACAGCAATATTGTTTTAATAATCATTTTGAATGACTAAGTCATTTTGACTATTATAAATATCTAAATTAACTAGAGGGAACCTATGAAGGAAGAAGCTATCTACATCCAGAGGGAAAAAGCTGACAAATAGAAGTATCTATAGAATGGTTTTACATATATATTATATATATGTGTGTTTGTGTGTATTGTGTGTGTATATATGCATATACATATACATATACATATATACACACACACATATACATATACATATATACACACACACATACATACACACACATTTGTTTCTAATAGTAACTGTCTCTAGGGCAGGGGAGGGTAGGTAAAGAGAAGAAAAAAGGGGAAAAGAGAAAAAAAGAAGCCAGGAATTATAAGAAGTAAAAGTGAGGAGGGAGAGAATTTCAGGAATAGGGGAGAGCCAATGCAAAGGCATGGAGATGGTAAATGAGCCAATATGGTTGGATCATTGAGTGAACCAAAGGGAGCAATGTATTAGATTACTAGAAGATAGGAAAGGTTAAGTCAAATTAAGAAGAGCTTTAAATCAGTACATAGTGCTTTATGCATAGCATACCCTTTATATAAATATTGTTGAATTAGGGTAAAACAAAGACTGATAAGAATAGTCTCTTCTTCATTCTTTTCCCGACTCCACCTCTGATACTTTGAATTTCACTACTTTTCCTCTTTAGCTTTCCCATCTGGAAAAGCTCTTTGCCCTGCCAGCCTCTCGTCCGATTAGTGAGTTCCTCCTCCACCTCTATTTGACAGCTCCCAAGCCGTCCACACTCGCTCTGCCAACTTCACAGCTAACTCTCTATATTGCCCCAACACAGGCACCTTCTCTACCCTCTCCCTCTCTGTTCTTTAGCTCCTTTTTATGTATTTTCTTTATTAGAATGTAAATTCCTTGAGGAAAGGGACTATCTTTCTTTGTCTTTGCATTCCCAACATTTAGCATAGTCCCTCTCAGGAACTGCGTTCCTGTACAGTTGTTCTCATAACTTCACTCTTTGTGACCTGTACATCATCACACACCAATGCTGCTCAGGTGGCTTTCTTGGCAAGGACGCTGAAGTAGTTTGCCATTTCCTTTGCCAGTGGATTAAGACAACTAGAGGTTAAGTGATTTTTCCAGGGCCACACAACTAGTAAGCCTTTGAGGCTAAATTTGAACTCAGATCCTCCTGACTCCGGTCCTAACACTATCCACTGAGCCATCTAGCTGCCTCCACTTCTCACATACTAAGCTCTTAATAAATTGTCTATTTAATCTATCATTTATTTATAATTATAATATATTATATAATTATATATAATCATATATTATACATTTATCTATTTATATTATTATATTTTATATTATATATTATATAACACATAAATATAATTTATAATATTATTTATTTATCATTTATCTTTGCAAAGCATGGGAAGAAATTCTTCTGCTGTAATTGTTATTAGAGAATGAACAAAGAGAATCTAAAGAGTCTAAGAATCTAAAAGAGATAAGGACAAAAATAATTAAAGGGAAAAAATAGAATCAGAGGGTCAGAAAATCTGAGACTTGGAACTTCATTTTCCCCAACCTCTACCTAAAGCAGTAATTCCCTCACAGAATTCCCAAGTGCTTAAACACCCCCAGTGACAGGAATTTATTCTCTCTAAAGACAAGACAGATTTCTTTTCTTTGTGAACATAGGCTAAAAGTGACTAATTTTCTTTGCTTCCATAAGGTATAAGAAGGCTATTGATTAGTTTTCCTTTATCTTTTACATGACAAACCCAGGGAAAAAACAAAGCAAAATTGCAGCAGAAAAATTTGGTTAAAGATATGAAAGAAATTCCTGATTATAAGGACCCATCAAAAGAGGTTATAAAATTTCTATCGCTAGGGAACTTAAAAAAGAGTTTCACCAATGTCTGTTTGGAATGATATAAGACATACTAAAAGAAACACATGGCTTAGTGGTTAGACAGTGACCTTAGTAAGGAAGCTCTGTGTTCAAGTTCTTCCTCTGACATTTCCTATGCATGACTGTATGTGATATACCTAACTATAAAGAGCATCCCAGGTAACACTCTGAGACTATAGGCTGCAAAGAAGAGTGAGTTGGTTAAAAAAAAAAATGGCTTTCCTTATCGGGAGTTCCTTGTACCAAGGAAATGATAGAAATAGACATAAGAGGTAGTAAACAAGAGAGGAGGAGTGCCGGGCCAGATTGTTTCCTTCTAGCAGTGTTATTTTCTTACTGGGACTGGATTTAGGGATGATAAACTGTTACTAATATTAAACACAATTTACAATTTTGAAATATTCATTTGGTCTCTTAAACAAAGATATTTGATGGATTTTTCCTTTTTTTTAAAGGCAGATGTAGACAGTCAGATAAATTGAGAAAGAATCAAGCAAACAAACGACTTTCTGTATGCTAACACCCCCCCCAAAGTGATTACAACAAAATGATTTGATGAAATTCAATAGCAAGAAGCCTTGCCCCTGTGTACCTTTTGTTTCACTTAAAATCATCAACTCATCCTGTGCACAACCAAATGTAAAAGCTTCATTATTTGCTTCCTCAGTTTAAACATTGTGTATGTCACAATAGTGTGTCACACTCCATTGCTCTGGAGAAAGAGAAGGATGAATTTAACAGGGCCCCACTTGCCCACTTTGGTCCCTCCCCTTGGTGTTAGTGTTCTAAGTGAGTGCCCAGTTTCCAGGGGATGCTATCTCTTCGTGGTTAATTTTCATCTTCATATCGACAGTTGTTGAATGAGAACTTACCTAACAAGAAGATGTTTTTTTTTTCCTTCACCTTCTCCCTCTGCCTCCTAAAAATAAAAATAAAAATAAAATAAAATAATAAAATGTTGACTTGTCTCCTAAAAGGAAAAATGAGAAAGCAAAGTTAGGCCTTCCTTAACTCACAGGCCAAAACAAAAGAAGCACTCACCGTAACGAGGAAGCTTGAATTTTGAAATCTGCAAGGGACATTCAGTCATTCACCAGATTTGTAATCTGTTTTTGTATTTCCCAAGATGGCTGTTCAATGTTTTGTCCTATGTAGTTCAAATATCTGGAAACTAGTAGCAATTATTCTGTAACCTCCTGTATCTGATAAATGTACCATGATCACAAAACAATTCTGTGGTTATTTTCTTGAAAACAACTATTTTCATGTAATATAAATAAAATTGATTAATAATTATATTTGTTTACCTCAGGAGGATCCTTAGATGCTCCAGTACAGAAAGCCTGTGTATTGATATGGGTTGAGAACATATAGTTAGATACCTTAAAGAGGGTAAACAATTCAAAATGTAGGAAACAACTAATAATTTCTTCATTTAATTAGAAAATGAAAAATTCCATTTGACCTAAGGCCATGGTGTCTAATTGGTTCTATTAATTTCTTATATATTTAATTGCAAAACTAAGTCAAAAGAAAAGGATTTTTCTTTTCCTTTATTGATAAAAGCAACAATAACAAAGTTATGGTACTGTAGAATTCAATCCCCTGGATTTTGGTGGATGGCAGCTATCCCAATTCACTTTATCATTAGCTATAGGGACTCCCATTTGGGATTTAAGAAGTCAAAGCTAAACCCAATGTTTTCACAGTATTTGGCATCAGATTGTTCAGCTCTGGAAAAGGTGCTGACAAGTTTATACAAATACAGAAGGAAAGATTAATGTGCTTTGTATCAAGGTCAAAGTAAATATCTTCATCATTTCGAACATGTTGACAATTCCTAAGACAATTTGCAACTATTCCAAGTTTTCCAAAAGGCATATCATATGTTGTTGTGATGAAACCAGCATCTGCCTTTGCCCTTGAATCATCATTGTTTTGCTAATGTGATTGGGTGCCCAAGGATGGATTGAAGGTTATAGAACTGGATGTGTGTCATCCCTTTTTATTATACTTCTCTAGGGTTCCTAGTACCATCTTTTCCAAAGTGCTTTACAACCCTAACAACAAGACCATAAAGGTAACCAATGGGGTTTTTTGTTTTGTTTTATTTTGTTTTGTTTTTCCCAGAGGGCAGGGCAAAATTAAACTAAGGCAACGTGGATTAGTAAATAGAACGTTAGACTTGGAGTTAGGAAGACCTGGGTTGAAATCCTACCTCTGACACTTGCTAGTTATGTGTCCCTGGACAAGTCACCTAATCCTCATGTACCTTAGGAAACTTCTTAGGATGTATGTACTAAGTCAGAGACAATTTCTATCTGTGAGTCTGGATAGAAGGAATTCCCACCTCAGATAAAATCATAGATTTGTGTAAAATTTTAAATCTTCCACAATAGAACATGGTGAATTCCTTAAGTAAGTTTTAAATCTTATAGAGTTGAGAAGGCTCAACTCTATAAGATTTAAAAGAATATTTGGAACACTAACTGAATAATTAGCACTCAATAGTAATAGGATCCTGATTAGATTCTAAACTCACTGCCACCAAGTTCATATAGTTGCCAATCAGCAGGCATCTGACCAGCTTGGTCTACATCTTGTCATATTACAACTTAAAGATTTCTTCCTTCCTTCCTTTCTTCCTTCCTTCCTTTCTTCCTTCCTTCCTTCCTTCCTTCCTTCCTTCCTTCTTTTGTCTTTCATATTAACAAATCTATTGTAACTCTACTTTTCATCTCTCTTATCCTCTCTATGTCAGTTCTAAAAAGAAAGTCTATAAATGAAGACACTGTTTAGGTTCCTTTATAGTTTTCTCTCTTGGTACAACCCTTCCTTTCTTCTCCCATCCCCTGCCCTCCCCTTTCTACTCTTCTCTTCTCCTCTCTCCCCTCTTTTTCTCTATTCTTCCTTTCTCTTCACAGTTTTTGATTTAAGGGGTTCTTTTCCTAACCAATCCAAAAATAAGTTTCTATAACAACCACATGAAAAGAGATCCCTGAAAAAGGCAGGTGTGGAGATGTAGTGATGTAGGAGTTCATCATCACTTTCTAAAGTGTTTCCAGCAACATATGAATCACAAATCTGTGTTCCTCAAAGAGACAGCATTTGAGGTTTTAATATCCAAATTATTCATTTTGAAATGCTGTCTCTATAAATCTGGTAAATGTTTAGTTGGTCTCTTGGCTAGAGGGCTATTTGTTCTGTGAGTTGTTTTGGTTTCATTTCTTTTTCTATCCATCTTCATATTTTTCTTCAGGGTGTGTGAATTAACTTAAATTGTTATTTGGAAGGATTGAAAGTTATCTCCCTTAAGAGCAGGGCTTACACAGTGCACCCAAGAATCTATAAGAATGGCTGATCTGGATATACATAATATGCCCAACATTCTAAGCCTGTTCTATGGCTAAGCTCATTCTGGAGTTGCCATTTACCAGCATCTTTGAATTTGCAATTGAAGCAACTAATCCATTCATTGCATGTTCAGGAAAGAAAACTCAGGCCCTGCAGACATGAGCTCACTAGGCTCACAGTGAAAACCCCCAGCCGATGAGCTCATTAACGATCCTCAGGCCGTTTTGGCTTTCCTCAGCAATCTTGTGAAGGGGCAGCATCAGAGCTAGCCCACTGATTGGGGCTCCATTGGCTCAGCAGGACTCCAAGAGCTCAGGAAGAGAGAGCACAGTGCTCAGATGAAAACATGTCTTGGACTCTCCGTGCAACCCAAGGAAGATTGCCTAGCCAGACTAAGTGGCACAGGCACTGGAGACCCAAGTGACAGCCTGAGCTGCCTTAGTTTAGAATAATTCCAAGGTGATATCCCAGCAACATGAATGTGCCTATGAACTTAATCTCCTCCTGGACTGATTGGCAATTATACTGTCATGTGTACTTGCAATCAGATCTGAAATCATGCTAGTTCTGACTATTGCTGGATTGAAGACACTTCTTGTATGCACACTGATACAACATACAGGGGATGGTTAGGAAGCTGGGTTATTAAAATGTACCATACTTGCAGCCCAATTTATTCTGAAGTTCTCCAGTTAAGAAAGTGATTAAAAAGTGGAAAGGTTGGGAGGTTTGGGTGATAGATGCCAAGATTAACTGCCTGGATATGTATTTATTGAAAAGCTGTCTTAGAAAATTTTATTCTAACTGATTTTCTCTTTCAACAAAATTTTTCTTTGTGGTAGTCATAGAGTAGGTTTTCTGTCACTGAAAAGCATCCTGAACTCAATGAGGCATCATAAGGAATGAATCTTGGATATGGAGTCAAAAGACTTGCATTTGAATTCTGGAAATGGCAATGTTGAGGTGTCACTTAACTTCTCTCAACTTCAGTATTCTGAACTGTATGTGGTAACTATGTCAACGCATGATCTAGTTCCTCCTCCTCCTCTTTCTTCTCCTCCTCCTCCTCCTCCTTAGAACTCTTTGACAAGGCATGAATTATCTAGATCAGTGGTTCTCAAACTGTGGGTTGTGAGCCCTTTGGGGGTCAAACAACTTTTTCACAGGGGTTGCCTAAGACCATCGGAAAACACAGATTTCCGATGGTCCTAGGAACTGAGACACTGTTCCTCTATCTGTCTCCAGGAGGGTCCACCCACATGCACATACGCCCACATACAAGTATTAAAGGGTCATGGCATTAGGAAGGTTGACAACCACGGATCTAGATGAAACATAAATTCACCTTTTCTTGAGGTCTTTTTAAATTCTAGCAAAAGCCAAAGTTCACACACCTGAGTTATGCCCTTGTGTTTGACCTTGAAAAGAGAAGGGAAGGGTCTATATATTGATATGGATACAGTTCTCTGGAGTATTTTGGACATATAACCCTGACACTGCATCATGTAACCACCAAAGAGAGAATGAAGTCAGACAGATATAAAGATAGAGACAGATATGAGTCAGAGTCACAGGCTAGGACCAGGAAGTAGACCAAAGCATATACTTGGATCTCTAAGAGAAAAGAAACTTTCAGTAGATGGAGACCCAAAGGGGGAAAATGATCAGCTCAAGAAATAAGATGGAGGTGAAACATGGATCTATCTACTCTTTGGTATCGTCAAGCATAAGTCCCAAGAGAAGATGAAATCTATTGGAGAGTTGAGTTTCACTTTCCACCCATGCCCAATGTCTATCCCTGTAAATAAGTCCTCACTCAAGACAATACTGTCTCAAGAACTGCAATGGTACTTATGGAGTTGGAGAACTACTTCATGGGGTACAATACCCAGGCCAGTATAAATCTAGATGGTTGTCCAGACTTCATCAAGTCCCTGGGAAAGCTAGGATTCATCATAGGAGAGGAGTTGCTTGACTTTCTAAGAAACCCCAATTCTTTACCCTGGTAGGAGAAAGCATCCTAGCATAGTACTCATTTGTGCAAGACTATATAGGTCACTGAGGAAGACAATGGTCCTCTATTCAATGTTATGTTAGCCTGAGTGCTTGTGTAAGAAATGAAGACTTAAAGAATGAAAAACCTAATTTCATTGTTCCAAGAGGGAACCTGGTTGGGCCAAGAGTCAAAGAAAGCATTAAGGAGATGGTATAGAATAATCCTCCAAGATTAAAACTAGTTTATGTAAATTTAGAACTTTGAGGAAGACCACATAAAAATGAAGAACTGGGCTAAATGGTTTCTAAAGCTCTAAACCCGATTAAACCTCTATATTTAATAACCCAAACAAGAACATTTTCACATTTCTTTGTGGTCAAACATAAAGATAAGAACCTAATTTAGACAACTAAAGGGTATACTGCTAATATCACTCAACTCTTCACCATCACCACCCTTGATACAAGTTATCCTTTTTAAGGCACTACTGAGATTAGGCTTTTCTTGATGCTCTATAAGGTCAGGGAGAACATCTTACATTCTTTTGTATTCAATCACAAAATATACTATAGGTTTCTGTGCATAATACAGAATTATAAAATTAAAGAACCAGAAGGGGCTTTTAGCAACCATCTCATCAGATAATTACAGAAACATGGAGTGGGAAGGGACTTCAGAGACTTTATGTTATAACCTATACCCAAACAGGAAAAAAAAAACACTACAATATACCCAACAATAGGTCCTTTGGATTCTGATTTTAAAACTCCACTGAAACAGGACTCACTGCCACCAAAGATGGAATTCCTGGATAGTTCCAATTGTCAGGAAGTTTTTTTCATTGTTTATTTTGGAGGGGGGGAAGGTAAGGCAGTTGAGGTTAAGTGACTTGCCCAAGGTCACACGGCTAGTAAGTGTGTCAAGTGTCTGAGACTCGATTTGAACTCAGGTCCTCCCGACTCCAGGGCCAGTGGTCTAGGGAATTTTCTACCAATATTTGCCTCATTGCAACTCCTAACTATTATTCCAGGCTCTATCCTCTTGAGTCAAATAGAACTTTTGACCTCCCGCCCTGAGTCATTGTTGTCTTCTGCTTCTTCTTCTTCTTCTTCTTCTTCTTCTTCTTCTTCTTCTTCTTCTTCTTCTTCTTCTTTTGCTTTTTTGAAGGGGAGAAGGCAGGGCAATTGGGGTTAAGTTACTTGGCCAAGGTCACATGGCTAGTAAGTGGCTAGTAAGTATTAAGTGACTGAGGCTGGATTTGAACTCAGGTCCTCCTGACTCCAGGGCTGGTGCTCTATTCATTGTACCACCCAGCTGCCCCACCATACCCCATCTTCTTATTTTCAGGGTAAATCTACTCAATTCCCCATTACAGTTAAAGTTACCACCACCATACTCCTAGTCACCTGGGCTCACAACCCTGGTGTCATCTTCCACATCTCACACTGACTCACTCCACATATTTTGTTGCCACGTTCTACCTTTTTTTGTCTTCACAAGGTCTTTCTCTTTTATTCATTCCTTTCCTTTCCTCTCATATAGATGGAACCCTAGGTAAACCCCTCATCACCACATACCTGGACCATTGTGTCAGCCTTCTAATTGTTAGCCCTCCCTCAGACCTCTCCCTAATCATCCTCCATTCAGCTACCAAAGTGATTTTTCTAAAGCATGGCTTTTGACCACATTACTCCCTGCTCAATGAACTCTAGTGGCTCCCTATTTCCTCCAAGATCAAATAAAAGGTGCTCTAGTCAGCATTTAGAGCTCTTTGTATAACCTGGTCACAACCTACTCTTTACTTCCCTCCATGAATTCTACAATCCATCTATCCTGGCTTATTTGTGGTTCTTGGAACACAACACTCTACATTCCATCTCTCTGCCTTTGTATACACTGTCCCCCATGGTGCAATGTTCTGTTTCTTCATATCTGCCTCTTAGTTTCTCTGGTAGGTTCCTTCAAATATTAGCTCAAATCCCACCTTCTATAAGAGGTTCTCCTTAATTCCCTTAACTATTAATACTTCCCCTTTTCAGATTACATTAACTTCCCATATACAGCTTGTATGTACCTAGATATCATTTACATGGTATCTCACTCATTAAAAGGGGTGCTTCTTTGGGACTGTCTTGGAGCATTGTATTATTGAAACTACCTGAGTCATTCACAGTTCATCATAAATATTGCTGTTACTGAGTACAATGATCTTTTGATTCTACTCTCTTCACTTTGCATTAGTCCATGTAAGTCTTTCCAGGTTTTTCTGAGATCATCCTGCTCATCATGCCTTAAAGCAAAATAATATTCTATCACAATCATATACCACAGCTTGTTCAACCCTTTCCCAATTGATGGGCTTCCCTTTGACTTCCAATTCTTAGCTACCACAAAAAGAGCTGCTACAAATTATTTTATACAAATAGGTCCTTTTTCCTTTTTTATATCTTTGAGATACAGAACTAAGAAAGGAAGGGAAGGATGGAGTTTGTTTTAATTAAATTAATTTTAATTAAATAAATTTAATTAAAAATTGTTTTAATTACCTCATTGCGACTCCTAAATATTATTCTAGAGCCAAATGGAACTATATATTATTCTAGAGCCAAATGGAACTTTTTTTTACTCCCCCCCAAGTCTTTATGTAATTTTAACATAGAATTAATATAGCGGTTCTCAAGCTGTGGGTTTTGGGGTCGAACGACGCTTTCACAGGGGTCACGTAAGACCATCGGAAAACACATATTTCCAATGGTCTTAAGAACCGAGACTCTGCTCCTCTGTCTCTGGGGGGGGTCCACCCTCATGCAGATATGCCCACATATAAGTATTAAAGGGTCACAGCATTAGGAAGGAAGGTTGAGAACCACTGAATTAACATGTTTTAAAATATAATTAAGTCTGGTATCAATGTGATGAGCTCCTAAGAACAGAGAGTACCTAAAGAGGAACAAATTGACCCAGATCAAGAAAGAGAACAGGTCAAAATTCTTATGCTAATTAGAAGTGGAGTCACGCCTGGGAGAAGTCACTGATGGCAACTCCAGCAGGAGTTGAAGCAAGGAGACCAGATTTTAAAAAGAGAGGAGAGGGAGAGAGAGAGGGAGAGAGAGAGAGAGAGAGAGAGAGAGAGAGAGAGAGAGAGAGAGAGAGAGAGAGAGAGAGAGAAAGAAACAAAGAAACAAAGAAACAAAGAAAACAAAGCTTGCTAATTAACTGATTTCAACCATATTGGTTAAAATCACATGGTATGGACCAAAGGTCCTTCACCACCCTAATTGCCTTTTTCTGTGTTAAATTCAGTATCCTGATCACTGCAGCTTCCTCATTTCCACTAACCCAGTGCAATTAAGTTACCTACCCCGGAATCTACAACCACTCTGAAGAAAAGGAATCTTGTCACCTGAAGTGCCTTAGACACTTGTTGTTCAGTCGGGTCTGACTCTTCATGACCCCATTTGAGGTTTTTCTTGCAAAGATACTGAAGCAGTTTGCTATTTTCTTCTCCAGCTCATTTGACAGAAGAGGAAACTGAGGCAAATAGGGTTAAGTGACTTGCCCAGGGTCATGCAGTTAAGTATCTGACAAGTCTTTCTGATCCCAAGCTCAGTGTACCATCTAGCTGCCTCACTCCTTATACACAACAAATGCTTAATATTTATGGATTACATACTAGTCGTTTATTTATTAAGCATATTGAATGAAAGCAATAGAGAAAAGAGAAAGAATGAAATACATGTTACATGGAAGATTTTACTTCAGAGATTATAATTACAAAGATACAAACATTCTCCCACCCTATCCCTACACATAGAAGGCATAATCTCCCTCCCCCTTGTATTGCCTGTGTCTGGGGAGGGGAAGGGGATTAGGTTCACAGCTTAGTTTGGTTCCCATAGAGAACAGTCCCAGGAGCAAATCAAAACTGCCCCTTGGGCTTGGTTCCCTGACTTTGTAGATCTTCCATGCCAGGTCGGCTGGCTGCAGAGGCCTGCAATCCTGGCTCCAAGGTTGCCGAGGCTCCAACTCCCAGTCCAATGGGGATCACTGCCACCTGAAACTGAGGGCAAACATCAGAATACAGAAACAAACAGCACTAGACCCATCTCCTGGAGCCAAGGTTCACTTCATGGCTTCTACACTGGGCATAGCAGACAGAAGTCCATGAAAAGAGAGCAGCTGCAAAGATGACAGAGGGAAGGGGGGAAGGGAGTGATTAACTCAGCTTTGCCACTTGGAAAGACTCAGGCAGCCAATCAAGGAGGCTCCCATCACCCAAGTGGTAGGGCTCCACATTAGTCAAACGGGGTATGGTCAAAAAGTGAGCCGAGTTTACACATACCAGGTAGGATTATTAGAGTCTGGTGTCCACCATGTGCACAAAATATCTATAACTACTCTTTTTGTGGTGGTAAAGAATTGGAAGCCAAGCAGTTGCCCATCAATTGGGGAATGACTGAATAAAGTATCGTACACTGATGTAATGAAATATTTTGTGCCTTAAAAAATGAAGAAAGGAAGTCACTTAACCCCAATTGCCCTGCCTTCCCTCTTCCAAAAAGCAAAAAACAACCAAGAAACCAAAAAAAAAAACCATGATGAAAAGGAAGAGAAGGGAAGAGAAACTTGGGAAAGCATGAATAAACTGATGAAGAATGAAGAATGAAGCGAGCAGTTAGTATTGGTAGAATGATTTATTCAGAAACAACATTAGAAAAAACCACACCTTTGAAAGACTTAAAAACTGATTAACTAGATGGACAATTGTGGTTCCATAATACCAATAATGAAGAATGTTGCCTATGTCTTGACACAGTGGGTAATGGAGTCAAGATATAAAAGGAGACATAACCCGGTCAATGTGAAAATTTTTTTTATTTGACTATGCAAATTTGTTACAAGCTTTTTTTTTCCTTCTTGTAGAGGGAGACAGATGGTAAGAGGGAAAAAATAGACATTTGTTCATTGAAAAAATTAAATTTAGTTAGCAAAAAGAATTTGGTGTCCTTGCATTTCTTTCCACGTGCCCAGACTTCCTCATTATACTGCCCCACGGTATTAGGCCAAGAAATACCTTGTTTCTAGCTCTCAACTCTCTACTTCATTTTAGCAATTCTTTGGCCCCTTCCCTCAGGCATGCTTTCCAAAAGGGATCAGATAAATACTTTGTAGGTAAAGGTTTGAGCAATTAAGGGCCTAATGAGTTACTTTTCTCAGATAACATTTGTATTTTAACTGAGACTTCCAAATGACTACACTAAATAGGTAGTAGAAGGTGAAAATTTCAAGTACAGAGGAAGCAAACAGTTCATAGGGCCAGCTCTATTAATGATCTGATTACCAAGATCCTAACCTCACTGGCATTGTACCATTTCAGTATGCCCTTTACCCCAGTTACCTCTGAGGTGGTTCATTGCTGTACACTGGCACATTGTCAGTGTCACCGATAAAATAAGCACCCAATAAATGTTTGATTAATTGAATTGGGTACTAAACAACCGTCTGAGGATGCACGTCATTATGGACATCAGTAGACCCTTAGTATCTTGAGGTTGTTATCAAGACAATGATTGCTTTAATTGGTTGTTACACTGAGGTCCACTAGCCTGATGGTGACTAATACCCTGCTAACCAATGATATTTGTAGAAAGAAGGCAAGAAACTGTTCTCCTCTCTACACTTTTATGTGCTTCCAAAACTATTTAGGGATCCCTTTAATAACACAATCCTAATTCCTGCCTGTAGCTCTGCTAATTACTCTTCTGCTTAAGTGAGATCTTGTAAGACCTAAGAGAATTCAACTAAGCCTCCTTTTTCTATCCCCACTTTGTTGGATTTTCCTGATAACTTTTGTATGTTGGGAAAGAACAAGTTTAGCAAGCAGGCACTTATGTAAGCGCCTGTGTCATTAGGTTAATGGAGCATAATTGCAGAGAGAAATCTTATAGTACGGAGGATCCAAAAAGTCCTGTAATGACTTCTGGAAAATAAGTATACAGGTTGGAAGAGAAAGGAAGGGCCTGGACCAGGTGAGGTGAGGTGATGTGGATGAGGGTGAAAAGGAGAATTGAATTCACGGGGAAAGATTTTCTGCTACATTTTGCCCACACCTCCTCAGACTCAAAGGCTGATGCAAATGTAATTAAGGGGACCACTCTTAAGAGTATCTAGGTTAGTGACAAATAGAAACTGGTATGTGTAGGCTCGTTCACTCTATCTGCAAGGCTTGAGCAATGAAGTATTAATAAGAAGATTGTGTTTGTAGTATGGGAAGATGCTACCCTTGAGCTATGGGTAGTATTCGTTTGAGTTGTTCCAGCAATAGTGATGGGCTTCCTTGCCCTGGGCTACCTATACACTCTCATCCAGTCACACATACGACTTATTTTCAAGACAGATGGATACTGTTAGCAGTACAGACTTTGGCCATAGAACCGAGATTTCTTCTTGCACTCTCTGAAACTGATCCTGCTACTTTGGCTTCATGAAGCATCAAGACAGGTGGGGCATTAAATCCTCATCATTTGCTGCTTAGCTAGTCACAGATCTTGTCACTTTCCTTCCACTCACTCTTTGATTTTCTGATTGGGGCTACAGCTAGTTAGCTTAGTCAACTCCTACTATGATGAGAGACCAAGGACTTGAGTTTGATCCCAAGGTAAATCTGTTCATTCATTCTGTTCCATGTAGAGTTCCAGTGGGGAAACAAGGTTATATTGGCAGGAGTTCATTGCTTTCATCTTTAAAATGACAGTCCAAAGTATTAAGAAGTGTGCCATTGAACATGGGGGGCAGGGAAGGAAGTGGAGGAAATCTGAAACTCAAGTGATTCTGGAACTGAATCTTGTAAACTAAAAGTAAACAAACAGGTCAATAAAAAAATTAAAAAAGAAGAGTGGCATTTTATGAAGAGTGCTGAGAGAGAAACCAGATCTGTGATTTAGGCTCAGATCTGACATCAACAAATTGTGGAATCCTAGGCAACTTGCTAATCTTCTCTTAATCCTTTTGGCCCTTGTCTTTCCCATCTGTAAAATGAAGAGGTCGGACTAAGTGATAACATGTGTTTCCTTTCATCTCTCACAGCCTGAATCACAAAATATGGTGAATATCTGGTTGAAGAAACTTTGCAAGTATTCATGTAAATGCACATGTTGTAACAAGTATTACTTATGCCTATAGTTATATATTCAACATGTGTCTGCAAGGTCAGTCCAGTGCTATGACATTTCTACTGGGGAGGCAGCATAGCATAGTGGACAGTTAGTCCACAAGTATTTATTAAGCACTTATTGTATGCCAAGCATTCTGCAAAATTCTTGGGGATACAAAGAAAGGAAAAAAAAATACCCTGGCTTGAGGTCATGGAGATTTACCCAGATACTTCTAGGGAGAGAAGTAGTGGTCCAGTCCTGATTATATTTAGCAAAATCTGCCCCACATGAATCAATCAATATGCCTCTGGGAAATTTTAATAGAATCTCTCCCATAAATGAATGGCCTGCATGTACCAACAGATATGTGACATTGGTGATGCTGCCAGAAGCAAAGACAGTCTAAGATTTTCACTCTGAGATTTTCATGCTCCTTCCCAAGGGAGGGATACTCTTAGTCAGACACTTTCTAAACCTAATTGATTTTGAAGTAGTCATAAGCAAATATAAATTACCAAAGGTTTGAAAGTATCATTGTGTAGTGGTGAAAAGAACTTTGGATTTGAAAGTAGTGGTACAGTGGAAAGAGCTATGGACTTGTGGTCAGACTACTTGGGTTAGAATGCCAACTCTGAAACTCACTTGGACAAGTCATATGACCTTTCTGAGTTCCAGTTTTATCATTTGTTAAAATAATGAGGCTGGTCTAGATGACCGCTAAATGTATGACACTATGACTTCTCCCAGCCTCTTCATCTATAAAATGAAAAGGTTGAATTAGGTTATCTGGGAGCACCTTTCCAGCTCTAAAGTTCTATGGTTTTATGCACATATGAGATTCCTTGACCAAATGTAAACCAAAATCATCCTTAACATCCAGTGAATTTGGGACAATTGCCCAATATCTTGAGATTTGCTGTTCTAAGGGGTGGATGGGTTAGTGACTAGATTGCTCAAAGAGGCATCAAAGATTGCTCAGAGTGGAAAAGGTGGAGACTTTCACAATTGGGGAGAGACAGAGACAGAGAGAGAGCAAAGAGACAGCGAGACATAGATAGAGACAAAGAGAGAGGGAGAGAGAGAGAGAGAGAGAGAGAGAGAGAGAGAGAGAGAGAGAGAGTTGAGGCTCATACTTATGAGGTCTGACTATAAAGAAATGAAACTTTTGTTTTCAGTTAGTTTGTAAGTAGGGATGGGGATTTAGGGTAAAGATGTTGAGCTCTGTTTTGGTTCTATTTGTTTTAAGATGTCTAGTAGACATCTAGTTTGAGATGTCTAAAAGGCAGTTGGAGATGTGAAATTTGAAAGGGGCAGAGAGCTTTGGGAAGGATGTGTAGATTTGAGAATTATCATCATAGAGATATTATTTAAATCCATGAAAGCTGATAAGATCATCTAATGAAATAATATAGAGGGAGAGGAGAAAAGAGCCCAGGACAGGACCTTGAAGGATTCCTACATTTATAGGGCATGATCTAGAAGAGGATCCAGCAAAGGAGACAGAGAAGGAGCAATCAGAGAGGCAGGAGGAGAATCAGGAGAGTAATGTTCCAAAAATTTAGAGAGATGTTATCAATGAGAGCATGGTGATGGACAGTATCAAAGGCTACAGAGAGTTTGAAGACAATAAAGATGGATAAAAGACCACCATATTTCACAACTAAGAGGTAACTTCTAGGGCCAAGTCCAGTGTCACATCCCTTATGAAGCCTTCCAGATTGTAGCATTCTTCTTGATCTTGACCAGGCAACCCAGAGCAATGAAAAGTGAACTGGTCTTTAAATCAAAAGATCTGCCTCTGGAATTTACTATCTTTGTGATCCTTGGTAAGTCTCTTGACTTTTCTAAGTCTCAATTCTCTTATTTAAAAAATGGAGATAATAATCCTTATATCACCTACCTGGAGGGTTGCTGTAAGGAAAAAGGTAATATTAATAAGTTATCTCTTCCACCAAAATCCTACTCTGATACCTCCCTAGATCTTTGAGTGGCTCTGTCTTCTCTAAGACTATGACAGAAGAATACAGCTTCTAGCAGGACCCACCAAATTGGAAAACCCTTGTGCAAGAGCCTGACAACAGATTCTGTCTTCTGAGCACTATTGACTAACTTAGGAAGGGCTCATTGATAGGTTGACTTCAGTATCATTTTCTTGGTTCTACAGGTAAAGGTGGGGCTCTGCTCATTTGTGTATATTAGGGATGGTTATAACAAAGTCCCCAAACCAAGAACACCACAGTTTCTTCAAGTATTGAACTAATCTCTTTCTTACCTCTCTGAACCCCTAGAGTGCTTACAGCATGAGGGCCAGGCATGGAGTAGGCTGGACAATACCATTGAATGAGCACTGAATTGTATACCATTTCAAGTACTCTGTTTCATCAGTGCCAGTTTTATCTCCCCTAATAGACTGCAAGTTCTTTGTGTGTAGGGACTGTTTTTATACTTCTTTTGAACCTCTTTTCTAGCCCCCATCCCCTCATCTCTCATTGTTGTTAGATTTCATTATCACATTATTTTGTGTTGTAAATAGTCCTAATTAGAGCATTAAGATTTTTTCCCCAATTAATAAGCATTTATTTTCTCTCCTTCCCTCTTCTCTCCAATTGACAACAAAAATAAAAACAAAAGCCTCATAACAAATATGCATGGTCAGGCAAAGCAAATTCCCTCGTTGTCCATGTCCAAAAATGTTCTGCCTCATTTTGCATTTTAAGTCCATCTGTCAGCAGATGGCTAGCATCCATTATCTGGAATCATGGTTTTTCATTAGTATTAAGATTTCCAACAGTTCAACTTATCTGTAGAGTCTGTATGTACTTGATTAGATATTTGGATTGCTCATATGAAGAGAAAATCAGTCTGATTCTCTTCCTATGGGTCTGAGAAAAATTTTGCGAACCTGTTAAGGAAAGTCCTCTGTGTTGTCAAAGTAGAAGTCTAGCCACTTATGATCATAGATTAAGCAATGGAAAGGCCATTCAAAGTCATCTTGTCAATGACAATTGGGGAAACTAAGGTACAAAAGGGTTGTAACTCACTGACAGCAGTTAAGTGTCAGAGCTGGGATTCAAACACAATTTCTCCTGCATCAGCTTACATGTATGAACAAAATAAGCATAAGGATGCCCTTCTCTCATGATTTCCCTCATGTATAGTTTGCAATGTGCCCTCCATAACTTAGTACAACCACTAATCACGTGCTCTGACATTTTCCTTAAGTTACTGCCAACTTAAAAAAAGTATTTTATTTGTTTCCAATTACATGCAAAACCAATTTTTAACATCCATTTTTTAAAAAGGAAAATTGAGTTTCACAGTCACTCTGTCTATCCTTCCCTTTCCTTCTCATCTAGAAAAGCAAGCAATTGGATACAGGTTATGTATGTACAGTAATGCAATATGTATTTCCATATTGGTCATATTGTGAAAGAAAACCCAGAGCAAAAAAAGACCCAAGAAAAATAAAGTTTTGAAAAAGTTTGCTTTGATCTGCATTCAGACCCCATCAGTTCTTTCTCTGGATCTGGATAGCATTTTTTTAAATCATAAGTCCTTCAGAATGATCTTGGATCACTGAATTGTTGAAAATAGCTGTTATTCACAGTTGACCATCCTATAATTTTGAAGTTACTGTGTACAACATTCTCCTGGTTCTGTTCACTTCAGTCTGCATTAGTTCATGTACAATTTTCCAGGTTTTTCTGAGAGCATCCTACTCCTCATTCCTGATGGCACAATGGTATTACATTGCAATCATATACAACTTCTTCAGCCATTTCCTAATTGAGGGACATCCCCTCAATTTCCAATTCTTTGACCCCACTAAAAGAGCTGCTATAAATATTTTTGGTACATACTTTCTTTTCCTATTTTTATATAGCCTTGGGAGATAGACCTGGTAGAGGTTTTCTGGGTCGAAGGGTTTGCAGGGTTTTATAGGCCTTTGAGTATAATTGGCTCTCCAGAAGGGCCAACTCAGTTCACAATTCCACCAACAGTGCTTTAGTGTCCCAATTTTCCCACAACTCCTCCAACATTCTTCATTTTCCTTTTTTGGTCATATTTGCCAGAGATTATCAGTTTTTTTCTGATCTTATTTCAGTGGAACAAAACCAAACCAAACCAACTTACCTGTGGATCATATACCTTCCACCTGTCCCTGTTTGCCATTAAAAAGCACATGTGCCAGAATAAGCACATATCACTTTTTTCTACCCCACCAAAATTCACTTTCTATTGATTCCCTATTACTTACAAGATATATTTTGTATTTCTTAGTTTAGCCTGCAGGGCTCTCTTCCACCTTGTTCCAACTTACTTTTTCAACTTTAACTTTCATTACCATTTTACACAAACCTTCCATGAAACCAGACTATGCAATTCTTTATGCCCAGAACTCATTACATTTATTCCTGCCTCTTAAACTTTGTTCAAGCTTTTGCTCTTGGTTGGATGGATGGACAGATGGATGGACTATCTTCCTCTTTCCTTTATACTTAACTGTAAGTTAAGTCAAGTTCTATCAAATCCAGTTAAAACTCTACCTCCTATATGGAACTTTCTCTAACTATACCAAGGCCAAGTCGTCTCTTCTTCTAAAGGTCTCCTGATGCAGCATGAACTCTCTGCTCAGTAAGCTATCTTTTGGGAATACCTCCTTGACTAGACTATAAGGGCTCTGAGGGGAGGGGCCATAGCCTTCGCCTTTTGGTATGCCTAGAACCTAGCATATCACACAGTAGCAGAACTGGTGTGGGGGCAGGATAAGGGGATATAGGCTCACTTGGGGGATATTTCACCTTCTGGAGGAAATGAACCTCTCAATAACCAGGTCTGCTGTGGAGGAGATGCCCTTAGGACAGAGCCATCAGTGTTCTCTACATGTGCTCCCCTGAGACATCACTTTGGTTATCCTACCCTACACTGCATCCTTCATTGTTGTCTAATTGTTCAGTAGTGTTTGACTCTTCATGACCCCATGGACTAGAGCATGGCAGACCTTTCTATCCTCCAAATTCATATTTGTTGTTTACATGACACTGTCTATCCATATCCTCCTTTTCTGTTCCCTCCTCCTTCTTCCTTTAATCTTTACCAACACCAGGGTCTTTTCCAATGAGTCCTAGTCCCTCAGTAATTGCTGTTGACCATGACAATAAGCAGAAGGATTGGCACAGCTTTTAATGACATGCCAATGAGATATATCATTATAAATATAATTAATGTCACTGAGAGGCAGCATGGCCTTGGAATCATGAAATCCTGCCTTCAAGTTCCACTTCTGACACATACTGGCTGTGTCACCCTAGGCAAGTCACATGGCCTCTCAGCACTCCCCCTTACCCCCCATCCCCCAGACAACAATTGCTTCCCTGCAATTCTCCTATGTTAAGGAAATCATAGGCCTGGTAAAAAAAAATACCCACATGCATAGACTAGTACAAGAACATATGTATATTCACATCTATATTTCTCTACCTACACTGATATAGATATTGCTGTAGATAGATACTGGGGTAGAGATAGAAGCACCCTAAAGACTATTTCAAAGTTGCCTAATAGATGACAGTTTGAGAATCACCAATGAAGAAGCAGTCAATCACTATACAGGCAGACATCACTGGGCAACTAATTCAACTGAACAACAAATATCTATTCCCATGGTTAACAGCAACCAATTACAACACATTTTGTTGAATGGAATTGATTATTTCCTAGGACCCACCAGAGCAAAGTCTATTCCAGGAGTGGATGGTGGCATAGGTCATAGAAGGATGAATCAAAGGGTCCTAATTTGAATTCTCGGTGTTCTCTGTCACAAATAAAAAAAGGTAATGGTTATGAATTTAGCAAAAATGGATTAAATTTATTTTTTACAATAAGAGAAAATTGATCTATGCAAAGTGCTCCGTGACTTGGAAGACAGTCACTTGCTGAACTACATAGTCTTCATTCTGCTCTCAGGATCTCTTGAGTACAAATATATAACATTGTCCATTTTGCAAACAACTAGAATGTCTACTGTTGTTGTATGTCCTTCATTTTCAAAAAGGACAAGTGACATCACAGGGTGATGTCTTCACTTGCACATGAATTGGATTTAAGTGAAGCAGAGTTGCACAAAGTCATCAGACTCTTCCAGAATCATCAAAGTCCAGTGACGAGACGGAAGTCAGACATTATCAATGGCCCAGGAGTCAGTGGATGACATTGGTACCTTTGACATCTGACCAAACTCACAGAACTTGCTTTAGCCACCTTCATGGCCTTTGAAACAAATGGTTCTCATTTGCCCACTCTGTTGGGGGTGGGGGTGGGTGGGAGAAGTCTTCACATATTTGGAGTAAACATCACCTTAACTCAGGCACAGATTTGAGGCCTGGCAATTACCCTCAACCTAACTTAGCCTGCCTGTCTGCCTAGATCAGCAGTTCTCAACCTGTGGGTTATGTTCAATTTGTAACAATGAAAATACATCCTGCATATCAGATATTTACATTACCATTCATAACAGTAGCAAAATTACAGTGATGAAGTAGCAATGAAAATAATTTTATGGATGGGGGTCACCATAACATGAGGAACTGTATTAAAGGGTTGAAGCATTAGGAAGGTTGAGAACCACTGACCTACATGATTTTACTACGGTGTGGTTGATGGACATGCCACAGCTTCTTGGAGCCACATTTGAGAATTGGGTAAAAATGGACACCAAAGGTGAAGGAGCAGCCCTGAAAAGGGCTCAACAAGCCTTTACACCAGAGGTGCTAGTCCTCCTAGAATACCCCAGAATATACCCTAGAATGCCTACTAAAGGGTTGAGGAAATAATATGGACCTTTAACTATTTAACTCAAGCTACCATGTTTTTTTTTTCTGGAATCCCTGAAGCTGCTAACTAAATACAAATTGACAAAATTACTAAATACCATGGTGTGAACTACATTTTCTGGGACAGGCAAAAATCATCTTTTGATGCAAAACTGGCAGAACCCCAAGAAATCATCTAGCCCAATCCCCTCATTTTATAGATGAAGAAATTGAAGCCCAGTGTAGTATAATGACATGCCCCATACCAAACAGAATCGAGTGTCAGAGGTAGGATCAGAACCCAGGTTCTGTTAGTACAGAGCCAATGTTTGATCTATTGAATCACAAAGGTAAAACCTCCCATTGACTTTAATGATCTGGCATAGAAAAGGTGTATGGCAGACACAGTGCTCTGATTTCTAAAGGCAACAAACTAGGTCCTCAAAATTGACTGTAAAATATAGAACCTCGATTCCTCAAGTAACTCCATGACTGACATCATCAATGTGCCTTATATATGGGCACATCGAGGGCAGTCCTCCAGCCTTTTGTCTTCTCTTCTTCATTAAAAAATGTTACTTTTTAATTTTAAAAATTCTTCATTCCGGACCTCAGCTTCCAGTGCATTTTGCTTTTTCTATTTTTGTTTTTGCAGCTGTTGCTGCAAAGTTCACATCCTCACGCAGCTGTTGCTCGCCACTGAAGTATTTGAACTACTACAATAATCTTTATTTCAAAGTGTTCACTTTACTATTAAAAATCTGGTCAGGAGCTTTCAGTTTTCAAGCTGTCTTTTTAAATTTTATTTTGCTACTCTTTATTATGTGCCCAAGTCAATGCATTGATATTTAGACTTCAACTTAAAGCATGAAGATAAACACTTCTAACAAGATGAGATGTGTTTCCAAATAATTTGGTATCTCATGTCAACAGGTTGTTACTTTAGTTGTATCTGGTAACTATGCTATTGAGTATTGAAGTATTAAAATACTCTGTATGGTGTGCCTAGATTATTAAGATAAATGAGTAAGATTATCTGTGTTCTCACTGGTGAAAGAATGATTGGATTGGATCCTATCCACTATGATTGGATCCTACTTTCCTGAGTTATGGATAATTTGCCTAGATGACTAAACTAGAATGTAGGGGATGAATGTCTGGGGAAAATAAATTATATTCTACTACTGCCCAAAGTGATGGATCCCTTCTATGAGCTTTTTGTTGGAAACTAGATTACCAGTCTTTGCTTCATTGACCATATTAGGAGCAATTTTCTCTAAAGTTAATAGGAGTTTTTATGAAGGAGACAAAAAAGAAAGCAAGGAATAAACAATACATAGATAGCCAGGAAATATGCATTCAGTGCTGGAGTCACCCATCTGGTCTACCAGGAAGCAGATACATGTCTTCACCCACTAGAGAGGAATCTGATCTTCAGTCATATGGGAGATAAGCTAAAGAGCTGAACAAAAACAACCGCAAATGTTGACTTCTAGGAAAAGAAGATGTGGGGCCTAGAACCATTGGCTCAGATATTTAGAGACTTGTATGGAACTTCTGCTTTTCAATGCAAGTTGTCTTACTTGCAAAACCATTTATAATTTACTTACCACCATATTAAAATCGAGATAAGGTCACTTATTTATGATGGGACTTCTTTTCGGCCTTATCTGCTCCTGAGACATCTTGTAATAAGACTTCTTTTTTTTGTCTGTAGCGCTTTTTCAATCAGTGTAGCTGACACCAGATAATTTTAACACAAGGGATATATCACACTGGCTTGTATGAACATTGACCTAATTTAGTTAATCTTAGATTATTTATCCAGAATATCTTGTCTGTGAATATTTGAAAATGTAGGGCTATTGTAGTCTTTTTTTTTTTAACTAAGAGCTTTCCAATTTTTTTTAAAGCCGTCAGAGCAAATGTGCCCTTGCAATACACATGTTAAATAAACAGTGGAGTTAATTGGGAATTTTGCTTTTATTTAGATTTTCTTCACTGTGAGACTAGTGCCTTGTCCATGGTTCTGAGTGTCCCATTCCCTCTGTTTGTTTATCCTTTTCCTTCTTTTTATTCCAAACCAATTCTGAAAGTTTAAAAGCAGAACAGCCATGTTTGACAATAAACAACTAAATTCCTTCAGCTTTTCAGTTTGCTTTTCCATCATTGACTCAGCAAGTGAAATCAGAACAAACATGAGTCATCACAAAAATAAACAGCATTGTCATACTAATAAATATGCCTCCCTACACATGCAGACACAGAAGAGTGAAATTATTTAGATTTCTATTGGTGTGTTTATGACTTTACAGCAAGATACATGTTGAATTTTTAGTGATTTTTCTTTGCAACTTTTGCAGGAGGCATTATTTATTATATAATAAAGTATCTCCATTATTTTCTTATCAATTGAACAGAAGCCTTGAGCAACAAAAGGGTAGGAACATTTTCCAAGTCATTAATGGAAAAGAATGAACTGTTTCCATTAGCTTACCTACAAGGACTTTGTCGTACCTGGGATTTGAGTACCAATTTTTTTTCCTCTGAGTTATAATTTAATTTGACTAAAAATAAAGCCATGTATGTATGGAATCATAATAAGCAACTGGACAGCTCTGATAGACAAAAAGAAACATTGTATTTCTATTCAATATTTTCCATGAAACACTTTAAGATGTCTTTGCAAAACAGATTCACCTTCCCCCCCCCCATACTGAATTGTTTCTTCACAAATTATGCTGAATTCAAGGTAAATGCACAGATATAATTTCTGTGTTCTGGTTGCAATGAAATCTATTTCATTAGAGCAACAATTTTCTGGATAAAATCTGCTACCCGTAACTCTCAGAAAATGCTAATTCAAAAGAAAGACTGTAACCCTTAAATTCTCTTCCATTCCAAGTCACACTAATGTAGAACATTTTCAACACTCTGATTGGGAAAATATTGGCAAATATTTTACAATGTGAATCTTTTGCCAAAGTATGACACATTTTAAAACCATCATCATAAAATCAGAGGAAGACAAAATATTTTTATTGAATTCTCTTGTCCCCAACATTTTTATTAATTGAAGAAAATACTTGCCTATATTGGGGTTTTTCCCTTTATCTGACACATTGTAGAAAAAAGAGATAAGAAAGAAATCTGGGGGGCGGGTAGGAAGTTATAATGATGAGAAATTTAAGAACATGCTGAAAATAACCAAGAAGTTGCTTTCTCAGTGTGCTGATTTTCCCCCAATAACTTAGACTGATGTAAATTTCACCATCAGCTGGTATTCCTCGCCAGATTTCACAAAAGTTACTTCATAGTCCATTGAAGATTGCTGACTTGAATCGCAATCTAGCAATTAGGCAAGAATTAAAACTTAAAAATGGAAAGAAAATGAATAAAGCAATGCAATACAATGTGAATTATTTCCCCCCAGGAATCCCTGATAATGTTACATTATTTGCATTCTCATGAAAGAAAGATGCTTCAATTATATACAGCTCTAATATCAAACCATCTTTAAAAGAAGGTAGCTCTACTTTGGCTCCATACAGCACACCTCTATAAACTTTGTTACAACTCCTCAGGCTCAGTGAGAAAGTCATAAGGGCCCCCAAGATTTGTGCAATGAAAGTCTCGATGTACTCTGTAGTGGAACAATGCATCCTATTGGCAGCCTTTCAACAGATCTATATATGAGAAGGGATGTTTTAAGAAAATAGCAACAACGCAATCATTTACTTATGTGTGTATGTGTACATATATGTGTGCATACGTAGGTAGGTAGTGATAGATAGATAGATGATAGATAGATGATAGATAGATAGATAGATAGATAGATAGATAGATAGATAGATAGATAGATAATAGCAATTTAAGGTAGCCTGGCATTGAAGGGTCCTATGACCCAGGAATAAGCTCTGTCTTGCTCTGTGTTAGAATTCATTCTGAGCTGTCTCTGAGGAGTTTAAATCTAGTGATTGATATGGCTCAGGGTTGGGGGTTTTTTTTTGTGAGAATGAATTGCTTATTTATTGTTTTCTGCATAATTTTCAACCAAACCTGTTTCATAAGGAAATAATAATAAAAAATAAAACCCGTTATGCTCTATTCATCGAATATGAGATTTTCTTCCCTCATTTGTGAGAGGGCCAGATGCAGCAGCTCAGAGTCAGTTGATAACAAACTTGAAAAATTACAAAGTGAGTACATTTACCAGAGATAACTACTGCCCGGCCCTGGTTGTGGGGGAAGATGTCTGGAAAGGGAGGAGGCTCAAGGAAAAAGTGGAATCAGATAATTTTGTTCTCAGCGAGACATGTGACTGCTAGGTAGTGGTCTCGGAACCCCAAAGTCTGGATGTTCAAAGAGCAGGATCAGGGGGCTCCCAGCGTTTCGTGACCCGTGCCTGGTCTAAACTGGCAATGCTGCGAATGAAAAAAATCAATGGCAAATCAGATGGTAACTCAGGGTGTCGATGACAGGGGGAGCCCCAAAAGGTGTGCCTTATGGAAATAGTCTGAGAGGTTTGAACGTCCGCTTTTCCCCGCTGTGATCTCCCTAGCACAACATGCTATTGCTGAATTCACATGATTCAGGGCAAAGAGCGCTTTATATACGGAGTCAGAGGTCCCAACCCCCAGCCCTGACATTGACTCTGTGATTTTGGGCAAGTCATTTTACATCTTGGCCTCGGTTTCCTCATCTGTAATGTGAGAGTGGTGGAGCAAAAGAACTCTAAATCTGACTCAAGTTTGTAACCTTATATCTTAATTAAATTCCCTTTCTCCTTAATCTCTCGACTTCTACTGCTATCTTCTTAAATTCATTATGGTATAATTTTTCTAACTATTAATCTAGCCCTTCTGTTTTAGGGAAGTGGGTCGGGGGGAGAGGGGTTGCCGGGTAGTCACTATCGGGAAGAGGCTTTATAACTGATAGGCTAAGTGCGGGTGTGAGGCAGCGGACGGCCAGGTTTTAAGGAAAGGGCAAAGAGAGAATACATTGGTTAGCGGTCACACCACAGTCATAAGAGGGAACAAGAAGAAGGGACATGAAGGTGTAGAATTATAGGTAGGGAATAGATTTCTAGCAAAGCAAAGAATCAGAATGGGAGGAGCCTAGGAGTATGCAAGGAGTCCAAGACCCAAGTACTCTGGAAAAGAAAAAAAAAAAGTGCTCAAGTATTCCCTTCATGCCAATATCTGTCCATTCTCCATCATTCTAAGCTACTATCATTTGGTGAATCGAGACAAGGTATTGATTTAGAGCTGGGAAGGACCTCCTAGAATACATAATTCAACCAGTTTATTTTACATAGACTAGGAAATTGAGATTGAGAAAGGTTGACTGGCCCAAAAGCTCTCTAGCTCACAGAATTGCTGTAAGGAAAGCACTTAATGCATTTTTAAAGCCCTATAAGTATAGGAATTACTTATTGTTATTATTTCCTTTGTTAGCCCCGTTCTCCTTAATCCCCAGAGCAACTGAGGTTTTCTTGGGAAAAGTTTGCCTTTCCCCATTTCTACATATTTCTATGGGCTGTCACCTCAGTCGAAAGAGTGCGTTGGAGAGATGTTACCGTAGGGAAGATATCTAAGAAATTTTGGCTTGGAGAGACATAGTTCCAGAATATTTTCTAAGATAACAGGGCTGAAAGCTAAGTGGGATGAGGGAAAACTTAAACACAGCTGTGCATTAATTCTCTTTTCAAACTGATAGCTTTCCCCAAAGTAGGCCCTTCTTAAGGTGGGATAGGTTGCAGCCTATCCCCTTGTCATCCAGTAGATTGCAAAACACATTTTCCTTGGGGGGGGGGGAGAGAAATTGTTTGGTGTTTTGTTTTTTGTTTTGCTTTGTTTCGTTTCTTACTTTGGGTCATCTCCCAATCCTGGCTCTGCCCTCCCCTCTCATTAAAAATCACAACGGACACAGGTTGCCAATTTCGTTTTTTTCATTTATTTTCCTCTCTATTTTGTTCACAGCAATGAGATTCCCCGCCCCCCTCCTCCCTTGAATAGGGCAAGAACTGGGAGGGTGTTGGTCGTTTTATAGACATAGATAGTTGGAATGGAAATCATTTCCAGCAGAAACTTTAATGCCATTGCCCTGGAATCCCTCATTCAAGGTATTAATGATCAATGAAGCTGCCAGTTGGTTCTAGGAGGTGCCAGGCAGAATTCAAGCTTATTCCCCACCATTTCCACTCGGCTCAGCCACTTCTCATTATATCGGAAATAGTTTTCATTGGTCGAGGTATTCTGCTTTAACTATTTCGAATAGTTCCTTTATTAATAACCTGGAGAATCCGGTTGGATTTTACTTTGATAAAAAAAATAAGAGGACACAGAAAATACTCTCATAGTTGAGTAAGGTTCTATTTCCTCTTCCACCCAGTGCTCATCTTCGGTCACTCCCAGGGATAAATATCCTAGAGGCCACATAGAAAGTGGATGAGAGAAAAAAAAAATTGCCCCTTCTATTTACCAAAACCAGCCCGCGGCCATGGCCACGTGCTCCCTGGCACATGATATTAAATATTCGAAGGTTCAGGGTGTGCCACAGTCAGGTTCGGGAGAAAGTCAGCTCCCAGAAGTTCTGTCTTTCTCTCATCTCCTCACACCCCCACCTGCAACCTTCTGTTCTAGACTAAGGTAGAAGTCCACGCGTTCTTGCCCCTTCTTAATCACAGCTATTGGGTCAGGTGCAGAGCTCTCCAGACAAGTCAGTTGATGGGATCTCAGCCACAGGTTTCTCGGTATTTCTGATTCCTTGGAGCTGGAAAGGGTGGGAGATTATTTTTAATTGCAAGAGTTCCACCTAGGGAAAAAGGGAAAAGGGTCGAGAGGTAGGGTGGGGTGGGGGTGTGAAAAACAAAGAACACAGTGATGAAATGGAGAGGAAAGAAGAGGGGAAAGGAGAAAAGAGGGAAGGTAGGGGAAGGGAGGAGAGAATGAAAATTAACTCGGTCATCTGAGAAGTCAAAGGGGGAAAGCAATTAATTAATTAATAATTCGATTGAATATTACTCTGCTAAGTCATAGTTTTACTTCCTAGTAAAAAGTCAATGGACATTCTACGTAGCGGTGCTGATAATTGTCTTAAATAAGCCTTTCGTGTATATCAAGAACAATCTTACAAGTTAGTCTTTTAAAATAAATGATTGTGGAGAGGTGCTAACTCCAGCCCGCAAATATAACATCACTATTTGGCTGCATTCATTTCAGTCTAGAGCCTAAGGTAAATAACACTTTAGCCCCACACTTTATTCTGTGTGGTTAAAAAAAAATGTACTCAACTTTTGAGTGAACGTCAAACCCAGGTTAGCCCATTATAGAATCGCAAAATTAAATCGAAAAACTCAGGAAAAATGTGAAAGCATCAGATGCAACAGTCCTGCTAAATTTGATTTTAATCTTGAAGGATGAAGGCTGTGTCTCTAAGCTAGGCGTCCACGCTCAGAGCGACAAGGAAGGTTTTTTAAAAGTATATGAATGCATCAGAAAAGGAAACTATGAATCGATCAGCTATTGTAGCTTTCAAACCCCTCTTTCCTCTTCAGTCCTGCTCCGGGTTCCCCCTCACCCTCTCCCTTATCCTTTTTCCCTACCCCCTATCAACACAAGGGGAACTGTGACTCCGAAACATGTCACGGAGAAGTGAAATCTTTGCAGAGGAGCCTGCTAATGCATTCAGAATGTATAGTTTTCCAAATCTGATGTTTTGCAATGATGACATTAGTGTGGCAACCAAAGGTCCGAGACGACAAGTCTGCTGCAGCTGCTCTGCGCTTTGAAATGCCCAAGACAATGGGAGCCACTGTTCTCCAGCGCTTCGCCTTTCCACTCCATTTGCATAGTCTGTTCTGCCTGATTGACCAGCTTGGTCTGTCCGAGGGACCAGCATTGTTCACAGATCACTTCAAGATGGCAGAGATGACAAGATTCAGGTGAGAGATGAAGTGGGATGATTCTCGAAAGCCTTAAGAAAAAGGAGCCCTGGGAACTCCGGCGCGAATGGGACAAGAATCAGCCACACAGTTTATTCAGTTTCAGTGTCTGTTTGCGTGTTTGTTTATAAAGACCTCATCATTTGCTAATGGGCAGATCCAGAAACTGCGGATTTCAATAGGCATCCACGATCTTCAGAATTCAGGGAGGCGTTTTTTGTTCCCACTTCAAGCTAAAATCAGTGTCGGGGCTATTTTATTTAGTTTGACTCGTTTACTTTTAGAAGTTTTTTTTTTTTTAAGTAAAACTATGGAAATGGAGACCCATGTGCAATGCTTTCTTTTCCTGGGACCAAGGGGATGTGTGACGAATTGATGCTGAATTTGTTATTTTCCGGAAACGTGATTTTAAACTAGGGGATCTTGTTCACTCGGGTGGCAAATCCGAGTTTCAAGGAGAAGGCTGAATCAAAAACTCCTTCACCTTCAAGTTAGCAACAGAACACTGTACCTAGTTTCAAAATTAAATCCTGTTTCACCCTTGTTCCAAATATTCAAGTAACACACACACACACACACACACCTAAAATGATTTTCATTTGACATTGATGTTTTGACTTCATCTCAAAAAGACAAAATCTTTGCAATACAAGTACCTTTTCCCCGGAGAGGTTTCATTTGCTATGATTTCTTTCCACCTAACTCACAGAACTGATGGTGGTTGGAACACAGAAGCAAATTTCCACAGCCAATGTTTTCTTTCCCTAGGGATTTCAATCATTGTTTAGTGTAAATATTGCCAATAAGTTGCTGATACTGAACCTCTTCCCAGAAAGGGTGAGGAGGATAAGGAGATCAGGGTGGTTCCTGAGCCTGGTGGGGGCGAAGGCGGGGAATCTAAGGAAGAGGGAAGGAGAGAGTGTAAGAAACTCAATTGCACCTTGTTTATTCATTTCCCCGATTTACGATTTAAAAAAAAAGCCAGGCAGTTAGTTTCTTGCCAGAAGGTTTGGAAGTATGAATTTATGTGATTTAATGTCACAACCTCCCTAGGAGCCTGGTACACTAAGGGTGCGCTTCCTGCGCACAGAGCGCACTTTCCGCGACCTCGAGCTGTCTCAGCCAGCCACACTTGGGCACTACTGAGCCTGCCACCCCTCACTCGGTGCCACTGCCCTCTCCATTTTCACTCTTTTTTCTCTGTCCGCCCCTCCGTTCCCTCTACCCAGCCATCCATACATAATAAACCCTACCCAATCCACCCAGAGTTAACCTTGGGTTCCTGCTTGTCCGCACCCCCTCCCCCGTCTATGGGTGGGACCGACACCGCACTGAGCAACTTTCAGGGCACCAGGAATTTGTTTAAATCCCCTCCTGTGTTTACTGGTGACTGGGGAGACGCTTATCTGGGGATGGGGGTGGGGGGAGGGAGGAATATAATGATTAATACAACCGCAGGTTTCCAGATAAGTGATTGTGATGGAGATTGTTGGCGAGAAAATAGACAATTATCCGCTGTTAGCTTTACATAAAGATCGCATTAACTTGAATTAGTTATCAGACAAAAGAACATCAGAACCCGCCGCACCTTCCTGCCAGCCTAGGCGGCGGCGCGCGCGGGCGACCTAGCTCCCAGGCGGCCCCTTCACCCCTGCTGCCGCCTCCACTTCGGCCCGCCGCCGGGACCTAGAGTCTTGCACCCAACTAAGGAAAACCAGACCTTAAATTAAAGGAGGAATTAAAAAAAAAAAAAGCAAACAAAAAAAGAATGTTAAGAAAGGGTGGGATTGGAGGCAAAAACAGTTAACGTTGCTTCTGCCTCTGCAGCAAACACTGAAGGCACTTCTCTGAGAAGAAAGGAGGCTACAGGGGGGAAGGAACTAGGGTCTGGAGGAGGGAGTGGGAGAAAGTCCTTTAAAGTAGGCGCAGGGACTGCGGTAGTTGACTGTGGCGAACTCGGCCCGCACTCTCATTCCCATGGAGCAGAATGAACGAGGACACCTACCGGGCCAGCCCTCAGAGGCCGAGCCTGGCCGGAGACGGAGAGGGAGTCGAAAGAGCCACACAGTGGCTCGAGGCCAGAGGGCACCAAGGACAGGGAACGGGCATCTCAGAGAAAGGAAATCTTCCCCCCCCCCCCCACAGTGTATCAGTGTTTTAATGGACACGGAGAAGTCCGAACCTCTTTCTTCTATAGGAGAGTGTGGTAAAACTGGAATTACTTCGATATGAGGCAATTGGAACTCAAAGTCCAACTCCCCTTTTCTCTTCATCTGCACCCCCCCCATTTCTACTCTCTCTAGCCTCTTACATCCTACCATCTCAGACTGAAAAGCCCTTTTTATACTTCCCTCTCCTCCCCTCCCCAACTCCTCCTCCTTTCCTGCTTTCTCTTTCTTTTTCTCTTCCACTCTGTTTCTGTCTCTATTCCTATCTCTTCCCCCTCCCGCTCTCCCCACCCCCAGGAAAGGCTGGTTTCTCAGTCATTGGTAGCGGCTAAGGGCCGTAATTAATTACAGTGCGAGGTGACCCGCGGCTCTTCTCTCCCACTAGAGTAGGACAGCTCAGGAATAAAGATCAGGCAAGCAGGAAACTTGCCTCTCGGAGCTCAGGTTCAGTGCAATGTTTCGGGACGCGAACTAAAGTGGGACTCCTGATCCTGGACGGTTAAGACAAATATATCTAGGGAGGGTTCCGAGTGCCCCTAGATTTAGGCATGAAGTAGTCTTTGGATTACCCCCAAACTCGCCTTGCTCCATCACGTATAAAGGAAGCGAGACTTTATAGTTTCCCCATTGGTGGTACCCACTTTCCAACGATCTACAGTTATGGGGGAGTGGGAGGAAGGAAAGTAGGTGGGAGATAGGAGACCTGGGGTCTCGCTAGGGGCAAACATTCGAGATTCTTGGAATACTCCTGTGATAGATGCTTGCAGTGCACTGGAGTCGGGGCTCCGAGAGTGGGAAGGGGACATAGGAATTCAGTTCAGAGGGTCTCAGAGAGGGAAAGAATCTCACTTTGCCCCTCCTGCATCATGGAGGGGACTGGTTGGGAGTGGGTTACATTGTGCAATTATGCCGTTAGTCGCGTCTATCTCAGTCCTAACTTCTGTATTACTACTGCGACCGCTTTTCCATATACGTATATTTAATCTGAAGATTTTAGTAGAATAGGGCAAACTACAAGATATCCAAAGCTCCCCGTCCTGCAGCAGAGCTGAGGACTCTTTTCCGCCGTTGGAAGCCTCTGTTCTTTCAGGCAGGGCCTCCCCAGCACCCCGGAGCTGTCCCTAGTGATCTGTGTGCCTCTGCTACCGCCACAGACCCTGCAGCAGCAGCCACCACCACCGCCGCCGCCGCCGCCGCCGCTGCTGGGTCCCCGCTGAATAGAGCGGATAATGACCCCCAGTTCCCAAGACAGGCTTTCTGCTGCCTGGTGAGCCTTGGATTTGTGTGGTCCAAGCCTTTCCCAGCTTGTCCCATTCTGTCACCGGGATAAGGGGCTCCCTCGGCTCGTTTGCACCTGCGTCGCTTTTGGCTCCTTCAGGAATGCGCTGAAGCTTGTAATCAGCTTTGTGAAGCCATTGAGTGCACGGCTGAGTGAAACTTCCAAAGCTCGAGGAATACTGGCCCGGTGAATGGGAGCCAGCATGGGGCTGCTCTCCAAGCCTTCGCGCTGCCAAATTCCAGCAGAGCCCCTCACAATCAGTCCACACAAGCTTTACTGCTTTCCCCACACTAAGAAAAGTGAGAAAAGAAAAGCTAAAATACCAGTCACCGAGGTTAGCAGTTTGTTCCCAGATTAATGGCGAACGGCTCCCCCCAGACGCAGCTCACCAATTCAGGAAATATACAAAAAGGGGTGGGGGCGGGAGTAGGGTGGAGGGTGGGGAGGCGGTAGGGAAAAGAAGGAGCCAATTATTAATATCACTTCATATGCTTTCACATTTTGCTTTTCCTCCACTTCCCCAGGGTGACTGTACCTTATCAACAAGACTAGGGGGTTCTGGGGTCGGTTCTAGAGCTGTGTCAAGACCTTCAGGCCCCACCAAATTTCTGAAGGTTGAACGTGTCTTCCAGATGCCACGCAGAATATTAATTTCGTGCCAAAAGAGACGGTAAAAAGATTGGCCTTGGGGTCAAGAAATGAGTTTCGAGTGATGGTTTTGCCACGTTATCCGAGTCTCAGTTTTAGCATCTGGAAAATGGGAATAAAGGTGCTTCTCTTGACTTGTCCTTAACTTCACAGGGCTATTGACAAGATCACATGGGCTAACCGCTATGAACACAGTTTGAAAAGCATAAAACATAACTCAAATCAAGGCAATTATGTTATTGATAGGAAAGAAAGTGATTCAAACAGAAAATAGGATAGTTGTCTGAGGAGGGAGGGGTACTGAAGGAAGCCTATGCTTGAAAATCTGAATCCAACCCCATTTTCTTAATCAGATATTCAGTGCTGCCAAGTTATGGTTTCTATAGATCCCTACACACCTGACCCTGATGACAATAAGTATGAAAAGTGGGCATAGGAAAGAAGACAGAAGTCCCATGTTGTGTTCTTCCAATCAAGTGGCATACGAAATTGAAGGGTTGACTCCGAAGCTACTAACAGCCCATGTTCTCATGGCTTTGGTCCCAGGAAGGAATAAACTCTTCTTGATTGTTATTTTATACAACAATAGTGTCTCTTGCTCTTGGGGCAACTACCTTCTGCAAAGTGATCTATTTGCTCAGTGGTACCTACTTTTTACTTCACTTTGCTCTTGACTTTCTCTTCATGCATACAAAGTGAGGGAAGGTGTTTTTCCCCTAATTGGCTTTTTTCTGTAGGAAAGAAATTTCTCTAGGAAAGAGGGCACACTCAGTAAACAGCCTAAGGCCACCTAGAAGATTCTAAAAACCTCATCTTAAGTTTTCTGAGTTCTGAGAAATATAAAAAATATATAAAATCGTTAATTACCCTTTAAGACCCCAAGTTAAAGAGGTCTTGGGAAGTGTATCCCTCTTTTACTTAATGTCTTATTGATCATTTTCCTCTGTGATTTGTGAAGATCATCACTTCGGATAAAGAAGGAAAGACAGAATTTTGATTCAACATTCTTAGAAAATCCTATTTTATAGCTGATGTGGCCTGTTTTGTGAGCTAACTATCCAGTCCCTCCCTCCCTTCCTAGAGCGCCTTTCCTGCTATTTTTTTCAAGTGCAAATTTATCATTTTGAAGATTTCACCAGGATTTCCATCCTTTCCAATGGACACAAGCACCCCCCCAATCCTGCAGTATTTACTCACAGCAAGATGCCATTCATCCTGTGGGTGTGCAGTAATGCATCACTGGGCATTGTGCTAAATGGTCCCCTAGTGGCCTGAAAGAGTTAATGCCTCTCTTTAAATGCCTAACTTCTTATCGAGCCTGGGTGGAAATAATGATAAACAGGTGAAGAGAAACAAGAGGAGAATTTCCTTTGTAGAGGTTACAGAACATCCCTTCTCTAGTTTACCATCCCGTGGAATTCTTGGCTATACTTATCCGTAAGGCAAAGAAAACAAGTTTTTCTAATTATATTCATAGTTATGTATTTAGAATCATAGACCCATAGAATGTTAGAGTTCTGAGGGCCTTAGAGATCATGTAGTCCCACCCCCTCATTTTAGAGATGAGAGTACTGAGGTCCAGAGAGGGTAGATACTTTGCTCGAATCACACAGGTGCACTATCACTATTGTTGTTACAAGATAATAATAAGAAGGCAGGTTGGTCAATGGTCCTCTTACGATATCAAACAGTACAGAATGAAGGCAGCAATTTCAGTTTCTGGACAATTCTGCCAGTCACCCAACATGACAAAATCAGAGAATTTGGAAATGAAAGGAGAACTGAAAATTTCCATGTTCTCATTTTTCAGATGCCCCAAACTGTTGCATCTTCCATTAAATTCTGCAAAGATCTCCGACACATATTTCAACATTTAAAGTTGCTTTTTTAACTTGCCTTTTTAGTTGTAAAGTTCGACATGCTGTTTTCAACAGGATTGCTTCTTCTAACCATTCTCAGTGACAAGTCAGGAAGATATGCAGTAATTCAGAAATTAGTGAAATTTTATTCTTGGTGGGGGCCTTGGATTAAGAGGCTGGGAGAGTGTGAAACAAGTCAACGTGTAATTGTATGATAAGGCTCTCACGAGGAATTTATTGGCCAAGTTGCTATTTCTATTCCTTCCTAATCTCGTTTAGCACATTCATTCTCTGCAATCTGTCTCCATAATCTTCTGTGGCAGAATGGCAGCCAATAGAAGCATGCATGTTTGGAGAGAAGAGAAAATATGCACAGGCGTGATAAACTGATGCTAATTATCCATATTTAGGACACCGAGTGCAGAAGATCAAGGTTTACAAATAACAAGCCAGAGCCAATGATGATGGCTTCCTAGTGTGGAATATATTGGAGGGGACAAGATAAGGGTTTCACATGCAGAGGAGATTTATTGGTCAAAGGGTTCACCTTCCACTTTTCCACTTTTATATAGCAGTAAATTATTTAGGCTAAATTCACCAGAACATTACTCTTTTATTTGGCAATGTGCCATGACTTGCTCTTTCTTTGTGTCCTTTCAATGCAAATCCTTGTAGTGTAACATCAGTTGATAAGAAACAAATAATTGAAGTAATAGGTAATTCCCTTTAAA
This sequence comes from Pseudocheirus occidentalis, assembly GCA_028646575.1. Lineage (NCBI taxonomy): Eukaryota > Metazoa > Chordata > Mammalia > Diprotodontia > Pseudocheiridae > Pseudocheirus > Pseudocheirus occidentalis. Next base: position 76,528,622 of record CM053600.1, read on the forward strand.
TTGTGCATATAGGATGCTAAGGTAATCATCCTGGGAAGAATGAGATGAGGTAAGGAGTAGAGTGCTGAAAGTGAAACAATATCAACCTCAGCTGTTCTGTGACTCCCCCACCCCCACCCTGCCCATGGAGGGAGGGGAGGGAAACATGCAGGAATATAGTTATGCACATATGCATGTTCAGACACATATCTCTGTGCATGTGTATGTTTGTGCGTTTAATATTTATATACAAAAATATGCTTCCAGAAGCAGTGTGAGGAAGTTAAGATCTTACTCTTCTAAAAACACTTTTTTATTTAGGGGGAAACAACATTTAAATTATGTTTATTCCCTCTCATTATTCCACCTCTAGCCCAACCCATCCCAGCTAAAACTAACGCTAAGTAATATTTAAATCAGGTCCTTCCCTTCTCTCCCCTAAACCTACTAGCTCTGAAAAAAAAAATAGCAGAGAAAGAATCTAAAATGGTGATACTGGTACAGCATGGATGAAGGGCCATTGGTCAAGATATTGGTATATTACAGTAATTGTCTTGTCAAGTTTCCAGAGAGGGAGCACAAATTGGGCTCAAGCTTGCTATAATTTGGACATTGTTTTGAAGTCTAAAAAAAACTCACAAAAATTAACCAAATCCCATTTGGTTTGTGTGATTACTGACTTTTGGTTTCTGGAGTTCTGCCACAGCTTGGGGTATCATATTAGAAGCCCTTTCCCTCCAACCTTCTGCTGTAGGCATTCTTCCGGTTTCTTTTATGGCTCTTCATGGGTTTCAGGACAAGGTTCCCTGTTAAATGACAGATTGCACAAATTTGTGAATTTAACCTATTTCAGGAGTCAGCAAATTATTAGGTGACAATGCAAGGTATAATATTAGGTACAATGCAAGACGGTCACAAAAATTTTCCCAAGTTCCTAGGACTAATCTCTAGATTTTTCTCTCCTCTAAACATCTTTTCATCAATGAATGAGACATGAATCAGTCAATTGATAAAAATAAAAGTTGCAGGACTCAACGAACAGACCAAAGTCTTGTGAGTTAATCCATTTGGGGGATTATAATTTCCAGATTAAAGACACTGGAAGGCATATTTGATGAGAGCTACAGGGTATTTCTTTCACACCTACATATTTTTCTTTTATTTCTAAATATGTCCTTGAAAAGCTATTTTCTTTGGGAAAATAGGGTCACAGTTGGAGGCCTCTGATAGTCTGACACAGGCAGGTGTATAAGGCATGTTCTGGACACACTCTCAATATGTCAAAAAAGTTTGCATTTTTGATTCATCTTAAAAGCTTCTATTTTAAAGTATAAATAATAATTGTATTATAAAATATAATATAAATACTAAAATATAATTTTCATTAATGAAGGTTAAGATTTGGTTCTTTAGTTTGATTGATAAAAATAATGTCTGTTATGGCTAAGTATTCAATAAATGTTTTGTCTTTTAAAAAAAAGTCCCCTGGGTGCACAGGGAATGAGCTGCACAAACTTATATAACCCAAACTGCCCTAAAATGAGGCAGTGAGGACTTAGATTCAATCCAATTTAGTTTGACCTGAGTCAATTCAATAATCGTTTATTAACTGACTGTCACATAGAAACTGGGCTGGACTGGAGAAAATACGAAGAAAATTAAGTTTCTGACCTCATGGACCTTAGTTGGTGGAGGGAGGATAGGTGAAAGGGATATGGAATCTACACAAATAAGCCATGACTATGTAATAAGTTTAGTGTAGAATAGGAAAAAAAAAAAGAGGTATGCAACACGCAATTCAAAGTCTGAGGAAGGAAAGTTAATTTCCCACCCAGGAGGCAGAAGTAGAGGTAAGATCGAGGAAAGAAGCATGACAGGCAGACTTTGAAGAATGGTTAGATTTTTGACAGCCGAAGGATTCCAAGAGGTCAAATCTGAAGCCACAGGAAGGAGACTAGCCTCAGCCTTCTCTCTACCTTCTAGTTTCAGATTCTGGTAATTAAACAAAAGATTTTGTGGAGAGTTAACAGAGATGTGTCAAAAATTTTTTAAAAGCTTCACAAATTGCTGCTTTTATTTATATGCCTCTGACACCCCCACATTTTCTATAGGTCTTAATAACTACTTAAAGATCAGTTATTTTATTTATTAAAGCTTAGATGTCAAGGTGTTTCTGGTTTGTGTTTGTAAAATACACAGTACAATGAAGAGTAGCCTTAAAGTTCTTTTTGAAAAAACTGTCTTTGCATGTTACTCCTTCCAGAAATAAAAATTACAATGCAATCAAAAGCTATTTAGTTTAAAATTAATTTTAAAAATAATGAGGAGTGGAGGCTCTCTAAAATTTTACTTGTATGTCTAAAATTTCTAGTTACATAGACATGGCTATGAGCTTTTAGCTTTATTGGGATGCCAATATGCAGTTAACTTCATGAAATAAGGGGCTAGCTCTTACATATTCTTGTATCTATCCCAATGCCTATGACAGTGCTCTGAACACAGGAAGAATTTATTAAATTCTTGCTTAATGGAGTTGGGTTTATATTAACCAGAATAACGTTCCATGTATGACTGAGAGTCTTTTTTGACATTTTGATTAAAATAAAATGATAAACTGTAAGAGTGTCAATAAAAAGTTTTCCCAACTCCTTATGACCCTTCTCTCAACTTTTCTCTCCTATAAATAATATCTCAACATTAAAGAAGGCCAAATCAATCAATCACACTTATTAATTCACTACTCTGTGCCAGGTACTTTGTTAGGTATTGGGGATATGAAAATCTTCACAGTGTACAAATCAAGGAAAGTTAATGAGGAAATTTCCTCCTAATTCGAGGCCAGTTTGAGGAAACATTTTCTTCATCTTTAGCCAACTATACAAGAATTGGTACACAGATTAATATAGTGACTAAGAATAAAAATTGTATGCAAAAATAATTTAATCAATCAGAAAGCATTCATTAAGTACCCTCAACAACAACTAAATTAAACAATAGGTTAGTAACTAAATATTTAAAATATTACCAAATTTACCCATTATTTAACTGAATTTAATTCCCCCCTCCCCAATCCATTTGTATGTAAGCATAGCTCGGCGCTCGAGCTCTAGCGCTCTCACTCTCTCTTCACTCCCCCCCCCAGACACACAAACACACACACACACACACACACACACACTTTAAACTGGAATATATAGGCAATTGAAGCAAAGGAATTGGATCTGGATTACTTGAATTACCTGGATAATCACCTCAATTCTCTGATGTTTCTCGTGCATACATATTTGCCACATTATCTCTTATGCTTTCTTCTCTTGTCAGGTTTATGAGTGCTGGCAAGTGCCAAAAGTTGTGTCTACAAAGGTCAAATGAAGAGTCAAGTATTTATTTGGTGTGTTCAATTAACGTAGACAGCTAATCCAGATAATTAATTCAAGCTCAGTTTTCTTCTCTCAGTTACAGACTTTTTGCCTAAATTGTCCAGACAATTGTCTTAGATTTCTACTTTATCATGGACTTGGCTAGTATGTTCATACAAATACATCATATACACTCTTTCAACAGTCAGTCAATAATTGTTTATTAAACAATTGCTATTTTCCAGGCTCTATACTAAATGGTCAATAGAAGTATATAACATGACTTAATATAACATAACAACATATAATACATGTCTCTCTAGACAGCTTACTTTGAAAATAGGGTAGAATTTATCATTTATTTTTAATACAATCTGTCTGACAGTCAAATAATTATTGAATAATTTTGAATAATTATTGAATAGCTGAATATTGAACATATTCAATTAATAAAATTGAAATATTGAATTACAGAGTTAGTAACCAAAACAGATTTCCATAATAACCAGCTAAATGTATCAACCAATGCATCACTTTATACCAGTTAATGAATGTCCACTCAGTTGATACTGAGCTAGCTTCTGGGAAGCAGTTTTTTTTCCCCACTTGTAGCTGATGATGCCAAAACAACTGGTATGAAAGTGAACATTTAGTCAATTGTTTGGTCTACATGAAAACAAAATACTGTTTTGATTATCTTCCTCCATTGAACTGATTAGTTCTTTATTGTTTATTAATAAAAATACCTCACATTTTTATGACATTTTCAGGTTTATTTTTTTAAAATCCATACCAATGATCATTCCAATCACTATAGCACATTAAAATTTACAATTAAAAACAGTTCCTTAGAAACAATTTGAAGTAGGTAGTATAAGTACTATTCGATCCGGGACTTTGAATCAGGAAGACTGGGTTTAAATCCCACCTCAGACTTGGCAAATGACAACCTCTCTGTGCCTCAGTTACCTCATCTGTAAAATGAGAGGGTGGACATGATGACTTCTGGGACTAAATAAAATAAATAAATACACCAAATCCTTCTTTTATATACCAAACCTACATGGCCAGCTATCATATCTCCTTGAGGCCCTTTTCTCCAAACTATACATCCATGGTTTCTTCATCCTCCCCTCATAAAGTACATCCCCAATAGCCTTTCTGTTATGCAATACTCAGAACTAAAATAGGACTTGAAATATAAGAGGAAGCAGTATGTTAAATTGGAATGAAGGATGGAGAAGAAGTTAGAGAATCTTGGTTCTGTCACTTAATCTCTGTATGATTTTATATATATCACAATACATGCCTAGGTCTCGTAATAGCTAAGAATAGTAATAATAGCTAGCATTTGCATAGCACGTCAAAGTTTGTAAAGTGTTTTTTAAAATATTTTCTTTTTATCCTCAGAAAAATCCTGGGGGCGGCTAGGTGGCGCAGTGAATAGAGCACCGGCCCTGGAGTCAGGAGTACCTGAGTTCAAATCCGGCCTCAGACACTTGACACAAAAAACTAGCCGTGTGACCTTGGGCAAGTCACTTAACTCCAACTGCCCTCCAAAAAGCAAAAAAAAAAAAAAAAAAAAAGAAAGAAAAATCCTGGAAGGTAGGTGATGTAATTATTCTCATTTTTCAGATGAGGAAGCAAAAGCAAGCAGAGGTCAACAACTTGTCTAGGGTCACAAAGTTGGTATCTGAGGTTAGATTGGAAACTTCCTGACACTATCTATATCCAGCATTCAATCTACTGCCCCACCCAGCTAAAGGGGTGGTTGTATTAAATGACCTCAAAAGTTCCTTCCAAATTTCAATCAAATAAGATAATAATTATGAAGTACTTAGCACAGTGACTGGCACATAGCAGGCACTATTTAAATGTTACTGTTGTTGCCATCATCATCATCACTGTCATCATCTAATCATAGGACAACTCAGCACAACTATTGCCTTGCCCCACCAGATTTAATGCCTTCTGCAATTGTAGTTTAAGACTATGTTAGGGTTTTGGAGGACCACCTTGTTATAAATTTCAGCTCACTGCAAGGAAAATGTTCTTAACAATTAGAGTTTAGGTTAGGTTCCTTCTGATGTCCCTTCCCACTCTGAGATCCTCTTTTTCTGTGACTTTGACTTATGTTGAATTTTCAGTTCATTGAAACTCCAATGATTATAGACCAATCACTCTATACCCACACCTACCTCTTTCTGTACTATTCCCTATCTTTTGAACACAAGGATAAGGCTTTACATATGCCAATATGAAGTTTGCCACTAATTACTCTGATACAATATAGCAACAACAGAACCCCTTTTTTGTTCAGTTTTAGTAGGTCTTTCCTAGAACTTCTCAGCTGCTAATGCCTTCCCCTTTCAGATTACCTTCCTCTATTTTATATACATCTTGTGGGTAACTAGTTATTTCCATATTGCCTCCTTCCATCAGGATGTGTGCTCCTTGAAGGAAGGGCTGGAATATAGTATTCACTTAGTAAATACTTGTTGACTGGCTGAAATTTTTATTGTCCTTAGCCTTCCTCACTGATTTAAGCTCATTCTGAGCTTTTGCACTCCTCATACTTTGTGTGTATCCATCCTCCAATACTTGCCCTTGCATTAATTTCCTCTGGCGCTACATTTTTAGATACCCAGTTTCTTTCCTATCATAAATATATCATCAATATAATCGCATCAGCTGATGGGATGGCATATATTTAAAGTCAGAAAGGACTTCTGAGGCCATCTAGTCTATCTTTCTCATTTTATAGATGAAAATACTGAGGTTCAGAGAGTTTAAGTGAAATGTCCAACATAACAGATTATTAATGAAGAGTAGGAGTTTGAAATTGGGTCCTCTAACTTCCTCATTACTTCCAGAAAATTGATAACTCATCACTCATCCTTTAAGAGGTGGAAAAGACACCAAAACACACGTCCTCTTGATTCAAAACTAGTGTCCTTTTGATCAAATTATAATGTCCCATGATTTCTCTTTCTGTCTTTAAAATTTCTTTCTTGAGACTTGTCTAACTTCACCTAAAGAATTTTAGAGAATAGGACCCTCTCTATCTTTTTTTTTACGTCTGCTGTACCAAAATCTAGGCTGCTTGCCAAATTTTATCCAAGTTTCTTTTTCTCATCTCACAATTTCTAATAGGAAGTGGTCAATTCTTACCAAACAAATCATTTTCCTCATTGAATCTTCCACCTTTTGAAGAGTAAAATTATTTTAGAGCAAGCCATGAAATTATTACGTACACTGCCTTTATCCAAAAAAGAGTTATAGACAAAATCAAGGTCCCCATAAAGTTAGAGGATCATAGATTTAGAACTAAAAGGAATTTTGAAGCCAACAAGTCCAATTCCATCATACTGATGAGAAGATTCTTTATACCAAGTTTATGATATGTTTCATCTATTTCTTCTTCCTTTACTTCCATGAAAATATTGCCTTTCTTTCTGCCTCACCTTCACTTTCATCCAAATGCTTTCCACAATGCTTCTCCTCTCTGAATCATGGATTTCCTCGGGGGACTATATCTTCTTAATGCTACCTCCATCCCTTCTGTCCTATTCCTTTTAAATCAATCATACTCTTCCAGAAGATTGATAACTCATCTGTAACTTTTAGACTTATAGAATTGCCTGGATTACTAAAATTGCCCATGATTACACAGTATGTGTCAGAGACAAGATTTAAACTAGACTCTTTTGACTCTAAGGCCAGTACATTATCCACTATGCCATCTTGCCTCTCTTCTATTAGAATAATGTACTAAGTTCCTAGAACTTTCTTCATCACACTGATGAAATTATAGACCCAGTTCCCTCCCCACCCATGCCAAATGACAACAAAAACCACCACCATCACCAACAAAACCCAGCAACTTCCTTCAAGTTACAGAATCTATCCATCAAGCCTCAAACATTGAGATTAAATAAACTTGTTTTCGTTCTTTGAGCCTTAATTCAATTTCATTCCATTCCACAAAAATTTATTAGCTTCCACTATACTTGTCACTGAGGATAAAAATAAATGAAATTGAATAGCATCCCTTCTTTAAAAGAGCTTTTAATCTACAGGGGTGGCGATCCAATATATGTAGATGAAAAATTACTGTACAGTGTTAGAATATGGGAAGTGCATAGGAAAGTTCTGATAGAGCAATGCAAGAATATGAAATAGGGATTACTTCTAGCTCTTGGATTCTAGGAAGACAAAGAAAGTTTCATAGAAGAAGTAATTAATATCTGAGCTAAACTATGAAAGAAGGGAAGGTTTTCAATTGCTAAAGTGTTAGAGAAGGTATCTTCTATGCATAAGGAACAATGTGTACATCATTAAAATGGTAGAGGGCCTCAAATGCCAGTCATCATCATCACCATCATCATTTTCTTCATTATCATCATCATCATTGTTCTTTTCCTCCTCCTCTTCCTTTTCCTTCTCCTCGTCTTCCTTCATTTTAATTTATTTATTTTTATTAATCTTTTTTTCAAGAAGTTGGGACAATTTACATATTGTCTTGCATGGTTTTCAGTTTTTATTTCCTGAAATATAGCTCTGAAAAGACAGGCTTTTAAAAAGCCCATTATGTTTTAAATGGAGCTATTGGACTTCACCTTAAAACTCAAATCATTCTGGCTTTCATTGAATGGCCAATAACAAATACAACCAAGCCTCTGTGACTCATGGTTTGACTTTTGATGACACAGAATGAGTGTAAATAGCAATTATTTTCTGTTCTGATGAGAAACTCTGAGGGTCTTCCCCTCCTGGATTGATATCTCTTTGATGGCAAATTGAGCTATCTCTTGTCTCTACCTAATCTTTGGTCATTGAATGGGCATGGCCTCAGACAAACTGAGACCTGGGAAAGACCTTAATTTTAAAAAGCCAAGGACACCCATTGTATCCTAGGTGATTGCCAATTTTCTTGACCTTTGTCTTGCCACTGGACTTTGATGACTCTGGAGGAAAGAGTGTGGCTGATGACTCTGCACAGCTCTGCCCCAGTCATATTCAGGTCATAAGTAAGTTTAGTCCTCTTTGAGAACAAAGGATGAACAACAATAACAACAACATCCAGCAAACAGATAGAAACACAAAACTAGAGTTCAAGGCAGAAGTCAGGGTTGAAGCTCTAAATTTGAGGATTGTCTACTTATGAGCATATTTAAAAACCCAGAAGACTCAAGTCAGAAAATTATGAGATGGCCCCATTTAGGGGGCAAAAAGGAAGAAGAGAATTTAGAAAAGGAGGTGGAGAAGTGATCTTACAAGTAGCAGAGCAGAGTATGGTTAAGAGTATCAAATGTTTAAATGAAGACAAAAAACTGGAGGAGTGATGAAAAAAGCCATTATTTTTGGTGACATGGAGGTCCTGGAAACTTGATTATAGCAAACTGAGGAAGACATGGGAAATAAGTAGTAGTCTGCCTCTCTTCCTCTTTCCTCTCCTTCTATCTTATTTTCTTCTCTCTCTGTCTCTCTGTCTCTCTGTCTCTGTCTCTCTGTCTCTGTTTTTTTCCCCTTCCTTTTTCCCTCACTCCTGCCTCTCTCCTTAGTTTCCTTGTTTCCTTCAAGTAGTTGACCAATAAATGTTTGAATACCTTTATATATTTATTGAATATTGAGTAAAAAGGCATGCAACAGATTCCTCCCTCTTCTAGTACCCCTACAGGCACACGCAATTTTTGGTTATCTTCTCACCAAACAACTGTTTGTTTTCCAAACGTCCAATTTTTAAGGAATCTTCCAAGTAATGTTGCACATAATTTTAACTGACAATTTACTTAATCCTCTTTATATAATGGGATGCAGTGGAAAAAGGATCAAAGCTTTGAAACTAGAAAGAATGCTAGAGGCTGTTGAGTCAAACATCTTCATTTTATGGAAGAGGAAATGGATATTCATATTAGTTAAATGACTTGCTCATGATCACATAGCCAGTGTGTCCGAGCTAAGATTTGAACTCATGTTTTCCTGACCCCAAGTCCAGCGTTCTATTGTTGTCGAGTTGAGTCAGTTGTGTCCAACTATTTGTGATCCCATTTGGGGTTTTCTTGGCAAAGATACTAGAGTGGTTTGCAATTTCTTTCTCCAGTTCATTTTATGGATGAGGAAACTGAGACAAAGAGGGTCAAGTGACTTGCCCAGGGTCACACAGATAGTGTCTGAGGCCAGATTTGAACTCAGGAAGATGAGTCCTAGTTCATGATGAGAACCTAGCTATTCTAGAAAGCCCAGCATTCTATTCACTGTACTGAAATCTTTTAACCTGGGGTCCACTGACCAAAAAGTCCATAAATAGCTTTTAGGGAGTCCATGAACGAAGATGGGAAAAGTTACATCTCAATCTTTACCATTGTCTAATTGCAATTTAGCATTTTTTTCCAATTATTTAAAAACATTATTCTGAAAAGATACCCATTGCTTTCCCAAAACTATCAAAGGAATCCATGACGCAAAAAATATTAAGAACTCCTGCTTTACCCTATAAATTTGCAGTGTAGTGGTCCGGCTTAGAATCCTGACTGAAACTTATTAACTATGTGATCCTGAGCAAATTGCTGAAACTCTCAGAGCTCCAGTTCCTGACTTAATAGATAATATGACTTGTTCAACCTAACTTATGATATGATTGTGAGGAAGAGGCTTTGCCAACCTCAAAGCAGTGTATAAACATGAGCATTTCTTTTCATCTAGCAAATATCTCTAAAATTACTGCAAGAAACTACACCCAAAGGACTATAAAAATGTGCAAACCCTTTGACCCAGCAATGTCACTTCTAGGGCTGTATCCCAAAGAGATCTTACAAATGGGAAAAGGACCTGTATGCATAAAAATATTTATAGCAGCTCTTTTTGTGGTGGCAAAGAATTGGAAATCAAGGGGATGCCCATCAATTGGGGAATGGCTAAACAAGTTGTAGTATATGAATGTAATGGAATACTATTGTGCTATAAGAAATGAGGAGCAGACAGTCTTCATAATTACCTGGAGAGACTTATATAAACTGATACTGAGGAGAACAGAGCCAGGAAAACTTTGTACATTACAGACATATTGTATCTGTGATGACTGACTTCGATAGACTGGACTCTTCTCAGCAAGGCAAGGTTATAAGACATCTCTGAGGAACTCATGATGGAAAGGGCTATCCATATCCAGAGAAAGAATTATAAAGTCTGAATGCAGATTGAAGCAAACTACTTGCTCTCTTTTTTTGCTTACTTCTGTTCCTTCTTTCTTGTTCATTCCATTGGTTATAGTTCTTCTTTATAATTTGACTAGTATTTAGTGTGAAGGTATTTGTAGAACCTGTATGGGATTGCATGCCACCATGGGGGGGGGGGGAGAGAGGAAGGGAGAGAAAATTTGGAACTAAAGGGATTGTGGAACTGAATGTTGTAAAATAAAAGTAAATAAGTAAACTAAAAAATAAAATTACTGCAAGGCAATATTTTCTAATCTGGTGGACAGTATTTTGAGATATTTGAAATAAATATAGAGCTCAAATTATTGCTTGCCTATGAAAGAGTAGGCAACATGATTACAAGATGTGGTAAATATGTCTGGCTTGTTGAAACATACTTTCAGCCTCAGTGACTTCCAATGGCTTCTAAAAAAACCCCAACAAATAAATAGAATAATGGCAGCATTTATTTCAAATTATTCATTACGATAAAACTCAAGCCATGCCATTTCCAATCACATCTTCATTTTCTTCATAAGGACAGAAATGTTTTTTCATATCTTGACACGTTCATCATCTTGAGACTGCCCTAGTTATCTATCAGGCTCATTCTATGACTCCAAGAGTGGGCCTTTTGTAGATCATGCATGGTTTGTGCCCACTTCTGCACATCAGAAGTGAAACAAATCCCCACTCTGGCTCGTCTGAAATTATCATCTGTGAGCTGATGTGTTAAATGAGCCTGTGGCTTAAAAGGTTTTAAATGACAAGATTTTTACTCTTATGAGTAATTTATGACTGTTGCATGTTTGACTTGTCAGATCCCCTTGGAGGAGTCCAAATTTGTCTGCTTGACATACATTTATCTTAATACTTTTTTTTCTTCCCCTCTGCAAGTTCCAAAATGTATTGACTATTGTTTTCCTAGACGTCAATTTGTACCTGTAGGGTCTACCTCCTGAGCCTTCACCAGGGTCTGCCTTTTTCTTCCAGATGGCAGCCTGAATCTCAATAGCCTTGTGGGCAACTACTAGCTTATTTTCTGTAATTTTCAAGAATCACAGGAAATGACTTTTTTTTAGTCACAAGCTCCACCAATTGCAATATATGTGATGCATGCAAATCAATTCCTCCAAAAATTTGCTTGCCTGAAAGTGGAATTTTTATCCCACATCTACTCATTTTAAAGAAAGCACAAGTGGTCATATTAGGTTAGAACAGGACAAATGAAGATGGCTGGAAGCAGGTAGGAGAGGATAGATCATTATATCTATCAATCTATGAGGCACATGACTAGATTACAGAGGTCTATGAACTCGGATAGAAAGAAAAAAGCATGTCTTTATTTTTAGTAACTTCTAACTGAAATTTAGCATTTCCATTGATCATGATTTAAAAAAATTCTGAAAAGGGATCTATAGACTTTACTAGTCTAACCAAGAGGTCCAAGACCCAAAAAAAGCCCAACAAACTCTGAGCTAAAGCTTACAATGAATAGAAGCACAAAGGAGGTCATAATTGATAGCCCATTTTGGAGACTATGCTGATTTTCATAGGAGGTACAAAGAAAGGTCAGGGAAACTTTCTCTAGGAACAAGAAGAAAATATACCAACACACACACATACACACACACACACACACACACACACAAATGGGGCATTTTGATAGCACAGTGGATAGAGCACCAGACCTAGAGTCAGAAGGACCTGAGTTCAAATTTGACCTCAGACACTAACTAGCTCTGTGACCCTGGGAAAGTCACTCAGTGCTGATTGCTAAAAATAAATAAATAAATAAAACTTCTGAAATGCACTTTATGCAGAGTTTTTCAACCTCTAAGGCATGTACCCAGGGATTACAGAACTGTGTATGACACAGTACACTTTTATATAACCCACACATTGAGGAGGAAAACTCCACAAAGCAATGACCAAAACTATTGAATATTTTAATATAACTTCCAAATAAATAACCCACATTTTTCAATGATAATCAAGTTAATAAAATTGATGGGCAAATTCACTCTAGTTTGGGAGGGGGGGGTTGGGGAGATCTGGTAAAATGGAAAGGCGCCATTGCCTGACAGTTGATCAGCCCTAGGCACAGGCTTTGAAGGATGGGTTTTCAACCCTCTATCACCTCCTTCCCACCCCAAGCCCATTGGCTTCTCAAGTTAACCAAAGTATTCATTTCCTCTTTATATTCTTAGCCTCTGGCTACTCAGCTGGAACAAGAAGATGATCTGGGTTTATTCAGAACCACTGCCTCTCTCTGTAGACCCTAGGAGCCCTCAGACTCTCCCAGTTAGTTATCTGGCTGCTGCTGCTCAAATGTCCTATCTAGTGCTTGTTGTGTCCTAGTTCTGAGCTTACCATTCTTCCATCAATAAAATTCCAGTGTTAGGTTGAGGGTCTTTCCAGGCAGGGTTACCAATTGGCTAAAGACCTAGAAATGGGGCAATTTAAATCTTTAGGAAGCCACTAACCATGACTGTATTTTCTATCTTTGTCTTTGGGAGACAAAATAGAGCAATGTTGCTTTTGGAGGCAAAGGACCTTGGTTCAAATGCTGACTGCCACTTTGGGCAAGTTGCTTAACTATTCTGGGCTCCACTATGAAATTGGGGAGTTGGACTATGTAACTTTAAGGGTCCTGTCCATCTTTAAATCTATGATACTGTGACAGCCTGCAATACAATGAGTATGTTATTTTAGACATAATTTTATAGCATGTTTAATCTTTGTGTTGTTATACAATATATATATATATATATAT
>CM053600.1:76542431-76559491 GCA_028646575.1 Pseudocheirus occidentalis
CAATGGAGTGAACAGTGAGAAAAGAGAAACAAAAGCCAAACATAGAAAAGACTGATAGCATGCATTGCTTCAGTCTCCTTTTAAACTCTGATCTTTCTGGATCTTTCTCTGAATGTAGACATCTCCTTCCATCCCAAGACTTGTAGAGTTGTCTTTTAACTGTGCGATGCTGAGAAGCGTCCAGTTTTTCAAAATTGGTAGTCACACATATGATGTATCTGTGACTGTGTACAAATTTTTCCTGGTTCTGCTCTTCTCACTCAGCATCAATTCTTATAAGCCTCTCTGGGTAAGTATGAATTCAATCTCCTTCCCATTTCTTATAGCACAATAATATTCCATCACATTCATATACCATAACTTGTTCAGCCATTCCCCAATTGATTGGCATCCCTTAAATTTCCATTTTTTTGCCACCACAAAGAGAGCTGCAATAAATACTTTATACAATATATTTATTAATTTATCTGAATGAATAAGAAAATTATTTGCATAGGTTATTTGTGAAATATGGGTCAATAAAATAATTTTTGGTTTAAAAATCTGGGGAAGAATGTTGCCACCTAAAATTTGGAAACTATTGATCCATGACCCAGGGCCAGATTATAGAATTTGAGAAGCACTAACAAGTACTGCATATTCACAAGCATTTCTTCACTGATTTTTCAGGAAGTTCCTCTCTTCCTCTTCCAAGATTGTACTTCTCAACATTAATATTATTCCTTCAGGTTTAGCAACAAAAAATTGAACGTTGTTTCCATAAAGCCACTATTTAAATTTGTTATCCGGAAGGGAAGGAATGAAACTAGGACTCTCTTTTAACCTTCTCCTGTGATCACAGTATTGTGGATTAGTTGAAAAGATTTGCCAGATGTCTCCTTGGAAGGCACACAGAGCTCATGCCTGGAGACACACATCAAGAAAAGTTCTTAGACTGGGGGAAGGGGTATTCAGTATGCTTGCTATCTTGGGGTGGGGGGTGGGGGAGGGACAGGGAGAAAATTTGTAACTCAAAATCGTGTGAAAACGAATGTTGAAAACTAAAAAAATATATTTTTAAAAAAGGAGAAAAGTTCTTTTGGGTAGGAGTGAAAGAAAAACATGGAAATCATAAGTCTTTGCAGGCTAAAGTACCTAAGAGGAGGAGCCTAGGTTGAAGTCATGCTAATAAAGGCACTGATCAACTGAATATAAATCGTGTGTTGTGTGTATATGGTGAGTATTGCATGTGTGTTGGGCAGGGAGGAACACCAGATTACTGAGTTGCTGGGATAATTTAGTGATTAAGTTTAGCAGGAATATAGTGGGCATCAACTCCTCTCATGCAAATAGAGAAAACAAAAGAATGCTATCACACTTTCTGCCTTTGGAGAGTTTACAATATAGATGTGGAAGGGAGATTTATGGAGAAGACTTACACACATTAAGCAATTGAAGACCAAGAGAGACCAAGCTATGAATACATTGTCCATATGCATGGTCCAAATAAATAAGTGATCTGGGAAGTGACGTAAGGAGTGAGAGAAAAATTCACCCTGGCCTTTAATGAAGAGATGGGACTTGATACGGGCTTTGAATGACAACTAAATCTCTGTGGATGAATGACCAGGCTATGGATAGCTGTACTTTGTTGTTGTTCATCCATTTCAGTCATATCCCACTCTTTGTGACTACATTTGGGGTCTTATTAGCAAAGACACTGGAGTGGTTTGCCTTTTCCTTCCTGAGCTCATTTTATAGATGAGGAAGTTAAAACAAACGAGGTTAAGTAACTTGGCCAAGGTGACTCAGCTAGCAACTAAGGCCAGATTTGAGCTTAGGAAGATGACTCTTCCTGACTTCATCACCTTGATATTTTGATATCAATAGCAGGGTCCTTGAACTGAAAGGCTTGGAGAAGAAGGGAAGTACTATGAAAAGAGGAAACACCAAAGATCAACTTCACCTATGCCACAGTACACTTTTATATAACCCACACATTGACCATGTTTCAACAGGCCAAAGTCCAGTGTGAGCACTTAAGTTTTCCTGTATTTTTCTTTACTCATTCTAAAGATGTGAAGCAATCCTGGGATGAGCAGAGGGACAATTCATTCTAATTGAGTTAGCTGTCAGGTTTGGTGTGGTCTTAGATTAATTTTATGTTCCTAACAGTCCCTTCTTCCAGGATTCTACTTTGTTTAGAAACTTTGATTGACTGATTCAGTTTGGTCTGCATCCCTAAGATAATCCCAGGAACTCTTGAAATTTCCTTGGCTTCAGGAATGCTTTTTAGGGATCTCTGAAAACCTGGTACGTATATACATATAACTTAGTGCCTGCTAAGCAATTGGACTTGTTAAGTAATCTGATATCTTCTTTGATAGCCCTGATGCTGATGCTACCCAAGTGGCTTGCTGGGGATTTTTTATGCTTAAGGTCTACAAAAGTGAAGCATGTGATCCATTATTTAACCCATAAATCTTAGTCATCTTTTCTACCCATGAAAGCTGAGTTTCTTTGCTTTATGTTACCTGGGAAGAACCTCTAGAATTTGTAGAAATCTCATAGCAGTTTTAAAGCATTACAGATAGAACGGTAACTAGGCTAGGGCAACCAGAGCTTTCCTCAAGGCCTCCTGAATGTAAAAGGCAGCTATGTGGTGCAGTAGATTAACTACTGGGCCTGGTATCAGAAAGGCTCATCTTCATGAGTTCAAATTCAGTCTCAGATACTTACCAAGTGTGTCACCTTGGGCAAATAATTTAACCCTCTTTACTTCAATTCCTCACTCATAAAATAAGCTAGAGATAGAGATAGCAAGCACTGTCTTGGGCAAGAAAACCTCAAAATGGGGTCATGAAGAGTTGGATACAACTGAAAAGACAGAACAACAACAATATGAATGTAGAATTTAGAGGTAAGAAGCAGCATAGTGTAGCTTAGTGGCCATGAAATACTTGGTTCAAATCCTACCTCTGACACACACTGACTGAGCAAACGAGTGAACGTTTCAATAATCTAGGCCAAACTCTCTAAAACCATACAGTGCAGAGAAGGCATTTGTCTGCATTGATCAAGGGAATTTATGCACTGAGGAATCCACTACATCAGTGTTGTCACAGGTTTACTCTTCTTGCATCACTTTAAAAAATATCCTAGAAATTATGTAGCTATATTTGTAAATTGAAGTTCCTTTGCATCCATAAGCTCTTGGTAATAGGTATATTCTTATTAGCGACTATACATTAAAACTAGGGTTTGAGAAAACAAGCTTTCATGTGACCCACCTTAGTTCATGAACATTGGAGTCCTACTGAAATAAACTTTTCCTTAGCAGTTAATCAGGTAGATATTGCATTCATTCACAAGCCTTAAGAGGACCATTTATTGTACTGAAATAGTGATTTGTGGCCTAGGAGAGTTAATACAACTTCCAATACTTAACTAATTCCCTAAGAAGTTTATACATTGAGATAACAATAGTAATAATATGGAGAAAAATAAGGAGGAGAAGAGGAAAGGGAAGAGAGTATGGAGGGAATGAGGAAGGGAGTTGGAGAAGAAGAAAGGAAAGGAAGAGGAAAGAAATTGGAAAAAGAAGGAATAAAGGAAAGGGAAGAAGGAGAAGAAGAAAAGGAATAATGAAGAAGAGGAATAGAAAGGACAATAGATCTTAGATCTTAGATCTTAGACAACTTAGATCTTTATTCCATGAATAATGGAATTTTACTGTTATCCTATAAGATAGAGAATAATGCTGTTTACACTGTGCCTTCCCAAATCCAAATTAAAAAACAAAGAATACTATACCTGGCACAAGAGAACCATTGACTCAACCTTTTTATTGTCATTTTTGGTCAGCCCCATTATCCATGAGGCTTTCACTCAATGCAGGAATACATTTTTTTGGTTTTATCTACAAAATACCAATGTTATCTAGATAATCGCAAATGTCTGCATGTTAAATATCCCATAGATAGTTACTGTCACTTCTCTAGGGTATATAGATAAATTTGTTCTATGAGAACTAGGATGACCCAGTTGAGTATCCATTTATCTCAGCTGATTGTAACACACACACACACAGACTCTCACTATATATATAGTTTTCCCTCTGAATACGTTAACTTCAATACTTCAGTGTAGTGGTTCTCAAACTATGGTTGAGGAACTCCATGGGGTCCCTGAGGTCAAAATTATTTTCATACTAAGCATTTTAATTTCTAATATGGTGAATATCATTAGATATACAGCCTATATAAACGAAAGCTGTTGGTGAAAGGTTTTCAAATTTTTTTTTCTAAATATGATGGGGTCCTGAGACCAAAAGATTTGAAAACAACTCCCAGTGAATCCAAAATGTCATCAATGTGGGTGGGTACTTCCTCCATCATGACTCATCCCTGTCTTCTCATCCTTAGAAGTTTTACACCTTTTTCCTCATAGGATCTATCCAACAACCCAGAGAACTTCCTCTAGGTTTTTTTACATTTCACAAGGAGCAACATTCAATTCTGTACTCAGGCTGCCCAGCCCTTGCTCTTACTACATGATTGGCCTAAATCTTTCTCTGATCATATTTCCTGAGTGATATCCCTTATTCCACCATTTTCCCTCATTTTTCTAAATTATAAAAAGAATTCCACTCCCATTCTATACTGATTCCCAAAATACATCTTTCTATGAGCTGATTCAGAAATCTCTTCTCCATGCCAGAGGAATTCTCCCAAACTAATAACACATGATGATCACAGACTCCACTCACATGATTTATTTTTTGAAAACCAGATTATTTGGGGCTTAGTTTGGGATTCCATGCAGGGCTTCTGACTTTAGAAATACTCCTTTGATTGGTTTGCAAATACACAATTAATATCTGTAAGTTCTATAAATAGTTAAATCCATTCCATAAAGAACAGCCAGTCATAAAAGGTGTTATTTTGCTAATATCTTGGGCAAGTCATTTAAACTCTCAGACCTTCTGCATTCTCACCTGTAAAATGAGAGGATTGAATTAGGGGTCCTTTTCAGTTCAAATACATCCGCTGTGTCCTTGTATTATGGAGTACATTTGTGATCTGCATCTAGGTGGAATGACTTGGAGTGATATGTCCTTGATATGAATATTCTCCTTAACTATTACATGTGTATGTCATGGCAGAGGACCTAAAGCCAGATAATATTGTGATTATCTGGAAGGTCTCAAGTCAAATCAGACCTCAGTCTTCAAACTTAAAATAAGATGTATTTTTATGTGTTAATATCATTTAAAATGTACTTACACCTACCTATTTTTATGTATTATTTTAAAATAAATCACATATCACTTAAAGATGTACTTACACCTACCTATTTTTATGTATTATTTTTAAATAAATCACATATCTGAGTATGTTGGTGGTGGTGTTGTGTATAAGCTGTATTATATTTACATTCAATGTGTATATGCATACATATTACAATATAACACCTCACTGATTTATGGATTTCCTTCTCAATCACTAAAAATTCCAAACTGCATTTCAATCATGTCACATGACCAAAAAAACCAACTTATTTTCTGCCAGAGGATTTTTTTCTAAGTCTTTGGCCATGTACTTGTTTATCTTTTATGGTCTTTATTCTAATGATATTCTACTTCTAACATGATGAGGAACTGAATATTTCACAGATCCTGAAGTCTATGCCCTGGTTTGTTTTTTCTCTCTGAAGTATTCAGTTTTCTGGTATGAACACGGTCATGAATTGCCTAATATTTTTTGTGAAATAGTCTTTCCATGGAAACTCCTTGGATGCATGTAACTAGCTTCTAGAAAAATTCCATGGTTATGAAATTAATAAAGTAATTCATCCAAATTTGTTACATAAAAAGTTCAAATTATCTCCCCACCCCTTCCCCAATGAGCTATATTTCTCCGGGATGCACTGCATCCTTGTTTACTCTAGTTGTCACTAAACAATTTATATTGAGGCTTTTACTTGCTTGGTTTTATTTTTTAAGGATACCTTATCCTCAGCAAAACAATTCCATTTTACCAGCTCCTGAAGAGTTCTTCATTGTTCCATGGAGTTGGGAGTTGAAAGGAAGTTTAGAAGTTATCTAGCCCCACTCCCTCATTTTTAGATAGACAGATGAGGAAACTGAGACCCAGTGAGGTTTGATGACTTGCAAAGATAACACAGATTCCAAGTACAGTTGTCCCTTGACATTTCCCAGGGTTAGGGGTACAGGACCCCTGTGAATGGGAAAACCCCAAATAACTCTAGGTCTCACCTCAAACCTTTATTTTTTTAAATAATTGTGATCATAATTATTTAACACACACAAAAAAACAAATAAAGCAGCATGTTGTATCAGTGAAAAAGTTTCCACATGAAAGAGATTAGTATCCTACCCACTATGCAGAATCTTTGCAGCTACAGGTATAGCTGCAGAAACTGATTTATATATTTCCTTCTCTTATGATAAGTGCAAGATATAAGAATTACTATGGGAGAAAATCACATGACTGAGTCTGGATGGTAGAGAGACAAAGAGGAGGCATTCCCAAAGAAAAGTACACAGCCCATCTTTAATGCACTGCAACTTTTAACAAAATATATGTTTATAATAAATTTAAGAGTGTATACTTATGGTAGTAAATGATAAAAATAGGTTAATAATGTACAGTATTTACATATTTGTGACACTGTTTTTTGTTTTCTTTACATAAGTTCAATTATCTGCAGTTTTCCACAGAGTGATGCAAATCTCCAAAAATGTCCATTTAATTATTGATAGTTAGCCAAAGCTACAAATACGAATCCTGAATTCACATTTAAATCTCCAGATACCAAGTACAGTGTATTTTCTACTATACCAGTAGCAGTAACTGGGTGTTAATTCCACGGGGGCAAGTTGGAGCAGGTAGGGAAAGCTTTTCCTGATGGACATTTTTGGTTTGATTTTGGTTCCTTCATCCTAGGATCTAATACATTTCTTCAGGCTATGCCTGTGAAAGTTACATTCCCTTGAATGAGGTAGGATCCCTTCTTCCTCTTAGGAGCTTCACTTATTTCCTAGAGCTCTGAAGGTTCTATTTGCCCTTTCTATTTCTTCTACATTTCTTTCACTTCTCTGAGATGCCCTCCCCTTCCTCTTCATTCTGAGCATCTTTTTCTCCTTAGAGAATCATAGAATCTTAAGAATGACTTCTGATGTCTTCTAGCACAACCATGCTCCTTCCTGACCTACCTAAAGCATGATTTCTTTATTTAACATTCCCCAAAAGGGAGTGTCCAGTTTGTTCCCTCTGCCTCTTAATTTTCTTGGTTTCTTTCAAGACTCAGATCAAACACTACTTCCTTCAGAAAGCCTTTCCTGGCTCCCCTGGTTTAGTGCCTTTCTTTTAAAAGCTACCTTACATTTCTGTAGCTTGTAAGAAAGAATGTGATCCCTCCTCAATTTAGCAAATGCAATTGGTATAATGGCATGATGAAGTTTTAAAGGTATAAACGCCATAGTCTGTTTTCTTTTTGAAAAATGCACCTTTGTGATTAGGTGAAGAAAGGAATAGCTGGCTGATTAACCATATAAACTCATGTTCATCATTTTACTCTTCTCTGGGCTTCCACTACTGATTCTCCAGACTTCTTTCTCAGCCATGACCCAGCAGCTTTCCACCTTGGAACATCTTTCTCACTCAGCAGCTTTTTCAGTCTATTAAGCTTTCACTTCCTGGGTGACTCATCCTCTGATCCAGTCAGTTCCTTCAAGAATTTCCATTTTTAAGAAAGTGACCAGGCCAGATATATTCACTCCATTTCTCTCTGGTCTCCACTTCTGACTGGATTATTTTTTCCGCCATACTCTTACAGAAGTAACTTCTAACCCTCTCCTCCTCAGCTTTTCAGCTTCCTTCATGTATTAGGTCATTAGAATGTAAGCTCCTTGAGGGCTGGGACTGTCCTTATTTTTGCTTGCATTTGTATTCTCAGTGTTTAGTATGATGCATTTGGCAGTCATGTAATAAATGCTTGCCCCCTCATCTTATTCTCCCTAATAAATGCTTCTTGACTTGACTTAATAAGCTCACCATGTCTCTGGGGACTTTAAATAGCTAGAGGAACATTCAGTCAATCAGTGGGCCAGTCTTTTGGGAAGAAATGGGTGAATTAAGAATTTTTTAAGCACTTATTGAATGCAAAGCATTGTGCTAAATGCTGGAGATACACATTGAAAAACAAGACAGTCCTTGCTCTAAAGGAACTTACGTTCTATTGTGAAAGACAATACATTTGGAAATGTTCAGTTACAAATTGAATGGAAAGGTTCCATAGTTCTTAGGGTGCACCAGCAAAGCCAATACCAATATCTTTTCTTTAGTGTTCTGTTTTCTGTTTTCTTTTTGAAAAATGCACCTTTGTGATTAGGTGAAGAAAGGAATAGCTGGCTGATTAACCATAAAAACTCATGTTCATCACTTCATTCTTCTCTGGGCTTCCACTACTGATTTTCCAGACTTTAGAAGTTATTCTTCACTGATGAAATGATATCAGGTTCTGATGTTGAAACATTTGACAGTGTCAAGCATATTAATGGAAAAAAACTTTCTTTTCTGGGCTTTCTGTAGTGGCTATAGCGTCTGTAGGAGCAGTTGCCAAGTTGCATGTCCACAATGGTTACTTTGCCGGATGGTAACTGAGGGCACTGGGCTGGAAGCATGGCTGTTCCCAAGGCTCTTGGGTTCTAGGCTATCTCTATCAAGATCTGAGTGGAGACTGTAGTAAAGATGGTGGTCTGATTTGCCTGGTAGATGTTGACTCTCATCTTGCCTTCAGCTAGGCTGGCTTACTCGCCCTGTGTGTGGCCGCTGGTTGTCAGCGTGAAGATAGCTGGCCGCTTCTCTATTACATCATGATCTCTTCTAGGACAAGAACTATCTTTTGCCTTTCTATGGATCCCTGGTGCTTAACCACATAGTGGGGACTTAATAAATGGAATTGATATATAAGAGTTGCTTCCCTGGATAATGGCTGTAAGAACTGGACTCGAAGCAGTGCCAGTGGTACAGGAAATTTTAGTAGTCTCAGGGCTCCTGTGCCCATCTATCTGCCAGTCTGTAGCAGTTGTTACTGGTGGTGATGAGGAAGGTGAACTCCCTTTCCGCAATTATTTCTCCTGTCAATGATGGCTAGAGGGGCTGGTCAGGAAACAGATTTGGTGGTTTAGGGGGCACTCTTATTCCCAAGATCTTGGGTTCAAGGTGTCCAACAGGTCTGAAGTAAGACGGTGGTCAAAATGATGGTAATGGTTTGACTTTCCTGGCATATGCTACTCCTGCCTCCTCCTCAGTGAGATCAGGATTCCAGTTCCAGACTTGTAGACAAAATGATGAGAATGAATCACTCTTGGGGAGGAGAGAATTTTTTTCTCTTCTCTTTTCTTGCCACTGATCATGTCATCAGAGAGACTGGAGGAATGACAGATTATTCATTCAACTGGAATCAGAGAGGTTAGAATAGGAGACAAAACATCCTTCTGTGGTCAAAGTTGCCAAGAGCCAAGGACAAGCAGAAGCAAACAATAATCACTTTCTAGAGGGAGGCAGCTTCACGGAGAACAAACTCATGAAAGGACTTCTAGGAAGAAGGGTTACCCTTAGAAGCCCATAAGAGAGCAGTAAGAGGCTGCTTTCTGGTGATCCTAACCTAAGAGCACAAGGGATGAGGAGTTTTGCACTTCTGAGCTATAATCCTGTTCCCCAACTCACAGTCACAGATTGGGTTCCTGGTGGAATAACCACCCAGTTTTAAGATACTCTGGTTCTCCAAAAGCTCTTCATGACCCTTTACCAATGTTTGTTTTCAATTGTCAGCTTGAGGAAACGTTTGGACAACTTTTTTTTCTAAATTGGCATAATAAGAGAAATAGCTACAAAGCATCTCTACCGTAATCCTAACTCTTCATATAATATACTAACTTCATATCATAACACTAATTCTTTCACAAAGACTCAGAGAAGGAGAAGAAAAAGTAGGCACATATGAACACAAGTAGAGATCACTCCATATCTCTAAGACGGCAGGGTCTTGATATCTTTTATTTTAATTTCTCAAGTATCTTCCCACTTCTCCAATGTTGTAACCCATCAGGTAGGCTTCCTGGGCCTGATCCTTTTCAAAGCTTCAATGGACTCTGCAGCAGGTCTCTCTAGGTCTACTCTCTGCTGGGCTGAGCCTCTCTTGGGCTCGTTACTCCATTGCAAAATGTCATTGTTTATTGGTGGGAGGAGGAGGAGAAGGAGGAGGAAAAAGACAGAAAGGGAGAGAAAAAGGAGGGAAGGAGAGAGACAGAGAGACAGAGACAGAGAGATCCCCTCCCCCCCCCCATTTTCATCCTTATATTCTGAAAAAGGTTTAAGAGGAAAAAGCAAAGAAAAATTTTCAATTGCCTCTCAAGAACTGGGTTCTTCCTTGGCTATCTCTCTTCTTGATGATTAAAGACAGTTCTCTAAGATGCTAGAACTCCATCAACTCTGGAGAGTTTTTGGAGAGCTTGCTTTTTAAAGATCATCACAATATGGTTAATCTGTCAGTCATCCAGTGACTAGCCTCCCCCAAATTCAAGTTGTTTGAAGAATTTCATACATCCACAAGAAGTAAAAAAGTATAAACATTTCTTCGGCTCTTTTATTCATACTCAATTGTAACTTCTTTATGCTTACTAGAGGAGAAAAGATGTATAAACACTTCTTTTAACTTCCTTTACACCTCCTTTGTATGCAGGACACATGGCTATATGTCTAAGGTATGAGAAGACTTGGAAGTATAAAACCTTAAAGCTAATACCATACTACTAAAGGTAAAACAACAACAAGCAAAGCTATGTAACATCTGGAGAATGGGAAATCTCCACAAAAGTGAAGCTGTGATTAAAAAAATGGATGCTCCTTGAGCAGTGGTTCTCAACCTGTGGGTTGTGTTCACTTTGTAACAATGAAAATACCTCCTGCATATCAGATATTTACATTACGATTCATAACAGTAGCAAAATTACAGTTACAAAGTAGCTACAAAAATAATTTTATGGTTGGGGGGGGTCACCACAACATGAGGAGCTGTATTAAAGGGTCTCAGCATTAGGCATCAGCACTGTCCTAGAGGGTCACACTGGTAACAAGCATAGACTGAGCAGAGCTCATACATTTATTTGATAGGTGCATGGTGAGTAGAGATAAACTAAATGAAATTAAATTGAAAAAATATGTGCTAATCTCCATTCTTTTGGCAAACAACCTACTCTTCCTGTGTAGCAAGTGCTGGTGTTGATGAGTAAAATTTACCTGACTTTGTCAGTATAGGAAAAAAAGGAGAGAGAACCAAGAGAACCTGAGAAACAACCAGTTCCCAAGAGATCATGATGAAAAATGAGAGAGAGAAAAAGTGAGAGAGAGATGAGGAGGAGGAGGAGGAAGAGGAAAAGGAAGAGGAAGAGGAGAAGGAGGAGGAGAAGAATGGACTCAGAGGACAGATTGAAGCATATTTTCTTCTAAGGCATGGCCAACAAGGGAACTTGTTTTGCTTGGCTACGTGTATTTGTAATGGATTTTGTTTTTCTTACTTTCTCAAAGCATGGGAGAGGAAGAGAATTTGCAACTAAAAATAAAAGAAAAATTAAACCTGTAGTTTATCCCCAAATTTCACATGGTCATTCAGAAATGAAGCAGTGTAGCACCTTGATTATCTTTCAGGACATCAGGATTCTTCTTCAAGCTAAACCACTGAGGCACCAAGGCATTTCAGGTGATTTTAATTTGTAACAAGTCACTTTCTCGCTCTATCAGCCCTCCTATTTGGGACTGGAATTGAAGATTTTCAACAGGAATCAAAAATGAAAGATGTGAAGGAATGGCAGCAGAGAAAATTATGTTGGATTCAAGTAGAAAGAAATCAAGGAAATGATAGCTCTCTTTCTTACCCAGGTGGAATGCTGTGGTGGGTTGGCTACAGTCCAGTCCAGCCCAACTCTGTGAGAGATCCTTACAGTGAAATAACCAAAGGATAAAAAACCTTTCTGAGTGAGTTCGCACTAGTAACCTACGCCACTGGTGATTCAGAAAATTCTGCTTCTACAACTGATGCCCAGATCCATAAGGACTATGAGACAAATACCTATGGAAAATTTGTATTTAAACATCTTGAGCCATTTGGAAGAGGAATAGGCACACAAACTGTGTATGGATGGGTGTACCCAATGGATACAAGTGGACCCTATGTCTAGGGGTTTCCAGGATCTGGGTAAATATCAAGATGTAGCAGCTCAGTAGAGGTTCATCATTTCTTACTTTCTTTCTCTTCTGTTATTGAGTATTGCTAATTCACTTATTTATTCCATACTAAGAGTGAAAACAGTATATTCAGCATTCTAGTGTGTTTGTTTCTTTGCTTCTGAGGATAACCAGCATCATTTTGCTAAGATCACTTTGAACAGGGTTCTCTGATATATTGTATACTCAAAAGAAGTTGGGATTAGGCAGTAGGTGGGGGCTCAGAGAACAAAATTCTAATCAGCAGATGTTCAAGAATCTGCATGCTATAGAAAAAGATTGATACTGTCCTGCAGAGAAATGGACCTGAGGAATAGGTCTGAGACTATCTTGCAACCAAAGGGAGTAGAGCATTTAGTGCCTCTGGCTCACTGCAGCCAAAGTAAGTTGGACTCTGCTGTGAGTAGCTATCAGCACCACCTGGTGGTTACACATATATGTCTCTGTGTTTCTAGTTGGGTCTATATTATTAATGATACCCAAGTCATCAGTCAAGGAGATGTCCAAGTTAGAAGGAGGTATAATTTGAAGAGATTAGGGCTTCCTGAGACCAGGTACTCTGGGATATGTTTTGATTCTTGGTAAATTCAAGATAAAAATGATTGACTGATTAAAATGGCCCTATCTACACAACCAGGCTTTCAGGCTTATTGCCAAGGGAACCTATGAATGCTCCATTATTGATTAATCTACACATTCCTTGAGTTGAAGCTGAGCCAGAGGCTGAGCAACATGTATTATAAAAGAGTCTGGCAGCTGTGGAGAAGTTTTGATTAGGCAGCATCCACTGCAGTAGATGTGTCATTGACATAACTAAATAGATCCCATTAGAGACTGCTGGCTCCTGTCCATTGGTAGGCTAAAAAGAAAAAAAAAATCCTTCCTTAAAATACTCATCTGAGAAGCATGAGGTAAAAGTAAAACTGTTTTCTGTAGGCTACCTAGTGACTAGAACATTGGGCTTGGAGTTAGGAAGACCTGAGATCAAATCCTGCCTCAGACACTTTATACCTAGGTGACCTGGGTAAATTATGTAATCACTCTTAGCCTCAGTTGTTTTATCTATAAAATGGGCATAATAATAGCACTTACCTTACAGGGTCATCGAAAGGTTCAAACTAGTATAGGCAAAGAACTTTGTAATCATCCCTAAAGCACTATAGAAATGTTAGCCATTATTATTATAAAATGAAGCAACTAATAAACATAAAACCTTTGTCTATACTTTGAAATATTTTCCTTGCATTATGCTAATTCGAATGTAAGTTCTTCAATAATATAGGAATTAGTTAAACTTCAAAGGGAAGAACAGAGGCAGTAAAGGTGTCTTTGACATTAATAGAAGAGTGAAAGGCTTTGCACAAGGTCATACAGTCCACAAGGAAGAGTTAAGGTCTCCCACTTTCTCTTCCAGTTCTCTTCCTACTTACTGCACCCAGTTTCCTCCCTGGAAGGTCAAAGGCAAGAGTCACTTTTGCTTATTTTTTCTTTCTATTTTTTTAAGAGTCACTTTTAAATACAGGCTCTGCCCATTATAGTGTGTGACCAGGGGCAGCTCACTGAACTTCTTTTTCCCTCAGTCTTCTCATCTGTAAAATGGGGATAATGGATAATAATACCTTCCCAGTCATACTCAATCAGTTAATGAACAAATATTTACCACGTGACTGTCAGTCACTGTGTTGATATTGGGGAAATAAATATAAAACTGATGTTTACATTTTTCTAGGGCAATACAACATGTTTATGAAGTATATACAGGATACATATATATACACACATACATATATACGTACACACATGTGCACAATACATAGATATGCACATATGTCTATACACACATAAATACTATAAATATAGTATTTTATCTATTCCTACATACAAGAATATATGTATATATACATATACTTATACACTTCTCCATATGTATGTGAAATATACATTCATTCACACGTATGTGTGTACATAGCTAACATGTATATAGGTAGCACTTATGTGCCTAGCACTTTACAATTATTATCTCTCTTGGTCCTAACAACAACCTTGGGAGGTAGAGGCTATTATTATTCTAATTTTACAAATAAAGAAACTGGGGCAAACAGAGAGTAAGTGATTTACCCAGGGTCACACAACTAGTAAGTGAGGCTAGATTTGAATTCAGGTCTTCTCGACTCCAGGCCTAGTGCTCTACCCACTGAGACACCCTATTATCCCCTAAACACACACACACATACACACACACACACACGCACGCCTTGACTTGAGCCTCAGAGGGAAATGAAAGTTTCTAAATTTGAGTTGCTTGGAAATGCATTGTAAGGAAAATATTTCTTAAGCTTTGAGCACTACACAAATGGGAGTAATTATTATCATTACTACTATCGGTCAATAAACTCTTTATTCAGTGATTTCTGCATGTCAGGCACTGTGCTGGGCTAAGGTCTAAAATGGTACCTATACTCATTCCTTTGCACAATAAATATTTAATGAGCACCTGATAGATACACAAGGGATTTCATCACTAGAAAGAAGGGCCAATTGTTCTTTTTTAGCTCTTCATAACTTATTTAAGGCCATATCTATAAGATAATTGGTCAATTAGGTTAGAACTTTAAAATTGAATAAACCTGGGTAGATCCAACTTTTAAGAGGCTTGTCTTTAGTTTGGCAGAATCCCAAGCCCTTCAGTATCTGGCTCTTTAGTCCTTGTGACCATCTTGCTTCTTTTGTTTCTTCTGGCCACATGGTAGGCATGTTTTTTCCCCCAATCCAAAGTTGGTCTTTCTTATCCTCACAGAATGTGAAGCCTTTTGGGTTTTCCTGGAATATCTGGGAGCTATTTTTTCTTTATCTTTCTCTAATAATGTATGTGTGTCTGTGTGTGTCTGTGTGTGTGTGTTGTGTTTCCTTCTCTAACAGCGTCTATTACACCACCAAATAACCACATTTGCCAAGGGAAAGTTCTGATTTGAATTACAAAAGGTCTTACAATCTACACTGCCCTTACACACCACAAGAGAGAAAGGAATAAAAAAGCTGCGAGTTGAACACAATGGTGCTGTCTACAAAATTATATAATTCCTATTCCAGCTGTCAGTTCAGACCTGGGTATAATTCAAGGCTCTTACACTTTATTTCCTGGCCTAAAATTCCAGTTCTGGAATTGAAATTGTGACTGATCCAGAAATCCACCTCAATGCAACAAGCATTTATTAAGCCCCTACCTGTATGATGCCCCATGCTGTGTGCTGTGGCTACAAAAAAGAAAGAAAAATACCATAATCCTGGCAATCAACGAGCATATAATCTTATAGGAAGGCTATGGCATTCAGACAAACATGGTGCAAGGTGAGTGATGAGAGGAGCAAATGATGGAACTAGACAAACTACTCTAGAAAAATCTGATGAATCCTTCTTTAGGATCCAATAGATCACAGATTTACAGCTTGAAGGGACCATCCTCCTAATTTTGCATATGAGGAAACCAAGGCCCATAATGGTTGAATAAGTTGTCCAAAGTCACCCAGAAAATAAGTTGTGGAGACATGATTTGGGCCGAGTTTCCTTGACTCTAAAATCAAGTTCTTTCCTTCCATGTTATTGTCCAGTGGGAAGTCCCTATTTGAATCATTAACAGGTATTCCTTTACCTATGCAAACAAAGAGCATCAAAATTCAGAATAAAATGTACTTAACCCTCCCACCTCCCACCATCTTCCATAGCAAACCTATTTCTGAGCCTACTGTGCTGATCCCCACCTTTGACTATATTTCTCCTTTGAGAAATTTCAAATCTTTCTCTTTAAAGAATACTGCATCCAGGATGGGCTATGTATTGTCAGTCTGTTATTTTCACTTGAACTAACAACTTCTAAGACTCCTTACTTTGTTTCTCATAATTTGCAATTTTGGTTCCTTTTTTACACTTTGTTATTGATTTATTGAATTATTATATATTACCACACATAATATATGTGTATATTACATATTTATTGAATTATTATATACCTGACAGCTCAGCCCTTCTGGTTCCACTCCTTCTAAAGGTTTGATTCTGGGCATTGTTCCTGAACCAAATCATGGACCTCAGCATGTCATTCAGACCCACTCAGGTCTTTTCTCTTGAAAAATTATAATTGAAGGTTGTTTTTTTCTTGTTTTCTTAATGGATAGGGGAGGGGATGGAGGTGAGAGAAAAAGAGAATTCAGAACTGAAAATTTTTAAAAAACTGATTTCAAGAAATAAAGGCATTTGGTGACTAACAAAATAGGTAGGAGAAATTGGAGGGGGGGAGAATAATTATAGTTGCCCTACTACCCTGGTCTTGAGTAACTAACTTTAATTTGCAGGTTCTTGACTACCAAGACACAAAGGCTATTTTCCTGTTTAGAAGGGGACCAGACTGCAAATTCCATGAGGTTCCACAGGAGCCGTGCATGACCTTCTTACTCATTTTGTTAAGGTAGATGCTTTGGGCAATCTGGAACTATGCCCAAAGGGTTATAAATAATTGCATACCCTTTGACCCAGTAATACCACTTTTGGAGTTGTATCCCAAAGAGATCTTAGAAGTGGGAAAAGGTCCCATATGTACAAAAATATTTATTGCAGCTCTCTTTGTGGTGGCAAAAAACTGGAAATTTAAAGGATGCCCATCAATTAGGGAATGGCTGAACAAGTTATGGTATATGAACGTGATGGAATACTATTGTGCTATAAGAAATGGGAAGGAGATGGACTTCATAATTACCTGGAGAGGCTTATACGAAT
>CM053600.1:76559991-76606492 GCA_028646575.1 Pseudocheirus occidentalis
GAGAGAGAGAGAGAGAGAGAGAGAGAGAGAGAGAGAGAGAGAGAGAGAGAGAGAGAGAGAGAGAGAGAGAGAGAGAGAGAGAGAGAGAGAGAGAGAGAGAGAGAGAGAGAGAGAGAGAGAGAGAGAGCGGCTGGGAGAGCCGCCCAGTGTTAGCCGCTGCAGACTTAGCTTTTCCGTACACTAGATGAAAATCAAGTACCAGCAGCTTTCTAAACAGCTTTCAGATGTCCATCCCATCTCTCCCAGTATGTCTGAACTTTTTTATCTTTTTGCAAGTTCTCCAGCTAAGGCTAACGCCTCAGTTTTCCTTAGATACCCAATGGATTTCTCTGAATGTGGGTAATGTTCAGTTGGGGGATGTTCTAAGACAGACACTGACTCTGAATACACCTGCTTGACCATGTCTTCACATAGACACACCATAAACATAAATCTGACCGATACATAGGTATACACATTCAAACAGAGAGAAACTTCTGGAGTCCAGCGGACAGCGTCACCAGCAAAAGTTCTCGAAGGCACCCCAGATGTTTTCAGCGTGTCCATATAACGGTTTCCAAAATTAAAGCCAGGCTCGGGTGAACAGAGCGGTATAGAATTTCTCAGAGGGGTCTTTGTGTCCATGGAAGTTAAGTTACTGTAGGACTATTCCGCTGACCCATTTACGGGCGCCACACACGTTCCAAAGGACACTTTTGAAGGGCTAACAAAGGACCAACTTACTTAAGAAAAAAAAAAAAAGAAATATTTTTATTACCTTGTTGGAAAACAGTAGAAGACATGGTCCATGGAAATTTTGAAAGAATGGGCAGTGTAAGCAAATGATCCAGATTGACTCCAAAGAGTGACACTCGTCAATGGTCAAAGATCGAGGTTAGAGTTAAAGTATAGTTCCTAACTCAGTCTGATCCCGGTACTTTCCCCCAACTAATATTTGCCCACATTTGGATTCATTCATCACCAAGAAAAAATGCTGAAAAATAAGTTGGGGGGCAGTTAGGAGAAGGGAAGGAGGGCCTAAAGCTTCTGAAACCCACATTTTCCGATATGAACTTTAAAAGATCTTTTAAATCTAATTTTATCTTAACATCACGACTAGTTTCAAAATGTATTTGCTACAGTATGACTTTTAAATGCAATATTTAATGCTGTTAAATTACTAGTAGACAAAGTTTTACAGAAAACTTTTAATTTCAGGAAAAAAATGGCAAGGTACCGATAAACACCTAGAAAAAATAGAATTCATTTTTTTTTTCTTTTAAAGCATTAAACAACCTTAGGATCCTGTTAGGAATAAACACAGTATTTAGCTTGACAGCTTTCACACCGGTTGTTAGCAACTTGCATCCCAGTTCACGCAGGGTTTTTTGTTTGTTTGTTTGTTTTGTTATTTTGAAAGTTCCACAAAATGTTTCACCCTTTCCCAAAGGATGGGGAGGGGCGAGGGAGGGGACAGAGAACAGGGACCAGGGAACTCAGTTTGAGTATATTTTTGGTTCAGATTGTGTTTCTGTGAGCCAAACCCAGATAGATCAGTTCTGCTTGCAATCGTGTTAATTACAGGGGGAACAGGGGCACATGTGCACCGCCGTTGTCTTTGTCCCCCATCCCTGGCCCAGTCCCGCCACTGGGGTCTTCCCCTCCCCCTCCCCCCGCCCCCTCCACACAGAAGTGCAGTCTGGACCCTAGACCAGTTTAAGGCGGCAAAGCTTCACAGCAAGTAAACTCACACCAGGATATTGCCTTCCACAGATAAAACAAGCAAACCAATGGGCCAGACTATGGAAATATTTTTTTTTAATATTTTGCCTTCCTTAACAACACTTAATAGATATTAAAAATAGTCTCCTTTCAAAACCTATGCCTCATTGATTTTCACTTTCTCCCCTTTCATTTGATATTGACTACTAGAAATCTCCCCTCCGGCTCCTGCGGGGAAAGGGGGCGGTTTCTGTTATTTTCGGCTCACCCTGATTAACTCCTCTCTCTTTCCCTCTCTAGATTTACCAACTGTTTTTCAGGGTGTTTATACATATGATTAAAGTCAGTACATTCCAAATTTAGTGGAGAAAAACATTTTTCACTTAAAATTTTATTAACTCAAAATCCAGGGGAAAGGGAGGTTTTGAGGTTTTTCTTTATCTCTCTCCCTCTTTTAGCAGAAAGGCTTCTTAGTAAACTATGTACACAATCTGAATCTCTCCCCCCCTCCCGAAATGCCTAAATTAAAAAAAAAATCACAATGCATTTACAAGAAATCATACAAAACAAAAAAGGGGGAAAGATCTCAGATACAGAAAGTTTTACAAAACCCAGAACATAACGTTGCAGTCCGAAAAAAAGGGGGGGAGGGGGAGATGTATCTTTATATAAATAAACAGAAAAAAAGCGGTAACAGCTACAAAAAAACCCCCCAAAACTTTAACGTGTGGTTCGAAGTCGTTTTACTACAACTGTAACAAATGAGAACTGTTCCCCATCACTCTATTTCAGGCAATAAAGCGCCATACGGAAGCGATGCAAGGATGAGTTAATGCTCCAGCGGTTATATAAAAGTTGGCATCGCCTATATCTTTGTCTGGTTTTTTTTTCTCTTTAGCAAATAAAACGCTATATGCCTCCTCAATGAATGATAAATACTGTACAAAAAGTCTCAATAAAACAGCGAAGTTCAGTCTAAAACGCATAACTAGTCTGAACAACTAGTTCCCAGGAGCTTCTAAAAAGGTAAATAGAGCAACTGTTACCTTCTTTTCCTCATTATTAATATTATCGGGATTTTTTTTTACAAGAACATCAAAACATTCTGTACAAAAAGGAAGTCCAGGTGGTGGCGGCGGTGGTGGGAAGGAGGAGGTAAGAAAGGCTTTAGGAGGTTAGAGGGAGGGGACAAGGGCTAGGGAGGGGGTTTGGGGAGCGACAGTCCCATCGCAGAGGTACAAGTTTGTTGTTTTGCTGTGTGTTTGTTGCAATGTAAGTTTTTTCGTTTCCAGTCTCTCTCGTTCGCTTTCTAACTCTAGCGTGCGGCCGCTCGCTCGGTCGATCGCTGTCTCTGAGACCTAGATGTGTGTCAAGGGGACAGTGCCATTGACCCCAGTGCTGGCGCTCTGGTAGTGTTGGGGCAGCGAATGCAGTCGACTCTGTGCTGCCGCCGCGGCTGCCGCGGCCGCCGACGCGGCCGCGGGATCCCCTCCTTCCCCGGCGGGTAAGTACATGCTTATCATCTCGCGCAGGTCCCCGGGGCACGGAGCCCGCGAGTGCGAGGTGACCGGAGGGCTGACGCTGGGCTCCGACTTGACCAGGGAGCCCAGAGCGCCCAAGGCGCCTGACGACGCGGCCGCAGCAGCTGCCGCGGCAGCCACGGCCGAGTTCTGGTGCGGGCCGCCAGCGGCAGCGGCTGCGGCAGCCGCGGCGCCGTAGGAAAGGCCCCCGTAGCCCGAGGGCGAGGCGCTCATGTAGCCTTGTGAATTGGAGATGGGGCTGTATTGGAGCGCGCCCATGTCGTAGCGGTGCATAGGCTGCGGGTTGTGAGGGTGGTGGGGGTGATGGGGGTGCGCGTGTGGGTGATGGTGCGCTCCCCCGGCGCCCGGGTGCTGGCTGTAGGCGAGCTGCGCTTCCTGCATCATCGCTGCAGCGGCAGCCGCCGCCGCCACGGAGCCCGGATAGGCTCCGTTGGCCCAGCCGTTCATGTGCGCATAGCCCCCGCTCGCCGTACCTCCGGGACTTTCCAGACGCTGGCCCACACCGGCAGGGCTCACTCCCACTCCCATGCCTACCCCGACGGCCGGGCCTCCGCCTCCGGCGCCGGCCGTCAGCAAGCCCCCGGCCAGCGAGTACTTGTCCTTCTTGAGCAGGGTCTTGGTTTTTCGTCGGGGCCGGTATTTATAATCCGGGTGCTCTTTCATGTGCAAAGCCCGCAGACGCTTCGCCTCGTCGATGAAAGGACGCTTCTCTGCCTCGGACATGACTTTCCACTCGGCCCCCAGCCGCTTGCTGATCTCCGAGTTGTGCATTTTGGGGTTTTCCTGGGCCATCTTGCGCCGCTGGCCCCGGGACCACACCATGAAAGCGTTCATGGGCCGCTTGACCCGGTCCTGGTTGGCTTTGTTACTACCTCCTCCTCCTCCTCCTCCACCGCCGCCGCCGCCCCCGCCTCCTCCGCCAGCCCCGGTCTGGCCCGTTAGGTTCGTGGGGGCCTGGGCCCCACCGGGGGAATGCAAGTCCGTTTCCATCATCATGCTGTACATTCAAGCGGCTTTTAGTGTTCACCAGTACCAGGCGAAAAAGGCGTGAAGCATAGAGGACCAGGAAGACAGGGAGACGATCAAAAATGGAGAGAGATGTCAAAAAATTTTTTAAAGATCCTATGGTTAATAATGAGGAATTTTAGAGAGGAAAAAATTCAACAAAAAAAAGAAACAAAACAAAAACCAAGCACACACGCAGTGGCTATCAGAATTACAGGCGAAAACTTTTTCCTGGTGCAAAAACCACTTGGCTCAGGGGTGGTGTGTCTTTGCTTCTGCTGCTGCTGCCGCTGCTGCTGCCGCTGCTCCTGTCGCCTCTCTAGCTGGAGCTGTTCAAACAGGTGCAAATCAGTTGTAAAGTTGCTGCTTCACTTTGGGAGGAGGAGTGAGTGGCGGATGTACCCAGGCGCTCGCTCTGCACGGGGTGTTCTTCTGTCTCGTTTTGGCTCCCTCACACACTCACTCTCTCTTTCCTGCTCTCCTTCCTCCTCCTCCTCGATTATTCTTTACAGACTTTAAAACTTGGTGGCTATAACTTCTAGAGGGAGAGAGGAGAGGAGCGTGTGATTTGCATCTGCGGGTCCCAGGTGCCGAGAGACAGAAGGGGGGGGGGGGAGAGCACTTATACCGCCACCGCCTCCAAACGTGGGGTGGGGGTGGGGGGATACAATTAAAATCGTACCGAGGAGGAGGAGGAAGAAAGATAAAAGAGAGAGGGGGAATAAGAACGAGAGAGGAAAGGAAGAAAGGGGGGAAAAACACCTTAGAGCCCGAGAGAAGTTGTCCTGTAATTTGTTCTCTCTCTGGTTTCCCTCCTCTCGGCTGGGGGATTCAGAAGAGGAGGAGCAGGGAAAGAGACACACACAGAGCCAGGGACCCAGCAGCCATACGCTGAGCACAGAGCTGCCATTAAATGAGTTTGCCGCGGCCAATGGGAGAGCTGCGGCTGGGGGATTATTTGCATGGCGCGCTATCGAGTGACGTGGGGAGGTGAGATATATAAACTCTGGGAGGGAGGAAGGGAGGGAGGGAAAGAAGGAAGGGGAAGGAGGGAGGGGCCTGCAAAGGGGGGTCACACAAGCCACATTGCTTCCAGAGCGAGGGAACTAGGAGTTAGCCATCCTAACTCTCTTCCCCACTGGCGCTCTCAGAATGATTAATGATTTGATTTTAAAGCGAAGAAGGAGAAAGACTTACAGTCGTAATAATAGGACCCTTACCAAGGTTTAAATGGTCGAAATTGCAACACAGAGATCCTTCTCCGACTAAAGCATGAGAAAGTTGAAATTGGCTGGCATGGGTTGCCTCACAGCTCAGTCTTGTAAAGAGAGTGAAGGTGTGTGTGTGTGTGTGTGTGTGTGTGTGTATGTGTGTGTGTGTGTGTGTGTAAGAAGTGGAGAGAACACAAAAAAGAGAAAAAAATTAATTTCTATCAGTTATGATGTGCCTTCAATCTGGACCGTCCACTTTGGGCCTTTTTCCTAGCTTATTTTTTCCTTGATAACCATTCTTAATATAGTTGCTAACATTTTTTAAAACCCTATTGACTGATGCAGTTCCCTTTCTCCAATATCTCTTGCTGAAAGGAGAGGCCTTAAAAGTTAAAACAGTCCATTTTTCTCCAACTCAAGCAGTCTCTCTGTCTCTCTCTCTCTTTCTTCTTCTTCTTCTTCTTCTTCTTCTTCTTCTTCTTCTTCTTCTTCCCAATGCCATTCTCCTTTCTCTTCTTAAAAAAAAATGCCACCTGGAAGGTTATATATGACCAGGGTACAGCTGGATTCTTAACCATTTAAGCAACAATTCAAGAGAGTTACTTTGAAGACAGAACATACTGAAGGCCAAAGTTGTCCCTGGCAAATATGGTCTGCAAAAGAATGGTGGCACCTGACAATAGGATTACTGATTTGCTGTTAATTTTCAAAACATTGAATCAACCTACCTGCGAAGTTGATCATTGACTTAATCATACCCCTATTTACAAAGAAGATAGTCCTAGCTTCCAAAGTGGGGACTCCAATTTTTAAGTGATTGTTTTAAACTGCAAATACTCTAGGCACTTAAAAGTTTCCTACATTCAGTTCTGAAACAGAATCTGGGGACGGGGGAAATTTCTGTTTCTATATAAACATGGAAATGGTCAGGAGGAAATCATTGTCCCCAAATATTCCTCATCTACTTACTTCCCTTGAAGTTACAAGTTTGCATTTATTTTATGCAGCTTGAAAAATATGGAAAGTGTATAACCTTAACCACAGTAATGTGATGGTCATTCTCTAATAGAAATAAACATGTAATAATAATAAGAGTAATGATAGGCATAAAGAAATTGTTTCAGCACATTGGGCAGTGAACACGTGACACCTTTTCTACTTTTTTGTAAGGTTATTAATTTTCCTGACCCTGATGGTTGTCTAAGGTAAGGAATAATGATTCTTTCCTCTCAATTACTATTATTATTTCTGCAGGTTTTTTCTCTTTTTATTGCAGGGTTGCTCCTGTATGCAGGGCAACAGTGAATTGTTCTCTGTACAGATTAAACTACTTTCATTTCAGGCATTCAAAATCTAATAGTAAACTCATCAAATAATATGTAATTATATTAGAAAAGAAATGTTATTTCATATTTATTTTTCACTAAATATTCAGGTTAAAAGCTTGGTTTTCAGCTACCTTCTCATTCAGGAGAGTTTGTTAAATCTTTTGATTTGTTTCACTTGTTATCCACAAACATCAGTTACATTGTGAATGAACTTAAAAAAAAAAACCAACAACCACCACCAAGGATATTGTGTCAGAATAACATACCCATTTCTCCTTTGATAACTTAAGAGAAAATGGGTGTGCACTGAGATTCAGTATACCTTGGAAAGTCAGCAAGACCAAAATAAAAGAAATGGTTTACAAATTATAAACTATATTATCCACTTAGCGATTGAAAGATTTTTTTCCTCCTGCTTTTCAAATTAGATTTAAAAATAAGTCGCCAGAGACCCCCTGAAAATACTTTGTATGAACTGTGCTTGGTGCATTATTTTCCATATCAATAGAGCAATTTATTTTATAAACACCCTGCACTCCAGCTCGCATCACAGGAATGCTTTGTAGTTCTTGGATCTTGCATAGCTGACTTTGAATTGGTCTGGATTTTTTTCCTACCACAATCCAGAAAATTGTTTCCAAATACGACATTACCCTTTGTTTCCCAGAGCATTTAAATAGAAGTAAATGGGTTAGCCTTGAATGAGATCATGCTATTACTTAGCGTTCAAGGCTTTCGAAATATACTGTTTAGTGGCTGGATGTTACTAGGTCCCAAGCAGTTGCACACAGTATGAGTGCCTGCATTGGTAAGTATTAAACTCAAGCTGCAGGTGTAACTTGTTGCCAAGTGAGAGTTGATTGACAGATACTGCCTGTGCCAATCAGGCAACAGCAGGGCACCTGGTGCCAGACCTCTCCGTACCTCCCATCCTGGCATGAGGACTAAGAGAATCTCCCTACTAACTCCCCTCTGTAATTTCCTCTGGAAGCCCACCCCCTAGTTCCTTTTACATCTCGATCTCCTCCTCCCTTCCAACTCAACAACAAAAAGGGGGGGGGGGAGGAGAATCTCACAAGCCATATTTAAATACTCCCTAACACAATAAAAAAAGCTCAGGACCAGATAAATAGCTTCATTTATCAAGGATTATATTAAGACTGGAAGGACTTTCCTTTACGACTGAATACTGTATGGTATTGTCAGAGAAATATCAGATTTTTTTTTTAGAAGGGGTTAGGTAAAACTCATAGTTCAATACTAGTATCCTGTTGAACAGTGGTTTCCTCACCTGGAAACCTAGTCGCTTTGTCTTTAGTAACTTGTTGGTCCTCAAAAGAATTTCCCTTTCACCTCAAAATTCTGAAGAGCATCTCAAGTTAGAATTCTGATAAGGGAGGTAGGATGCCTTGAATTTTCTTTTCTTTGGTGCCTGGGAACAATCCCAAAAGATCATCAGACAATCCAAACATTGACTAAGGAACCGATGAGCTCCATACATTTACGACATGAAAGAGTATTTGAAAGATTATAAAGCAATATTAGGCCACCAGATGCAGGATTGTAACATTAGTCTAAACTTTCCTGCCTTGGGAACTGCTTTCTGATACTGGGAGTAAGCTGCTTGCTCCAAGCAGTAGATAGACTTTACATCTTGAAGTGTCTATGACTTCTTATATACCTGTTCCTGTGTATGGTTGCAGTGTTTGGGTGTCTGAGAGGAAGGTGATCTCTTGATTTTCTGACAGCATGAATTATTGGAAAGGAGTGACATTTTCTGATGCCACAGGTTGTGAATTTGGGGGGGACAATGAAAAGTTGACTCCACCTACAAAGCAAAGGTGTAACTTCTCTTATGACTGCAGCTTACTCCATGGGGTGTTATCTGTGGAAAGGTCTTCCCTCACCAATTCTTCCATCTTCCACCCCTCATTCCCACCCCCTCCCAACCTTGCCAGATGCCTCCTTCCTATTCTACACCTCACTATGCTGGCAAAACTCTTTGCTCTCTGTTTCTTTGAGTTTGGTTGGCTGCAAAGGCAGTTTAGTCGAATGGTTCTGTCTTTTGAAAAGGGTAGTAGTATGAAGTCTGAAGGTTCCTGAGTGAGACCTTGTTATGAGAATCACTAGTGACTCCCCCAAAGGGACAACTAGGTACAAGCATCCAGGAAACTGCACTTTACCTGGAGTCAGAGACGGGGGAGTGGGAAAAAGAGGGTGAATTTGAGGATTTGGGACTCATAGAAGAGGAAGAAGTGTGAAGGGTGTAGAAAAAAGGAAGAAGAGAAAGGAGGGAAAAAGTAATAATGTAATTATAGAATCAGACAGGAACTTAGAAGTCATGTGGTACCACAAAGGGGAACAAGAAAGGTAGAATGTGGGAGAAGAGAAAGTGGCGTAGGAGGGGAAGGAGTGAAGGCCGCAGAATCAACGAGGGATGGGGGGGCGGGGCGGGGTTAGAGTCGAAGGGGAAGAGGAATAGAGAAAGAGGGAGGGGGACATCGCCAGGCTCTCAAACTGCAGCTCCTGGGAATGAGCCCTGAACTCTTCCCGGCGCCAAGTCCCAGCGCGGGCCGCGATCGCCGTCTGCTGGTCGTTGGGAAAGTCTAAGTACCCCGGTAGCCTCCTCTGTCCTGCTCTTAGAGCTAAGAAAGGTTTCCCTACGACATATCACACAGAACGTCAGCAGACACTTGCTGCTGTCCCCTGTCCGGTTCTTTCATTTCCATACACTTTCATCCGGGAAAGCTCTTCCAACTCAAGTAACGATGTGTGTGAACACTCGTGTTACATTAGATATCAATTCGTGCTTCTCTTGAAGTGACTAGATTACAAACAATCGTCTCTCTTTAAACCTTTCTCAAGCCCCTACTACCTCCAATACTGCTCTCTGAAAAGGCAATGGGAAGAGCCCGAATCACGCAAAGGGGGAGGGAGAAGAGAGAAGGGGACAAGGGGAAACGAGAGAGAATCGCTCTATATTATCAAACTCAGAAACATCTACGCCGTTAGGGATTGCAACTAGAGCAAGAGAGATTCAATCGTTCCCAGCGTGTAAGTATGCGATTACTGCCTTCGACTAAAAATATGTCACATTTGGACTGATGCTCCGCTAGCATCCGAGGAAAGGAAGGGAAAGAGCAGAAAAATGATGGGAGGAGTAGGATAGGCAAAATAAAGTCCCTCCCATCCAAGAGCAACAACGCCTTCTTTCCAGCGAGTAGCGTGGAGATCCCTAAATCCACAATCAGGGAGCAAATTGTGTGTGTGAGAGTGAGAAAGAGAGACTGAGTGTGTGTGTGTGTGTGTGTGTGTGTGTGTGTTTTGTTGTCGCCTCCTAGCTCTCTGGGTGAAAGCATTTGGAGAATCTCTGGAGCTTTCGAGTAGGGGCTCACCCTGTGAGCAGTATTCACACATATAATTCAGATTTCACAGCTGACCTGCTCTGAAAACCTCAATCAGCTTCTAATTGAAGGGAAAACAAAATATTGCTTCCCTACAGCAGAGCTAACGATTTAATCATTATATCAGACATTATAGCTTTTAATTAGGCTAATGCTGATACTGTATGGAAAGAGATAATTCAACACAGTTCTTGATGAATTCTGTAATTGGGTTAACGGCGGAGCAGTTGGGGGAGAGACGTCAATATTCAAGCTGCGTCTATAGCCACCAGGTTTATGAATGAAAGAAAAGGAAGGAGAGGAAAAGACCGGGACCCTGGACAGGAACTGCATTCTCTGTTTCAGCAGAGCTGAAAAAGTGGTGGGAAGGGTGTACCCACCAGGTGCCAGGGTCCTTCCACCTCAGTGGACACTGCTTGTTCACTCAGATTCTCTTTAGACTTTCTGCTTTTTCTGTCTAAAACAATCAGATAAGAATAGTTTTCACTCTGTTCACATTATTCCCTCCCAAAGTTATACTCTAATTCCAATCCTTTGAGACGGTAGCTTGTTTTAGCCAATAGAAGGGAATAGACAGTCCAGGGCCCAACTTTAGAGTGAAATTCGATTTGGACGTTCTCAAAGCAACGAAATTTGCCCTCTTCCAAAGTGTCATTTTGCCCTCCTGCTCAGTAGTCAGACACGCAGAATTGGAGAACACCGGGGAGGTTTGCTTTTCTATACACGCTTGTTGGGAGACATGCTCACTGAGCTAAAGCTCTGGTCACTGCGGACCAGAAGGAAGGCATCAAAAAATGACAGCTCTCAAACACAGTCTTCTTTTCATCATTATTAAATTTTTTTTATCATGGCTAGTCTAATCATTAGGCTGATTCCAAAGGTATGCAGTTTGCCCAGCCCTTAGGTGCTAGGGAGTCTATCCCAGCCCAGCCAGCTGCTTGAAGGGCAAAGTATGGCGAGAGAGCCTACTTCCTGTTAGTTAGCGCTTCAGGGAAGTCTCCAGGTGGAGGAGAGCCTTCACGCCTGGCCTACACTATTGACCTCGTAATGGCAGTTGTGTGACTCTGGTTGGTAAAATCTTTAAAATAAATTAAGAGTATTGTTAGTCTACATAGACTACTTCTAATTGCCTAAAAAAAAAAAGTCAGCGGTTAAGGGTTCTGCAAAAGAACAAAAACTTTGTATTAGGACTCACTATCTGGAAGTGTTATTTTCCCCAAAAGGGTTTCAGTGAATTTTTCATCACCCCTCCTACTCGGTGAAGGGTAAGAAGATGGAATCCTTGTCGGTTCTACACTTAGACGACCCTACTCTTTTGTTCACTGTGCTCCCCTCCCCCCTTTTCATGTGATGCTTATTCAGAATATTGTGGATTTGGGTGATATCACCACGCTACTGTCATTCTGCTTTTCAGGACACACTAAATTCACATCTAAGTTGGTCCTTCAGTTGAGTTTGCACTAGGCGGGGCCAAAAGAACCATCAGAGAAGTAGGTTCAAGAATCGTTGAATTTCACAAAGTGCCAACTTGTCTTCAGTTCAGTTGGGTTTTTCAGTAGGTATCTGAGCAGAACCTCCTTCAAATTTTAATACAAATGGTTTCAGGATTTGATCTTTGTATCCACATTTATATTCATGTTTTCCCCTTTTAAAAAATGTTTCCTTACACGCTGGCTTAACTATGCCAGCACAATATCTTCCTGAAAGATAAATATACTGTATTGTGATTCATCCTTGTCTTATTTTGTCAGTAATTACCACAAAATTAAATGGGTCACTGCTAAAGTTTCATTCACACAAATCCCTGTAATTAACAGTTTGAATACACCTTTTTAGGTTATACAAAAGTTGTAATTTTCTAGCACGTGTAGTTGTTTTTTATTGATGAAGAATGCATGTGTTAGATGTAATAATAAGAATACAAAGTACCTAATCTGAACAGCAGGTTTATGTGGCTTTAGATAGGAAATTTTAGGAAGGATTGGCCCGATAACAAACTTTTCTGTCTGTGTGTGGGGGGCGGTGCGGAGTGGTTGTTGGGGTGAAGAGAGCTGCACAGTTCTTCAGAATCAACACTTGCAGTAAACCTAACACCAACAGAGGAAGACAGGGTGACCAATACGCACTTCAGACTCCTAAAGCGAGCATCTTTGAGGTGATTCAACAGCAGACAACTTTTATAAGAAAAAAAAAACAGACTAAGAAACAGGCAATGCAGGAGTATAGTAACACTGCCTATATGTTACTATATATAGTAACATATAGTCTAAGACTAAGGTTTTAAACACTGGACTGTTGAAACCTTGATGATAAAGAAATCGAAAGCAGTGTTTCAAGGCAATGCAAGACGAGTCACGATGAAGTCCAAGGAAGACAATACTCAGGGGACTGAAACGTATGTTCTAAAGAAGAAACTGGCATTATGACTACAACATGCCCCCTTTCTCATATTCTCTCTCATTAGCCTCCAATGGAAAAGGCATCACTCAGAAGAGGAGATAAGTCATAAGGAATTTCTATATGAAAAGAAATAAAGCGAAATCATAGAGGCTTTTTTTTCTTACTGGCTATCCCTGTTATTGCAAATTAGATTAGCTACACAGGCTTCAATATAAACATGACATGCGGTTCACACAGAGTGAAAGGATCATCCACTCCAATCTCTCTTTTCATCGAAGCATCTCACATAAATTACATCTTGTCCTTTAATACACTTTTCAATGAGATTAAAACATCACTCTGACACAATTTCAAGCCTTTTCAGTCGCATCCATCCCTTACTTCAGAAAACAGCAAACAAGGGGGGAAAGGGACGACTAAACAGTCTAATAATGATTCGGGATTTAAAACACACATACACACACCGCTGCCCAACACTCCGAGCTAATAAGTGGTCTATTGGCTCTATCTTAATGGCATTTCCTTAGGCACACAAAGACGTATTTTGGCTCTTCTATTGAAAGTGGGGGAAATTAAGTTTAGATTAAGTTATGTGAAGATACTAGTGTTTTGTTAAAGAAGAAATAAAATGGTTCTCGGCTACTTCGATACTGTTCTTCCCAACTGAAGACACTCCTTGACATGCTAGAGACCAATAATCTCGGCAAACTCCTTTCCGGGGATGCTAAACAAAGGGCTTTGGGGGACAAATCACTTTGAAAACAAACAAGCAACAATGAAGGGGAAAAGTTTTTGAAAAAAAAAACCCAATTCTTGATCTAGGGATTATAAATTAGAGGAGACACAGAGATGATTGCTATAAAGATAAATTAATTATTCTCTTCCATCTCGCCTTAAAGCTTCTCGTCCTCCAAAGGTTTCCCCCTTCTCATCTCCTCCCTTTGACCCTTTGATCAATTATTCACTTAAAGTTTGTAATCCCAGTCAATGAACTTAAGTTGTTGATCTCCGAAGAGAGGCAATGCCAAGGCCAAGCAGAGGAGTGAGTCCTCCCGAAAACACTAAAAGGAAGGCCAAATGTGACAAAACCTTCTCAAACTCAAGATATTTTGAGTTCGCTTTGGGTCTTGTTGAAAGAAGAAACG
This sequence comes from Pseudocheirus occidentalis, assembly GCA_028646575.1. Lineage (NCBI taxonomy): Eukaryota > Metazoa > Chordata > Mammalia > Diprotodontia > Pseudocheiridae > Pseudocheirus > Pseudocheirus occidentalis. The sequence goes on from CM053600.1 coordinate 76,573,727, forward strand.
CAGAGATATCCCTTTCATTTTTCGAATATTTTATTTAAACTCTTGCAGTACAAAGGTCTGAACTTTTTTGAGAGAAGTTAAATAATCTACGTACCTCATCCCCTTCTTTCCCTGCTTAGTTGAACTTTTAATCTACCCTTAGGTAAGGACGCAACCAGAACACTGAGTTTAGAGTCTGCCTGTGCCTACTATTTCAGGGAAGAGGAATAGAGGGATGCATTGAAGTGCAAAAGCTTGACAGACAATTTTCTAGGCGAGGGAGAAAGGGAAACGTACCCCATCACATACATACTCCCCTCCACATACCCGTATCCTGTTTGCCTTGCAGCCCCAACCTCTTCATCTCATGTCAAGACCTTTTGATTTGCTTAATCCTCAAACCTAAGAAGTGAAGATTTGAACTCCTTTTGGAAACTAGCTCGAAGGCTACACTGGGCCGCATCTGGCAAATATAGTGGCTACTGTCATTGTCTCTGTACCCCGTCATGTCCAGGGCACTGGAAGCAATTTCATTGTTAATTCTCACGCGCAACGTTCCACCCGGGAGAGACCGCTTCCCGGGAGTATCGGGGGAGAAGGAATGAAGCCAGGCGCCAGTGCTATGGGAGAGATTGGGGGAAGGACCCCATGGGCCCCCAAACCTAGAGATTTGAGACTAATTCCCCCAGCCTCACTTTTCCAGCTGTCAAAGAGCAGAAGAAGGGACTCGGAGAGCTGTACTTCAGACTAGACGGGGGATGCATTGATACTCAGCTCAACCTTTCACTTTCGCTGATGCATCTGGGCAGGTCAGGCTGCTGAGCCTCGGGCCCTAGGGAGTCCTCTGTTTGGGAGGGTAGGTGATGGGCAGAAAAAAAAAAGGCGGGGGATAGGGGAGAGCGCACTGTACGGCCAGGTCCCAGCTTCTGGACGCTGACACTGGGCCTAGCCCCGGGACTGGAAAACAAAACAAAAACAAAACTCCACAGCATTAACTACAGGAAAAACAATACTCAAGTCCAAAACTCCTAAGCTGTCCAAAACGCCTAAGCTATCCAAATAGCAGAGAGCAGCTGCTCCTGGCGCCAGTTGGCAGGGACTCATTTTGGTGGCCTTCAACATTTCTTACCCAGTGAAGGATCTTGCCTTTCCTGGGATCCTGTCAGTTTCACCGCCCTCCCCCAACCCCATACACTTTCACAAAAAAACCGCTTCCAAACGGAAGCCCCCACCGAGCAGCTCTTGGAAATCAATGTCATAAAACGGGTTTTTAATGGGTTAATTGACTGGAGGCTGCTATCATGTTTAAACACCTGTTTCTTGAAAAGAGAGTCAGCCAAATCCCATCCCTTCCCCCCAATCAATATCTACACATTTCTGCCCCCGCTGCCTGTTGATAGACCAAAAGAAAAACAACAACAAAAAATCCATTTCACCTTTTAAACTTAGTAACCTTTCCTCTTGGCGGGTAGCAAGGCGGGGGCGGGAAATGGTGGTGGTGGGGGGTGCGTTGGAGGGGAGAGTTGCTTCTAGAGCTGCCCTAGTGCCTTATAGCTTGGGAGAAAGAGCCGGTGCCAGCCCGATTATAACCCATAATGGGAACTTTCTTTGGGCGCATTTATTTATGGATTCAAGGGTCCTCAGCATTTTACATAATGAAACCTAACGAGGATGCGATTTCTCAGAAAGGAAGTAAACAGGTTAATGGATTCACAGGACTGCAAGGCTGTCACCTCCCCACCACTCACGCTTTCCCTTACTACCCAGCCAGAAATATCGAACACATTGCAATCTTTGCTTTCCTGAATTCACTGGAAAGAAGTACCTTATCTGCCCTATCAGACTGCATTAGGAATGCCAGCCATCCATTCTAATGCTCTCTGCCAGGGGATGGGAATTTAGAAGGCATTAGCTGCAGTGGCTAGGGCGTCTTTGCTATTGATTTTTTTTTTTTGGCAGTATTAATATAGTCAAGCCCGTCGGTCAGTCAAAATTAAATTGATTCTTTGCCCCAAACACCTCTCACTAAATGGCACCACGCTTCAACATGTTAATTTTTTTAAATGTAATTGCAAGTCCACTGATTTAGTTCTTTTTGCAGACAAGCTAGGCACGCGGTGCCCTGCTAGCGCGGAGACCGCATACACCGTAGGAAGCACTAGGGAGCCAGCGGTTGCCCCTTCTAAGGCACCCCGGTGGGACGGAGTGGGGGAGGAACGGAAAGGGAAGAGAGAGAGAGGGAGAGAAGGTGGAAAGAAGGACAGTGGGAGAGATGAGAGCTTTTCCTCCAGGTCTGCATTCCTGGGGAGTAGTAGAAAGAGATCTCTTATCAAAATACAAACTGACCCTTTGCCTGCTCCCTGTACCTCTCTCCTCCCCCTCAAAAATAATAGTAAGGAACTTAGAGAAAGACAGAAGTACACATTCTCTGGGAGACTGTCAACCCAAAGTCATGTAAAAACTACGTATATGTAAAACGCAGTGACAAATGTATACACCAGTAGCACGCGATTCAGCAGTGGTTTCCGCGTCTCACACTTGCTTTCTAGACTACACCGAAAACAGCGTGGACAACACCTCCCCCCTCAACCCCCCCTCCCGCTACTTTTTACTGAAACTCATTGTTGAAACATCCTCCCCCCTCAGCCAGCCTTTGCCGCACCCCCTCCCCAAATAGTACTGACGGAAGACCCCCTCAAAAGTTAGAGACACACTTACATTTCCTCTTCCAGTTCCATCCTCCTCCCAATAGCAGCTCGGGGACAGCCTCTCCCCTATACAACCTGACCTTAAAACACCTTCCTGAGATTTTATTAGAGACCCTAGATATAATGAACGGCTCTCTGCATACACAGGACCGAGCGTCCTACCCCTTCTAGACCCTGTCCCAACCAAGGCTCCCAAGCGGCTCTGTCACCAGAGACGGGAGTGCCCGGTAACACACACGCGCGCACACACACACTCACACTCCTCTCTCTCTTTCTCTCTCACACACGCACACATACACACACAAAACCACACACACATATACACACACACCACTCACGTACTCACATACTGCACGGGAGAGACAAGAAAATGAAAGTTATTATTGATAGAAAAGACTTTAAAGACAATTTCAAGTTATTGTTTCTCTCTGGAAAAAAAAGGGGGCTTTTTCCCCTCCTTACATAATGAAACGCCTTTTGTGTGGCGCCGAACAATACCAAACAAGTATTCTAATAAATAGCCACTTTTTTGTTCCGTCTCGACTGTGAATAGAATTGAGCAGTTGGTTTGAGAGCAGCTGGGACGCTGCTTTGAGCAGGGAGGGAGGTGGAGCCGAGTCTCTCTCTCTCTCTCTCTCTCTCTCTCTCTCTCTCTCTCTCTCTCTCTCTCTCTCTCTCTCTCTCTCTCTCTCTCTCTTTCTCGTTCCTCCATTCCTACACCTCTTTCTCCTCCCTTCACTGTGTTTTAGCTTCTAGCTTCTCCTCCCCCTCACTCTCACCTTCCTGGGATCTCTTTATAATCATCTTCCCTCCCTCTTTCCACAGATCCACCTTTTTTAGGTCCCTTCACTTTTGAGCTCTGCACCTGTCCTATTTACATGGTACCTCGGCCCAAAGGTTTATTTCTTCACTCCACCCATGCCCCAGGCCTTCTCCTCAATTACTTAGATTTCATTTTCTTATCTCCCTTATTCACTCCATTCATCATACAACGTAGGTTTTTCTCACCTCTAACCCTGTGAGAGACACTCTTTTTTCCAAAGTGCTTCCTTGTAGATAAATGCCTCAGCCTCCATTGAACCCCCAAGACTCTATCCACAGCGTTCCATACATTACATAATGTTGTGAATCCACTCCTTTTTCCTCCCTCATTTCATCCTTTTTACTTTTTTTACTCAATAGTAACTGAGCTTTGTTCTCTCTCTCTCTCTCTCTCTCTCTCTCTCTCTCTCTCTCTCTCTCTCTCTCTCTCTCTCTCTCCCCCTCTCTCTCCCTCTTTCCCTCCCTCCCTTGTCTTCGTTCTTTCCTCTTTCCCCATTCTCCTGAAAGGGTGTATGACACCTCTGGTTGTAATGCAAAGCTGCTGTTAGTCTCCTGTTTCCTAAACAGCTCGCGTTTACGATCATGACTTTTTCCCTCCATTACTCCACCTCATCTCCAATCCCCTTCACGTCAACATGACAGTTGCTGTAGGGAAGACAGTCAATAGAGGTTAGTAATATGGACACAAAAGCTCCTACATCTTTCCAGGTAAAAGCTGCCTTTTTAAAGAGTACTGGAGTCATTTTCGGCTCTGGTGGTGGGCAGGCAAGTAGTTGAGCGAGTGGGTGGGCAGGCGAGGATGTTTTAGGGAGGTGGCAAGGGGACGAATCCCCTGTAGTAGGTAGACCTTGGAGCAAGAGCCAGGAGGGAGCACAACAGGGCTGCAACTTTCTCCCAGTAGGGACATTCACATCTCATACCCTTCTCCCTCTAAGGCTAAGGGGCACGGGAGGTCTGCAGTACTCTGCCAAAGGTCGAAGTCTCTCCACGCAGTACTTCAGACTGCCCTTGAGGCATTTTAGATAAGTCTCGGAGCTCTGAAGTTCGGACTCTCGCTGTTCTGGTGACTCACTCTGAAGATAGAGTCTCCGGGCATCTCATCAGGTGGGAATTACCTCTCCCCATCCCACACACGATAGCACACATATAGATCTCAAAAGGCAAGATAAAAACCCACCTTCTGTAAATGTGACTTAGCAGGGAAGCAAAGCAAGTTTCTCCCCCCCGCCCCTCCCACACACACCCCATAAGAGTGCTATGTGGATATTTTTGCACTTGGAGCTGAAATCACTCACTTCTAATTCACTGGACGTGAATGTGAAATTTTTTTTCCCCAAACAGCAAACCCATTATTTTACACAAATCATACCATTCACATGGCAAGATGTATGAGACATGTTCACCTGTGTTAAATGTTATTTGTGATGTATATGTATATGCATACATACATACATATGCATGTATTTCCACGCACCCTTAAAGTTTATGTAATACAGTCAGGATTTGTGTACGTGTCTATGCTTGTGTGTGTTTGTGCACATATATGTGTGTGTGTGTGTGTGTGTGTGTGTGTGTGTGTATATATATATATATACATGGCTATATTATACGGGCAAATGTATGATAATTTCTTTTTTCATTGCTTGCAGCTGCAGTTCCAGGAGATCCTTGTCTGTCTGGCTCTAATAGCAGAGGCGAAGAACCCACATGACTTTTACTCAATGGATCTCAATCTACAGAAACACTATGTCATTTGCAAATTATTTCTTAATCGGACTAAGCTACTTAGAAATATAAGGAAAGAAGCGTTTGTGTCTTGAACTGTGCCAAAGAGCATAGATTTTGATTGGAAATTAATTTTCCTAGTAGAATCTCTTTCTCAGCAAGGCTCATTGGTCTCTGTGCGCAGGGACTCAAACGCACGGGCACGCATTGTTAATTCGCAGATCTCTCCTCCTGGTTTGGGGATTTCACATTTTATTTTGAAATGCATCTTAAAAAAACTTTATCCCCTCGGAGTTTAAGGTGATTTAATTCAATCACGGGGAGATGTCATTAGTTGCTATGTGAGGAGACACCGGGCCATCGATGGCAGGGTTTTTTTTTTTCCCATTTTTTTTTATCGGGTTTGTGCAGATAGGAGGCACGCTGGAATCTGGTTGGGGGAAAAAGAGAAGGAAAACACTGGGATTTGGATCTTTTCCAGCAGAGGCAGTGAAAGCTTTTCTTTTTGTATGGAAAATGGAAACATTTTGGAATACAGATTTAAAACTTTGACTTATATTTTACATGTTAAATAACTGAAAGATTGGGTACAACATCGAATAAAGCTTCCAAACCTGCAAATATTTGAATGGTTTCTGTAAAGTGGAGCAGCTGTCAGTCAGCTGGGTTTGACAGGCTGCCACAATTTTGTCACTTAATAGTGGGTGTTAGGCTAAGTGCAAAACACTCTGGCAAACAGATGTCAAACCCACATCTCATATAAATGTGGGTTGTAAAATTGAATTTTAACCCACATATATGTCTTAAAAATTGGAGCCAGTGTGTAAACTCCTCCTAGCATGAAGGGCCTGGGAGAAAACCTCTCCTGTGGGTTTGTGCCAGGAATAAGAGGAATAATTGGAAATCTGACCCCCCCCCCCAATTTTTAAACTAAGACATTTCCCTTATCCATCAGAGTTTGGGGAAAAATGTCTGGGAAAATTCAAAAAGAGGAAAGAGTGGGGGTATGAAGAAGAAAAGAAAAACATCACAACCAAACTATTTCTCTCTCTCTCTCTCTCTCTCTCTCTCTCTCTCTCTTTCTCTCTCCCAGTCACTCTTCACATTCCCTCTTTTGTCCCATTCCCCACAGCCCCTTTGCAATTCATTTAATAAAATCCATGCAGGCATTGTCAAAGGGAAGATGGAGGATGGGGATCTCTTTCTTCAGGTTTGCCTCTCCTAGGGGGAAAAAAGGATGCTTTCTGCTTGCCTTATTGTGAAGACTTGCCTTTTCTTTTTAATTTAAGGGGTTCTTCCTCTGGTCTCTCTTCTCCATTTCAGTGAAGCTCAGAGTAGAGAAGAAATGAAACCACCCCAATGCAGATAGCACCTGGAGCTCATTAGTACCAGGGTCCATCGGGAGAAAGTAGGACCTAGAATAGCCACAGGCCACACCTGGCATAGAGGATCAAGGAAACGTGGTCAGGGTATGCTCAGACTGCAGGGTGGTGGTGGTGGTGGCGTGTGTGTGTGTGTGTGTGTGTGTGTGTGTGTTGTGTGTGTGTAGAGAACATCATTTCATTTGTTATTTTCCTCCAGGTGGCACTCCCAGGACATAATTGTGGTTCCCCACTCCCAAAGGCATAAAAAGACAAATGACTCTCTAATCTTCCTCTTTCTTTACTTCCCAAAGGAGTTAGGATAGGAAAATTTGGTAGCTTAAGACACTGTTTACTCCAGCTATTTAAAGTCTTCCAGTTTTTTGATGCTCCCACCTTGCCAAGATGAATACTTCGGGTTGGCCTTTTGGGGTTGGGAGGATGAGGAGGCAAGGAAGTGGGTGTGGGAGTTGGGGTGGAACAACTGATGTCAGTGACCTGCAGCAGATTCTATATGCCTTGAAGACCGAGGGAATACGGTTTACTCCACACCGGCACTGGTATAGCATTAATATTCAGGTGTTTTTGCTGTAGAACATAATAATACACTGTTCATTTTGCTCTCTCAGAAGTTCAGCATGATGAGTGGGTTATGCAGTACATAAGATTGTTTCAGATCACCAAGAGCATTAGTCACTCTTGAAATGTCTTCCCAAATTGTTCTACTTTTTGGTGATGAGAACTACCTTGTAGAGCCAGTGAAAATGTTTATATTATCAATCTTTGTTTTAATTTTATCAGTTAATATCTATGCCATAACTCATTAATTATTGTTAATTCTTGTATATAGATAAAATTTAGCTCGACATTTTTTCATATTTCTTTCCCTTTTTGTGTAATCAATTCATTTCTTAAAAATTGAAACTTTCAGCTGTCAGGTCAGTAGTGAATATTTTGTCTTTTCCACAAAACATACCAAAATAATAATAATAACAATTATTACTGCTAGAGTGTTATTTAGATTTATATGTGTATGTCTATATGAAGAAATGCTTTATATAAGTTGAGATTATATACACACACACATATATATGCATAGGCTTTTCCTCCTAGCATATCGTGGCTTCAAAAAACCATTTCATTCATGATGGCTATTTTTTAAACAATGCTATACATTCTAGACTTTTTAGGACTCAACTCACTTAGAGAATAATTATTTTAAAAACACAAATTTTCACTGTCATTTACTATGTAGCACCGCCCTCAGCTCTTCCCATTTTTTATTAGCGAACAGCAGTTTGAGAGAAAATGCTTATATGCCCATAGTATTTGTATTATTGGAATGCCACCCAAAGTATAGTTTAAAAAATAAATACCTTCTGGTAGAAACAAAAGGCCAAGTGTTTACAGTGGAGTGGGCATTTGTGGAAGAAGGACACGAGTGTAACATCTTTATTTGTGCATCTTGATTGTTTTTATTTAGAATTTATAGAGCACCACATGTAGTGACTCAGCGTAGGTTTTGCAACCTAAGTAACTCTAAAGCCCACATTGAACAACACTTAAAGTAAGGGATTTCTAATTAAAGATTATAATTTTCACAGGTGAAGGTATAAAAAAAGTAACCAAATCACGGGGAAAAATACTAATATTTAGCACTTAGGTAAATGATATGGATCTTAAAATGATCATCCTCAACTTGAGGAAGAATTTTTAATCTAACATCTGAGATCCCCTCACTCAAAGGACCCCAGAAAACCTTTCCAGGTCCTATGTACTTTTGGGAGTCAGAATCCTCTTAAAATCATAAGCTCTTGAATCCCCATCCCCTGATGTTTTATTTTTTACTAGTCATTCTGAGTATGAAAAGACTGAAAAAATACTGAAAAGACATTTAATGAAATAACACAGTTATAAAAGTAATGACAGAACATTTAAATCCAGATTTAGAAGGATATATTCTAATATACTTACATAAAATTAATATACCACAAGGCAGTGTGCCCAAATTTTGTACAATTTTCAACTTGGGTATTTTCATCAATATGAGAAATGATGTCCAATGACTATTACACAATTGCCCCACATTGTAGATCTAGGCATTCTCCAGAAGAGTATATATATCTTCCATCAAAAACATATGGAGGACTTTATTTATGAAAGCCATTACAACAGAAACTATTTAGAACAAGCATTAATGTTTTGGTGTCAAACAACACATGATGTGACTGATTTTGAAGTAGTCCTCCTGACAAATAATCATATCAAGGACTCAGCATTGTGTTAGGTATTTTTTTTCTTTTTGGAGGGGGGAAGGCAGGGCAGTTGGGGTTAAGTTACTTGCCCAAGGTCACACAATTATTAAGTGTTAAGTGTCTGAGGCCAGATTTGAGCTCCAGTCTCCTGAGCCGCTCACTCTACCATCTAGCTGCCTCTGTGCTAGGTATTTTGAAGAGATACAAAAGAGCAAAACTCTGGAGGAGTTTACAATCTAGTTGATTGGAGAATATTAACATGCATTATACATAGTAAGAAATAAGTATCTGTTGAATGAATGAATTAGAAGGGCAGTTTATAAAAAGTGCTGCATTGTGTGTTACAGATTTGTAAATACTGCACATCAGGTGGGATGGAGATCAATGCAAACTGGAAGGCTTCTTGGAGGAGGTGGGATGTGAGCTGGATCTTGAGGAATGAGTAGGATTTGAATAGACAAAGGAAAGAAAGGAAGTTACTACAGATGAGGACAACAACATAAACTAAGACAAAGATGTTGTAGGCAAAGTAGATAACACCAGTACCTTAATGGTATGACATTTGCAAAGTAGTAGTTCTCATTTTCATCCATCAGAAGACAAAAGATCTTAAATGTAAAGATGAAAATCACATTTTAAGTTCCTCTCTAGGCAGCTTGCTATAGTGAAAAGGTCTGGCTCTGCCATTAACTAGCTATGTGGTTGTGGGAATGCCACTTAAATTCTTTTGGCCTTAGCTTTGATGCTTGTAAATTGAAGAGGATGGATTGAGTCCCTTCCAGCCTTAAATTCTTTGATTAAAGATTATAATTGCATTATTTGTGACATGCTCAGCATTTAAATATGCAATATATCTAAGGATATTGATCACAAGTGATCTGCAAATAAAAAAAATCACAGTAAAGAATAATAATAGAATCTATTTGTTTTAAAAATGAAATCAAAGGTCTTACTTTCCTCCTTCCTCCACTTCTCCCCCCCCAAACCCCCAACCATCTAGTGGATCACTTCAAACCGCAACTATATCCACATATGCTCTTTACCGATTGAGCTGGAATTAACCTGGAACACCAAGATACGCTTCAAACCACACCTGAGTGGAACCAATATTTTATTCTTTTCCACTCTGTGAATGTAGTGGTGCCTGGCACCATTATTAGAGGGCTGTACCAAAGACTTAGAGGCTGTCAGCAGAAGAGCAGGTTGAATGGCTTAGCATTCAGGTATCTGATTGTCAGTCAGAGGAGAAGGAGGTGGATGAGTGATAATAAAGGGTAAAGGACCCTCCATCTCCTTCTTTTGTGATTTAAAATAGATTGTTCATTTTTAAATGGTGAATCAATTTCATCTTGGAAGGGGAAATAATTTTATAGATGTTCTAATATTAAATATATAAATTCCTAATTTAAACATGATATGTCTGTGCTTAATCTTTTTTTAAAGGTGCTTAAAGTTATCAGAAGTTATTTTCTATGCTATGAACATTTCTTCAGTGAAGATTTTTTTCGTGTTAGAGATTTAGATCTGAGTCAGGCCATGTTGCAGTGTTGAGCACAGGGCATGTTTAAGAGGCAAATTGTTTCCTTTGGGGAGGATGTCACTGATTTAAATATACTGTAAATTTTGTAGTGGGAATCAGAAGAACATCTCCAAGACTTTCTTCCTAGCCTTTTAGAAAAAGAAGTTCATGGTGAGGGGGATGGGAGGCAGAGGCTGCTCTTTGTCAAATGTCTTTACCTCTTTAGAAATACTAAACTTCCCATGCCCTTCAACTGTTGGGAAAGGAAGATGTTTCTGCCATCTAGAAAATTGTCCTTTCTTGTCTGCCCTTAGATAAATCCTACTCACCCATTCCTCAAAGCTTATCTCTCTTCCCATGACTTAGCTCTGGGGCCACATCCTCCATGAAGTCTTTCCTCAACTCCCCCAGTTTAAAGTGTGCTCTTCTCAAATGTTCATAGTGCATTTTGCCCTGGTGTCTCCTTTTCACAATCTATCTTGTATCATTCTTATCTATGTATAAGTTACATCTCCCTTAGAAGATTTTAAGCTTCACGAGGGTAGGAAGTAGATTTTTATCAGCCAACCAACAAACATTTGTTAAATATCTACTACTTGCCAAGAAAATCTTTGGACAATACTGGCATTCTATGATCCATAGGGTCACAGAGAGTTGGACATGACACAACAACAACAACTACTACTACTACTACTACTACTACTACTACTACTACTACTACTACTACTACTACTACTACTACTACCACAAGTCAGGCATTGGAGAAATAAAGAATGAGACAATCCCTACTCAAAAGGAGCTTACATTCCATTGGGAAAGACAAGTATCTACATAAGGGATGTCTGGATTAAATCTAAAGAGAATGAAAACTAATAAATAAAATGGAGTTAAATACAAAGCAGTTTAAGAAAGAATATATGAGAAATTGAGGAGAAGGATCAGAAAAGGTGGATGTAGGAAAAAGTGGCACTTGAGCTTTGTTTTAAAAGAATGAAAGGGATTCTGCAGGGTTGAAATGAGGAGTTGGACCTATTCTACACATGGTGGATGGTCATTGCAAAGTCATGAAGACAAGAGACAGTCGTGTGTGATGAATAGACAGAAGGCCTATTGTGGACAGCAGAGTGTGAAATGGTAACAATGTGCAAAGAGCCTGTAAAGATATGTTGAATTCAGGTTGTGTAAAACTTTAAAACCTAAATTGTAGAGGTTGTATTTACATAATAAATGTATGTTGCATTGGTTGACCTCAAGTTCTTTCTTTGTTGGGAAGCTTTCTCTGAAAATGCTGGTCTAATTTTTCTTTCTTCTTATTGTTATTATAATTACTACCAATACTTCTACTGCTTTCTACTAAAGAATAAATCAGTTTGGATTATATGATAATTTTTTAATTAGTATCACCACTAACATTAATAATAGCTCATTAATTTTAAGTAACTTTATTATTTACAAAGTTCTACCATCAAACCAACCTTGTGGTGGAGATTCTGAATATTTTTGGTGTGTTTTATGGATCTCTTTAATAGTTTAGTGGGAACTATGGAGCTTTTCTCAGAATAATGTTTTTAAGTAGTTGACAGAAATGACAAATTTAACTTACAAGTTGGTGAAGATTAAAATGTAATTTTTTTCCTCACCTAAATTCACAGGTGTGCTGATATCTATGCTAAAGCCTTGGGGGTCTGTGGACTTCAAATAAATAACCCTTGCTCTATTGGATAGGCAGAGCATGTGTCATTTCCCCATTTTACAGATGAGGAAAGTGGGGCTAAAAATTATACACACTCAGTATCAGAAGTATCAGAACTGGGACTCAAATCTGAGTCTTCACTCCTGCTAGTACTCTTTCCATTATATTATCCTGCCTTCATTGTGAGCTATTGTTCTTTTAATTATTTTAGTAGTCAAGGGGTTGATTTTTAATGGAACTTCATCTAGTCATGTGTCTGTAAAAGTCCCTTATTCTTTTTATCAATTCCCTTTTAGTATGACCCAATATACTTCATAACAATATTGTGATTCCTACTGGGACTTACTTCTACTTCATATTAGTTCTCTGAGCTGACTAGAGGACAGAGATAATTTTGAGGAATAGGAACTTTGATAAAATTTTCTGACTGCCTTCACAATGTCAACATATTTTAAAATTTATTCAAAACTGGTGAGTTTTTTGTGGGGGTAGCTTTAATTAGGCAAACCATCTGAAAAATTGAATCAGTAATTCTTTATCATGGACTGTGATTAATTGTTGGTCTGTAAAATGAGTACAAAAAAGTGACTTTTTGACAGGTATTTCATGAACATGAGTGGTCAAAAATGTTTGAGACATGTGGGTAAAAGATCTTAGACTAAACTGTTGTTAATATAGGGGGTCTTGTTCTTTGCATTTACTTATGGGGAGAGAGAGAGGAGGGAGGAAGATCGTTCTCTTAGGGATAAGTGCTTCCTGCTATTTGGATTTTGCAACTCTAACAGAGTACTGGGTATGGGAACTTGAAGAGTGATTTCATAAAGAAAAAAAAGAGTGTAGTTTATACCAAAATGGAATAAACCCCCTTTTGAGTAACAACAATCTGCATAAATGCTTTAAGAAAGCCTATAATTATGATAAAAATGTTGCTCAAAGTTAAAATTATGAAGCAATCAAGATTTATAAACAGTCTCTCATCGACTTTTAATCATTCTTTCTTTTTTATATACAAACTGTACACAATATATAGTTGCAACATATAACACTATACATTTTCTTTTCAGTAATTTATCTGAATGAAATATGTGAGGTGACATTGAGAAACTAGGTTATATATGCATATGTCTCTGCCTACAGTATATGCACACACATGCACACACACAAGCTGAAGGAGTGATGCATATTCTGGCAGTAATCTTAAAGAGAAGATCTATATGACTTTGCTGTATCACAAACTACTTCAATATTAATCTGAGCTGACATTTGACATTCTTACAGATATCTTTTCTCCTTTGCTAAGGGGAAACTGTCTTAGTGCACATGGAAGGTATACGTTTGAGGCCAAGATCTCATGTTGGAAGCCAAAGGTTTAAAACAGCAACAACAATATTTACTTGAGTGTTTGGAGATGTTTTGACAGTAAAATAAAAATACACCCTGACCTATCCTTTCTCCATCTAAGAAGTCTTCCAAACCCCGCATGATGGGGAAATGATTCATCTGATGGTCATTTAAAGGTGAGGCATAAAGGCAATGGATTTCTGAACACTGCTGGAAGTCTATTAAGAAGTTTAAAGAGTTATTTCCCACAAGGAGCCTTATGATGAAGAGTTATAATATAGGGTATGATGCTAATCTGTTTTCTGCTTTCCTTGAGGAGAGAACAAAGATGAATTAGCATGGGACACAAAGAACTCGGTGAAAATGTTTATTAATAATCGGAACATTTATTCTAGGGATGCAAGGCCTCTCCTGTGTCTATCCTTGAAACTAGCTTCATTCTAGGTTCTAACATTTCTTAGTTATAGCATAGCTCAATCTTATTCATGAATATTTCCAAAGGAGATCCCTGTATCTCTAGCTGAAAATGAATACATTTTAGAATGTCCCCCTCATCTGTCCATTTTGTCCCCTGGAGCAAGTCTCCATCTTACTTATACCTAGTTACACCATTCACTTAAAGCAGACACGATGGGCTAGACACTAGCCCCAGAGTATCTTTTAGGTCTTTGATTTATACTGTTATAAGACCTGGTAGGAAGAGATGTTCCAGCAGGGAATATTTTCTATTTCAATGACTTAAAATCAATCTATTCATTTTAGTGAAACTTCCTCAAAATATCCTCTGATATGAATATTTCTCTTTATTTGACTGGAAAACTCAGGCTACTCTGTGTTAGTAGTCAGTTAAGTAGTCAATTCAGATCTCTATAAAGTATACCAAACATTATATTTTTAAACATTTCAGAATAAAATGAACATACTAAGAAAAAATTGTGAACATCAACAAAAAACCTGATGCTCAGTTGTGTGTATCTGTGGCTAATAATGGAGATTCTTATTTTTTGACTGCCAGACTAAATTTTCCCCAATTAATTGCATTCTGGAATGTAGTAAAAGAAAGGAAACCCAACCACATCCAACTCTGTCCTTGTTAATAAATATACTTATGCACTATTTAAGAATAAATATTTTTTGCAAGAAATGAATTTCCTATTTTGTGTTTCTACAGGGCTTACTTTTTTCTTTATTTTATGACCAAAAAATGCTTTGCATTTCCATGGCTTTGAAGGTAAAATGAAAAACAATGCTGGGATGATTCCTTGCCATGTGATCAGATGATGAATTTACAAATTCATTTTCCTATGTGTTTGTGGGTATGTTGTTATTGGCCTCCTGCAACTCTCTACCAGGCTCTTTCCTCAGATATTACTGGACTTGATAGCTCCATCTAAGTGAATATGCATTCTTCAAAGATAACCTAACAAAATCAGTCAATAAAAACAATTTCTAATGCTAATGATGTAATTTCAATTGTTTTGGGGGATGTGTATGTGGACATTGTAGTAAGAACTTTATGTCATGGAAAAAAAATCATTACAATAGCAACTCTGCTAAAATAATTGGAGCATGTTTTCTAGTTCCTTGGATCTTTTATCCATCTTCCACACATTCAAAAGGTTATCTTTCTGGTCTCAGTTTCCTGGGAATGAAGTAGTCTACAAAATACTTTTTTCAAATGCGCCTGTTAGATTGATGTTCACTCAAATAGTTGTGGAGGGGGAAAAATGATATGTCTTTTTGTGAAGCAGGATCTTTTAATAAATCCAACAAGTGAAAACGCTAATAAGGATTTTTGTTAATTGATTTTGACAGTCTCTACTGGAGCTTATATTTATACTCATTGTCTCATACAAAAAAGATTGATTGCCACAAGTTTTAAAATAATGAACAAAAATGTTATCGGGCACCCTTCACAACTCACTATCCAAGACATCAAAAGTTTTGCTTTGAAAATGATAATATTTTAAAATCCTAGTTGAGGAAGTCAGTTTTCAATAGCTAACTGCATTTGCTTTGTCAAAATTCCTACTGTTTTCATGTATCTACAATGTTCATTTGGTATGATCATCTTTTTAAATGTTCTGTTAAAATTCTGTTCAGTCCCATAATCAGAAATCCTGTACTTGGAAAACTCTCACTGAAAGGAATACAATTTTGGTACACAATTTGTGCAACTGAGAGTTCTTGATGGAGAGAGGAGATGGAATGTCCATGAAATTAAGTAACAGAAGGTGCAGCTAGATAAACAGACTAGAGTCAAACACAAGAGTCAGCACAGTTTCTCCATTTTGACTTCTTCTTTTGCTCTTCTGTCTGAATTCCTCAGTCTGTCAGTTGAAAGCTATCAGATTGCATGGCTGGAGTATTTGTATAAAGCATTATTTCAGCAATGCAGTCTTCATTTATTGTTTTTCTTGGTTGTACTTGGCTAACTCTCATCTAAAGAACTGTTTTCTAGAAATGTAGGCAAGATGGTGGAATAGGAGGTTACCTAGGATGCAATTCCTTCTCTACCACCCTGTAGGAATAAGGAAAATCCCCCCAAAACTACAAATACAAGAGAAACATAGTAATAACCCACCCTAATGTAGTTCTTTCAGAAAAAAATAAGGTAACCTTCGAACGCATGGAAGATGTATGAAAGATCCAAGGAATTTAGGAAGATTAGTTTATCAGCCCATTTATTCTACCACTCTTGTACTGCCCTTCCCTCCAAGTCTGGCTACTTTGAATTTGAATCTGCACTTTGGGGGACTGACTTTTTGAGTTAATTCCTTGGCAGTTTGTGATGACTCTTATCTCAGTGTAGATTGAGGTTAGTGAATTGGAGTAATCTTGAGGTTAGAAAAGAAGGAAAAGAGGTGACTATTGTGAAGGAATTAAGAATTCCAAGCCCCCATGTAGAAGCTTGGAAGAAGGAGAGGATACAAGTCCTGGGAAGAGAGAATTAACTTCAACTATTTAATATGAAACCAATTAATATGTGAGGAGAAAATATGGAGCCAGAAAAATATGTGAAGGAAAAGTAGAGGAGAGATTCAATTAAAAAGGTCTTCTTGAAGGAAATCTCAGCAAAGCCCCTGTGGATCCTCCCCCAATCCATTGGTGATGAGTTCTTCCCTCCTCCCAGATGAGGAATTTTTAAAAATTCACTTGTTGGGAGAATAGTGGGCCCCAGGAGAATTCATGGATCTGGGAAAGGTGGAGAATAAGATCAAAGAAAGGATACCCTCAGAATCTTCCTAAGGGAGTGATCTCCATGGATCATCCTTATCCCCTAAGAGCCATTGATCTCATCCAGTTGCGGTGGTCCAAGAGAACAGAGAACAAGCTAGGAAAGGGATACAAAAGCATGGAACCTACAGAAGGGAAGAGATTGATGGTAAGAAAAACTTTTACAATGAAGACTCCATAGAAAATAATGAGTGACAGATAAAACAGATAAAATCTTACTGAAGACATTAAATGAACAAACAATTCAAGGAAAGAGGCTTCACAACAAATGAATCCTTCACGACAAAGGAAAGAGTTATGATCCACTGACAAAAGTGAAAGTAATATAACAAAATATGTATATTAGGAATGGCCAAAAGAGTTCAGAAGAGCAAAACAATTTAGTAAAAATATATAAAAAATAAGAACAGAAACAAGACTTTCAAGAAAGAAACTGGGTTAGGGGGTAGCTAGATGGTGCAGTGAATAGAGCACTGGCCCTGGAGTCTGGAGGACCTGGATTCAAATGTGGACTCAGACACTTAACACTTACTAGCTGTGTCACTTTGGGCAAGTCATTCAACCCCAATTACCCTGCCTTCCCCCCCCCCCCAAAAGCAAAGAAGAAGAAGAAGAAGAAGAAGAAGAAGAAGAAGAAGAAGAAGAAGAAGAAGAAGAAGAAGAAGAAGAAGAAGAAAGATAGAAAGAAAGAAGGGAAGGAAGGAAGGAAGAAAGGAAGGAAGAAAGAAAGAAACTAGGAAGTCTAACAAGAGAGCAGAACATTCAGAATAAAAGATACAGACAACAGACTGTACTCTGTAACAATAGATTCTCTGAAAAAGAGAATAGAATTTTAATGTAAAAATGCAGAAGCAGAAGGAAAATTAGTTGAACAAAATAAAAAGACAAAGTTGGACTAATATGTGGAAATTCTATGAAGTAATACTATGGAATTTAAAGATAGAAAGCAAAGAGTCTTATAGGTCTTTAACAGCATCATGGCAAAGGAAAAGAAACCCTAATGACTATATTTTAAGAAAGCATACAGGAAAATTATCCAAAAAATATTAAAGACAAATGGGAAAGGCTTGAAAGGCTTGACTGAAAGGCTTCACAGAAAAATAAATCAAAGAAATCCCAAACGTAATTCAGCTAGAAACATAGTTATACTTTTGAATTACAACATGAAGCAAAAATTACTTTCTTAATTAATTTGTAGGCAGAAAAGCAAAAAAACAAAATCACATTCTAAGTTGAATTAATCAAAATATAATATTTTAGAAAGTAAAAAAGTCAGATTATACTCCAAAACAACATTTTCTTTAATTCTAAGTCTAAAAACTAAAGGAAAAATTAGATTTTTACCAAAAAAGGAAGAACATGAATTATTCCTTCTAAAGAACCCAAAGGTGAAAAGGATGTTTAACAGAAAAATTAATGAAACAGAAGCAAGTTAAACACAATCAGATAGCAGTAAAAGACTAGGAATGAAATGTTTGTTTTTACATGGATAGGGCTAGACCAGGCTATGGATGTAAGGCTGAGAAGTTTTTTTGTTAGATTTCCTTCGTTTGTTCGTTCCTTCCTTCTTTCCTTCCTTCCTTCCTTCCTTCCTTCCTTCCTTCCTTCCTTCCTTCCTTCCTTCCTTCCTTCCTTCCTTCTTTCTTTCTTTCCTTCCTTCCTTCTTTCCTTTTTCCTTTTTCCTTTCTGGAGGGCAGGGCAATTGGGGTTAAGTGACTTGCCCAAGGTCACATGGCTAGTAAGTGTTAAGTGTCTGAGGCCAGATTTGAACTCAGGTACTCCTGACTCCAGGACCAGTGCTCTACTCACTGCTCCACTTTGTTAGATTTTCTTTTTTTAAAAATAAATCACAAATTTGATTGTCACTCAGAAATCAAAGAGAACATCAATCCGAAGAATCAAAGGAAGAAAAGCTATAACAGCAAAAATGAGGAGAGTAGGAATAAGAGCTATTCATTAATATTTCAATGACAAAAAACAGTCTTATTCCTTCATTGGTAAACCAATTATTGCAGGTGGTGGGATAATATAAAGGAACTCTTGGGACAAGTGGGAAAAGAGGACTAGAACATAAAGTAGACACAGGACATATATGTGTGTATATATATATATATATATATATATAACAAATATGTATATATACACATATGCATACAATTAATGCAAGAAAGCAGGAACTTAATAATTACAACTCCGAATATGAATGGATTAGTTCCCCCAAAGGAGGAATGAATTCAACACAATGATAAAAATAATATTTTGCTGCATACAAGAAATAAATTTGGAAATAGAAAATTAGGAGACAGGAAAATGCATTTTGCTTAAGTGACTCAAAAAGGAGTTTCAATAATGATCTCAGAAAAGTGCAATAATAAAGATTAATAATGCAAGAGTCAGATAAACTATACCATATGTTTTATATGATGCATAAAGTCACCATATAAAATGAAAAATAACCTATGTAGCTTAATGTATCTTGTAACTAAGATATCAAAAAAATTAAGAGAATTGCAAAAAGACACTAATGTAGCAAAATAAGAGTAGGTATTAATACTTTTTTAGGTTTGTATGAATCCAATTGAAATATAAGCATTAAAATATAGAGCCAAAGAGATTGTTGAAAAAAAATCAGGTTTATATAACTTATGGAGACTTCTGAATGTGAATATTAAAGAATAGCCATAATTTTCAGCATTATATATTATCTTTATAAAAACTGATTATATGACATACATAAAGGAATAATAAAGAAATGTAAAAAGGCATAAATAAACATCCTTTATATATCATAACACAGCAAAATGGTAAATGATAAAGGAAATATGAGCAAACAATATGCAATTTAATAAATGCTTGTTGATGTATTGACTAAATGAAGAATAAGTAATGACATCATGAATAATAAGGTAACAAAGAACAAATTTTTAAAAATCAATCAATAATTATTAAAGATAATGATAAACTGCATTCCTAAACTTCTGTGACATATTAAAAACAGTCCTCAAAGGAAAATTTATATTCTTGACAACTTATGTGAACAAAATTTAAAAAGAGAGGTTCAATGAACTAGTCATGCAATTAAAAAAACCCTACAAAATAAACAAAGTAAACCTAAAGGAAATACAAATGAAGAAAGCTTGAAAATTTGAGGAAAAAATAGAAAAACTTAGGAAAAAGGTTATGGGATTAAGAAGGAAAACTAAGATCTGTGTTTTAAAAATGAGTTACAAATCAACAAAATATTAATTAACTTGATCAATAAAATGAGAAAAGAAAATTAAATTTCCCAAATAAAAAGTTGAACAAGAATTTACCACAGAAAGGAAATAAGGGGAACTGACAGAACTATAATATGTACACAATAATATGTACCCTCCCCCCAAAAAAAACCCCAAACCCTGAGAATTCAGGAAGTAGATGGATATATAAAAAATATAAAATGCCCAAACCAATAAAACAAGAAGTTGACATCCTAAACAACCAAATCTCAGAAAAAGGCTTGAGAAATGTTTGTTGACTGCCTTTCTCTGTAACTGCTCTAGACCAGATGGAGCTTCACAATCAACACTAGAGCACAAGAACATGCCTCTTAGCTTTGTACTCCCTGGACTCATGCATACTTATGTTCAGCTAGGCCATTTTCCATCTTCCTACTATATGTATAGCTCTCTTTTTGCATTCCACCTCACTGCTTTCTCCCTCTCACCCTGATCAAGACTACCATTGCCTTTGGAAAGGGCATGCCAATGAACTGCCTTATTTTTCTACCTTCCAGTTTTGTCAATTTCCAAATCAAAACAGTTTCCTGGTCACTTGCCACCTTCTTTGCCAATGTTCTCTTATATTTGCTATATTTTATTAGAATGTAAATTCCTTGAGAGCAGGGATTGTCTCATTTTTGTATCTCTATTACTAGTGTTAATACAGTAAATACTTAATGAATGCTTTTCATTAATTCACAGCTATATGATAAAAAATATTCTCAAAAACAGACAAAAGGCACTTAACCAAAATTATGAGACAAATATGGCCTTGGTATCCAAATCAGGAGTACACCAAACAGGGAAACAGAGAAACTCTGAATTTAAGTATTAAACATCGATGCAAAATATATAAATAAAATGATTGTAAAAGAGACTACAGTAACATATCCAGAAAATTCAGTATGAACAAATTATGCTAATGTTAATGATTCAAGGAAGGCCTCAATATTAAGAAAATAATTAGTACAATTAGCTATGTAAATAATAGGAATAAAAATCACATTTTTTCAATAGATTAAGATTCAATAGATTTAATATGTTCAGAAAAAGCCTTTAACATAATGCAGCAATCATTTATGTTAAAGAAACAAACTCAAAATCATAGGTCTGGAAGGGCCCTTTTAAACCATGATCAAAAGCATATATCTTAAACTAATAACTATCATTATTTTCCATGGAGAAATATTAGAATTTTTTCTAGTACTAAAGGGTTGGGGGTAAAGTAAGGATGCTTTCTCCCCACTAGTATATGATGCATTTTTGAGAATACTAGCTATTGTAATGATAAGAGAACAAAAAGAAAGGAATAAATAAAGCAGAGACACAGTTATCCATGTTTGCTGAAGTACTTAGAAGACCCCAAAGAATTAGCCAAGAAAATAATTGAAGGAATTAACAACTTCAGTAAAGAAGCAATATATAAAATATATCTACCAAAAATAACCAACATTTCTAAGCAATATTAACAAAAAGCAAAAATAAACTGTAAGACAAAATCCATTCAAAATAACAGAATGTATAGAATATTTGGGCACAAACCCATATAGGCATATGTAAAATTTAGACAGCTACACTTTGAATAAACATGAATGAGAACTTAATTGGAAATTCATGATTGTGGCTAGGCTGTGCCAATATTTTTTAAAAATGATGTTGATATCTAAAATAAAATTATAGACAGTGCTGTAATTCAAATTACTAAGGAGAGTTTTAATGTAAACAATGAGGAAAAGTATAAATAAAACTATGACTAGAAGATCAGACCTCAAATTATACATATTATAAGTTATCAATCATCTGAAGTGTTTGGTAATGATTAAAGAACAGAAAAGTAGATCAGTGATACAGATTAGATAAGTAATAAACAGAAAAAAGTAAGAATAGTAGTACAGGGTTATAAATTATTGGGGTAAAGGTTTCTTCTCTTTCCATCAAAAACTGCTGGAAAAAATTTTAAAAGTTTGGCAGAGATTAAATTGATACTAAAATTTTATACTATATACAGCAATAGGTTCCAAATTGTATACTCAGCCTAAACACAGAAATAATAACAGTAACAGTAGCCAGCTAACCAAAATGAGAAGAGAAGGATGCATTTTTCAGAACTACGTCTAGAAGAAAATTCTTTAAAAAGAAAAGTTGTTTTTAATTTTCCTGCCATTATTTATATACTAATACATTGATGCTGGTACCTTTTCCTGAAGACTAAGTATTTTTCAAAATTTCCACACTATTTCTTTTTAAAGTTGTAGCGTGGGAATCTTCTTCTTTGCAATTATGTAAGATAATAGCGATCTTTAGGAAGGACAGAAGTATAATCTATACAGATAATGAGCTAGCTGACTTTTGTGGGACTTAGAGCCCTAGAATTTCATTTCCTAGTGGCCTCCTCACACACTAAATACCATTCTGGGTGATTTCATTGAATGGTCCTCCAGTTGCAGTTTTTAAGGTCCTCTAGTTTTAAGTAGTGAATATGCTTTCTTAAGTGCTTAACTTATGAAATTACTTGGACATGGAAAAAAAGTCCTTAGAATTCTTTGGCTTCTAAATAGTCAGTTATTGATTCAAAGTGAAGTGTAATCATGTCCTGTGCCTCTGCTACCAGGCTTTTGCTCAGGCTGTTCATTATGCCTTGAGTTTCTTCTTTCCCTTCCTCCTCATTTTTAAATATTGAATTCCCACTCATTTCTTAAAATCCAATTCAAATGCTAACTATTGCATGAAATGCTTCCTGGTCCCTATTCTTGGAAACAAGCACTTTCTTTTGTAATTTTATAATGTTCTTATATATTGTTTTGTTTTACAGATATTTATATTGCTATCTCCACAGTCTTTAAGCCCTGTCAGGTCAGGGTCTATTAACTAAATTTTGTATTTCACTTAGCATTTGCACAGTGCTACACATTCAGAATGTGCCTCATAAGTATTTATTGACTGCTTGTCTGAATGAATAAGAACAATTTGGTATAATTAAAAAGAAGTTTTGGACTCAGAGGACCTGGGGTTGAATTCTAATTAATTCTGGCCTAGGTCTGTGAGACTTTGGACAAGTCACTTAGCCTCTAGTACTCATCTGTAAAAGGAGGGCATTGCACCAGATGATTTTTAGAATTCCTTTCTACCTCTAAAGCCTATGATCTTAAGGACAATTATTCCACTTCAGGGGGAATAGGGCACTAGATGTGTGTGTGTGTGTGTGTGTGTGCATGTGTTTGTATGTGTGTTCATGCTACAGACATGTACATATCTATGTGTATGCATATGTGTGTGCATTTTGAATTGGATATATGATTTCACTGGCAGAGAACTCCCTTTCCCAATGCAGATCAGTAACTGCTATAGCATTTATAACCTTCAAGATGTGCTTAAGAGAGTTAGGAATTAAACATAATCCTTCTGGGCATCTTGGTGGCACAGCAGAGTACTAGCTTGGGAACTAGAAAGACTCATCTTCATGAGTTCAAATCCAGGCTCAGACACTTACTAGCTGTGTGAGCCTGGGCATGTCACTTAACTGTTTATTTCAGTTCTTCATCTATAAAATGAGCTGGAGAAGGAAATGGCAAATCACTCTAGTGTCTTTGCCAAGAAAAACCCAAATGGGGTCAGAAAGAATTAGATAGTACTGAAACAAATGAACAAGAACTTCCTGGTTCCAATTTTGGATCTCTATGAAACTCTCTCCATTCCCACTATTTTAAACAGCATTGTGGTTTTTTCCTAGCACAATTTATTAGCAACTCCTTTTTATATAGCCCATTAAACCCTGGTGAGTTACACTGTAATCTGTAGTGAGTATTCTTGAGTTTTCCAACTAAGGACATTGGTTTTCTTGCTATTTGTTGCATGATTTGGGGAGTGACCAATAATTTCTATGAAACTGGGGAAAATACCAATTAGTTTGGGTTCTGCACATTTTGGGCTATGGAACTCCTCAAATGAGGCCATGCACTGTGCTGATGGAATGTTTTCTACATTTTAATTAACACATGAATAGACAGGTGGTAGATAACCTATCAAGTAATACCTGGTGCTTTATACTTCAGGAGTGGCACAGTGATTAAGTTTATACTCATGCAGGTATGAAGGATATGAACCTCAAACACTTTTCTCAGGTGACCATTCCTTTGTGAATGGAAGTAAAACAGTTAGTTTATAGTCTTTGGCATACTCCTAGTCCCTTGAGGCTAGACTTATTAAGGTTTAGCCAATGCATACTCTGACAGTTGCTGCTAAGACATATAAGCATTACAAACTGGTCATATAAAGTCCTTCACAGTTTCAGTTTCTCAACTGATTCATAATAACTCAACTTCAAGCACATTACATTCCAAATGAGGCTGCTAGCTAGTCCTCCTACATGACGTTCCATTTCCTACCCGTATGCTTTTGTAATACTGTCTTCTATACCTGGAAAAATTTTTTCCTTAACTTTGCTTTTTGAAATCCTTGGATCCTTCCAAGATCCTAACACTTTACCACTTTACTTCTCCTTATTCCCCACACCTCCTTATTCTCATTGAGAACTATTTAAGCCATTACTCCTTCTCTAACTTCACTTTGTCCCCTCTCTAATCTCAATCCAGTAGTTACCATTTTAACTACTCTACCTTCTCTTGCCATGTCCTATCAATGCTCTTTTCCTCCCCAAACTTCAGCCCTGAATTATTATAACCATCTACTTCCTTTACTCTTCCTCCTAAGATGCTGAATGATAAAGGCAGTCTCACAATAGTGCAGACTGGGTATATAACACATTTATATTATCTAGCCTTAGTTGGGTCTTCATTTCCACAAGACAGCCCTTTTATTCAACCATCATTGATTACCTATCTCAGTTATCTACAGAAACTATTCCACATCTTCTCTTCCCCTCTCAACCTTCCCAAAGCTTCCCCAGCCATTCCCCCTTTAGATGATGACCTTGCCATTTTCTTTATTTACAAAATTAAAATCATTTGCCATAAATTCCCTCTTCTCCTATTCATTTCAAAATGCCTTGATATCATGTCTTCATGCTTTTCCTTTCCGCCACCTTGCTAAGTCCTACTCCTCTACATGTGCACTGGATCTTATCCCCATTGATCTCTTTCAAAAGATCATCCCCACTTTCCCTTCCCCAAATCTTCAACATTTCACTAATTACTAATGATTTCTTCCCTATTGCT
The DNA here is from genome assembly GCA_028646575.1 of Pseudocheirus occidentalis. NCBI lineage: Eukaryota > Metazoa > Chordata > Mammalia > Diprotodontia > Pseudocheiridae > Pseudocheirus > Pseudocheirus occidentalis. Next base: position 76,598,801 of record CM053600.1, read on the forward strand.
TTCAAATACGCTCAACTCTATACTGTCTTTAAAACAAAGAAACAAACTAAAAACAAATGGAACTTTCACTAGAATTTACCATCCCTGTTAAGTTATTCAGAACAAATTTGTTCTGTAAAATTTGGATTCAGGCAAAAGGTCACACTTAAGAATCTAAAAAGCCATATGTGGCCTCAAGGTCTTAGGTTCCCCATCCCTGTGACCTATATTTTTCCTCCTGTTGCAGCCAAACTCCCTGGGGAAAAAAACCCAAATGAACAAATAAACAAAAACACTTAAAAATCTACATTTGATGCCTCAATTTACTCTTCTCTAATTCAATCTTGTTGACTCTGGCTTCTTATCACTTGAATGAAACCAAAGTTACCAACAGTCTTTTAATTATTAAATGTTATGGCCTTTTGTTAGTTTTTATCCCTGACCAATCTCATGTATTTATCACTGTTGGCTACCCTTTCCCCTAGGGTAGTCTCTCTTCTCTAGACAGAGGTCTTTTTCTTATAGATCCCATATCAGTCTGACTACATATTGGAAAAAGGAATCAAATATTGTAAGCAGGGAATTGATAGATACTAGGGTGGAGGGTCCCTTATTTATAGGAACCCCAATAAGTTCAAGCATAAAACTCCTATTACCATCACAGAACTGGGAAGGGCTGAAATATCAGCCAGACAAGTCAAATTAATGATGAAAATTGGACAATTACCTAAGAAAGAACATATTGTGGTTATTATACTGAAATGGCAAGTTCTAACAGAGTGACCACAGAGTCTGAATAGAAAATTTAGAGTTTTCACAGCTGAGGCCACTCCAGGTCATTGAATGATTAGGAGCAGAGAAAAAACCAAAACTTCTCAGCTGCCATTCCTGTCTGCTTATTCACTGATCTAGCCTCCTCAGACCGGGAAAAACACTGATGGTGACTTGAGATGGCCAAAGGCCATCTTGCTGGGGCCTCCAAATGAAATAGTAAGTTTTAACAAAGTGACCACAGAGTCCGAATAAAAGTTTTAAGGAGCTTTAATTTAGCCAATTGGTGGCTGTCTCCATGACAATGAGAAAGAGAACAGCAAGGGAATGCATAAGTACAGAATCTTTTATACCATTTTCCCTAATTGTTTATGATTTGTTACCAAAACTAGTTGTCATCCAGGTACAGGGGTTCTGTTCTTTGTGACCAAGGGAGTGTAACTACCTTACTGATTGATGAAGAGTTGGGTATGGGAACCAGGAGAGTGTGATTACTTCAGTATTGATTAATGAAGAGTAGGGCATGGGAGTAGGGCATGGGAACCAGGAGCACTATTGATTAATGAAGAGTTGGGTATGGGAACCAGGACGGTGAATAAGGGGTTGGGCATGGGAATGCAGACTTAGGCATGTAGAAGAAGAAAAATTAAGACAGATTACCCAGGTGCATTCTATACCCAGTACTGGCTACTGATTTTTATCTTGGGTTCACTCCAAGTTTACAGAGCCTGCTGATTTCTGGTTCAGTTTGAGTACACTGAGCTCACTGATTTCTAATTTCACAAAGTATCACTTAACTATTTCCTGGCTGATCTCTTGACTCCTATCTTGAGTCCATAGCTTAACTAATTCCTGGCCATTTCAGTACCCATTCCTGAATACATCATTGTAATAGATATATTGAGAAGTATGACCCTGCATATACCTGAAGGAAGAGTAAGGAAGATAGGAATTCATATAGCTTTAGTGGGAAAATAAAAATGAACCCAATCACTTTACCTGAACCTTCTGAAGTAATTACTTTAAAGTAGTATCATGTGCCAGATGGGCAAGATGAAATTACCAATACTACAAAGGAATATAAGGAGTGTTGGTCCCTATAGCCACATGACAGAATAATCCTGTCTGGCCAGTATGAAAATCAGATGGGATGTGGAAAATGACAGTGGATGATAGACAGTTGAATACGGTGACTCCTCCCTTGTATGCTGCTGCTCCAGATACCATCACCTTGATAGAAAGGATCCAGAAATATGATGGGACTTGGTATGTAGTTATTGATTTAGCCAATGCTTTCTTCACCATCCCAATAGATTCTAAACAATGGGACAAATTTGCTTTCACTTGGCAGGGCAGACAACATACTTTCATCTGTTTGCCACAAGGGTATCTGCATAGCCCTGCTATTTATCATAGGATTGTGGCTGAACATTTGGATTAATAGAAGCTACCTGGTTACACCTTACCGACTTCATAGATGATATTATGATACAAGGAAAAAAATGTAAAAGAAGTAGAAAAGCGTTTGACAAGCAAAGGGTGGGAAATTAACCCTGCAAATATTCAAGGGCCAGCTTAAAATGTAAAATTTGGGGGTACACAATGGAATAAAGGGCTATGAAAGATTCTTCCACAAGTCTGACAAAAGATTCAAGATTTTCCTATTCCTACCAATAAGAAATAGACCCAAAAGTTTATAGGATTATTTGGATATTGGCAATATCACATTCTGCATCTGGGACAGATTTTGAAACCCTTATATAAAGTTACTCAGAAGAAATATGAATTTGATTGAGGACTTAAGCAGAGTGAAGCTTTTGAAGAAGCCAAGGTCATTATACAATTGGCCCTAGATTTATGACCTATGCAAAATGATACAAGTACAGGATGAATATGCAAACTGGAGTTTATGGAAAAACAACAAAGCTGAAATGTACCCTTAGGATTTTGGTCTAGGATACTTCCTTCATCTGGAGTTAAATATGCACCTTTTGAAAAGCCATTATTAGCTGCATGTTGGGCTTTGGTTGAGACTGAACAACTGACTCTGGGCCATGAAGTGATATTAAGGCCTGGAATCCCAATGATGACCTGAGTAATGAGTACCCCAGCTTCTCACAAAATTGGACATGCACAAGAGGCCAGCATAATTAAATAGAAATGGTATATTAAAAATAGAGCAAAAACAGACAAAATCAGAGTTTCTGTTCTATGTGAATCAATAGCAAACATCAATACTAAGAGAAATCATACATTCCCTGAATCAAAGCAACAGTTAGTATAGTCCTTGGTAAAATGGAATCACAAATATGATAGATTAGCTGAAGAAGAGAAGAAACATGCATGGTTTACTGATAGGACAGCACAATATTTGGGCCATAAAAGACATTGGAAAGCAATAGCCTGTAACTCTTGTACTAGGTAGACTTTGGAAAGTACTGGGATAGGTGGAAGTGGTCAATATGCTGAGCTTATGGCTGTACATTGAGCTGTTGAAATAGAACAAGGAGGACAGTGTCATATATTTACTGATTCATGGGCAGTAGCTAATGGGTTAGCTACATGGATGCCCATGTGGAAAAATCAAAATTGGGAAATTCATGTTAAACAAGTGTGGGGCAAAGAATTGTGGGAAAATATAGGGGACATCTCTTTGGTTACTAATTTATCAGTTTTTTATGTAGATGCTTATGTGGCCCTCACCATGCCACAGAGTGAATACAATGCATGTGCTGATCAACTATCAAAGATTGCTACTAAACATATTGTCCCTACTCTGACACCAACTGATGATCCAGTGTTAGCAAAATGGGTCCATCAAATGGTCAGCCCTTTAGGGATCCAGGTCACACACTGGTGGGCACAAGATAAAGGTATTAGTATCTCCCATTCATTGTTAAAACAGATAGCAGAGGAATGTCATATATGTCAATTGGAAAAGGAACAAACTGTTCCTCAGGTAGTAACCAAGAGATAGCAAGGGCAAAAGGCCCAGTCCAAATTTGGCAAATATATCATATTGGTCCTCTACCGCAAGACAAAGGATACAAATTTAGACATACTTGTGTTGACAACTATTCAAGTGTAAAAGTGGCTTGTCCTTATAAGAATAAGACCTGGAAAAACACCTGTAAAACTCTAGATCTCATAAGTCTATATTATGGAACCCCAATGCAGATTCAAAGTGACAAAGGGTCACATTTTAAAGGCAGTAAAATGAAGAGATATTATATATTAAACAATATAGAATGGATATATCATATTCCATATTATCCATAAGCATATGGTTTAATTGAAAGAATGAATGGATTGTTGAAAGAACAGTTAAGGAAATTAAGTTCTAATAATTCACATCAACATTGGAAAGATAATTTGTTCATAGCTTTACATAATTTGAATAATAGATCATTGGGAGGAGGTACACTTCTAGCCAGAATGATGACCCCAAGTCTGCAAATTAGAAAACAGCAGACACATAAGATCCCAAATACTGAATATTGGACTGTGAGAGAAGATGTCTACCCATATCCAGGAACACTTGGTTTGGCAGGATATGATTTACACTTTTTAGAGAATTTTTGGTTGGATAGAAAAGAAATAAGAAAAATCTTGACTGGAATATGTATGAGAATCTCTAAAAATCATTTTGTATGGATATTACCTAAATCAGGTTTAGAAGCTCAAGGAATACATGTATTAGCTGAAGTAATACATTCTCATTATCAAGGAGAAATTATTGTGATAATGCAAAATTTAGGTGAAGAGCCCATACAGTTTGTAAAAATGATAGAATAGTTCAAATGATTATTATTCCTTATGAAGCAATACCTTTTGTGAAAATGGACTCTCCTTCTGAAATAACTATCAGAGGAACTGAAGTGTTTGGTTCTATTGATAGAACAAAATTTGAAGCTAAACTATGGGTAAAGTGGAAGCTAGATGTTCCAAAGGCTGTGGCGATTATAACATATGGGAAAAGCAATGCTATGACTATTTTTTATTCAGGAAAAGATGATTACCAAATTGTACCCTTAACTCATATATTCTACCATGAATAAGGCTATAGTAGTGAGTTTATGGACTCCAGAAGCATGACTGACCCCATATTTTTTTATTTTAAGCTTCATGTCTGTTTAATTTGTTTGTGATATTTGTTTCTTGCAGGCTTAGTACCCTCCACCTGTAGAAGCCTGATTGCTTAAGCTGGATGCCACCCCCTGTCTATGACTGTGATGTACCACCCCTGGACCTGGCATCAACCAAGCTCCACATGCCAGTTAAAGAACTGAACTTTTGAATGGGACGTCTTGGGGTAGGGACAGCTCTACATCCAGTTTCAACTGGAAGTAGCTATGGAGAAGAGATCTTCACCCCTTACCCCAAGATTTTGAGCTCTATTCATTCAAGGGGGGAAAGACGGTTTGCTTGTGCCCAAGCCCCCACCCTAAGATATTGTTTTATGTGCTTATTTTATATTATCCCTGTTATATTTTTGCAAAGTTCTATTGACACTAGTTAGCCCTAAACTCTCATTAATCTATGTAATGAAATGTTTTGTTAATGTATTTTTGCGATGTAAGGGGCATGATAGATCTTGGGGTCAAATGTAATGGTAATGGTAATTTGAAGATCTTCCCAGCTCCTTAATAGACCTAAGGGAATTTGAAGATCTTCCCTGTACCTTAATAAACCCAAGGCAATTTGAAGACCTTCCCTGCTTTGAAGACATACCATGCCCCCTAATAGGTTGAATGTAATCACATAGAATCTGTGGTGGGATGACTTTGCTGAAGGATGGAACAGAGCCCACAGGAAGTTGGTAGTTGGAGCAGTTAGAGACTAGAGGGAGGAGAGGATGCACCCAAGAAGACATGCTTGTAAATAAATGCTGGTTTGTGGGAAGGCTAAAGGATGGTGTGTCTCTCTGTGTTTTTATGGCTTATTAATTTCTATGCTACTATAATGGATTTGGCTTACCAGTTTGGGGATTCAGTTTTCTGGTGTCTGAATAAATGCTTTGCTTCTGTCTTCTATATGGAGAGTCTGTTATATTTTGTGATTGAGCACTATGCTGTTATATTTGCAGTGGCCATTGATGCTGTGAATATTGCTTTGGCACTATGTCTTTCTACACAATTGCTTGGTGACCTAATCCTCTACCATGGATTTAACTATTATCTCTAGACAGATAACTAACAAACCTATATGTTTAACCCCAGTATCTCCATTGAGCTTCAGTCCCATACTGCCTACTAGACATTTGAAATACCTTGGAGACATCTCAAATTTAACATTTTCAAAACTTAAATCATTCTCCTCACCCCCACCAAGCTCTCTCTCTTTCAAATTTCCCTGTTTCTGTCAAAAGTACTGCAATCCTTCTAGTCAACTAGATTCATAATCTCAGCATTGTCTTCACTGTCTTTTACTCTCCCTGACCCCTGTTTTTACATATCCATTTTTCTTGCCCCATTAATAGCTTTATAACAACTATCTCTAAGTTATAACATTTATCCACTTACACATGTACTACATTAGTTCAGACCCTCATCACTTCTTGCCTAGGTTATTGTAGTGGACTTCCAATTGGCCTCTTTGTCATTAGTCTCTCCAGTCTTGTCTATTCTCCATATTGCTGTCAAAGTAATTTCCTTAAGCACAGATCTGACATGTGACTGCCCTACTGAAGCAATTCTAGCAGTTTCCCTATTGCCTCTGGGATAAATATAATCTCCTCTGTTTAGCTTTTAAAGCCCTACACATCCTGGCCTTAACTTATATTTATAGCCTCATTGTACATTATTCTACTCCCACTCTCTATGATCCAGAAAAAATCTTTCCCTCTTTGTTCCTCGCACATGACAGTATCTTTAGTCTCTTTGTCTTTGAAAAGCTCATTCCCCCACACCTGGAATCTGTTGCTTCCTTTCCTCTGCCTCACAGAATCCCCCTCTTCCTTGAAGATTTTGTGCCTCAAATGCCACTTCAATTTGAAGCCTTTCTTCATCTCATAACTGCAAGTGTGCTCTCTCCCAAACTACTTTGTGCTTAACTATCTTGAACATATTTATATTTATTCACTTTATATTTATATTGTATATATTGATGGATGTGCTTGTTTTCCCTATTAGAATGTGTACTCTCTACACAGGGATTTGATTTTTTTTTACTGTCAATCTTAGAACTTAGTATAGTATAGACAGCACACAGGAGGTAGCAGTAACGATAGTTAACATTGTTGTAATGGTAATGTAATCTGGAGATGCCCCTGAATTGACTTGGCTTTTGGGTTGAGTGTTAAGACCCAGAGCTTGTGAATCCCACTTGTGGGATGGACTTGTTGATGTGAAGAGAGGGGGCTGACCTGGGAGGAGCCATGAATGGAAAGGAAGGCTCAAGCCCAGAGAAGGCCATAAGAAGTAGTACCTTTGGGAAGAGCAGTATCCACTGCTGTGGTGCCTGAGTTGCTGAGAGAGACTGCTGAAAGTCCATTGGAGTTGCCCAGGACTTTTGAGGACTGCCACCTGTAGCTGCTGAGAATTGAGGAGGCATGGCTGTGATGCTGGTGTTTTGTCTGTCTGTTTTGATGTTGTTTTTCCAGATTCACCTGATGGTGGACAGTGCTGCTGTTGTAGAGGTCCTGGAACTCAGCTGTTGGTGCAGAAGCCCTGAAGAAGGACTTTTCTGTTGTATGTTCACAGAAATCCTGGAAGGGGGCCTTGCTGATACTTTCAGGGGTTCTGGGACTGTTCTACAGGCAGAGTGTGACTTGATGAGGACACTGGCTATGGCTTTGTTGAGCCTTATCTCCCCAGGAACTGAGATTGCTGAGGGCTTGCCTCAAGTGACAATGAAAGAAAGGCCTTTCCTTGGCCTTTCTATGCTGAGATGTTATCTTGACCTTGTTATGGTTTAAGGGTGGATGGCCTTTTGTGCTCTCCT
>CM053600.1:76606992-76626322 GCA_028646575.1 Pseudocheirus occidentalis
TTTAGAAATGAGGCCTTTATCAGCGACACTGGTTGTAAAAATTCTTTCCCAATTTCCAACTTCCATCTTAATTTTGGTTACATTGGCTTTGTTTGTACAGAAACTTTTTAATTTAATGTAATCAAGATTATCCATTTTGCATTTTATAATGTTCTCTAACTCTTCTTTGGTCATAAAGTCTTCCCTACTCCATAATCTGACAGGCAAACTATTCCTTGCTTCCCCAGATTACTTATAGTATCAGCCTTTATACCTAGATCATGCACCCATTTAGACTTGATTTTAGTGTACAGTGTTAGATGGTCTATGCCCAGTTCCTGCCATACTATATTCTAATTTTCCCAGCAGTTTTTGTCAAATAGTGAGTTCTTATCCCCAAAACTGGGGTCTTTGATTTTATAAAACAGTATATTACGAAAATCTTTGACTACTGAGTCTTTTGTATCCAGTCTATTCCATTTAACCACTACTCTGTTCCTCAACCAGTACCAACTATTTTTGATGACTGCTGCTTTATAATACAGATTAAAATCTGGTACAGCTAGGCCACCTTCCATAGCATTTCTTTTCATTAATTGCCTTGATTTTCTGGACCTTTTGTTCTTCTAAATGAATTTTGTCACTATTTTTTCTAGCTCTGTAAAGTAATTTTTTTGGTAGACTGATTGGTATGGCACTAAATATGTAATTTAGTTTAGGTAAAATTTTCATTTTTATTATATTAGCTCAAGCCAGCCACAAGCAATCGATGTTTTTCCAGTTAGTTAGATCTGATTTTATTTGTGTGAAAAGCGTTTTGTAGTTGTGTTCATATAGGTACTAGGTTTGTTTTGGCAGGTAGATTCCCAAATATTTTATAATAACAACTTAGATTTTAAAATGACACATGTGAGAGACAGAAATAAATAGAAAACTGAGGGCAAATAAAAAAGAGTAAAATAGTCCTACGTAAATAATTTTAGCAAAGTTATTGTCCAAAATGAGCTGAGGCTTGCTATAAATGCTAAAGATATCAAAAAGAGAATGGAGGAAGTGAAAGTATTCATGCTAGGAGTAGGAAAGGAAAATCATAAGATATGACAGAAATAAAGTAAAATTATTGCAGTGCAGACTTTGGGGTCACTCATACAATTTCCCCACACATTACCCTATGGTTTCCCATAGTGCAGCTAACTATTTCTCCCCTCGAGAGGACTGTAGGGGTAATCATTAGTGGTTGAGTTGCTGGCTTCCCCAATATTATTGTTCACAAGTTCCCACCAGTGCACACTCCCACTGGTTATGTTAATATAAACAATTCAGACTGACTTAGTTAAGTTCTAAAAATAAGAATTTGCTAAGGTGTTTAGTAAGAACAGCTAATACAAAATACCCTGACTCTTCCCACAAAACCCCTCAAGGGCATACTTTCCCACAAGTATGCAAGAAGTTCAAGGGAAGCCCTCTTCTTCATGGAGTCCTCATAAGGGCTGGCACAGGAATTGATGGCAGATTAGGGTTAGCTCTTCTTCCACTCTGTCTTGTCTCTTCCTTTCCCTAATCCCTGTCCCCCAATTCTTTCTCAAACTTAGTCTACTTGACCCTGGTATGATTTGTGATACTTACATTAGATATAAAAATTCTTTCTCTCATGGAAGGTAAAATTTGGAGAAAAGAAAGGAAAGATATGGCCTTAAGTATTAATAATGTATGGTTTCTCAGAGGTGGAAGTCTTGTATGGGGGAAGAGAAAAAGGTTGAGTCAGCCTTTCTTGCAATACCAAGAGATGTAACGGCACAATGAATGGGAAGGCTGCTTTTTTTAGGTAGGAAGTCTATAAGACCTTTGCTTAATAGCTAGTATTAATCAATCAGCAAGGATTTATTAAGTGCCCACACACACACACACACACACACACACACACACACACACATATGCCAGTCACGATGCTAGGCACTAGGGACATGAATATAAAAGTACAATATTCCTTGCCCTGATGGTGCTTAAATCCTACCTAGCAGCAGGAGAGTGCTTTAAAAAGTGACATCCAACACATTTTACTCCCTTTTTCTTTTCTCTTCCAGTAAATTATTAAAAACATTAATTTAATAACCAGTGGTAAATTTTTCTGAGCTTCAGAAGAGAGAGAATACTTTCTCCCCTACTTTACCTTCCCCAGTCTCTGTTTTCTTATGTGACTTTCGAAGTAAGAAGGATATATCTGTTCACTGATGCCATACACAGCCACCAACTAAAAGTCACTCTCCCTGAAGCATTTTTTTAAAAACACATCTTATTTTTTCCATTAATAAGAAATAATTTTATTTCCATCTCCTTAGTGAAAAAAATCTTATAACTAATATGCATATCCTGAAAGCAATTTTTCAGGAGTCATCAGAAACTGGACTAAAGAGGAGCAGTTTCTATGTATACCAAGACTTCACCACCATGCCCCCATGAGAACCTTCTATTTAATCCCCCTTTACAGTTATTTTAGTGTGTTATTTTACCTCAGCAGAATGGAAGCTTCTTGAAGACAGGGACTATTCCCCTTTTTGCTTGTATTTTTATCCCAGGGCTTAGCACAGTTCTTGACATATAGTAAATACTTAAGAACTGTTTGTTGACTTGACTTATGTTACATTGTGGTCATTTAACTCCTCTGGGCCTCTGAGGAGAAGAGGCAGTAATATCACATGATTTTCCTGGTCTTTTCCAGCTAATATTCTATAATCTAATTTTATGGACTCAAGAAGGAGGGAGTAGGGCACTGGTTAGGATAACTTTAACAATTTAGTTGTGCCAAGAGCTGAGTCTGGGGTGGTAAAAATGGGATATATCTGAGAGTGACAAAGAAATAATGAGGTTTGGTGGTTGCATTTGGTACAGGAAGAAGAATGATAATGATAATTCTAAGATAGTTTGGAGTCTGAGGGATCCAGAAAATCATGGTTGCCATTGACTGAAATAGGATGCTTGGAAGCAAGCTGATTTGAGCAGGTAAGATGATGAATTTGATTGGAGATGACTTAAGGACAGGGAAGCCCCATCCTGCAACAAGGGATCTGATTTAGCTAGATCATGGGCCAGAAGCTGCTTCCAGGTAGAATGTGAAGATTTTATGCCAAATTCTGCCTTTGGACAAGAATATGGGGTTCCCATGGAATTCAGTAAGAAACTAGTCATGAATCAGAGGGCAGAGTTCAGTCTCTGAGCCAAATTATTTTCCTCTGAATAGGCACATGTTTAATGAGCAAAGTTTGGGCACATGTCCACCTGGAATCAAAACATTAGGAATCATTCCAAAGTCCGCCTTTTGATTTTAATAGGGTAGGGGGAGAATTCTACAAGGGAGTATAATTCGACAGGAGTGTTCTGAAGAAGGAAGGTATAAAAAGGGAGGAGGGGTGACCACCCAGGATCCTGGTTAAAGGGGATAGTAAATTTGCCATATTTATTCTTCTGCCCCAGGTTCTCTACTGTTTATTGTAAAGTGTAGCATCATAGCCCTTCATTGGCAACTGCAAATGATTACAGAAAACATCTGCCTAGAATGCCTTCCCCTGTCTCTTCCCTTTTTCCAAGCCCTACCCATCCTCCAAGGTTTACCTCAAACTTCACCATCTCCAGGTGCCCTGACTCATGCTAATTTTTTCCTTCTCTGGATTCCTATAGTTTTGAGAATCTATGCCACAAAATTATCAGTTTATTATGTGTTGGAATACAAGAGTCCCTGGAACCTGCCTCCCTCAATTAGCTGCTGCTCAACACTGCTTGCCCAGAATTCCCTTTGGATGCCCGATATGAAAACCAGCATACCATAGTTTATTCTTGCTTGTTGTCTCCCTAAGAGCAGGAGGGAGCACAGAGGGATTGCCTTCCATTCTCCAGCATCCAAACCACAGGATTAACACGGACAGTCTGATCTGATACAAACAAATTATGATAAATTGTCATTTTTGCTTTCAACTTTAAGACGGGAGTAACACAGTGATCACACATTTTATTTTTTTTACTGAGCTGTCAAAGTGCAATTAAGATATCAATCCTCTAATTATTCTTGCAATTACCTTCCAGTTCTATGTCTCTTTCCAACTTCTTCTTTCCAGCAAAGGGCAAGCATGATTTCAAATGTTTTGTACATATTTAATTACAGATCCAAATCATGCACTTTTGTGTAGGGTTGCTACTTACTGTTAACAATAATAGTACTGAGAAACTTCATATTATAGGAGATGGAGAGTTTACCCTGTAGCTGGCAAGACTTAGTTCAGGTCTTGCTTTTAATGGGTACTAGCTGTGAGATCCTGGATAAGTCACTTGATTTCTCAGTGCTCCAGGTAACAAGGCAACTAAAATTGCAGAGAAGGTGCAATGTGTGTTGGTAGGGGATATTATTGCCTAGCTGGGAGTATTCTTAGTTAAAATAATAATAATAATAATAATAAACTCACATTTATGTGGCACCTTACAATGTTTAAAACACTTTTCCTCATAGAAAGATAGGGCTAGTATATGTGCCCAAGGTGAAATGATTTGCCAAAAGTCATACAGAAAGCTGCTGGTGAAATTGAGACTTAAACCCAGGTCTTCTGATTCTGTATCCAGCACTCAGATTTGGCCTTGCTTCATCTGGGTCCCTTCCTACTTCCCATCAAAACATAAAATTCACCAGAAGCTTTTTTCTTACTTGGCCAATTCTTTGCCATCAGGCATCTTCCTCATTCCAATCCTCCAATGAGATGCTGTCTTATATTCTTTTTTTTTGTTTTTTTTTTTCGGAGGGCAGAAGTCAGGGCAGTTTGGGGTTAAGTGACTTACCCAAGGCCACATGGGTGGTAAGTATTAAGTGTCTGAGACCAGATTTGAACTCAGGTCTTCCTGACTCCAGGGCCAGTGCTCTATTCACTGTGCCACCTAGCTGTTGTGTGTCCAAGTCTTGGCCAGGGATATACCAATAAATGTTTAACAATTGGTTCTATAAAAAAAACCAACTGTTAAAGTTTAATTTGAATTACTAAGATTTTCTCTATCACTTTCTTAAATCTAGACAATCAACACACAACTGATTTCCAAGATATAAATGCTTACACTGAAAACTTGACAAAAACTCTTACCAGCCAGTTTGAACCAGCTCTAGCACATCCCTGTTTGACCCCCAATGTAGACTGTAAGTTCTTTGAAGAAAAGACATATATGATACTTTCTCTTTTTCACAGAAGCTAGTGAATTGCAGGGCATCCTAGATCAAACATCTTTTCATTTTTCCAGATTGACATTCAATTCCAGACTCACCCCAACCAATCAGAAAGTCTCCTTCTGGGTTGGCAGGAGCTCATATTACTGCAAATCATTTAGCTAACTAGATAGCTCTGCTTCTTCAGTCTAAAGAGGGGTGAGGATAAAAAGAACTCTCACATCCAATTATGGTTTTTTCAATCACTTTAAAAGGTAATACATCGCCACTCAGACTGTACACAAAGACAAGCCTCTCTATTATACCCTCCTCTGGCCATTCTGCCTGTACTTTCCCACCTGAACACAATCTATAACTAGGTGTGAGGGTTTCCCCCTGAACCATGTGGAACAGACTGGCACTGACCACTCTGGATTTGTATGGGCCCTGTCCTTTCCCCACATTCAGCATGCATTTTTATGCTAGGTGGTGGGGCAGTGGATACAGCATTGGGCATGGAATCAGGAGGACTGAACTTTGTGAGTTCAAATTTGGCTTCAGACACTCACTAGCTCTGTGACCTGGGCAAGTCACTTAATCCCATTTACCTCACTTTTCCTCTGACGAAGAAAACGGCAAATCACTCCAGTATCTCTCCCCACAACGGCACCAGCAGCAACAAGGTGAGGCTCTATTTGATATGGCAAGTAAAACAAGGGAGAGGCAGATTTCACGAATCACCTCTGTACTTTCGGGAGGCCTGACTCAGTTTAATGAAGCTTGTTTCGAAAGAAATAAGAGGAGCAAAACCGAGAGGAAGAGGCAGACAAACAGAGAAGCACTTTGAGGACAAAGACTAGTCTGACTGCAAACAAGGCATACAACTTTTCTGGTTTTACTTTCATTTGTTGTAAAATGAAAGGGTTGGGATTTATATTTTTCTAAGTCATTGAAGATGAGTGAGGTTAAAGTCACACATTTAGAAAGTGTAAGGAAAAACCTCAAACCTCACTCCTCAAGAGGTTATTAAGTGAAGCCACAAAATAACCACAAATACTACTAGCCCCACATTTTCCTTTGATTGGCTCATCTGTTTTCCCTATAGGAAGCACATAGAGTAAAATAAAGCAAATTAACATTTATTATTTCTACCTACCCAGAATAAATTCTTAATTGATTGGAGCAATCAGGCTAGTGACTATTTACAAAGACTAATCTTACAATGACCATATTCCTCATTTTAAAATACTCTAATTGTCTTCATAAGCCATTGAAATGTCTTGAAATACCCCAATATTTGAACAAATAGTAGCAATGAATCAAATCAGTAAGCATTACAATAAAATATACATAAGCTCCAAAAGATTGAGAACCCCTATTATGCACATCTTCAGCTCTATTTGTAGCAAGCATGTGGTATGGTATAGTGGTGCCAAGGATTAGCTGCCATGTTTCTAGATATAAAGCCTGAAAACACTGGGTGGAACAATATGCCATCAGCTTCAACAACAGATGCACAACAAGCCTAGTTCTACAAAAAATTATATTAAATTTTTTTTGCTGAATTATGTATTTTCAAATAATTACAGAATTATTTTTTAGAATTTTCCTCCCAATAAAGCCAATTCCTTCTACGTACATTTCAGTGCGATTGAATGTTTATACTTCTGTAAAACTTGCCATATAAATAAATTTACAAGTTGGAAGAGGAATAATGGACAGAGAGGTGCCCTTAAAGCAAAAAAGACCTGGGTTCATGTCCTGCTTGTGATGTTAGGCAAGTCATTTAATCTGTCAGTCAGCCCTCTGATTGTGGTCTTTTGTTCTCGGAGAGGATCAAAATGATTTCGCTATGTTCCCAATATGAGCTCAGAAGGCTCATCCACAGGTCAGGCACAAATAGTCCATATGAACATTTGGAATGGAGATGTCTCTAAATATACCTATGTCACATTTCTTTTGAGTCTTTTTGGGGGTGTTTTTTTTTAAACTTGCAATTCTTCTTTGCTCATAGAGCACAGCGCCATCTTTGATGAGCTCAGACCCTTCTGGGTCATCCTGTGCCAGTGTTTCCCATGTCTCACAAACAATTCTGAAGTTCAGAATCAACTCTGTATGTCACTCTTAAAGACTATAACACTATATGCCACCAGAAAGATTGTGCCAACTTGCATTGGTAGGAGGGGCTTCTTCACCTAGGAGTTCCCTACACCAATAGATCCAGTCTATATTGCTATCCACAAATCAGAAAAGTAAATCCTTTATCATATCATTTTCCTGATTTTAAGGATTTGGAAATTATTGTTATCAAAGCTAATCTAGTTCACCCCTTTCTTTCCTAAAAGTAGGGGAGGGAGAAAGGGAGTAAAGAGATACTGGGAAGACTCTCCTGACAAAGCATTTCCATGATTCTCTTGCCTAATTGCATCATTCTGGGATTTGAAAGCCTCTTCCATGTGTCTTATCAAGTTTCTTTGTCATTTCTTTCCTGGCCACGTTACAAGGGACTCCAGCTACTTTTTTTCCCCTATCGATTCCCATGTGCTTAAAAGCTGAGATCCAACAGACAAGGTACTGAAGGTTCTGGTGAGTCAAAAGAGGACCTTCTTTTCTCATAGCCAATAACACAGCAGGACAGTCAGGACCACTTAACACTTCCTCTCCCAGGGAGTTAGTAAGAAAAAAAATTCAAAGACCAGTCCTATGTGCAGCCTTTTGATTCCACTACATATAGGCTTGGGATGAAGTTTTTCATTGATTTTGGCTCTTGTGGTTTCACAACTGAGGTGTTTTGCTTGGACTCTGACTTCATGTGAAACTCTATGGATGTGAAAATACGTTAGTCAGATTGTCTTGCTCTAAACTGAAGATTTTACTGACAGGCATAGAAATCCTACTTGCATGATAAAAAAAATACTTTCTGCCACACAGGTGGGACTAAGTTCTCATCCTCAGTACCTGGGTAAATTGTGATATAAGGTAGAACGTGTGAGTAGAAGCTAGGCTGGGATTAAATTGATCAGAAAGGTCACTAACAGACAGTTCCTTTCTTTTTTTCAACTTTCTGCTTTAGTAACAGAAAAAGTCAGGGGTTCTAGGGGATGCTTCTTTGCATCCTATGTCAAAGCCTTTGCCTCATCTACCTACACCAAGATACTGTAGCCCCGACTCTTTATCATCAAGGCTGGGTTCACTAAGTTAAAAGCTGGAGGATTTATCAACATGTGTCTCTTGGAATGAACCTGTCAAATTAGGAATGAATCAGCAAAATATAGCCTCTTGACATTTAAATGCCCCTTTGACTTGGCATCTAATTTCCATGAAAGGTTCACCAACTGAAAAAAAACCCCACAACTTTGAATAAAACCCCTTATTGTTGTAAAAGAACCTATGATGCTTTTGGCAGGAGTAGATGTCCTGGACCTAGTCCAAGCCCAGTTAATTACATTCTGTCTGCCCAGATTCTCTTTACAATTTCGGATCGATAGGGTGTACTTCACTCCTTTTCCCAAAGTGTTGTCTGGTGTCACTGTGCGTTAGAACTAGCAACTAGGAATCATTCCAGAGAAAAGAACAGTGAGATATGCAAAATGAGAAGATTTTATATTTGCTAGATTTAGGTTGCAAGGTAAATCTTTCAAATATTAAGCTAGCCAGGCTTCTAAGTAAAGGTAATTGATTCATCCAGAGGAGACAGCATGGTAGGGGAGAAAAAGCTGGCCTAGAAGTCAGAATACTCAGGCTAGTTCTCATCCTGACTTGGTGTAATCTTGTGCAAGGGATATTTCCTCTCTCTGCTTCAGTGTTCTCATTCATAAAAAAAAAAAACGGAAACTGGGATCAGGCTAGACTGGGATTACTAAGGCCCTTTCTAGAGGCTCTAATATTCTATTAAAAATTGTTGCAGAGAAAATATTTTGCCAGGAAAAAAGGTTGCCTTTTTTTTTTTTACTAAAGTTTTGCATCTGACCAATACTTTATATCTTCATCCTCTTTCTATTAAATCTACTATATGGGTGACGAAGGAACAAGATAGAGTACTAGCAAAAGCATTAGATTGGGAAAGAGGACACAGGTTCAAATCTGAGGTCTATCACTTAGGGACTGCACAATGATGTAGCAAAAGCAATAGTTATTTCTTTGTTTCCGTCATGTATGAGTCTTTGTGACTCCATTTGGGGTTTTTGGCAAAGATACTAGAGTGTTTGCCATTTCTTTCTCCAGATCATTTTACAGATGGGGAAGCTGAGACAAACAGGGTTGAGTGACTTGCCCAGAGTCACACCGTTGGTAAGTGTCTGAGACCAGATTTGAACTCAAGAAGGTGATGAATCTTCCTGACTTTAGGCCTAGCACGCTCTCCGCTCTATCCAAAACCTGGCTGCCCCCAAAATAATAAATGTGGAGTCAAAAAAGTGGGAGTTCGATCCTGCATTTGTTAACCATTTCTACATAGATGGAAAGCCCCTCCCAGAACCATCATTTAAAGAAGGTGCCCGTGTCATCTACCTCTCTATTTCCTGCCTGGTTGTACTAATAAATTTCACCATCTTGCCAACTGCATCTGTGCAGGTCCCTTCCCACCACCCTTGCTTTTAAATTTCCTTTTGTGTATTGTCTTCCCCAATTAGATTATAAGCTCCTTGAGTTTAGGGACTTTTTGCATTTTTTGGTGTACTCAAATGCATAGCAAAGTACCTGGCACATAGTCAGCCGTTAATGAATGTTTATTGACTGACCAAACATGTAAAATGGAGGACAAGACAAGATGGCTCCTAAGTACCAATTATGTTGTTTTGTAGTTGTTTCATGGGTTGTCATGACCTCTATAAATAGATAAATTAGACACAGAAAGGTAAATGAATACATTTGAGTATTACTGTTCTAAATCATATGGTCTATGGAGGGGGTATAGTATAGTAGGAAAGTACTGGTATGGTTAAGTACCATTTTTTACATTAATTTTGGAGAAAAATTTGGTTCTACCCATATTCTTCAGGTTAATTAGAAGAGAGGCTATACATAGAGTAGATCTATCCTTGAAAATAAAGGTTCTGTTCTGTGTTTAAAGTTGAAGTCTGAAGATTGACATGTATTTTAGAGGGAACTACTTATAAGATAAGAACTGTATTGTTTGAGTTACCTCCTTGGGTAGCAAAGATATTTAAGGAAAGGGAAATAGAATGAAGACATTACATGGCATTTACATTTTGGAAGCCAGAAGTATCTTCTTGGTCTACTCCTGATCTCCATGAAGACTTGAAACAGGGAACATATGTCCTACTTCAAACACCTCACACAAATTGGAGTAATGGGATCGGCAATCTTACCATATCTTTTAGGCAAAATGAATTAGTCACAGAGGAATAAAGCTTACAGGTTTTCAATTGCTTTGATCTTGTTTGTTAGTGTCATGAGACATTACTGAGTTCATTAGTATTTGAGTCAGTTAGATGGTATAGTGAATAGAAAACTGGACTTGGGGCTAGGATAGATCTGAGTTCAAATCCTGTCTCAGATATTTATTAGCTGTATTCCTAGGGAAGTTACCTTACCCTCGGTTTCCAAATTTGTAAAATGGAGATAATTAAAGCACCTACCTCCCAGGGCTGTTCTGTGTATCAAATGAAATAACATGTTTAAAGGTACTTTATAAACTTTAAAAGACTACATACAGATGCTATGGATGTAGTTATTACTATTAATTATTTCTCTTACAATATGTCTAATGTGGCATCTTGCTTTTTCATTTGCAGTCTCTGTGCTTTTGATTGACTGTAGAAACTTTAAGAGGAACTCATCAAGGTTTACTTAGGGAGTAGGCCAGTCAGGCAAGGTCACATCCCTCACCTCCTCCAAAATCTCCAATGATTCCCTAGTGCATCTGAGATTAGATGCAAATTCCCTTTGGCAAATTCAAAACCCTTTGACCCAAAGCTCCAGAACACCTTTTGAGACTCAATTTGCTAATCTCTCCTGAACTTCAACATCTCATCTCCCACCTCCATACCTTCGAGGAGTCTGTTACTATTCTTGCAATACACTCAAAGTAGTTTCCTCTTGTCCCGTACCCACCAGAAAGAAAGCAGGGAGTATTCTTTATTAGAATTTTAAATTGTATGTCCCATCTTCTTCTAGTCAAAAAGAATTTGCCATTTGAAGAGATGCAGAGCAAAGTCCACATAGAAGAGAGATTCCTTTTGTATGAAAAAGGAATGCCGGCATTCTACTATTTGGCAGCAATGACTGGAATATAAGTCTCAGAAACCCAGAAAACAATAGAAAAACACATAGAGGATATAGTCTTTCCTTCTGATTCCCTACTTCAACCACATCTATATTACTGTGTCTAGTTCTACACACCAAAGTTTAAGAAGAACATTGATAAGCTAGGCAACATCTAGAAGAGGGAAACCAGGATGTGAAGGGTCTCAAGCTCATGTCACAAAAGGATTAGCTGAAGGAACTGGGGATGTTTCACCTGGACACAGGTAGACTATGATAGTTATCAGCTCCACCAACAATGCATTAGAGTTCCAATTTTTCCACATCCTCTCCAGGATTTGTCATTTTCCTGTTTTGTCATCTTAGCCAATCTGACTGGTGAGATGTGGTACCTCAAAGTTGTTTTAATTTGCATTTCTCAGATCAATTGTGATTTAGAGCATTTTTCCATATGCTTAGAGATATCTTTAATTTCTACCTCTGAAAATTGCCTGTTCATATCTTTTGACCATTTATCAACTGGGAATGACTTGTGTTCTTATAAATTTTACTTAATTCCCTGTATATTTTAGAAATGAGGCCTTTATCAGAGACACTGGTTGTAAATATTCTTTCCCAACTGATACAACCATTCTGGAGAGCAATCTGGAACTATGCCCAAAGGGCTATAAATAATTGCATACCCTTTGACCCAGTAATACCACTTTTGGAGTTGTATCCCAAAGAGATCATAGAAGTTGGAAAAGGACCCACATGTACAAAAATATTTATTGCAGCTCTCTTTGTGGTGGCAAAAAACTGGAAATTTAGGTATGCCCATCAATTGGGGAATGGCTGAACAAGTCATGGTATATGAATGTAATGGAATACTATTGTGCTATAAGAAATGGGAAGGAAATGGACTTCATAATTACCTAGAGAGGCTTATACAAATTGATGCTAAATGAGAAGATCAGAACCAGGAAAAATTTTACACAGTCATAGATATATCATATGTGTGATGACCAACGTTGATAAACTGGACTCTTCTCAGCAACGCACAGTTAAAGACAACTCTACAATTCTCAGAATGGAATGAGATATTGACATTCAGAGAAAGATCCAGAAAGACCAGAGTTTAAATGGAAACTGAAGCAATACATGCTATCGTTCTTTTCCATATTGGTTTTGTTTCTTTTTTCCCATTGTTTACTCCATTGATTACAATGCTTCTATACAACCAGACTATTATACAATGTGAAGGTGTTTGCAGGTCCTATACATGATTGTATGCCACTATTGGTGGGGAGGTGTGGGAGGACAAGGGAGGGGAGAAAATCTGAAACTCAAGTGATTCTGGAACTGAATCTTGTAAACTAAAAGTAAATAAACAAGTCAACAAAAAATGAAAAGAAAAAAGAATATGGTAGTTATCTTTAATAACTGAAAGGCTGATGTTTGGAAGAACTAGACTTGATCCCTTCAGTCTCAGAGGGCAGAGCCAGCAGCAATGGTTCTCTGACTTCTCTAAATATTTTCCATTGCCCAAGTATTTCAACTGACTCTTAGTCATGCACTTTCTTTTCTTGACAAAGGGATGGTTCCAGAAAATTATGGATGTATAGTAGCTATAGGAATGATTCAACTATGTTGAATTTATATGTTAAACATACGTGAAATCCATGATTTTTCTAGCACTGTCTTGATGTCAAGAAAAGAAAGTGTATTGTAAGCAAAGCTTTGTAAAAGGTATATATTATATCAGAATGTTTTTCTTGATTGTTTTGGGAAAATATCATCATCATAGACATTGCTTGTATTGTGCTAGAATGTACTTCCTCTTTACCTCTGCCTCTCAGAAGTCCTTGCTGCCTTTAAAGTTTTGTTCAAACACCTCCTCTAACATAAAACTTTTCCTGAGTCCAATTGTTTGTACCTCCTTCTGAAACGTATTGTGAATTTATTTTTTATGTGCTTGTCTATATGGAAGCAGCTAGGTGACTCAGTGGATAGTGCTGGGCCTGGAGTTGGAAAACCTGAGTTCAAATCCAGCCTCAAACACTTACTAGCTGTTTGACCGTGGACAAGTCATGTAACCTCTCTTTGTCTTCTTGTTGTTGTGTTTGTCCCTCATTTTCTTTATGCTGTTGTTTGCTTGTTTTTTGTCTTTTTAGAGGGGGAAAAGCAAGGCAATTGGAGTTAAGTGACTTTTCCAAGGTCACACAGCTAGTAAGTGTCAAGTGTCTGTGGCCAAATTTGAACTCAGGTCCTCCTGACTCCAAGGTCAATGCTCTATTCACTGTGCCACCTAGCTACTTCAGTTTGTCCTTCATTTTTGAAGAGGACCACAGCAGCAGGGAAATGATGACATGACTTGCAGTTGACTTTGATTTGAGTGAGGGAGGACTGTGAAAAGTCACCAGCCTCACTTTCTCCTCCCAAGCCATCTGGATCCAGGGACCAGATATTCATCAGGATGACTGGAGATGACTTAGGATGCCATAGGAGACCCTGGTCCTTTAGACTAAGGTCTCTTCAGGTACTCACTTAGACTAAGGCAATGCCCATTCAGTAATTAGCCCCTTTAATTAGAAAAAAGAAAAAAAAAGAAAAATCAAACTGGGAAGGGAAGACCCTCAGGGTTGCTGTTCCAAAGAGAAACAGTTACCATTAATATTCACTCTAAGCCTAGAGTATCCAATCCACTGGAGAAGGAAATGGCAACCCACTGTAGTATCACTTGCCAAGAAATCCCCACGGTATTGGCATGCTGTGGTCACAGGTCACAGAATCAGACCTGACTCAATGACTAAACAACCACAACAACCACAACAACACTACATAAATTCCTTAATAGGGAAGGCTGTTCTGTTGGTCTTTGTATCTCCAGCACACAACACAGTGTCTTGCATACAGTAGTCACTAAATATATGTTGATTGATTAACATAGGATTATTAAACTTTTTATGTGTATAGATCTTCACTCCCCATTTACATTTTAAGTTTATATGTATGTGTCACATCTCCCTGACTCTTACAAGTCCCTTGAAGGCAGAGAACAGGTTTTATATTCTTCATGGGGTCTAGGCAAGTTTTTATACATAGAAAGCAACGAATAATTCAAGAGTGAATTGTTATTATTGGATCACATTCATTAGGTTCTTGCATAGTTCCTAAGTATAATTTGAACCCCTTTAATGCTTTTTTTTATTTTTGGAGGGCAATTGGGGTTAAGTGACTTGCCCAAAGTCACATGGCTAGTAAGTGTGTCAAGTGTCTGAGGCTGGATTTGAACTCAGGTCCTCCTGACTCCAGGGTTGGTGCTCTATTCATTGTGCCACCTAGCTACCCTGCCTTTAATGCATTTGAAATAAATGTTAATATTATTTCCCCTTAGCAGGTGATGGTGATAATGATGATGATGATGATGATGATGATGATGATGATGATGATGATGATGATGATGATGATTCTAGGCAAGGACTTCCTAACCAAACGTTCTTCTCTTGGCACCTAGCGCATGCTCTGTGCATAGCAGGCCATTAAGAAATGTTTCCTGAATGCATGAATGGACCCCATAGATTGACAGCTAATGTCTCTATTTCTGCATCTTAGGACTGCACTAATTTTCTTTGCTCTTGCTTTGTATTTGGTCCTTACTTTCTTTATATGTTCATATTCTGTTGCTGTTCTCAAACCATTATTCTTGGTTTTCTCAAGTACTACTGTTTTCAAAGTGCATTTTGCTTTCTGGTTTTGTTCCTGGCAGATGCCTTATCTGATACTTGTATTCAATTCTTTTTTCCATCACTGAGCCTGCCACCCATTTCTCTCTCATCTCTAATTTGCCACTTGGCACTATCTTCACCTATATGGCCTCTTCATTTTTTGTATGTCACTTACATAAAAAAATTATAACAAAACTTCCCTAATGCATCTTTAAATTCTTTACAATCATTTGATATAGAGTATGGCATACATGGATATTTTAGGCAACCATCTCAATGTTTAGGATAGTTTGTACAAATGCCTTCCCGAATTACTACTTGATAATGATTCTTCACAATTCTTATTGACTCACCTGCCACAACCTTTTTAAAACTCTTCAACACCTTTCACTCCCTCTTTAACATGTTCAAATCTTTCTCTTCCATCCTCTTTCACAACTGATGATCTCAAAAAGCTTTTTCATTGAAAAGGCATGAACTTCTTCTCTTGTTCACACTCCCTCTTCCAATATATCGCACAAGGTAGTGACTCTATTAGTTGTGAGATGTTCCTTTGCCCCCACCAACTTGCTTGATCTGCATTTTTTTCTGATTTACTGATGACCTTTTCTCCTACATTCACGTCTCCTCCATCTCTCATCAGTTACCATTCTGCTATCTTGGGTTACTTCACAGATGTCCAGAAACATATGTAGGTATCTCTATAAAGTGATCACTGATATTTTTAGGCACCACAGAATTTCTCCTCTTTTACAGATGAAATCCATGCTCGTTGAATATCCTGTCTCTACCAAATGTGGTCATTCCCTTCTTCCAACACTCTTCTTGAGCCTCCCTTTTTCTAAATTGGTTATCTCTGAACCACTCTCCTGAAACTGCATTCAGAAAGGTAACCAGCAATAACTTCAATAACCTCTTTGTGAACAAATTATATGGACTTTATTCCTTCCTTTTCTTCCCTTGCTTTGCCCAATATTAAATGTGGACATGTACCCTTCCCCCTTTCTCCTTCCATTACATCATTAGGTCATGACTTTGTCTCAACTCTCTCATCAGTCCTTAGTTTAGAGCGGACTTTTGTACTGTAGCCCCACTGCTTCCAGTAAACTCAATGTGGAAACCAGACCCAGAGATGCTCCAGGGAGTTCAGGGATGTTCTCCAAACAAGTGATCCATCCCATGCTGTTGCTGCCAATGGAAATGAAGCCTTGGAGAACGTTCAAGACTAGTAGAAACTTTGCTAGAACTCAAATGGCTACATTAGAAAAAGACAGGTCTGGAATATAATGAGTTATCCACTTCTGCACTCAGCTTGGTCAATATTTTTATGGATTCTAAGGTTTTATCTTGGTTTCTGCTGTTTTCTTCTGATGTTTGCCATAGCCTCTCATCAATTACATGTGGATGGTTCCCTTATTCTTTCCTCCTACCCTGAATTCTCTTCATTCATATTAGAGTCCCTAATCAATACAGTTACATTAGAATTTCTTGCCTCAAGATTCCTGTTCAAATTAATTTCGCCATTGCAGAGGGAAAAGCCACTATCTTATCTCAACCATATTACACTGTAGGTTCCTTCTGTTAGGCAATATATGCCTCAAGGATGATGGTTTTTTTCTTTAAATTAAAACTTCTTATCTTACCATGGCATAGCACACAGTACCACAGTACACAAAGTGGGTGCTTAATACATTGATTCTGCCTTTTTCTTTGTCTTTCTTTTTGTACTTAAAGCGCAACCTTTGCTCCTCATGAGGTTGCCTATATGTTCAATTTTTAGCTCAGTAATATGGTTGAATCAAACTATTTTTATGATCCACTCACTTAATCAAGGCAGGATAACTTTAGGAAGATAGTTTATCCTGCTTCTGATACAAGCCACGTGACCCCTGGAAAGTCACTTAACTTCTCTAATCAATCAATCCATTAGAAAACATGTATTAAATGCTTATGTGCCAGAAACTGGGATAAGCTCTGGGGATACAAAGAAAGGCAAGTTCCTACCCTGAAAGAGCTTGCATTCTTTTTTAATTTGCATTTTATTCTCAATTTACAAGCATTTATTTTTCTTTGTCTCATTACTCCCTTTCCAATTTAAACATTGAAAAAAAAAGCAGAACCCTTCCAACAAATACACAAAATCAAGCAAAACAAATTCCCACACTGGATCATTTCTAAACATGTATATCTCATTCTACATCTTAAATCAATCACCTCTCTGAAGGAGCTCACATTCTAAGGGGATGATGATGTGCTTATAAATAGGTACATTCAGAAGGTGGCATTTGACCTGAATCTTAAATGACGGCAAGGATTTTAAGAGATTAAGGTGAAGAAGGAGAACATTTCAGGAACTGCAAAGGCATAGAGACATGGGACAGAGTATTTTGTATGAAGAAGAGCCAATCGGCCTGTATTGCTGGATCCTAAAATAGATGGAGTGGAGTGAAGTATACAAAGATGGGGCCAGGTTGTGAAATGCTCTAAATGACAAACAAAAGACTATATATTTGATCCTGAAGGTAATAGGAAACCACTGGGGCTTATTGAGCGATAAATTCACTAAATCAGAGACAGGTCAAAATCTACATTGATAGCTTGAATTCCCACACCAACAAAATCACATTATCACTGACTGCTTAATTTCTTGTGCAAGTCCTAAGAACTTACCACTTAGACTTCTATGCCCTCTGCTTCTCTCCTGTTCTTTTACCCTCTCCAAAATGTTCTATGTATTACAGCTTAATATGTTCCATTCTTCACACTTCAGTCATTTCTTTCTACTACCCACATACCTCTAATAGGGATTTCCATTTCTGTTTGGATTAAATTTGGAGTTCTCACCATCGTTTTCAAGGATCTCAGCCAATTGGCTCATTCTGCCTTTTGTATTTTCATCTCCTGCGATCCCCCCAAAGCATTGCTTTAACTAAGATATATTCTCTTCATTCCGTCATCATAGTAACAACTCATCTTGTAGCATATAGGATTTCAGTATTAGAAAGGACCTAGAGTTCCTTTATATCCCAAGCTTGTTATTCTATAGCTAAAGAAAATGAGACCTGGGGCGGCTAGGTGGCGCAGTGAATAGAGCACCAGCCCTGGAGTCAGGAGAACCTGAGTTCAAATCCGGCCTCAGACACTTAACACAAAAACCTAGCCGTGTGACCTTGGGCAAGTCACTTAACCCCAACTGCCCTACAAAAAAAAAAAAACTTGGGAAAAAAAAAAAAGAAAATGAGACCCAGAGATGTTGAAAGTCTTACTCTTCGTCACACAGGTAATAAACAGTGCGACCAAAATCAAATCTGGATCTTCAGATTCTAAATCCAGGGCTTTTTTCACTATACTACATTATAAGGTTATAAAGTGCTTTGCATGTATTAGTTACATGGATAACTAATTAGTTAATTGGATAACTAGTTAGGTAATCAGATCCTCACAAAAGTGTGTGAAGTATGAAGGGTAAGTATTACTATCTTTATTTTACAGATAGGGAAAGAGGTTAGGTGACTTGCTGACTGATCACCGAGCAATTATGAGTACTGTTGCTGAGTGCTGCTGAGCCTCACGCCTCTAGCTTTGATTTTGAATCTGTGTTCTTTCTATTGTATTACTCTAACTCCCTGACAACTTAATTTCAATATGTCCCAAACCTACTTCCTCATTTTTTCTGCACAATCTGTTCCTTTTTCTAACTTCACTTTTTCTTTCTATGGTACCACCTTTTATCTAGTAACCAATATCTATAACTGTAGGGTTATTTTTTTCTTCCCTTTTCCTAACCTCTCATGTCCAATAAGTCACCAAATGCTTTCAATTCAGGCCCCATCCATGGCTTTCTCTTTATTTGCATAGCTACCACCCTAGGTCAGTGTAAAGCCAATCAGCAGTAGATTCCTGAGAGAATGCTACTGTGAAGAGCTTTTAAGATTTGGATTACACAGTATTAGTGAACACTCTGTTTATTCCATTCCAAATCTTTATTCAGTACAATATTCACAGTTTCTACAGTTCACAATATTATATACAATCTTCAGAACAAGGAAAGTCTCTATATATCTTATTTCAGAAAGACACAATATTTAGAACAAGGAACAAAAGAAGAATCCAGCTGGTTTCCCTAAGGGAGAAACCAGCTTAACACTTAAAGATTCAATCAATCTAATCAGAGATCCAATCACTCACTTAACAAAGGGATGACCTAGTTTGCCTACAAGGGAGTTGACTCAATTAACAATTC